>OX493408.1:19964647-21204569 GCA_950371165.1 Lacanobia oleracea
GAGGAAAGGACCCAAAATAGAGCCTTGTGGTACCCCCATTTTGACTTTTAAACCCCGTGAATTGACACCATTTATTTGAACTTGCTGCTGTCTATCATTTAAGTAAGATTTTATTAGACTGAGTGCAAGTTTACCTAGTCCGTAATGTCCTAGCTTTAGGAGCAAGGTTTCGTGATTTACACAATCAAATGCCTTGGAGAGGTCACAAAAGATTCCTATGGCATCTTGTGCCTCTTCCCACGCTGAGTATATGTGTTTTAACAACGTGGCACCAGCGTCAGTCGTACAACGACCCCTGGTAAAACCATACTGTTGATCGTGTAAAATTTTATTGATGTTAAAATGATTGAGCATCTGATTGAGCATTACTTTTTCAAACACTGCTAAAAACCGGCAAAACAGATACAGGTCTATAATTATTGGTGTCTTTGCTGTCGCCCGACTTAAATAGTGGTATAACCTTACTATATTTCATTATATCCGGAAAGACTCCTTGGTCCACACATAAATTAAATATTAAAGCCAAGTATGGTGCTATAGTTTCAATTATGGACGTGCACACTTTAATAGACATTCCCCATATGTCTTCGGTCAATTTGATTTTGATTTGCCGGAAAGCTTTTATGACTGTCACAGGGTTGATATGTTTGAACTGGAATTCAACCGTACAACCTGGAACGTTAGCTTTTAATAAATTATATGAGACCTCAGGTGAAGAATTTAAATATTCCGTAGTTTTAGTTGGTATATTGGTGAAAAAATTTACAAATTCTTGAGCTACTTCTAAATTAGAGCTTTTGGCACCATGTGTAGTCTCCAGTAAATAATCAGTGTTTCGTTTTTTATTTCTATTAGTTTCATTATTAATAACTTTCCAAACTGTCTTTATTTTATTTTCTGACGATTTGATCTTCTTGCTAATATATAGGGCTTTAGCTACCTTGCAAGTATTTCTGAACACTTTAGAATATTTGTTTACAAACTTATTAAAAGAATCAGTGTTTATGACAGGCTTAAGGCCATATAGCTCATATAGTCTTTCCCTACTTATCCTAATGCCTTTAGTACCCGTGCTACCCAGTTAATGTATTGTGGAGGTCTGGTAGGCAGCCATTCCACGTAAATATATTTAACACCAAAAAAGGTACTTTTAGGAGACTTTTGGTAACTACTGTATGCGACGAATTGACTAAAAGGACTAAGAATTCTAACTAGTGTAAAGGTATTCCACACACCACTTCAACTCTTCACACACACTTCTACACAACACACCCACTCACACCACACCACACACTCTCATATGCTAAGATGGTGCTAGCATGTTTTTCTGTTTGATTCTGTTCTGTTCCATTCTGTTTGTTTCTGATGCATATAATAGTTAATAAATTGTAAATCCGTAATTGGCTGTAAGATCGGTTTATTTATTTTAAGTAAAATTGTTAAAGAGCTGTGGATTTTGTGAATAAATAAATAAATAAAATACTAGTATTCAGCTTAATCCGGTTTTACTGGAAGCCAACCCCAATATAGTTGGGAAATAGGCTAGGCAGACAAGTATCAAGATTAAAAGGCGATTTTCAATCAAAGACGATATTAATGCCCTTATCTTAGATTTCGCAGATACAACGTTTTAAGTAATATGACAGTTGAATCCATCAATTTTTAACTCCCTAACCCAAAAGATTAGTCCCTAGGCAATCAGAAGCAAGCTGGTAGCTAAACACCCAACAACTAAGGCGTTGATTAGAGGTAACGAGGTCCTTTACTAGATACCCGACTGAATCCCGGTTATACGCCTACCCAACCCTAAACCCTAGTATGTAATTAACTTAGTAGGCAGTATTCACAGAAATGTTAGGTCTCGATTATCCGCAATAAAATGTTTCGTATTTAGAATAACACGCAGTAAGGTGGTTTTTGTTGTGGTTCAGTACAAGCTATTAAAATCCCTTCAGTCGTTTTTTTGCAGCAAGCTTTGAATATCGTGTGATAGAAGTGTTAACAAGATTTATTTTGCGATCTTCATTAAAATGGAAATTAAAATCTACAAAAGTCAAGACTTGTCTATTAAATAAATTCTATCTTCAAGGAGACCGACTGTCTAACCACAAGTTACTGTGTAAACTGTGTCTTCCGTACTCATGTTGCAGTGTTCCGGAGACTAGTAATTCGATTAAGACAAATTGTGAATCCAGTGTATGGTTTAAAGTGGTCAAATTGGCGAGTATTAGCGGTACGGTCGGTTTGAAGAGAGAATATTCTCCATGCCGTTCGTACGAGGTAGCATTTTATTTTTCTATTTCTATACTAATGAAGGGTTTGTTTTTTTTTATGACCGCGCTAATCTCAGTAACTAGTGGCCCGAATTTAAAAAAAATATTTAAGTGTTGGATAGCCCATTTATCGCGGAAGGCTAATAACATCACGCTACGATTAATAGGAGAGGAGCATATGAAAAATGTGACACAGACGAAGTTTCGCGGGGTAGCTGACCTACGAAACTTTGTCTGTGTCAGTTTATATAATTTAGAAAATAATGAGATCATTTGTAAGTAATGGCAATTTTAAGTTTTATGACAGTAAAAAAACAATTTCTTAGGCATTTATATGATAAAACCAGTAAGTAAGAACATAAAACAGCCCATTCAAAAGAGTTAAATCCGAATCAGAGCAGGCCATGTGAATATCATTGTACAATGTTCCCAGACATCTTTTGTGCTCGGTCAAAGGAGCGATTACGTTTCAAAGAGAGCCTGTGAAAGAAACGATTCGTTGGGGTCCCACAAGGACACATGCTTGGACCACATCTGTGTTGTAGTTTTTTCGCAAGTCTTTGATCGGTTTTAGCAATGGAGGATAAATAAAAACCTGTTTGATTGTATTTTGAGGCGATTAGTTTGTGAAATAGGTATTAGTAAGGAAAAAGCAAATAGACCGTAAAAAATGTCAATTGATAATAATGAGTCATGAATACATTTTGCGGTAAAAACTTAAACTAGACAGCAATAGCGTTGTAAACAAAGATATACCTAAACGCAAAATTGTCACGTGAGTAGATATTTTGGTAGAATATTCTTTACGCGATGAAAAACCGGTCAGTAATAATTGGCGCGTGTTATGTAACTTTTGATTTGCATAATTATATACAGTTAATTAACATTTTACATAAACGTAGGAGTCACATGAGACAATACATACGAGAAGTTATTAGAAAACAGGATCAAGAAGAAACGGGTTTGTGACCTACTGACCTTTTGATAACAAGTATTTATGTTTGATAGAGTTATTTATATAAATGCGAAGGTTTGTATGTTTGTTACTTAGTTACAACACAATATAACGCCTGAATCGATATATCTTGAAATGGAGAAGGTAGTTTTAGTAGTAATTCTCTATTTAGTAGATTATTTATTTTTTCTTTAAAAGTTTTACGTACGTGAAAGAAGCCAAATGCTGGCTATGGCGTTTTTATAGTAGATGGAACGGAAATTGCGTATTTTATGAACTCCAAACATTACTGAGGTCCACAAAAGTATGTTTTATGTTTTAACAGCTCTATTATTCTTAGTTAACCTTGTAACACCAGGAATCGAAGTATATTTGAATGATAATCAATATATTAGCTTTATTGTATGATAAATATTAGGTAAGAACAATTATCCACAACACAAATAAGAAAACTTGACAACTTAAAAATACAAGGCCTCATTAATATTAACTGTCGAACTCCATGAAAGCGGCACAGATTTGGGTCAAATGGAACTGCGGAAGCTTTTAGCACTCCAAAAGTTTTCCTCTGAGGGTAGGATTTATTCAGAACGTTCACCGCAATAATCTTTCAGAGAATATGGAATTGAAACGGATGAATGAATAGAATACTTTACACACGCTACTTCACACTAGATATTCTTAAAAGGAGTGTGTAACATAGAGCTTTCAGATCACGAAGTAGAATAAGTCCACTTACACCCACTTGCTACATTCTCAAGAATGCTGTCAAAATCCAAATTCACACTATCATTATACGCATAGCTGAGAATTGGAATTCTCTGCCGGAGCCTGTTTCCTGATACGGAGGAGCTCGTGGCTAAATAATAACAGCCGCACGGGTCGATCTTGAAGGTTAAGCAACGCTTGCCAAGGTTGGTCTGTGGATGGGTGACCATCTTAACATAACGAGTTTCCTCCGTGCCTCGGAAAGCACGTTAAGCCGTTGGTCCCGGCTGTCATTTGTAGATCTTTGGCAGTCGTTACGGATTGTCAGAAGCCAGTAAATCTCCAGTCTTGCCAAGATGTACCGTGTTACCCAGTTAATGGGTTGTGGAGGTCTGGCAGGCAGCCGCTCCACGTAAAACACTGGTATTCAGCTGAATCCGGTTTGACTGGAAGCCGACCCCAATATAGTTGGGAAAAGGCTAGGCAGATGATGAGTCTGTTTCCTGATAGTTACAACCTGGGTCTTAACGTGTCTAGAGTGAATAGGTTACTTCTACGCAAGCGTGCTTCATCATCGGCCACTGCATTGCTTTCCATTAGTTGAGATTGGGGACAAACGCGAGCATCAATAAATAAAAATAAAATAATTTGACTAGCTTTCTTTTAGTTTCACGGATCGCATAACTGCTGAAATTCAATTAATGGCATACTATTGCTTTCCTGGAAAGGCCCCAGACTGGATGGACATCAATTGACCATTTGATGATGCATTTTTTTATCTCTTCAGTCGAATTAGTCAAAGAGTACACAACGCGCTGATTCCAATCTGTTAAGGTCGAGTTTAGTGACAAAATCTGAACTTACAACCTCTCGATCACAATTGTACCACCCAACGATTATTACCGCATCTACAATAATATAATCTATAGTTATTAAGACCACAGATGAAGAATCAAATCATTAAAATCTGATGTTTACTCCGAGAGAGTGACGATTAATTTATCAGCGTCTGTACATACATACATACCTAAGTAGTTGGTCTTAAGATAACACAGGTCATCAGGTCAGTACAACGATAAGAGCAGGTTTGGTGTTCCTGATTACAGACAAGGGGTTAGCGACAAGTATTTTTTTATTCATCTTGGCTGAGATTTTGTGATTATTGAATCAGCTTAATTAATTAAATGTGTTTATATCTTTTGTACCAATTCCTGCATCAAGAATCCTTAGTTTTACACTATGAATTGCGATGTATTTACAGTACATCTGTAAGTCGTCATACTCTTGCCCTTGTTTCAATATATCTGGTGTCGGTCCAACATGTCTTGTTTATTCATACGTATCTATAAATCGTCATGTTAGTCACGTCTTTTCTAGTCGCTTCTTTGATCTTCCCCAACTTTTACATCAAAATTTATACCTACACAAATTTTACTCACATGCAACTACATACCATGACAACATTTAAGTAGAACATACACTTATTTTTTCTTGTAATCCTTTCAAACGCGTATGCGACTACGATTTCCTGTTACTATGCATCCCAAACTAGGACATTATTAGTACACATACTATGCTGGCTTTATAGTCATAATTACTTACCCCTGTACTAGGAGGTCGTGGCTAGCTAGATAATAACAGCCACACGGGTCGATCTTCAAGGTTAAGCAACGCTTGCCTAGGTTGGTCGGTGGATGGGTGACCATCTTAACAAACCGAGTTTCCTCCGTGCCTCGGAAAGCACGTTAAGCCGTTGGTCCCGGCTGTCATTTGTAGATCTTGGGAGTCGTTACGGATAGTCAGAAGCCAGTACCTAAATCTGACTCCAGTCTTGCCATGAAGTACCGTGTTACCCAGTTAATGGGTTGTGGAGGTCTGGTAGGCAGCCGTTCCTCGTAAAATACTGGTATACAGCAAATTCCGGCTTGACTGGAAGCCGACCCCAATATAGTTGGGAGAAGGCTAGGTAGATGATACTATGCTGGATTTGTCTTATGCCTCTCCTCGCAGAGAGAAGACATAAGATCTACTTCGTAGGCCGATTGTAGGTAAGCTATGTATCGTCATCTGCCTGTCAAATACATTTATTGATTCCAGTAGTCTATTCTCTAGTGTCCGATGATATAATTATTTCAATCTGTATATCAGTTGTATTGGTTTTGTAGTGATATGGACAGAGTGAATGCTCTCATCAGTTCCAGTGGCGAGTTAATTAGGGCAACATATTGAGGGCGGCGCGATTTTAATTATTTTTGTATTATTTACTGTTTACTAGCAAAGCCTTGTCGAGATTTTCCTTAAGCTGGCCTTTTCCTTATTAATCTTTTGGCACTCTCTCTCTCTATCATTTTTGGTTTTGATGTAAATGTTTTCGGATGAATTTCAGAGGTGCTTTGATGCCGTCTTAGTATTTTTACTTTATAATTTTTCTTCCCATCCGTCAGTCTTTTTGGTGGACTGACAAATCGTGTACCTAACACTTTCTTTTCACAGTAGATACGTCATTGTATCAAGTCATGTATCTACATACTTAGCTATTATTTTCTAAGTTGTTCATAGATATTATTACGTAGTCAATTCATCAAGATCATCAAATCATTAACTGAACTGAAGGGTAAGTAATTAAAATTCCAATTAGCTTAAGCGTGTAAGTAGGTTATTTATTTCGTCTGTATTAGACACGCTTCGAATTTATTTAGAACTGGCTTCTTCCTGTGGCATTGTCCGATGCCTATGCCACAGAAATCGTGCCTTTCTTCAAGATGAAAGAACCTATGTGACTCAGTAATAGCGTAGCTTTCAGTCAGGGAAAAAAAATTTGGATCGGGTCAGGAGTTAAGAAAAGAAAGCTTTTCTTTTAATTAAAAAAAAACGCTGCTCCATCATGCTTGGCGCAAATAAACGCTTTTTCTTTCTTTCTTTTCTCTATACTTATTGACGAAAAAGGAAGTCAAAGAGAGTCTCATTGGAAATAAAAAGCAAATTCTATTGAAAGGCATTTTTGTTGGTAAATGTTATTTTTTTTTGTAAGTAAATTGTTTGTTTGTTTTAATTTTATTAAACGTTTTCCCACACTAAGAATTTCTCCTGTATCGTGGGTGCGTTTACAAACATACAAACTCACATACACAAACAGCCAGACCCGGAACAACTATCTGTAGGCCATACAAATATCTGTTTCGTGCGCGGGAATCGAACCCACGACACGCAGCACAACAGCCAATCTCTCAACCACTGCGCCAGCGCCGTCTACATAAAAACAAACATTCAATTTTACGTCTCATATAAGACTAACTAGTTGACCCGCGCTACTTCGTCTGCGTCACAATTTTCATTACTGCTCCGCCCCTACTGGTCTTAACGTGATGATATATAACCTATATAGCCTTCTTCAATAAATGGGCTATCTAACACTGAAAGAATTTTTCAAATCGGACCAGTAGTTCTTGAGATTAGCGCGTTCAAGCAAACAAACAAACAAACAAACAAACTCTTCAGTTTTATATATTAGTATAAGATAAGACTATAGATGATACATTCCTCAAGGACAACAACCTGAAATGCTAATTCTTTAAACTCGTTAGCGTTACGTATTTAGGTGTAAGATAGATAGCTTGCTTCTGTTTTATTGAATTTAATCTTTTTATTTTTAATGCGTCAAACCCTTGGTGCGCGAGTCCGACTCGCTCTTGACCGTTTTTAGGGTTCCGTACGCAAAGGATAACCAAGGGAACCCTATTACTACGCCTCCGCTGTCCGTCCGTCCGTCCGTCCGTCTGTCTGTCAGCGGCCTGTATCTCAAGAACCGTAATAGTTAGAGAGTTGAAATTTTCACAGATTGTGTATTACTATTGCCACTATACCTAACAACAAATAATAAAATTTTAGGTTTGTGGTACGCAACCCTTCTTGTTCGAGTCCGACTCGCTCTTGACCGTTTTTTTTTTAAATTAGGAATGATAATAATTGTAGGTGCAATGACCGTCACTGCAAATTTATTTGGCGCCTAACATAAATTAAAACAGCATCAAAAGGTATTGCTGAATCAGAGGCAAGTATCGATTTCAGTAAACGAGGCTATTGCCGAAACATATTAACTTAACAATGTAGTATAACCTTGCTAGGCAAATAATTACTAATTACGATCTACCGACAAAAAATCAGATCACAAATTAAAATAATAAAGTGGTAATTAACACCACATTTTCTCACGTCAGTCAGTTGTTCGATTAGCTGCTTACATTATAGGCGTTGATGACGAAGAGTCATGTGTTTACTTTCCCATTTTCGAGTCAATATAATGTGTTTACTTTCCCATTTTCACTTAACGACTTCATAAAAGTCTAAATTATTGTTAACGTTAATAAAATTTACTGAGTGTCTGGCAGACAACACACAGCCGAAACTACGGGTTGTAGAAAGCTGTAACTTTTCCTACGGGAACGGGAAAAACGGGATATGCGCATACGAAGTTGCAGGCAAAAACTAGAACCTACATATATATAACATTCTTCCGTGACTCAGTGACTGATAGACAACGCACAACCGATAATACTATTTTGTAGAAAGCTGAAATTTGGCATTGTAGTCTTTCTTGGGAGTGTAGGGAAGGATTTCCCGAAATTGCTACGGAAACGAAAAAAAAACAGAGGGCTGGCTCGTTCTTTGCTCAAAGAATTACGAGTAGCATTGCCATTCAACGTGGCAATGCTGCCAGTCTTCTGGGCACGTTTCCAGATGACAGCGTTGCGGAGGAATTCTTCGACGCCTGAGTGTATTTGGTTTTGTATAGGTATTCGTAATGTGTATAGTTAGTTTTATTAGTTATTTAGTAAAAAAAAAGTTTACTTTTCTCTTTAAAAATTGTTCTGTGATTAATATTATGATTCTATTAAAGTGACTCGCAGATTTTGTTTGGCTATGAAGGTTCTTTTTTTTTAGATTCACTTCACCTGTTAACTGAAATTCTATGTTCCATTGACAACCAGGTAGGTATTCTACTTCTTATAGGTATTCAAAATATCTGTAGGTATGTTTCTTTGTATGAATCAATAACGCCTCCACTTCGGAACTGAACATATTTGGATGTAATTTGGCACACAAGTACCGTCCAGGGCCTGGTTTAAGTCAAATAAAGAAATAATATTTTTGGTCAAAGAGGTTGTACGTCGCCGGCAACAGCTACCAATAAACCCTTAAAAAATATTCTCATTGGAACATAAATTCTTCACACAATCCTCCCCTAAGTTGGCACCAACCGGCTAGTCAACATGAAGCTGACGCAATCCACGACTCGTTCCCGCGTCCCCTAACTATGTCCACTGTTTGCAGTTAGGGCTCCAGCCCCATTGACCAATCTAGGCCAAGGACGCCTGCTTTGGCAGATGTGGCGTTTGTAAATGAGACGAACAGTATAGGGGAAAGTGTGACTGTACCTACTCCTAATTTTTAACCGACTTCAAAAAAAGGAGGAGGTTCTCAATTCTGTTGCATTTTTTTTATGTTTGTTACCTCATAACTCCGTCATTTATGAACCGATTTGAAACATTCTTGTTTTATCTGAAAGGGTATACTTCCCGATTGGTCCCATTGTCATCACGTCAGAATCTGATGATGGGACCCCATGAAAATCGAGGGAAACCCTCAAATTTTAAAGGCAACTTACAATGTTTTTCATAAACTTTCTAACGCAATTCAGATATTTCTGCCTGGTAATCGTTACCCATGTTGCTGAGCTGATGATGGAAGATATAAATTAGGATCTGATGATAAGATCCCATGAAAAATGTTTGTTCAGCGATATTTTCGCCAATTGTCAGCCGATTAGGATGAATCTTTTTTTGTTTGGAAAAGTATTTTTCTGGACTGGTTCCATTTCAATTTGGTGAAGATCTGACGAAGAACTTCGGAAGTAGGCAACGGAATTCTTCAATAAATGATAGCAAATGGATCGGGATTGCTGAAATCGCATGTCTTTTTATTGTTTACACCAGTTCTTAACAAAACACCACGCCGAAAAAATGACCAGAAACACCGACTTCCGAAATTAAAGTTCTTTTCTTACTTCCGAAGTTATTTTGCACTTTGTAAAGTTTTGTTTTTGGAAGTCGGTTGTATTTTTTGTAAAAAAGTTCTTATTATATTAAGTACATTATACCTGGATTTTTAAAACAGGACTGTGTGAAAGATGATGTCTGATGTCTGGTAAGGAGATGATAACTGAAATGATGATTAATAGAGTATCGAAGAAGAAAACATGTTGGATCGACCCAAAATAAATTGGGAAAGGTAAGAGCAAGAGAGCTTTTACGCGCCTAAAAATGAAAATTCTATTCAAAGACTTTTTTAGATGGTCAATCATCAAATGACTCCTTTCGCTCTGGGCGGAGCGGAAGGGAGTGTCAGACTCTTACTGACAAAAACTCATCCGTTTTCCTTAAAAACACTTTGCGTTCCAGGACTGCGATAACTCTTTCGAACGATTTCGCGCCAGCGAATTATTGTTCGCACAAATCCTGGGCCTCATGTCTGCTATTACAATAGTGTCAGAATGGTCTATCATTGATTTCATAATTGTTGATTTTGAAAAGTTTGGTAATCTGCTAATAAAATGTGTCATTATGACTTTCCAATGGTCAACACAGACACTCCGTTGAAAGAAATGGCATAGAATGGTAATCTCGTACATAATGACAAATGAATAAATAATATGTAAAAATATACATATAAAAGAAATCTGGCATAACTTAATATTAAAATTTAGTAGTAGTTTTTCGAAAATTTTATTTTATTTCTGGATAAAAAACAGTAGTACAATGCAATGTTACACATAATACATTGATTTTCTTAAAAAAAGTACTTATTATACTAGTAACAACATTATCCACTTAGTACTAAATATGAAAATCAAGTCTACTTAGGTACGGGTTTTATAATCATCTGCCTAGCCTTTTCCCAACTACGTTGGAGTCGGCTTCCAGTCAAACCGGATTCAGCTGAATACCAGTGTTTTACGTGGAGCGGCTGCCTACCAGACCTCCACAACCCATTAACTGGGTGACAAGGTACATCTTGGCAAGACTGGAGTCAGATTTACTGGCTTCTGACAATCCGTAACGACTGCCAAAGATCTACAAATGACAGCCGGGACCAACGGCTTAACGTGCTTTCCGAGGCACGGAGGAAACTCGTTATGTTAAGACGGTCACCCATCCACAGACCAACCTTGGCAAGCGTTGCTTAACCTTCAAGATCGACCCGTGCGGCTGTTATTATTTAGCCACGAGCTCCTCAACGGGTTTTATAATAATGGCAATACGAAAATGTCTTTCTACCACGATTCTATTACGAGACCATTGACCGACCAGTGATCGACCATTATGAATTAGCAGATTACGAACTTTTAGCAAAATGACAATGGGATCGTGTTGGAATGACGAATTTATAAAAAATAGCAGACTTTGGGCCCTGGGCCCCAAGTCTGCTATTACAATAGTGTCAGAATGGTCGATCACTGATCTCATAATTGTTGATTTTGACAAGTTTGGCAATCTACTAACATAATAGTGTCATTATGACTTTCCAATGAACAATCACTGACACTCCACTGAACGAAATGGCATAAAATGGTAATCTCGTACATAATGACAGTCGTATGCGGTAATCTGCTAAAATTTTGACAGTTCCATCGATCAGTGACCTACGTAATTGTGTAGTCATTGCTTTTCCAGTCACTGCGCCATTCTACCGGCGTTTTATATCCAATATTTTTTGGACAAACTTCGCCCTTCATTGGTGCGGCTGCTGTAGCCAAGCGCCAGGTGTCAGTGGTTTTCGAGAAACTCAATGAGAGCCGAAAGGAGAAACCGTAACTCCATAAAAACTTGGGCCTGGCGTTACAGAGCTGGATTTCGCCATAAATTAGAGCATTTAGGAAGGTTTCACGAGCCCAATTTTGACCCACTGACCAAATCAGATAATATTTGCCCATATTTTAGGTTATTATTTTTAAATACTAGTTAGTAGTTACTAGCTTTAGCTCGCGACTTTGTACGCGCATATCTCGTTTTTTCTGTTCCCGTATAGCCTAACAATATAAAAATATTTTTTCAAATCTGACTGATTCCAGAGATTAGCTCGTTCAAACGAAAAATGCATATTTGTGGCTATATTTCCTACACTAAATATTATCAAACATTCGTCGTTATAGAGATCTAAGACTATATTATACTCTAGAATGCACTTGCAGCTATGCTGCAGTGCTTGCATCCTATAATGATGATTTTTTATAAAAGTGCTCAGGCTTTCAGTTTCTTTAAGCTGAAGTTTTCAGAAAACTATATTTTTAGACAAGGGCCATGTGCATCACTTCTGGCTTGCTTTTGCTTATATTGTATTTAATAGGGTGCTAACTTATATCAGGTACAGTAATAAGAAATAGTATTATATTAAAATAAAAATAAAACATAGCAGTAAGTAAATCGTTTTAATCATCTTCTTCATTAGGATTATCATAATATGTGTGTAAGTAGGTTCTTCTAAATGAGGAATGTCTTGACTGTTCCGCTCATTGACAGCTGATGAAGATGCCCCAGATGGTGAGGGGCCTGAATGGAAATACCGGGATGCTCTATTTGCTCGCACCCATCAAAAGAAGCACACTTGAAGCACCCACCTGAAAATAATTTATCCACATTACAGGAAGCCATTACACAGAGACATTGTGTATGTGTGTGCCCATTTTGAAAATGACTGAATTAATGAAATCCTGCAAATGAGAAATGTTGATGTTAAGAGCTTGACTAATATTAAATACTAATTGACCTGCGCAACTTCGTTTGCCTCACCATTTTCGTTACTGCTCCGCTCCTGTTGGTCTTAGCGTGATAATATAGCCAATAGCCTTCCTCGATAAATGGGCTATCTAACACTGATAGAATTTTTAAAATCGGACCAGTAGTTCCTGAGATTAGCGCGTTCAAGTAAACAAACTATCTCTTCAGCTTTATAATATTAGTACTAGTTGACCCGCAACTTCATCTGCGTCACAATTTTCATTACTGCTCCGCTCTTGTTGGTCTTAGCGTGATGATATACAGCCTACAGCCTACCTCAATAAATGGGCTATCTAACACTGAAAAAATTTTTCAAATCACACCAGTAGTTCCTGAGATTAGCTCGTTCAAGTTAACAAACAAACAAACTCTTCAGCTTTATATATAAGTATAGATAGATAGTGAAAATAACACTCTCTATGCCCTCGTTAACAAAACTAAACTAAATAATGTTTTTCATAACCCGTGAATAAAACTAGTAAACTAACCAAGCACGGCAGAATCCATTATATTACACTCTTGCACTGTACCAGTTCTGTACTGTAAAAGTTGATGAGGACAAACTTTTTTCAGAAGACAACATCCACATTGAATAACACTCATCGGTGTCCTAGTGTCTGTTCATTTCCATCTGGTCTACTTTCATCAAGAGCAAGCTTGGAAGATGAAGTCATTTTCATTTATCTGAAACAAACAATTTTCATTTGACTATTAGGTCTAGCACTAGCATTTAGAAATAAACATCTGAGTGGCTATTTTTGGTAAACATAAGTGGCCATATTACATTTCCATTGAAGGGACGCTGGCCTCCCCTCTGAGAGAGAGAATAGGTTGTAATTGACCATACAGATTTAGTCTGGATTGGTGATGTTTTGAATTTGAATTTGTTGCACATTCTGGTTAATTTTTAAAAATAAAACCATTAAAAGAAAACTTAACAGAACCTATTACACCATTTAGTTTGTTTACATTAAATATTACGTACAAAAATGTTAAATGTTTACGATATAGAAATATCAGATACTAACCCACCCATTCCTGTACAATAGGAAGAATGATCCATTTCCAATATTCAACTTCCTATTGTATTGCAGCGTTCCGTTGCTATTCCGCAATTACACACACAGTCTCATGATGTCGTTATTGAGAAGTAAAACAGAGCAATAAACAAATCTATTAATTATTTGATTTTTTAATGACGCTCACGTTAAAATTCAATTAGCTCTTTGCAAAACACCGGTCGCTTCAAAACAAATAAAAACAGTCGTCGACGTCAGTAAAGTAAACAGTACCTAATGTCACTAATGTCACATTTGACTTTGACAGCAAAACGGATAAAATATAAATGAGTTTCATTACGTATTTGCTATTTACGACATAGTTACTACTTCAGATTTCATAGAACACTAATAAATAATATGTAAAATTATATACAATAGCAATCTGGCATAAATTAATGTCCAAATTTAATAGCAGTTTTTCGAAAATTATTTCTCCAAACGGGTTTTATAATAATGGCAATACGACACTGTCATTCCACTACAATTTCATTACGAGACCACTGACATGCTACTGAACGATCAGTGAAGGATCATTATGAATTTAGCAGATTACGGACTTTTAGCAAAATGACAATGGCATCGTGTTGGAATGACGAATTTATAAAAATTAGCAGACTAGGGGCCCTGGTCACGCAAAGTGTCGATTAGTCGGCGAGAAATATCCTTAAAAAGGAGACGCGCACTCGGACCCCATGACCCTAGCGTTTCGACCCCAAACGGCTCAAAACTGTAATTACCAATAAGGTTACAGTATTTGCGCCGCTTGAGGGCCTCAGCAGCCGCAGCAGCAGCGCCGGCACAGCCCGCCGTACTTGGAAAACGTGATGACAATTTTTCAAATTTAGTTTTCATCTTTATTGCTAAAACATTAGGTTCAAAATTAATTGGGAAAATTTGACAGTGACAGGTAGCGAGATGTGCTTTCTGATTCTGCTAAAGTGCCCTGTTAAAAGACCCGCTTATTTTATTATTTCAGTTGAAGAATCAAAATGAAGATTCAAAATCGTTTGGAAAAAAGTAGTAAGTACAAAAAAGTAGCACAAAAGATTTGAGACAGCGGAAACCGTGGATTGAATTCATAAGTGCACTGATGAGGCTTCCTGCCTAATTCAGTTACGTTAGTGGTTCCCGCGTATGAACATTATAAACTTACCAACATTATGAATCTGAGAGCAAATTCTTAGCCAATAGCCTTCCTCGATAAATGGGCTATCTAACACTGAAAGTAATTTTCAAATCGGACTAGTAGTTCTTGAGATTAGCGCGTTCAAGCAAACAAACAAACAAATTCTTCAGCTTTATAGATTTTTGAATAAGAAGATATAGATTAGGGGAAGTACTAATTCAACGCGGGCGTAGTCGCGGGTGGCAACTAGTGGAAGTATAAGGAAGGACACATACTGCGCTGACATCAAATTAATTGAGGTGAATGATGAATAGGGTGAGTAAACGATGATCGATACCACCAATTAGGCGCCGAATGAAGAATTCCCGCGGTTTTCTGACATACATCCATCTTGCAAATGTCATAAACATGATTATTATGTAATACGTATTTTCGTCATCAAATTATTTGAGTAAGAACCTATAAGTTTCTTACCGGTTCTTTTTCACAAAAGACAGCTTAAAGGAACCATGGAAAAATCTGGCCAAGTAGGAGTCGGACTTGCGTGGAAAGAGTTCCGAACTAATTTCATTTTTGTTCATTTTTTTTAACGCTGTACACTTCTTATAGATTTTCCTATTAGGAATAAGGTTTTCAGGTAAAGAATTAAGCTCAGTAATTTCAGAGTTATAGTCATTTTTTCTCGAATTTCTTCAAAACTATTAATTTGTAAATTACGAAAAAAATATTTGAAATAACCTTACAGTAAGCCCTTTCATTTGATATGTCACACGATAGTTTTGTTCATGGAGCATTGGACAAAGTTACATGTACGGGTAGTGCGGACCTGATCCAATATCTCCAATGTTGTGTGTTTGTTTGTTTGTTTGTTTTGTTTGTTTCCCTTGTTGTGTTTGTGTCTAGTGATATTTTATTTAAATTGCTATGGATGTTTATAATTTGTAATTATTATGATTGTAATCTATCTGAAATAAATTGAATTGAATTGAATTGAATTGAAAACTTTTTTTTTTTAATTTTCTACGGACAGACAGCGGAGGCTTAGGAACAGGGTTCCGTTGGTACCTCTTTGGGTACGGGACCCTAAAAAATTGGCTCCTTGTCGCATTGTCGCGTGGCGCCTCTAAGTTCCATCTCAGAGGCGCCACTTTATTTGGAGTAAAGACTTCCGCCTTTATTCCTAATAAAGTACATTGCTATGTTTGCCCTTGAATCGTGTCACAGCAGTACCTAGTCCTATTCTGTAACAGCATTTTCGTGTCTCGAAAACGGAATCCGAGGTGAGTATAAACGTAACACCTTTATGTTGTGTATAATAAAGATCACTTTGTGAGCTATCTCACTCAGGTGAAGCTCGATATCGAAATGGTTACTTACAGAATAGACTAGCTGGTCTCGAAGGCGCCGCCGAACTGCGCACATATAGGCACCTTATGTACTAGGTACATAGCGATAGGGGCATTCATTGACGTCATGAGCCGGTACTATTGCCAAACGACCCTTATGTGGAATGCGGCGATTATAGGAAAATATGGAGCCTACGGTTTATGGAATGCGTTTTCACGTAGGTATAGGGAAATGTCAAAGGTACTTAAGAGAAAAGTAGCTTTTTGCTTCGTTTACGTTCTGAACACACGCAGGTTGCGAGTAGGCACTACAATAGAAACAATAGGCTTGTCCACTGAAAAAAAGTAATTAATCCGTCAGTTAGAATATTGAAAAATATTTAAACCGTTTTTTTTCTTTTGTTACGTAAATTAAAATTGACGAAAATGCGACGCTTTTATAATGTTTAGTGTATTCTGAAGTCACGAGGCCCACTCCCGAGTCCACTAGTTTTGATTGTTTTATCTTTGTCAATATTCATAGATTTATAAAAAAGACGTGTCCATCATTTTTTAATACTTACTGTAACTGACGGTCTAAATAGATTTGCAATTTATTGATGGTGGAAACTAGCCTATTGTGTCTTCTCGAGGTATCTAGGGGTCTTTGAGTCGAGACTTCAAGAGTGAATAGGTTATCTACTTCAAAGCAAGCGTGTTGCATCGTTGACAGCATCATCGCTTTCCATCAGGTGAGATGCCAAGGCCGTAATGGTATCTAGACAGTTGAAATTTTCACAGAACGAGTATATATTTTGCCGCTAACAGCAAATAATACATAATATAATAAAATTACACATTTAGTGTCAAAACTTGTACGGTGGTACGCAATCTATCATGCGCAAGTCCGACTCTTACTTGGCCGGTTTTTTAATGTCATTACGACAGCGTATTTTTTTTCTTATATCTTCATCTTCATACCTACCAACATAAGGCAAGCTTTTTGAAATGAATCAGAGAAAATCTACAAAAAACTGCACAGGATTCTGAAGCTTTTCAAGCTTTGGTACATAAACCAAAAACCTTTTACGAATAGGGTTTTTCTGTCCAAATTACGTGTCTAATGTGGGTCTAATTGTTCAATGAATCTCGACTTAAAGCGATCACGTTGTAAATATGTCCTTCAGCGGCTTTACGTTCCGACGCCTTTTATTTTTACCCTGTTTTGAAAACTCCGCATTGTAGAGTCGACCTCTTTTTTCAAGACCTATTTAGAGGTTTAGAAAATGAATAGCACATACTTAATATGACAAACAACAACAACATATGATAACAAATTGATAATTTTATTTTATGTTCCTGTATTAATTGAACACCTATGGGTCTTTACCTGACTTAAATGTTTTTTTTTTTATAAATAGTAAATAAAAATAAAATAAAATTAAAAACCAAACTAATATAAAACCCATAGAAATCAATCAATACATACAACATTTTATCCTTTCATAAAATATTTAACATGTTTGAAAGTCAATTTTGTCAAGTTTTTGACATTGATTATCGCGATGATAATCAATGATTTAATTTGAACAATGTTCTTTTACTTCAGATATTTTAGACACCACTGATAACAAAATCATTTTATTTTCCATTACACACTCGGTAAACTCGGTGCCGTAAAAGAATAATATCATTCCATCACTTCCCGTGGGTGTCGTAAGAGGCGACTAAGGGACTCACCAGAGAATGGGCAGCAGCGTTCTCTGTAAAACTCAACACCATACACTGCGATCGCCAACCCGCCTGCCAAGCGTGGCGATAATGGCAAACCCCCATCTTGGGCGAGGCCTCTCTCTGAGTGTCATCATTAGATCTTTCGGCTGATATGATGATGACACTTGAAAATTTCAAGTGTCTACCTATTACGGTTCTTGAAATACAGCGCGCTGACAGACGGACGGACGGACGGACGGACAGCAGAGGCTTAGTAATAGGGTTCCGTTGGTTACTCTTCGGGTACGGGACCCTAAAAACTGAAATGATTAAATGTAAAATAATGGTTGAATAGCTGGCCGGTAAAAAATAAAAACAAAATAGGCGGGAAACCGGCAACCCGATCTTCATATGTTTTTAGGGTTCCGTATCCAAAGGGTAACCAACGGAACCCTATTACAAAGCCTCTGCTGTCCGTCCGTCTGTCTGTCAGCGCGCTGTATCTTAAGAACCGTAATAGGTAGACACTTGAAATTTTCACAGATTGTGTATTTGTATTGCCGCTACAACAACAAATAATAAAAATTAAGGTTTATGGTACGGAACCCTTCGTGTGCGAGTCCGACTCGCACTTGGCCGGTTTTTTCGAGTTTCATTAGATTCAGATATCCATTTTTTCTTTGGCTAATTCGTGTTTTATTTTTACTTTCCTTGTATTCGCAATGAATGCCGGTGTTTACCTCGGGTGAAAGACTCATTTAGTCCCTCGAACTACTCGTATTTGCGCCTCCGTCACGGGACTAAATTAATTACTTTCAATACTACTTATTTTCAAAAGAGGATAAAGGTAGGTAACCCTACAAGTCGGTTTGCAATGCGATTGTTCAGCAGTTCGTTTAAATTGTATTTTATTTTTTTTATTACCGATGTATTGACGAGACGGCCTTGTGCGATAAAACCGTTAAATGACCTTATTTTCCTATCAGTTATTTTAAACTTTCGCTTGAGTCTGGTCCTTGATCCCAGACTCAATACAAAAAAGTAAAGTATAAGGAAATATTTCATAGTTATTTTACGTGTTTAACTTCCGGCAAAGTTCTTGTTTTGACCGATTTGGTAAAATTATTGCGCCGCTACTTAGGTATATTTTGGCCTTTGGGTGAAGAGGAAGTTCAGTCAATTTTACTCATATCGTTTTATTTTAGTCTCAAAACGGTTTGTATGTAACTAAAACACATAAGTTTATTGAACTGAATCGATCAAAATTTTAAACAATCTATGATGGTCTTACCGCCCCAGTGACCTAGCATTGCACAGCACACTATCGATTGCCGCGGCCAGCCACACTGGCTGTCAGCCACCATTTGGAAGCAGAGTGGAGCCTACAGCATAATGTCATACATGTAATACATTATTCCCGTTTTTCCTGAGATTAGCGCGTTCAAACAAACAAACTCTTCAGCTTTATATTATTAGTATAGATTTACTAGCTTCGTCTGCGTCACATTTTTCATTAAAGTTCCTAAGATTAACGCGTTCAACCAAACAAACAATCTTTTCATGTTTGTGATATTAGTATAGATTTGTTTGGATGGGAAATTATCAATAAGGTAACGACTCCTTACGTTCTGGGCGGAGCGGAAGGGAGTGTCAGATTCTTACTGACTAAAACACATCCGTGTTCCTCCATGCCCTTTGCGTTCCAGGGCAACGGTGACTCATCATCTGCCAAGCCTTTTCCCAACTACATTGGGTCGGCTTACAGTCAAACCGGATTCAGCTGAATACCAGTGTTTTACGTGAAGCGGCTGCCTACCAGACCTCCACAGCCCATTAACTGGGTAACACGGTATATCTTGGCAAGACTGGAGTCAGATTTACTGGATTCTGACAATCCGTAACGACTGCCAAAGATCTACAAATGACAGCCGGGACCAACGGCTTAACGTGCTTTCCGAGGCACGGAGGAAACTCGTTCTGTTAAGATCATCCACAGACCAACCTTGGCAAGCGTTGCTTAATCTTCAAGATCGACCCGTGCGGCTGTTATTATTTAGCCACGAGCTTCTTAAGGGCTACGGTGACTCTTTCGAACCAATCTCGCAACCCTGAATCGATCGATGGGAGCCTACTACGGCTCCCATCTATCCTAAGTGCAAATTACTTACTCTCATTAGGGGCTGATTTGGATGTTCATAACTACATACGAGTAGTTAGAATGCAATTTAATTTTTACCTATTAAGCAGTGCTAATCCTATCCTCGTTAGGCATCAATTTCGTTCACTTTAAAACATCGATTAGGCATGTTATATTGTTGTTATTTATATTTATACTTTTTTAAATACATAGTGGGAACGCAATTTAAATAAAATGCCTACTACGCAATGGTTTTCCTTTCCTCATTCATTAGGCATCCATTTCGTTCACTCGAAAACATCAATTAGGCAAGTTAGATTGTTGTTATTTTTTGTTCGATAATTAAGGATTCGGATTAAAATATTGGGTCTCTTTAAAAATTGAGGAAAAGGATGGAGTTTCAAGAATGAACCCAACAACTTTTTTTATAACTAGCACTTCGCCCGTGACTTCGTTCGCGCGGGTTTTGTATTTCAATTTTCTTACTGATCTCTATTTTATTACAAAAAATAAATTATAGCCTATGATACAGCACGTTCTAAAACCAAAACTTAGATGACAGGTGGCATCTGCCAATCCGCACTGGGTTTGTGACCAAAAAACATCGTCTTTCACAATCGAAAAGAAAGCAAAATTAAAGCATTGATTGATTGGAGCTCTCAGAGAGAGTGGGCCGTAATCCAAGTGAGAGGGAGGAACCCTGTCTCCCAGCTGCGGGGACATCACAGCCTAATGAAGATGGGTTAAACAAAAACACATTATTTCTAAAAATAGACCAACTTTCTTTCACTAAGAAGGATTCTAGAACCAGCTAGGACTAACTGTCAAAGCCGACAACGTCCTTCACACCAAGGCAGCAATTAAATAGCTTTGCCAAATGAACTGCACAGCAAAGCAATTGAAATTGATTGATAATGAAATATCCATTCTTATTACATAAGCATTTGGAACCGTAATAGTTTGGAGCAATTGGAAGTTGACGACATACATTACTGTAGCAGTTTAAATTTCAACCAGGAAACGATTTGATCTGAGTCGGAGTTAATGGAGACTTTTATTGTACCTACCTATCTATCTATTGTGTAGCTAATGGACAGATCAATACTGTTTTTGTGTAACTTCCATTAGTTTTTAGGTTTGGAGAAAATGGTAGACAGGGATTTTTTTTTCACTTTTGTTTCTCACCTGATGGTAAGCGATGATGTGGTCGAAGATGGAGCATGCTTGCCTAGAAGTAACCTATTCACTCTTGACTTAAAAATTCCCAGGTTGTAGCTATCAGGAAACACAGACTCCGGCAGGGAATTTCATTTCTTAGCTGTACCTACGCACTATGAATATAATTATGTTCCCAAAACGTTGTGTGCGGGTGGGTGGGATGTTCAATGCACCGGTGGCGCATCACTGTTCTTCTTGTGGTCCGATGAAGGAACGGGCTTGGCGGAATTAAATTATGGGATTCCGTCGCACGTTCCTCAAAATGCAACCAGTAGAAAATCGACTTTGGAGCTTCGACTCGGCAAGCCTATCATTGCCGATGATCCTCTTGGCTCGTTTCTCAATTGACTCAAGGGCCAGCTTGACGCTGGTGTCTGGCAGATCCGTCCCAAAGATGAGAGCAGTACTCCAGACACGATCAAACTTGCGCTTGATAGAATTTGAGCAGCTGTTCCGGCGTGAAGTACCGTCTCACCTTTGCTAGGATCCCCAACTTCTTTGCAGCCACTTGAGCTTTTGCCTCTATTAAAGGGCCAAAATTGAGGGTAGATGTTAATGTTAACTCAAGTTGGCCGGCACGGTTACACCTCGGAAAGATGGAACTGATGGAATAGGGTCCTTTTGGCGGAAGAAAGACACGCAAGCAGTATTGACCGACCAGACGTTCTTAACGACCACATCCCTCGCTACGCAGCCTCGCTCTGGTGGAAACCTCTTAATGTAGAGATTCTTAGCCGTCGATCTCGGGAATTAGTAAAGACCACTAATGGTTTTATTTTGAGGAGCTCGTGGCTAAATAATAACAGCCGGCCGGATCGATCTTGAAGGTTAAGCAACGCATGCTAAGGTTGGTCTGTAGATGGGTGACCATCTTAACATAACGACTTTCCTTCGTGCCTCGGAAAGCACGTTAAGTCGTTGGTCCCGGCTGTCATTTGTAGATCTTTGGCAGTCGTTACGGATTGTCAGAAGCCAGTAAATCTGACTCCAATCTTGCCAAGATGTACCGTGTTACACAGTTAATGGGTTGTGGAGGTCTGGTAGGCAGCCGCTCCACGTAAAACTGATATTCAGCTGAATCCGGTTCGACTGGAAGCCGACCCCAATGTAGTTGGGAAAAGGCTAGGTAGATGACTGCAATGGTTTTATTTTAATCTACCTAATGCAGAGCTTTTTGTCATGGGTTTTCAAAACACTTAGGTACCTACTGACTTAATCATTTCACTGACAGTTTTTCATAACACGCAGATCAAGTGTCAAAAAGGAGGTAGATGTCATCAAAAACTTAATTTCATAGTAAATATGGCGACAACTAGAATTCTTTTCGCATTCTGTTCAGAAGTGCAATCTCAAAATAGGTAATCCGCACGTTGGAACTCAAGATTCCTTTAAAGAAAAATAAACTATTTTAGGTAGATACCTGTTCGTCTGAGACGGAACAATAAATGCACTGGTAGAACCTAGTCTAGAAGAGGTTTACATCAATGGTCTTGGAAATCCAATTTTCATTAGGCACGGTAATTTTGCTGTTACAACTTATGAAATAACTTATGTAAGAAAGGTGAGAAAACCATTATATTCGCAGCTTTAATTCACTATTTAATTTAATTTACTACTCACACGCGGGCGAAGTCGCTATTAGAGATAGCGACTTCGCCCGCGTACTTAATTGTCGAAAATTATCCCAAGATAGTATACTCCCGGGATAAAAAGAATAGCAGAACAGTCTACACCCGTGTGGCAACAGTCATCCAAATCTAGTCAGCCGTTAAGGCGTGAAGAGGCAACAAGCAAACAGAGTTAGGTAGGTACTGCATTTGTAATCTTCTCAGTCTTATTTGAATTTCGAATTTTAAACTTGACATAACTTCAAAAATGTAATTTAATGAAATCGCAAACATTTAATTTTATTTTTAATCTTTTTTCTAATTAACTTGAATAATTTTAATTTAATGTATTGGAATACATAATGTGAGTCTACTTTAATTTAATGTTATGATTTTTATCATAATTTTAATTTAATTTTGTGAAAATGTTATTTTTATTTTGCTATGTGAACCTAGTTATGTATATGCATGCTGTGGTTTCCTAAAACTGAAGGAGCACACTTATATGAACAATTGTATCACTGTCTTATATTATGTCTGTGTAGGTACCTTTTGTTGGAGATCCAAATAAATAAATAAATAAATAAATAAATAATATTAAGTAGTAAGGATGGATGAAATCGAGACTCATTGAGACATATTTTAACAAAATAATAAACACAAAAAGAGTAACAAAAGAAAATCGTTTCAGTAACCGCTTCAGTGGTTTACAATAAGAAACGTTCGAGCGACGCAATCAACAGTTATCTTTACTTTCAGCGGATGTAACTTGCTTTCAGTAACCAATAGAAAACCACTTGAACTGGTTTGAAGAGATCAGAACATTGAGAAATGAATTATTGAGTTAATTTAAGCGTCGAGAAGTAGATTGGAGGCTTTAAAAACACCTATTTCCGAAATTAAAGTTATTTTATAGTTTGTAGTGTTTTTTTTATTTGGAAGTCGGTTTTATTTTTTTGTAAGTGTTTTCTTATTTGGAAGTCGGGTGTATTTTATTGTAAAAAGTTTTTTTTTTACTTTTTAGTGGTACCCCACACCAAACATCACCACTGGAAAGGTGGAACGCAAAATACGCACTTTCGTATACTTGGTGACTAACCAAATACGTCATCTATGTAAACGAATTCCAGCTATTTTGATTTAAAAGCCAAAATGTTAAACTGATTTAATTTAAATGGCTTACTGTGAGGGTTTTCATTATATTTTTTTCATAATTTTAAAATAAATAGTTAAGAAGTCATTCAAGAAATTAGACCAAAAATTACCATTCCCCCCCCATTATCTCCGAAACTACTGAGCCTAAATTTAAAAAAAAAATGCAGACTATTATGATATCTATATCTAAAGATTACAGAAAAACCTATAAGAAGTCTATAGTGTTAAAATAACACGTTAAAAAAAAATTGGTCCGTAACCCCTTTCACGCGAGTCCAATTCGCACTTGGCCAGTTTTTTACTTTACAACTGCTACTACTACTACTTTTTTTTTTCAAATGCTTAGGTATCTAGGTATGAGGCTTAATAGATTAAATAAAAAATTGAATCTAAAGTGCAGTGAATGAATCTATGGAATAACTTTGACTAAACAATAAATTATCATACAGCAATTGGATATTTATTATCACAAAATTACTGCTTATCACCTCTCTAAAAATAACATAAGTTTATATAATATTCTCTGCACCGATTGTCCGAGGCCAACTAGGGGTCAAAGGTAAAAGACATTTTGGGGTTATACTCGGTACCCCTAAAAGGAGGAGGGGGTGAAATTGTGAATAGGGGTGAGAAAGGGAGGCAGATCGATGACGCCACGTGTTCGTCTGACGCAAGAACCGCTATTTTTGGCGCGAGAAGAGAAAAGCTAGATTTATTCTTTTTTTTTTTTGAAAATGGAATAGATAGGTAACGGAAGAGCTGCGATCGAAGTTTTGAAATACAGTTGGAATAGAGACTTTTTATATAATTTCATTTTTAATAGGGAATGGGGAAGCGATACAAAATGGCTGTGTAGAAAATTTGCAAAGCTTATTTATTATTATTTGTGACGTGAATTCATCAACGTTATCGTCAATCACGACGCTGTGCTGATGTAAGTTTTATCAGCTCTTATTGGATATTTTCTATCTGTGCGAGATAAATAAGTTCAAGGCGGCGATTAGTATTCGAATATTCGTGATTATTAGTTGGATTTTGCAGATTAAGGTCATCAGTAGATTAAAAGGTGCTTAGTTGAAAATTGAAGAATAAATATTATGCGTAGGTATAATTTAAATGCGTATAATTTTTGTTATAGATATGTCCTAATAACATGGGAACTTAAGATAGTGATAGAATAGAATAGAATACTCTTTATTACTTAGGTAGGTACTAGGTTACGAAAAGCTCGCGCTTAAGTTTTCTGTTAGTCTTCGCAGTTTCAGACTCATCTTTTATCAGAATAAACGCTTCTCATTCGTGCTCAAATTAATTATACTGATATTATTTAAATATTACTCGAGTTTCTCATAAAATTCGGCAAAATAATTCATTTAAAAGGAAATGTCAAAGGTTAAGCATTTTTTACTAGTATAAAAACCGGATCATTCGGCAAATTAGGTACTCAAGACAGGCACCCATAAAATTAATACTTACATTTTGGTGTATTAAAATAATCAATTTAATTCACTAAAATTAATTTGCAATTATAGAGTCACTACACTGAACGTTTTCCCGCGGTTTTTCTGCCGGAGCGACTTAGCCCGCCAACTGGGGCCGCGAGACTGCCGTGCGCCAAATGTGAAAGAGACAGAAGGTCACTTTCGATAGGTGCAATAGAGAGGATGGTATAGTATTGAACGGGGGATGCAAAGGGGTTGGAGATTTAAAGCAGCTTTGTTATCCCAGTTTTGATTGGTATTCGATTTTTCAGATTCCATCTCGCCAAGATCGAACAATCATAATAATATAAGTTACATGTATAGGTGCTTTGTTAAAACACAACTAAGAACACAAAGAACACAAGTAGTCGTCAATATAATAATTCGATATCACTTCAAAAGATTTTCATTTGTTTCAGGTTTGGTAAAATACCTACTACCCAAGGTCATTTTTTGTAGCTTTGTAGTACAATCATTTGATATTATTGTGCAAAGAATTGATGGAATCTATGTTTATCAATAAGAAGATCATAAGGTCGTTCCAAATTCAAGGCATCATAAATAAATTGATAAAATATTATAATATTTCAAACTTGGAAATTATTGCAAAACTGATCAAGTCTATAACGCGCACTATTTTATCTGTACCCTTACGTGACGTAAACTGTCAAATGTCATGGGATGTCACTTTATGTCAACAAACAGCTGATAACTGTGTTTTGATTGTTTGATTTTGCCATTTATTCAATTAGATTCTTTTAAAATGAGTGAAGCGCCCAGACTTCTCGTGCTATACGGCAGCCAAACCTACACGGCTCAGGAAATAGCTGAAAGAATATGGCGGACAACAAAGGTCTTGGGATTTCGTGGACCGGTTCAAGCAATGGACGAGTATCCTATTTCTGGGCTTATAAAGGAGGAATTTGCTATATTCGTGTGTGCTACGTCTGGACAGGGAGATGAGCCAGATAATATGAAGAGGTTTTGGAAGTTTCTCTTGCGGAAAAACTTGCCCTCGAATTCTTTAGCAAGGTTAAAATATGGAGTGCTTGGTCTCGGTGATTCATCGTATTTGAAGTTTAATTTCGCCGGGAAGAAGCTTCATAAGCGGCTAATGCAGTTGGGGGCAACACCATTGCTAGATATAGGTAAAAATTTGCTCTGAATTCTCATTAAATCGTAGAAAATTACATAAGAACTGGTTGTTGAAAATTGTCTTCATTTCTTATCTGAAATGTTGCTTGCAAGAGTTGATTGATACCAGATAAGGTGTAGCATTTTATCATCAAAATTGAGTGCAGTTTGTAGATAATATTGGCATTTCTATTCCCAATTAAACAGAATAATATCTAAGTTAACTTCAACAGCATTTGAAAACCATTGGTCATGCTGACAAAAAAATCTATTGTAAACTTTTTTTTATTATTAAGTACACTATCTACTTATATAAGGCCTTCTTCTACGTCAAAATATATGCAGACCTCCCTATAAAACTACAAATGAGGATTTAGATATGTGAATTAATTGTATTACAGGACTATGCGACTATCAGCATGACTTAGGCCATGATGCAGTAATGGCCCCATGGCTGAAAGAATACCTATCAATACTAAAACAATACTACCCTCATATACAAACAGATAATATCAAAACTACCTTCATTCCTCGATGGAAGGTATCTCTAGAAAAATGTGAAGAAAGCATAACTTGTGATGGTTTGACGGAAGATATATACTTTTCTAAAGGTGTAATGGATAGTTTTGTAGATGCTACACTGTTGGAAGTTACGAAAAATGAACGGACTACTCATGAAACACATTTTCAGGTTGGTTTTGAAATATTTTGTCATAGATTTAATACTTATTTGATAGCCAGTTATGAAGGATTCTCTTATTATTATAAAATTATGAAGGATTCTCAGTTATGAAGATCCCTCTCTTTTATTCAATTTTGCCATGCCATGCCAACCTGCCATGTCTTGCATCCCTGATCTGTCAAGAAGCTTGAAAATAGTCATGCACTACCTTGTTTTCATTTCTTGTCTCTCCCAACTCTCCCAGTTATCTAGCCCCTCACTTTCAATACATTTGCGCCAACCACAATTTAAATCTACGCTCATCAAACAACCGTCTCCTTCAATGTCCCTCTCACCGTACTGACTTTATGCACTCTTCTTTCTTCGTTCAGTCTATTTCTCTTTGGAATGCGCTCCCCCAAGAGATCAGGATGGCCACCAACCGATTATTCTTTAAAGTTAAGGTTCGTGAACACATTCGTAAGAGGTTGGCAGTTGTATCATCACAGCGCTAATGTTTCCCGTTAACTTATTCGCCTTAATTGTTTTAGTATTTCGTTTGTATATTTCTCTTGTTGATTTGTATATTTATTATATATTTGTAGGTTTATATTTGTATATTGTTCATTATTGTATTTGAATCGCTTTAAATTTTCTTTATTGCACCTACGACTATTCTCTGCATTACCCAAAGGTTGACTGGTAGAGAATGCCTTTGGCATTAAGTCCGCCTCTGTACATTTTTGTGCTGAAAGTGTTTAAATAAATAGTATGTACTATCTTGGTTTTATATCTCTTATTACTGTCTATATTGTAATAACTGTAATAAGGCATTATTTTCTAAATTTTAACATCTTGTTTTCTTAAAAAATTGTGACAAGGCAAAAACTTTTTAGGATGTAAGAATGATAACAATGAGGACTGCAGATGAAACTAAATTAAATTATAAACCTGGAGATATATTCAACATACGTCCGCGCAACTGTAAGGAAGAAGTGGATGATTTATTCAATATTTTTAAAGAGCACAACATTGATATAAAACCTCATTACAACTTATTGGTAGAGGAATATCATGATGGTGAGTTTTTTATTTAGATATCAGATATCCCTAAATTTTGTCAAGTGAAATGTGGGCCACTTTTTAGTCTTTCATTTTCAAAATAACTTTTTTTTTTCATGAACACATGTCTGTCTATTATTTCTGAACGCGACATTTTACCACGTTTTGTTACTCTGTTAAAACATTGATCCCATTATAAATCCACCAGATTTCCATTAAATGTGTTAAAAATGAAATTATATTTCATACTAGAATTCACAAACTGTTATTGATTTTGTCAATTACAAATCGAGACAACGATATTAATTCGAAGGATACCAATTTCTAAACAAAAAAACTAAACGAAACTGTCAATGTCAAAATCAACACGTGTGTCGCTGTCACTACATGTCAATTAAACACCGAGTCGATTCAGCGTGTGTGATGTTTTTATCTTAAAAAGTCAAGTTATTGACTGTAAATAAGTTAAAATACAATAAAAATAGACCATGCTGCGACGACAGGCGCGTTTGCGCCGCGAGTACTTGTACAGAAAGTCTGTAGAAGACAAACAAAAGAACATTCAAGCGAAAAAAGATCAATTGAAACGGTGCTTGGAAGAAAACATTCCTATCCACGGAGATTTGAGGAAAGAGGCTCTCAGTTTACAGAAAAGAATTGACTATGAAGACAAAGGTAAGTTCGATTGGCCCATTTATTACGAATCGTCCTTTTTATTTGTTTGTTTATAAATTGCTTTTATAACCTAAGTTTTGGTCAGTGGGTCGTCTTAGGCTAACTCCTTTCATTGAAGCAAAACCTGCTTCGTTCAAACAAATTGTACCTAAGGCATGAAGAATTTTAGCTTACACAACTCTAACCAGCCTTCTTTAATTTCATTTGGACTTGAAAATCAACAACTTAGAAACATTTTGAACTTAGTTAAACATTCCAGAGCTTATAAAAATATAACAAGCTTTTTCCTTTAATAATTACTAAATTACTTACCATAAACTTACATAAAACACCCATAATTCCAGGCCCAGAAAGAGCAGCAGTAATTGGTAGTTTCAGTGGCGGTGCAAACACGCAGAGCTCACAGGATGACGAGTACAGATATGCAGGCGTGGAGGACCCTAAGATTATGATAACCACATCCAGAGAGCCCAGTGCCAGGCTGAAGATGTTTGTTAAGGAACTTAGGTGGGAAGCTTTTTCTGAGAAACTTTTACAGCAAATTTGAAAATAAGCCAAACAGTTGGCTCTTAAACATGGACCCTAGATCCAATAATATGGGCCCTTAACTCATTGAATGCTAGCATGATTAAGCAGGAAACTCCCATTCGACTTCTTAAGTGCTTTTTGTTAAGGAATCAGACATAACACTTTTGTGATTCCATAACTCGTATTGGCGTCAAAGTACAGTGTACTAAATCAAATCTTGGAAGACAATTCGGATTTTTACACAAACTAAAATAAGTGATCTTCTCTTTTCAGGTTAATATTCCCCAACAGCCAGCGCATGAACCGCGGTGGTTACGAAATGTCACAGTTGATTCATGCATGCCGCACCAATGAGGTCACTGACTTTATAGTGGTGCATGAGCATAGAGGAGTACCAGACAGCCTGGTGAGTTTACACTAAATTTTAATATTAAAACTGACTTGCTCTAATAATTATTTCATTTTTGCAAAACAGTTTAATAATTTTTATGAAATAGAAATATAAATATATATATTTTTTATATGTTATGGGTTGGCTCTTGACTCTAGTCTAGGTCAGAGATGACAAAGACAAAGTCTATGATGGAGCAAGCTAACCCAGAAGGAGCCTGTTCACTCTAACTTTGAAGAGATTAGGGTTGTAAGCATTTGGAAACACAGACGCAGGCAGCAAGTTCCACTCCGTTGCTGTGCGCATTATAAAAAATAGTTGGGAATACTGACCTGTTTATTAAATACAACACAGTGAGATGGAGATTAAAAATCACGCCATCTATTAGAATGAATGTCCTATTTTTATTTTATCCAAAGTATTATCGCGAAAATAATTTTGGAGCCAACAAATCGAGCCACCAACTCATAAACCACTTCGAATACAGCTTACTATCTCTTCTTATCATCACTTATCTCACCTCTAGGTAATCTGCCACCTCCCGTATGGGCCCACCGCGTCGTTCACGCTGTCGGGTGTAGTGATGCGCCACGACATCCCCGACATCGGGCCCATGAGCGAGCAGTTCCCTCACCTAGTCTTCCACAACTTTAAGACTGAGCTTGGTAAGTTTGTAATGTCACAGTGAGGACTGCAAATAATTAGCATTTTAATTTTTTTAACTGCAAATGGGGCAACTGCAAAGGCATAAATTCAAATGACGTGATTAGTGCATCTCATCTTTGGGACGGATCTGCCAGATACCAGCTTGATACCATTGAGTCAATAAACGAGCCAAGAGGATCATCGGCAATGATAGACTCGTGGAGTCGAAGCTCCAAAGTCTTGAGCATCGACGCCGAGTTGCTGGTCTGTCGTTGCTTCTTGGGGAGTGTGCGACGGAATTGCATAATTTAATTCCACCAAACCCATTCCATATTGGACCACAAGACGCTGGTCAATAGCCTCTCTTTCTTTCTTTCTTTTCTCCCGGCTTTAGGCCAATCCTATCGTTAGGCGTCGAGCTCGTCCCGCTGTTTTCATCTGGCAATATTTTGGGCCACACTTTGTGGTTGGGTTGCCCATAACCCGTTCGACTTGCGGCAGACGTATCCGGCCCTGTCCCATTTATGCTTAGCTGCATTTTGGTTGATGTCGACCCCAAAGACTAACTTATTTTGCTACCAGGGTGTCTAAAAATAATTATCCTGGAAGGCAAACAAATAATTTCGGCACGCAAATCAAAATACCACTGTCAACATTGTTTTAATAGCAATCATAAAATGCAGCAGCGAAATTATAGAAAGTCGGTGCAAAAAACATCCTACTGCCTCATTTCTTGTTGTTAAAACTACCTCAGTTTTAAATATAGTGCAAAAATAGGGTCTTGAAAAATCTTAGTTAACTATATTCAAACCATTCCTACCTTTATGTTTAATCTATACTAATATATAAAGCTGAAGAGTTTGTTTGTTTGTTTACTTGAACGCGTTAATCTCAGGAACTACTGGTCCAATTTGATTTGAAAAATTCTTTCTTTGGTAGATAGCCCATTTATCGAGGAAGACTATAGGCTCCTTTTGGTCATAGCGTGATGATATATATATCATCACGCTATGACCAAAAGGAAAGTGTAAAAGTAATGAAAATTGTGGCGCAGACGAAGTTGCGTCGGTCAACTAGTGTTTATTATATTTTGTCTATAGGTCTAAGAACAATGAATATACTGAAGTACCTGTTCCCGGTTCCAAAGCCCGACTCCAAGAGGGTGCTAACCTTCGCCAACAATGATGACTACATCTCCTTCAGACAACATACATATAAAAAGGTAATTGTCCTACAAATGTTACGTTGTGTGGTAAAGCGCACTGAGTGGGACTGCTGGCTTATCTCTCAGCTCAGCTTATAAGGTAAGTAGTTGCTAGAAACAGAGCAAAATACTTGGGAAACCCAGGTACTCTCCGTCAGATAGTCAGTAACACCAAGGCGTTGTTGGCATTAGTGGAGCTAGCTGAAAAAAATGACTTATTTGTCCCATACCATACACCAAATGTTAATGCGTGCCGTATGGTGTCGGCCGGTGCCTTAAGAGCGCTTTCACAATTTTTCTTGAATTTGAGCGTTTGATTCGAGTTTTGATGTCTGATTATGCTTTAGATATAGCACAAAAAAAAAACAAAAATACGCCTAAGAAAGTTTGATAGTTGATCTTGGGAGTGTTCTAAATAAATATATCAATTTGTTCACATACATCAGTAAATTTCTTGTCTCCGCAAAGGGTGTTTCATAAAATTACGCTTTTGGGAATCTTTTGATGCTTTGGTACACCGAAGATATAATAATTTAATCAATTTTAAAAATGTCCATGATACAACTGTACCTTCTACTTTGGAATGATCAAATCAATTTGTTACGATTCATGCACTAATAAACCAAAAATAATTTTGTAAAACTGAGAATTATTGACAATTTTCCGTACGAAACTATATTTTTTATCTATGAAAGTATAATCCAAATTCAAATAAAAATTATTTAATAATTAAGGAGGTATTGTTATAAATTATAATGCATGAAAAAAAAATTGGTCTATTTAAAAGTAAACTCATATTTTTAAGCAATTTTTGTATACAGCCCCACAATCACTATAAATCTCGGGAAACGCGGTTTGTAGCTTTAGTCCGGGGCGAGCGCTCGATTTTGTAATAGCGCCCTTAAAAGAATAATACCATCCCATCACATCTCGTGGGTGTCGTAAGAGGCGACTAAGGGACTCACCAGAGAATGGGCGGCAGCGTTCTCTGTAACACTCAACACCATACACAGCGCTTGCCAACCCGCGAGACGATTATGGCAACCCCCTCCTCCATCTTGGGGTAGGCCTATGTCCAGGAGTGTACGTCTTTCTCGTCTTTTGATGATACACCAAATACGTCTGGGACGACGACGGTGCGAATACTAGCTCGATTTACATACATGTGTGGTGTTCCAAACAAATTGCATGTCTGCTAGTCTATCTCCAGATGGTAAGTTGCTGCCACCCATCATCATAGGCATCTCCAATCGCACGAAATTTTACTTGACTCTTTGCTACTCAAATGAATCAACCACCGTACCAAAGAGTGACACTCCATACCACATAGTTTTAGTTTTGTCAACACCAACTAGTACTGGAATTCCTGGAGGAGTCTGTGTTTCCTGAAAGGTAGCTATCAGGAAACACAGACTCCTCCAGGAATTCCTAAAAATCTTGGGAGTTTTTAAGTCAAGGGTGAATAGGTTACTTCTAGGCAAGCGTCTTTGACCACATCATCGCTTATCTCAGGTGAGATAGTAGTCAAACGCGTGCCTATCAATAGTAAAAAAAAAACGAATCAATAAACTAAATTTTTCAGGCCGGTAAAGAAATAGAGCTGTCAGAGATCGGGCCGCGCTTCCAGATGAAGCTGTACGAGATAAAGTTGGGCACGCTGGACTCTCTGGACGCCGCCGACACGGAGTGGGCGCTGCGCCCCTACATGAACACGGCCGCCAAGAGACGCTTCTTGAGTAATGACGATGGGTGGCAGGAGGAGGAATGATAATAAATGATGTTTTTATATTCAAAGATTTTTTATTTCGTCAGCAACTCGTTGGCCATCTTTGGTTTCCGCTTCCACGGTTCAGAACATGATTATCAAAAATCATGTCATACTAGCTTACTTTATTGTGTAACAACTTCAAACCAGTTTGAATAAAAAAAAAACAATTGCGGACTTTTTTTTTATTTGTATTGGGTTTGCTATTGACTCTAGTCTATGTCAGAGATGACAGAGACAAAGTCTACGATGGAGCGAGCCTACCCAGAAGGAGCCTGTTCACTCTAACTTTGAAGAGATTAGGGTTATAAGCTGTTATCACAAAAATCGCGTCATTCACAAAAATCGTGCAGACAGTACTGCTAACTTATAGAAAAGTTACCTAAGATACAACATTCGGATGGACCACAGATTGGTGAACAAATGGAGTGTTAAGTGTACTCATTGAACTAGTAGTCCCAACATAACGCTAGACGCCGCTGACACGGACTGGGCGCTGTGCCGACGCTTCTTGAGTCACGAGGATGGGTGGCAGGAAAAGGAGTGATGAATAAAAATAAGTTTTTTATTCTTGTTTTACCTACAAACCCTTTTTTTAATGGGGGTAAATCCTCATGTATGGATGCGTCAGAATGTCAGGCGTAGGGGTCTGTCAGACTCTAACTGACTAAAACCACCCGGTGCTCCATCTTTCACCTACGCCGGGGATCGCGGGAACTTACGACTTCCGTAACCCTGGCTGGTGCCGCACCTCGGGTCCGGATGAATGGGGGGCGGCGGACTTGGAATGTCCTGGAACCAGTTATGGGGGCCGGGAGAAAATAACCATATTTGATTTTTACTGCATTTTACGCAACTACCTTCTGCTTTCTCCGATCAAACTTTTTCTACGCTCACGTTTGGCCACTATCTCACATATCTATTGAGACAGATAGGTCAGGACGATCAGTAGAATGGATAGGCATCAGTGTGAAGTACAAGTGGGCAAGTGGTTGAGGATGGAGGATGCTGCTTGCCCAGAAGTAACACTTGATTCTGAAGTCTGCACCCCAGAGTGGATCTATCAGAAATCAAATACTCCGGCTGGGATTTTAGACTTTTAGACTGCCTAAATCTTATATCAAGTTATTAGAGAATTCACAATTTCAATAGTTTCCAATATCTCTTTGGTTGAGGTACCACAGATTGAATAATAAATGGAGTGCTAAGTATGTGCAAAATTCTTTCAAGTTAACTTTTCCTTTTTATTTTATTCCTTTGTTTCACCAATACTATTACAAAAGCATCTTAACTGCTTTAAACAAACATGTTTTAACTTATTTACTATCCATTATATACATCTATTTTTTTTTTCAGACATGCCCGTCCCCGACTTCCTCAAACAACCGCACACATTATACGAAATAGCGGAACAATACTGGGACCTGCGCTGCTACCCGACGCAGTACGTGTTCTCTCTTCTAGCACAGGTGTCGGACGACAAGTTAGAGAGAGAGAAGTGTATCGAGCTCAGCTCCCCTGAAGGACAGGAGGACTGGCTTAATTATTGCAGAAGGCCGAAAAGGACTGTGCTAGAGGTAAAATAGATATATAGGACTAGGTATTCTATCAAATAAAATGATTCAGTGCCAGTGCCGTTTGCTAAGTCAATGTAGCATTAATTGCTACTACGCATAGGTATTGTGCAAAATCGCTTAGCAGTCCACTTTTTACGAGAGTGCATGGTGCTGCTGACAAAAGGTGTATCCTGGAAGTATGTTTGCTGCCTATAATACCATCAAACCGAATGGGTTGCGGCACCCCAGGCAACGGTCGTAATAGAATCTTATCGGAGTTCAGGCCAACACTTAAAACAAAACAGCGTAAAATCGATTTAGACGTGTGATCACAAAATTATGCTTAACTCAATTTCTGCATATCACTGTAGTAGTTATATGGAGCTCATGAACCCAGAATTTTAATTATCAACTCATCTCATCCATAAAAGTACTGTAGCATCTACAGACAAGTTACCAGTTTCATCTTTTCAGGTTCTCCACGATTTCCACAAATCAGCCTTCAAACTAACTCTAGAAGTTTTATTCGAGCTATTCTCCACGATCAAGCCTCGTTCCTTCTCCATAGCCAGCAGTGCTTTACCCTCAGAAGGACAGAACATTGACCTACTAGTGGCTGTGGTACACTACCATACTAAGTTAAAGAAACCCAGGCTTGGGTTGGCTTCGAACTGGTTGAAGAGTTTGAGCGTTGGGGATCGGGTGTACGGATGGATTAAAGCTGGGACGCTTGTTTTTCCGAAGGATTCTGTAAGTTATTTTATTTTCATCATGGTTTTTCACTATTTTATGAATTTCAAATACTAAATACAGATGAGTCGTTTAGATGTTTTAATTATTATTGAATATCACTTCCGCCTTATTTCAAATGCTGTTTATTTTTTTAAGATCATGTCCGAAACTATTCAGCCAATTTTTTTAGCTTTAATTCGGTTAGGATAAAGTTTTTATACAATATCGATAATTTGTGCTCGGCTCCGAATTCAGTTTATGTTGTAAAGAATTTTAATTTACTGGAATTAAAGTTAAAAAATCATTAACTGGCTCCAAGATTTAGTCTTGTACTTAATGATGCACCGAATGATTTTCTTTTTTTTTTTTCAGAACACACCTCACATTCTCATAGGTCCAGGCACCGGCCTAGCTCCCTTCCGCAGTCTCCTGCAAGAGCGAGAAGCCCTAGGCAGTGCCAACAAAGATGCCCTACATTTAATATTCGGATGTCGGTATAAGGAGAGAGACTTCCACTGCAGGGAAGAACTGGAGAGGATGGTAGCGGAAGACAAACTTAGTTTGTACTGCGCTTTCTCGAGAGATCAGGAGGATAAAATGTAAGTTTTTTTTTTATTATTGTTATTGATGGGCTCGTGTTTGACCACAAACTCACCTAGTTAAAAGCGATCATGTGGTCCACAATGGGGCACTTTTGCTTAGAACTAACCTAACTCTCGATATAAAGAACCTCTGTAAACACATTGGAAGTATTCCCAAAACGTTTTGTGTGGTGAGATGTCCACCGTGTACCGATTCCAATTATGATGAAATGAACAGCCATAATTGTCAACAGTTCTCACAGAATTATCAAGCTGAAGCGGCAACGGGCCGGCCATATTAGCCGTAGTACTGATAACTGATTGGATTGGCATAATACTCCCAACTTCTACTGGTCACCAGTGGAAGTTGGGAGTATTGACCCACCAGTCAACATTGGTGTCAGATTTTCGGGTATCTGACTACCCGAAGATCTACAATGGCTTAGTGCGAGCCTAATAAATACCTCTCCCTATTTTTTCTCCTATATTAACAAAATCATTTATTTCCATAACAGCTACGTGCAACACAAAATAGCAAAACACAGAGAACTTCTCTGGCAGTTAATAACGAACCAAGGCTACATCTACATATCGGGCAACGCGAAGAATATGCCCGACAACGTCCGAGACGCTTTCATAGAAGATATCATAAGCAAAACTGGTGGATACAGCATGGACGACGCTAAGAGCATGCTGAAGAAAATGGAAGATGGTGGACGGTTTCAGGTTGAAGCTTGGTAAAAAATTGAGGTTTTTCTGACCAATCAAGCGCTCAAGTTCGGTATCCTAAAGAGAAGATAAAACCCCAGCTTTCGTCTGCAGGGGAAATTGTATTTTTAATTTATTAGATAGATAGTTCAGTACTCTTATACATCACAGACATTATCATCTAACCTTTTTCCTACTGTATTGAACAATCAAAGGCTCATGTTTTGTAGGCAAAACAATCGGGATAAAATCCTTGCGTTCGCCTGCATAGCGTAATTTGTTTTTTTTGTTCTTCGTTATTCTTACAAATAATAGGTACCCACATCACAAACATTAAAAAAAGTAGAGTAACATAGCTTAGGCCGCGGACACGAAATCAGCGGCGCGGGCAGTTACATTATACATCTCTGCATTTGAACGCGCCGCTACAGCGCTGGCCGCGTTAGAGGTGTGATTTTGTATGACGAGGAATAGCAATAAACAAGCAATTAACTTTTGGTGAATATATATAGTGTAAAGTAAATCGTACGCGAACGCCTTTTCAATCACATCGCACGTTTCGATGTTTGTATATTTTGTTTGTAAAATATGAATAAATGCTAGTTCGCACTCCATTTGTTAGTCAATCTGTGACCGCGAATTAATCTAAGGTACAATATTATACGGGTGTAGGAAGTTTTTCATAGGTTTTGATTAATTAGTTTATTTTAACTTGTTCCTACCAAACATTGTTAGTGTTAATGTTTGTCTGTTTGTTAATAAATCACGCTTCAATGGCTGAACGGATTTATGAGCACAAATTAGAACATTATGTTTTTTGTAGAATATTGTACTGTATTTATGGGGGCAAAGCCACTGGCAATAGCTAGTTCAATTTTTAATTTGTTTTAATAATGTTGTAACCTCTAGCTCTGCCAGGGTTGCGGGATAAGCTCGAAAGAATCACCGCCGCCCTGGATGGGTTTTAGTCAGTTAGGGTCCGTTCACACAGACCGGCTCGGAGAGCATCGGCGCGCATTTTACTTTTCACACAGACCGGATCGTATACGCTTGGGAGTTGGTCGGAGCGGAGACGCCAACTATTTCACATAGACCGGCTGGAAGCGATCTGAAAGCGGATACGCGAGAAAGAGCATGCAATCGGAAACCGAACGGCTGCGCGAACGAGAAAAAGTACTCGATCGGAGCCGGTCAGCTCCTCTTATTATTTCACACCGAGCGCGATCAAGCATTCTTAATGACAAAAGCAGTGCACATGCAAAAATAAACTTTACTACAAATACTAAAAGTCTGTTTTCAACGTGATGAGAATCTGCTCTCCTCTCCGAGCCGGTCTGTGTGAACGGACCCTAAGAGTCTGAAACTCCCTTCTGCTCCACCCAGAGCGGGAGGAGTTATTTCAAAAATAGGGTTTATTTAGCTTTTTGAATAGCTTTGAAGTCATTGTGTGTTGTGATAGTGTTAAAAAATGTACAATATAATTATTATTATTTTAATTATAAATTTTAACTCGAATAATAATGCTGGTTCTTTTATTTTCTATGAACAGGTAACTGTGATAATTTACATCTTTAATTATAGTAAATAAAACCAAGCTACTGAATTTTCAAGTGTATTTTTATTTCATTCTCATCCTAACTTAAAGTCGAAATTATTTACATTAACGACCTTATTCATAAAAAAATCGAATCATACGTTTAGTTTAAATACTGATTAGAAGATGCGGATATGAATTTGGAAACTGCAGCTAGTCAATATTTAAATTAATCATACGGTTAGAATGTTCTTATAGATAACAAAGCCAAACTTAGTTACAGGCATGTTACAAAAATAATTATCCTATCTTATTACTAAAATCTTAAACTCAAAATAGAGTCACAAACTTTATCATAATTATACAACATGTAATAGAATAAACAAAACCTGAAAAGTTATCACTGTACTCGATCGTAATGAACAACATTTACAATGCTACCAACCAACCTAAAAACTGCTATTTAGTACATTTGTAGCGGCATCAATGCGAGAGGAGCTAGTGGCTAAATAATAACAGCCGCACGGGTCGATCTTGAAGGTTAAGCAACACTTGGCAAGGTTGGTCTGTGGATGGGTGACCATTATAATATACCGAGTTTCCTCCGTAGCTCGGAAAGCATGTTAAGCCGTTGGTCCCGGCTGTCATTTGTAGATCTTTGGCAGTCGTTACGGATTGTCAGAAGCCAGTAAATCTGACTCCAGTCTTGCCATGAAGTACCGTGTTACCCATTAATGGGTTGTGGAGGTCTGGTAGGCAGCCGCTCCACGTAAAACACTGGTATTCAGCTGAATCCGGTTTGACTGGAAGCCGACCCCAATGTAGTTGGGAAAAAGGCTAGGCAGATGTAGCGGCATCAATGCGGCCACAAGAAAAACCAACAGAGCAAATCTACATATTGCAACAAAAAGAACCGCGACTCCATCTATCCGACTAGCAGCGAACTAAAATCCTGCATCGCGCAGTTTACCGTGCGATTTGAACATACATCAGTCCGAATATCAACTATCGGGCAGTTACCCGCCAGACACAACGACCGTCTGGTTGGAGGATCCTCCCTTTTCAACGGAGGTTTGCGGGACTTTACTCTCTGTACCGTCTCCAAATATTATGTCGACTTATGGGGCTAGTGTAAGCTGCTATGAAACGACACCCCAAGATCGTCTGACGTGACGCTGGAAAGTAAGGAGACACCTAATAATGGGATATGGAGAGAAGGAGAGAAGGATGGAAGAAAAACCTTCGCGTGCTTATTAATAGTGAATTAATATTAAGAACACCTAAAATGGCAGTGGGCAGGCCACATAATAAGAGACCAAAGGGAGAAATGGACCAAAAGGACCCCTAGAGTCAATACATAAAGAAAGCGAGGAAGACCGCTCAAGAGGTGGCCAGAAACCGAGCACAATGGAAGAAGCTGCAGGAGGCCTATGTGTCGGTAGGACATGCCAATAAGATACGGAAATAATTTGCTAAACCATATTCTAAATAACCATCACCAAAAAAGGCTGAATATAAAGAAGAGTGTAAGCTACTGTGAGTACAATGAGTCCCTTTCAGGTGTTGCGTTACTTGTTATATCCAATATCAGAACTTAGAAGTCTATTCACAAGTCTCGCTTTAGTAGTTAGGCAGTCCCCTACCCCTCTAGATAGTATTTTTGGCAGTCCGCTTCTCCTCTGGCTAGTATTAGGCAGTCCCACAACCCCCTAACTAGTATAAGCAGACCCCTACCCCCCTAGATAGTATCAGGCAGCCTCCTACCTCTCTAGCTAGTTTCAGGCAGTCCCCTACCCCTCTAGCCAGTATCAGGCTGTCCCCCTTCCCCTGTAGCTAATATTAGGCAGTCCCCTACCTCCGTAGCTAGTATTAGACAGTCTCCTGCCCCTCTAGCTAGTATTAGGCAGTCCCCCTACCCCCCTAGCTAGTATTAGGCAGTCCCCTACCCCCCTAGCTAGTATTAGGCAGTCACCTACCCCTCTAGCTAGTATAAGGAGTCCCCTACCCCTCTTAACTAGTATTAGGCAGTCCCCTACCCCCTAGCTAGTAATAGGCAGTCCCCCTACCCCCCCTACCTAGTATCAGGCAGTCCCCTACCCCCCTAGCTAGTATTAGGCAGGCCCCACAGCTTGAGGTTGCCGGCGTCGCGCTTGCGCTCGGGCGGCTCCTTGTCTTCGCACGCGAAGGCCACCAGGTAGCGCGACGGATGCCATGCCACTGTGAATGTGGACGCTTGCACCGGGATCTCCGCTACTTTCTCACCTGGAAAAACAAGTATAAGTTGACCAGAGCAGAAAAGATTTCGAAGAAAGGCGGTTTAAAATGTATTTCCATTTTTAACCTTTTTTATAGTGGCAATAGAAATTCACACTAGGAAAGTTTCAATTGTCTATCTGTTACAATTTATAAGTTAAAACCTGCTGACAGGTAGACGGATGGACAGCCAAGGCTTAGTTCCGCAGGAACTTTAAAAACGGAACTGAATTTTTTTGGTAACTTATATTCTTGGCAACCCTAGAAAATAATCTAAAAATCACAAAACTGTGTTTACAAGGGTCTATATTCGTTCACATTCACGAGTAGGTACCTCTTGACTGTACAGGGTGTCTCATTACTTTGCTATATGGAGGGAAAGTACCTTAACTACTGTTTTTTTTTTACTTTTTAGTGGTGTCCCACACCTAACAACACCACTGGAAAGTCGCAGGAAAACAAAATACGCAATTTCGTTTACTTGGATGACAAACCAATTAATCATTGATACCGGTGGGCTACTATTTTTATATTTTTTAATGTTTTTTTTATTTATTTTATTGAAATATTTAAAAATATTATAAATTAATAAATATAAAAAATATAATTATAAAAAATATTAGTTTACTGAATAAAGGAGATAATATTAGGGCCAGATACAGAAGGCAGTACTCCTCGATACGGCTCGTATTGTGAGGAGATTACATTTTTAATATTTTTAAATGTTTTTTTATTTATTATATAAATACTTAAAAAAATAAATTTTATGTATATATGAATAATAAATGGATTAATAATAGCATCTTAAATAAAAGGGGGACCATTATAATGTCAGCGTTCTGCACGTAAAATACGCGCTTGATCGTGGAGTTGCAGAATTCAGCCCGATTTACATACAATGTGACTTACCAGTCTCAGTGTCTCCTATGTCAATGATGTGATCTTCACTCGCAGACGCGAGGAGACGGCCGTCGAAACTGAACGAAAGCGTGCGCACCGGCCATTCTAATCTGTAACAAACAAGATTCCAATTATAAAAATGCTATCCTGAATAATCTGATCCAAAATGCAATGAATATCGCGTTTGAATTCACCGCTACAGGCGCTAGTGGAGCGTGAGGTTTTCGAAATGTCAAATTTCACTGTTGGTTGGCTTTTGACGCGAGTTTATTTACTTATTTGTTTTATGACAGATTAAGTTATGGTCCTATTTTTTTTTCTATCGAACAGAATGAGTCTGCGTATCACGCACTTATGGCGGTTTGTTTAAAAATCTTACTTCTAACTCTGCTCACGTTTGTTTGTGTTGTGTCAGTGTGGACCTTTGTTGTCTTACAAATAAATACATTATTATTAATAACATATTTTAGTGCTATGAAGACCTTACTCGCCAGTGGCGCTAACTAGTGAGCACGAAGACAGTGACCCTCATTATACAGACCAGAAGGAGTAGATTTCCTGTTTTATATCCGGTGTTGCCGACAGTTTCATCTTCAAGCTCCAAGCAAGGTCCTAATGATTGCATGATTGTCTATTTCACTAAGGTACCTCTGTATTTGTAATAGTGAGGGCCAAAGTTGAGCGATTGACTGCCGCGCTGCGTGTCGCGGGTTCGATTCCCGCACGAAACAAATATTTGTATGGCCTACAGATACCTATTCCTGGTCTGGCTGTTTGTGTATGTGAATTTGTATGTTTGTAAACTCACCCACAATACAGAAGAAATAACTAGTGTGGGGATAACGTTTAAAAAAAAAAAACGATAGGCGTCACTCTCATGCCACCATGTTCCCTGCGTGCTGCGATGTCCCCATACATGTTCCGGGACTGGGAGCCAGTTTAGATGAAAATAGTGAAATTGAAATATCTCCCTTACCTCGAGAACACTCTAAGACAAGCCAGCTCGTTGACATCCCACAGCGACACGAGGGCGTCAGCGGAGCCCGTGGCGAAGTACCGGCCTGTTGGGTCGTGCTCTATGCAGATACATGTGCCCGGGTGGGCCTTCAGTACTGTTTGGAGCTCTAGCGATGGGTACCTGAGTAAAGAGAATATTTCGTCAGTATCAGCTGCCCTGGTCTACCGATTGTAGGCTGTAATCGGTAGACCAGGGTTCCGCACTGCAGTCCCGGATCTAATAAATTCTTGTTTAAACGCAATTGCGACAAAGTCGTTGAAAAAACACTCAAGCAATCTGTCAACATTAAAGGACACAATGGAAATGTTGGTTCCCACTTGAGTTTCTGTTTTACAGCAATATTATTATATTGCTGTATCTATCTACAGTTGGAATTGGTTTAGAACAAGACTAAGGAACTTGTCTCACCGCCGGCGAGGATGCGAGTAGCTATAGACTATTTGCTCGTTGAGGAAAGGGACAAAAGATATAGATCTCGTGTGGGTCAAAGAGACACATACATTCATAATCGATAGCTGGCAGTTCACACTGCCGGCGAGCGACTCTTTCCACACTAGTTGGTCGCAGCGACAAGAGCTATCAAAGATTGTATTCGCTCAGCGACACTCGCTCGGCGATGCTCGCTTGGCGGTCAGAACTCACCAAACAGCGGTAATTTGAACCTATAGTGCGGGTCGGTGCAAGTATTGCGAGTAAAGCTTGTCCCACAAAAGCACTCGCTGAAAGCCGAACGTCAAAACTATCGTAACGTCGCTACTCGCCAACTCGTTTCGAGTTTGAAGCTTTACTCGCTACTCGCTGATCGCCGGCGGTGAGACAAGCGCCTAAGTACCAAAGAAATAAAATTTTACTTACGACAATATATGCACACAGCCAAGTCCATTGGTTAAGTAGAACAAATCAGATGTGTTGTTCCAAGAGATCTCGTTCACTTCGAAGTTGAACTGTTCTTCTACTACCTGGGACAAGAAATGTTCTAGTGTTAATAGGAAACCCTTGGAGCAATGTTCAAGAGCCTTTTTATGACAAAGCTTTTTAGTCTATAAAATAGTCAAAAGTAAAACTATGGAGGCAGAGTAATCTTCATATTTTTTATCAATGAACACCTTGGTCAATAGGGAACATGCAATATTTCCATTTTTGCTTTAATTTCAAAGAACTTCATCTAGAATACAGACCACCATATAAATAAGAAATGAAAACGCTATAATTTATTGCCAAAATTGCGTTTTGAAACCGACAGTTTAAAGGTTCGCTCGAAAACGGACGATGACGTCACTCGTGTCTATCACTGGTCAAGAACTGTCCTAACTCAAAGACATAAGGGTGCCTTTTCGTTGGCATAACAGCAGATACGTCACCAAACGCTGATTGTTGTTTTTAAATACGTTCCGTTTCACGTTACTTTAATTCATTCTTTTTGTTAAAAATCGATACTAACCAAAATAAAAACGTTGCAATGGTCTTTATTTTATACTTTTTTATCATTTTATTGACAAAATTCTCATAAATTTTGTATTTGCATCTTCCCTATTAGTGGATAATATTGTTATAAGAAGAAAGGCAAAGGACGACCACAGACCATGTGGTGGACAACCGTTACCAAGGATATGGAACGAGCTCAGGTGGAGGTACAGACAACCCAAGACCGACTGTCTTGGCGCCTTAGAACGAGGAGGGCCAACTCCAAATGGAAAGGGAAAAGGCACAGCAGAAGAAAAAGAAGAACACCTTGGTAAATTATATCTACACAAATATAAAGAGGATAGTTTGTTTGTATGTTTGTTTGTTTGTTTGTTTGAAATGAATAGGCTCCGAAACTACTAGACCAATTTAAAATAATCTTTCACCATTAAAATCCTACATTATGCCTACACAGAGGCTTTAGAATATTTTCAAAAAAGTTAGGGATCTGTATAAAAACTTCGATAGTGTAACCCAAGGTGTCAAAAAATTACTAAAAAGATCCTTACATCGCGTACGCTGCGGAAACTATTGACAATAGAGCAAAGTGTTTTACTACAGTTTCATAGAGGACATGATATCTAAAAAAAAGTCTGTGAGGGTATATATCTAACTATTATGGTTAAGTCTATACTGTTTCGAGTACAGCTCCTTGTAGAATTTAGTAGCTACAGACATGATGTCTGGCCTTTTCGTTTTGATCATTCCTGTCTTGTTTTTCAAAGTCGGTATCCAGTCCTTTTTGTCTGTAAGTTCTTTGATCGCTTTTTTAACTCCACCTGTTCTAGCGATGTGTTTTTCGAAGGTTTTCATTCTTAACGTTTGGCGGTCCTTCCTCATATTTAATTTAATCTCCTTGCTGAGCTTGGCAATTTCTTTTCTTATAGTTTTCGAAGTGGCGTGACAACTAATTAAGTCCTTTCTGTCTTGTAGTAGTTTAATTGTTTTTTCGGAAAACCTTTCGCTCGTTTGTTTCTTGGTCGATTCATTCAGTTTCTCTGAATGAAGTAGCTCTTCTAGTTTATTGAATTTTTGTTGTGTAGTTAACTCTTTTGTGGTTTCTCTGAAGTTATGTAGTTTTCCTTTCAGTTCTTCATTTGACGTTACTAGTTTAGTTAGATTCGGTTTAACTTTGAAAGGTCTAGAATCTCTGGAATTCTTTTTCTGGAGTTCTTTTTCAAGGAGCTGTACTCGAAACAGTATACAGAACAACCTACTGTTCAATACAGAAGCGGTACCTGAAATACTCCAAAGCGAAGTAGAGAGAGCTCTATCATCACAAAATAAAGATAAGGCTCCAGGGTCAGACAATATCACTAATGAATTTCTTATTCAAGCCAAAGATACCATGATACCAATCCTCACTTACCTCTTTAATAATGTAATAGACACCGAGTACATACCAGAACAATGGACCACCTCGACAATAATTCTATTGCATAAAAAGGGAGATAAAAATGATATAGGGAACTATAGACCGATAAGTCTCATGTCCAACATTTACAAGATCTTTGCAAAAATTATATTAAACCGCATAACTCGAGTCCTGGACGAGAACCAGCCAAGGGAACAAGCAGGGTTTAGAAGTGGATTCTCAACAATTGACCACATACATGTTGTTAGACAGGTTTTTGAGAAATACACAGAATATCAGCTTACATTCTACTGCTGCTTTGTAGACTACTGCAAGGCATTTGACTCCCTGGATCATGGAAAAATTTGGGAAGCTCTAAACAACCAGGGAGTAGATAAAAAATACACAAGATTAATCCAAAATGTTTACAAAAACAGCACTGCTCGGGTGAAATTAGAGAAGGAGGGAGATGTGATTCAGATCCAAAGAGGGGTTCGGTAGGGTGACCCGCTTTCACCAAAACTCTTTTCGGCAGTCCTAGAGGACATCTTCAGAGAAATGGCGTGGGAAAAATTGGGCTTAAATATCAATGGCGAAAACCTAACCCATCTTCGATTCGCAGACGACCTAATCATATTCGCGACAAATCCAGAAGATCTACAAACTATGCTCATAGATCTCGATAAGGCAAGCCGAAAGGTAGGACTATCAATGAGTACACAAAAGACGCAAATCATGTCCAACGGAGAGCAGGTACCCATTGTGGTCAACAGCAACCCTATTGAGTATGTGACTGAGTATATCTACCTTGGCCAACTGATATCCACCGACGAACTCATGACAAAAGAAATTGCAACTCGAATAGGCAAAGCTTGGAAGCGATACTGGTCCCTTAAAGACATTATGAAAGATAAAGAAATGGCTATGCCTATAAAAACCAGATTATTTAATACTTGCATACTGCCTGTCCTTGCATACGGCTGCCAAACATGGGCGCTGACACAAACCAACTTGAAAAAACTGGAAGTCTGCCAAGTCGCCATGGAAAGGAGTATGCTAAACAAACGGAAAAGTGACAGAATCCGAAACAGAACAATTAGAGAGAAAACGAAAATTGAAGATATAACAGAAAAAGCAAGAATTAAGTTTGTATTATGTTAAGAATTGTCTGAATAAAGGCTGTTTTATTTTATTTATTTATTTTATTATGGTTAAGTCACAATGACCGCTTTTTGTTCAAATTATTCAATCAAAACCCGGGTTAAATGGGATAGTAGTGATGCGATGTTAATACTTATCTATAGAAAATCTTATTACTAAAAAATACTTATTTATAGCTGAAGAGTTTGTTTGTTTGTTTACTTGAACGCGCTAATCTCAGGAACTTCTGGTCCGATTTGAAAAATTCTTTCAGAGTTAGATAGGCCATTTATCGAGGAAGGCTATATATCATCACGCTAAGATCAATAGGAGCGGAGCAGGAGCAGACGAAGTTGCGCAGGTCAACTAGTTGTTTAATAATTAAGGTTGGTTATGAAGATGTAAATTACACTTTAAATTATTGAAATTGGACCTTTTGTTTAAAAGTTACGACAGGTATGAAAATACTCTAAGTAAGAAAAATGTTGCGGTTTGAGCGAACTGCCCTTCGTTTAGTCTATTAATAAGTAATCTACACATTACAATTTGAAGAAGTTCGTGGAGTACCAACTAAACCAGCGCGAACGAACTCGCGGGCGAAGTGCTAGTTATTTACATAAATATAAATTGTGATCATTTGTCAAAAACTGTCGGCAATGTCCTCAAGTCATGGGAAAAAAACTGAAGTAAAGACACTTATAACTGGAAAGTTCAGAGCAAAAGGGAGGAAAACACCTAGATTGAAATCATCATGCCCAAAGTACTAAAAAAAGTGGACCAATGACCTGGTGAGGGTCACAGGTAGAAAATTGATGTGAGATGGACAGAACTGGTTGTTATGGCGACACTTGGGGAGGTCTATGTTCAGCCTGGTCTATGTCTTTCGGCTGATAAGATGATGAAAGTACTATTTTACATTCTTGTTCTTCTAATTGGGTGGGCAGTAAGGCCTAACAACCCCACACACCATAGTGTCAGAGTTTCTTAAGGGCCTCAAGGACCTCAGACATAGTATATTTGATGACCGCCATTTGGAGGCGGGGACCACCGGCTTATGCGTGCCTTCCGAAGCATGGAATCATCATTTTATCAGACAATTAGGTGATTCAAGCCTGCAATGTCCTAGCCAAACTGGAAACAACTTTACAAAGTGCTGCTTCCTATGGGAATCAAAACCACAATCACCGGGTCACAAGCCAAACGCAGTACATTAATTTACAGACTTACCACTTTATAAGTCTTGGTGTCTATAAAAGAGACAAGGTCCTCCTTGTTGCCCACAGCGATGGTGCTGCCGTTTGGTGACCATGCGATGTTGATGTTTTCTCCTTTGGTAGGTATGGTAGCTGCACATTTGTGTGTCCTGTCAGAATTACTTGTTGGTTACTTGTGTTTCAGAAGTGAATAACATTATTCTACATACTATGAGAATTACAAAATGTATATAGGGAAAGGGAACTATATGATTTGAAGTAAATAACTTTTAGACGCTGCTAACAAACTGTACAGCAGTTTGGCAGAAGATATGTGTATATTTTTTCTTAGTTACTTTTCTGGAATCATCGACTGCCTAGCCTTTTCCCAACTATATTGGGGTTGGCTTCCAGTCAAACCGGATTTAGCTGAATACCAGTATTTTACGCGGAGCAGCTGCCTACCAGATCTCCAAACTCTAAGTTACTTTTCTGGAATAAATTAAATAAATAAAATAAGTATATCTATTAGTAATTTTTGATGCTATATTGTAGTTGGTTTTTAGTTTAGTGTATTTGTTAATTTTAGTATATCTATAGATATGCACTGTTTTTTTCAATTTTTTCTGTAGCATATTGAATTGGTGGTTGATGGGGCCAAGAAGTTCTGGAGTGGCGACCCCATACCAGATGACCTGGAGAGGGTTGTGGGTAGATGGAATGCGAGACCCACTGGACCGGCTGTTGTAGCGACATTTAGGAGAGGCCTATGTCCAGCAGTGGACATCTTTGGCTAATATTATGATGATGGATGATATTGAATTATGGCCATATTTAGGGTTCCGTACCAAAATGGTATAAAAGAACCCTTATGGTGTGACCAAGTCTGTCTGTCACAGATGGTTATTAAAGTAAAAACTAAATAAACTGGAAGAATTTATGTTTCTAGTGTAACTTTGACATTTCAAAAAAAAGTGTAGAACATCCAAGGCATGTTCAGAAGATTTTTTTTACTTCACAATGTATCAACTGAGAATCATCACTTATTTATTTACCTTGTGTCCCATATTCTAACAGATTTGTCTCCACTAGCTGTGCTCAACAAGTCAGGATGTGAAGCGTGCCAGCACAGTTGATCAACAGAACCTGTGTGTCCTCTGAAGACAAAGTCTTGAACCTAGAATATATAAAAAAAAACACCATGATGCTCTAAACAAATTTTTTTTTTTTTTTTTTTTTTTTTTTTCTCCTTAATGGCAACTGAGCCGGTTCCGACTATTCTGCCAGTGTCACGTCGTGACGGCAGCAACAAGAGGCAGGCCGTCGAACTTTGTATTCGTGGTAGGTGTTAGTCTAGCTGGAAGGACAACACATGGGTTAGTAGAAACAAATAATTTACAAATTTATATACAGGTATGATAAATACTAAACATCAACGACTATATACATACTAATTACATATGTTACGCACCAATTAAAATTTCAAATCATTTTCTTTTAAAAATGTAGCCAAAATGTGGATTAATTTAGGAGAGAAGTGGGAGAGAAGGGAATGGAAGTTGGTTGGGAGAGGAATGTTGCATTTGGAGATTTTTTGGTAAAGGTCAAAGGATTTATTGTTTAAGGAACAGGAGAAGAAAATATGGTCCAAAGTGCCCTCCGCAAGACCGCACTCGCACAGGGAATTATCCCGGACATGGATCTTATGTAGGAACACTGGGCTACAACAATGTCCGAGTCTAAGTCTACAGAGTGACGAAACAGTTCTCTTCGACAGTCTAGGGCATTTAAAAAACCAAGGCCTACGTTGAATTTCTGGCTGTATAGCGGCATAGTAGATGCCCTTGATTTTAGAGCTCGTCTTCCATGTTTCAGTCCACGAGTTTAATAACTTGGGTTTGGCACCATTCCGCAAATCGTAGTTATGAGCTACGTAGTGCTTTCGATCGGCCGGATTCGATGTGGCATACTTTGCTAACGAATCAGCGCACTCATTGCCAACAATACCCGAGTGACCGGGGATCCAGGCTATCTCGATGTCCAAGCCGTTCTGGGAGCAATCAAATAACAAGGTCTTAATGTCTGCAATGATTTGACTATGGATTTTACTATAAAGTTGATTTTGTTTTAAGGCCTGAATACTACTAAGAGAATCTGAAAAAACTACTGATCTTGTTATTTGATGGGATTTAATATAGTGTATGGCTTCTAAAATACCAATACACTCTCCTGTAAAAACTGATGTTTCTGGTGGGCATTGGAAAAGAAGAGCAATTTTCGAGTTTTGAAAGTAAACTGACACCCCAGTACAGTCAGTTTCAGTCAATTTTGAAGCATCGGTGAAAAATAAATTCCATCCTTCCCAATAACGCTTAACAGCCGACTCAAAATCGTCTCTAGCGCTTTGGGAATTCTTTGATATACCAAGTCCCAAAACGGCTTTTGGTTCGAAATCAATCGTTTCATATGCGGCAGCGAAACACGGGAGAGTTGGATATTGACAGATAGGCGAGGAGAGTTGTTTAAGCTCTCTGTACCTATTCATCAATAGAGGAGCTACTTTATGACACCAGTAGGAGGAACTATTAAGGGAGAGGTCAATTTGTTCCAAAATTGGGAGTAAAGGATGGGAAGAGAGAGAAAAAACTTTCGAGAGGAAGCGATCTGCCAAATATTGTCTCCTAAGATAGAGGGGTGGGTCTGCACATTCCACTTGAAGCGCATTTATAGGAGAGGATTTCATGGCCCCAATGATTATTCTCAGACATTTGGCCTGAACACTGTCTAGTTTCTTAAGCGCTTCTTTGTTGCAGGGCTCAAGAAGGAAGCTGCAGTAATCTATAGCACTTCTAGTCAGCGCATTATATATTAGTTTAAGGGTGTAGGGGTGAGCACCCCACCACACCCCGGCCAAGGCCTTAAGGACCGACACAGAGCGTTCACATTTTTTTACCGTGTTGTTAATGTGGTCGACCCCAGACAATCTTGAGTCCAAAGTTACTCCCAGAAATCTAGCCTTGTGTTGGACGGGAATGCTTTGTCCGTCAATATTAATATCAATTGAGGGTACAGAACGCTTGCGTGTAAAAATGACAGCTGTACTCTTTGGCGCACTTAGAGACAAACCATTGTCAAGTAGCCATTGGTTCAATGAAGCCAAAGAGACATTCATCGACAAAACGGAATCCTGAATGGAACTGCCACAGACCATTAATGCAATATCGTCAGCATACTGAAGGATTTTACAGTTGAAATTAAGGGAAGAGGGCAGGTTGGCTGTATAGATGTTATATAATGGGGGACTAAGAACAGATCCTTGAGGTAATCCTCTCCAAACCGATCTTTGTTCAGAGTCAGCCCCAGGTATTCTCAACTGAATACTGCGATTGGTAAAAATGCTACCAATGATGCGACAAATCCTAGCCGGGACTCTCAGCTCGTGCAGCTTTTGCCTGAGATTAGGGAGGAGGACCGAATCATAGGCAGCTGATATGTCCAGAAAAACAGCAACCACAGACTCATTTCTGCTGAGGGCTAGCCGGACCTCTGACGTGAGGATACCCACACTATCAGCTGTGCCCAGTCCTTTCCTAAAGCCAAATTGAGTCGTTGGGAGCAGTTTCCTGTTTTCCACCAACCACACTAAACGGTTTTTAACTAAATGTTCTAAAAGTTTGATGAGTATGGACGATAAGGCAATAGGTCTATATGAGCAATGATCATTAGGATTTTTGCCTGGTTTTAAAATCGGAATCACAACTTGAACCTTCCATTCTGTGGGAATGTAGCTAGAAGTAAAGCAGAAGTTAGCCAAGTCCAGGTAATATTTGTGAGTTTTTGGACCAGCTTTAGAAATAAAGGAGTACGGGAATCCGTCCACACCCGGCGCGGAATCCTTGACCTGGGATAACACAGTTTTTAGTTCTTCCAAGGTAAAAGGCATGTTCAATGGGTCGTCAGTGTTGTCTGCATCATAGATGTCAACACTGGTTTCCTCAATACTTGGAACATAGGCTGGAGCAATTTTTGAGAAAAACTGGTATCCCAGTTCTTCTGTAAGGTTGTTAGAGGAGGAGGCAGGTGCTAAACAACTCCTAAAACGTTTAACCTTTCGCCAAACCACCGAAACCGGGGTGGACGGGCTCAGCGCACTACAGTATTTTACCCAACCATCGCGTTTTTTCCTCTTTAAAAATTTCCTGGACTTAGCCAATATCTGCTTGAAGGCGATGAGGTTATCCAGGTTCATATTGCGGTTGACTGTCTCTTCAGCCTCATTCCTGGCCCTGACCATGTCAGTGCATTCCTTATCCCACCATGGCGGGGAAGGGAGTTTACCAGAATGCGGTTTTTTGGATGGAAAGCAATCATCTGCTGTGGAGGAAATGGTGGAAGAAAAGGATGAAAAACAATCCTGGGCATTATCCCTGTTGATTTCAGGAAGGGAAGATATTCTGAGGTCAAGGATTTTAGAATATAAATCCCAGTCTGCAGAATTTAATTGGTATTTCAACAAAGGGGGGGAAGTTTTAAAAGGAATGTTTTTGGAAGGGAATTCAATTATGATGGGATAGTGATCACTTCCATAGGTCATATCCAAGCAACGCCAAATGAGGAGACTAGATAGATTGGATGAGCAGAACGTCAAGTCAACGCAACTATTACTCTGCCCAGGTGCAGGTCTGCGTGTAGGACTACCATCGTTGATGAGACAGAGGTTGAGATCATCCAATATATCAAGCAAGCCTATGCCAAAGTTATCGCAAGTGTTTGACCCCCAACGATAATGGTGACAATTGAAATCACCCATTACAATTATTGGACCGCTTACATTACATAACAAATTTCTAATTATAGGAAGGTATTCAAGTTGTGGGTGCGCAATATAGAAAGAAAAAATATTTATATCCTCAGCCTTAACAGCAACAACATTTATGTTGTCGCCAACAGAGGTTAGAGGAATCTGGGAGAAAGATACCTTGCTATTGATGAGTAAGGCACATCCTCCGTATCCATCAGATCTGTCATTACGCACACTGTCAAAACATGGCAACCTGAAATTGCTTCCAGGTACAAGCCATGTCTCGGCAATGCCGCAGATTGATGGTTTAAATTTATTGATTAAAAAAGAAAGGTCAGACTTTCTGGGAGTAATACTCCTCACGTTCCACTGTAGGAATGTCAGGGGATGGAACATTGTTAATGTAATTAAGAATCGTGGTCAGTTTTGATGCAACGTGGTCAGGTATTGATTGGGACGGACTGGACAGTACAGACATTAACATGTTTGTAATAAGTTCCAATATATTTTTAGAAGTATCCTGTCTGTAGATCATTGGCTCCGCAGCTTCCGTTGGAAGAGCACAGCCATTTCTGGATGGGGAAAAGGAATAGTTTTGGGTAAGGTTTAAGTGAGCCTGTCTATCATAGCCAGGTGACAAGGGGATGCGGGGTTTGGGTTTTAAAAATACCGTTTTACGGTATGAATTTTGGGTCACTGGAATGGGACTTGAGGACTGGGATTGTGAATTATTTGTAGTAAACTTGTTGCGTGGGGAAGATTTAGAGACTTCGGCATATGACCTCGAAACAGGAGGGAAAACCCGACTTGCTTCCGCATATGCAATTGATTTTTCCGCCATAAGAGCTTTGATGCTCTTCTGTCGGCCCAATTCCGGACAAGCACTGTAGTTTGCAAAATGGTTACCAGTACACGAAACACAAAAGCTGAACTCAGGGGTGACATCACATCCATCTCCTGGATGATCTGCACCACATTTATAGCACCTTGGTTTTGACCGGCACAGAGTCCGGGTATGGCCAAATCGACAGCAATGATAGCACTGAATGGTTGGGTATGTGTATCTCTCCACTGGGAGAGCTGAATAAAAACTGTAAACACGCTTGGGTAAAACTTGTCCATCAAAAGTAAGCACTACAGTTTGTGTAGGTCTCCACTCAGTCACACCAGAAGACGTCACCTTACGGTTCATCCTTCTAGCCTTTATAACAGGGCCACAACCCTCTGGAACCTGGATATTTTTGATGGTCTCATCCTCCGACCACTCAACCGGTATGTCCCTAACTATACCCATTCGTGTTATATTGAACTGTGGGATGGCGGCGATGTAGTTATGTTGTGTCAAAATTTTATTATTGAGAAAACTGTTTGCATCCTGATGTGACTTAAACTCAACTGACACTCTGTTTCTACCTATGCGTTTGATCCCATCGAGACGTACGTTATTGACGTTATTCATCGTCAAAAACATACCAAACTTAATTGGTTGTAGCACAGTGCCTGATGTCTGTTCATCCTTGAGAGAAACATGAACTATGTATGGCGGGTTGTCTCTCATGGTATATGTAAGTCTGCCAATAACATTTTTCGCTATTTTTGTCGGGATTTTAGTAGTAAGGGGTGGCGAACCAGCTGCCCTTTTACGACTTGTGGTCTCTGTATCCATGCTTGGGTCTCGCGTAAGTACTTCAGCGTCATGGGGGAGGGTAACAGTCAGGACAGGGGAGAGTTCAAACAGTTCATCCGGAGGGTCAGGATCAGGAGGCTTTTTGGAGTTCATTTTGACTAGTTATAGTTAAAATAGGACAATAACAACTATACTACAAACCTTGGACCAACAACACAAACACAAAGTACAGTTTCAATCAAGTTACACACTTAAAAGTTCACCAAAATCGAAAAAATTCGTAGCACTGACAAAAGCACGTGTATAGCCTTCACCAACTACCAGCGAATCCGCTCTAAACAAAAATACCTTTGCCAGGTTTTTGACAACCAAAACATAACCTCACTTTTATTTATTCATCTGTAAATACGAATTATACAGTTAATCTTACCAGTCTATTTCTCTCTAGCGTAAATATGGCGACGCTTTTATCAAACGAGCCTGATGCCAGCCGTTTACCATCGCAAGACCATCCCACCGAATGCACTTTCGAAGAATGGGCTATGTATTCGCGAACAAGATTGTGCGAGACGAAATAACTTCGCAATTCTGCTAAATCCATTATTGGAGAGTGCGTAGGTTTAGGTTCTTTCATTTTTAATTAATTGTTTTATCACAAATCAATAAAAACAAAATCGGCGGCACCTAAATAATCACCACACAACTGACAATGACATAAGTTATTTTTTAACAGCTGTCAGATTGACAAGGAGAATAGAGACGAGAACTCGTGTTTATTAAAAATGTCCGTCGACATCTTCGATCAATGATCAATGATCGAAGGTCAACATGCGTTAAATTAGGGTGGCGCTATAAACGCATCAGGGAAAATTTTAAAAATTGCGCCTTAAGGTGAATGCTCCAGGGTAGCCCGCGAAATTCAAATATTTTTATGTTTTTTGCAATTTGCCGGTCAGTGTGAAGCTGTATGTGGACCAAATGCGATCTGCGACCGTAACGCGTATTTATCTAAAGAATTATAACCATTTTAATCATCAATATAGCCCTCTAAGTTCATTCTTTCGAACTACATGAACCCTGGAGCATCCACCTTAAGTTGTTACGAGTGGGATAGAAAAATAAACAAGAAAAGAACAACTTCCACTTAGTTATTATTTCGTTATGTATGGTGCAAGTTAGAAACAATGATAGGTACATAATTTTTTTGTGCATTATTAAAAAAAAATACATGACAAGATGAGAAAACGGTATGTTCAAATTAAAGAACAAAAGTTCATCAAACTCAATAGGTACCATTTTCTGCAGCTACGCTACCAGAATACACAGCACAGAATCACAGAAGCTACTGTATCAGTCTGTTAGCCAGATATCGAAAGGCCATGATTAATTTGTAAAAAAGGTACACTTCCAAAAATTAAACGAAAATATTTTAAAACAATTTTATTACTATCATTTCATCCATCAATTACATAAACTAACAGTAGGTATGTAGTTATTTGTCACCGATGTAGTGTCGCCGCCAACACTTAATTTGAGTATGGAAATACGCCACCGGCCCCAACCATACTATGTGCATAAATAAAATATGTAAAATCTTCTCCTGAAATGAGGGAAAAACACACCTTTAGCTCTTTATTATTTTGATCTATATGATTTAACATTCTAACCTATTTTGTCCCACTACAGGGCTGCTTTTCCATCAAATTCTTATTATAATGGTCCCACGATTTATGGCGACGGTAGGAGTTGCAGGGTTTTTAGTCGGTAGAAGCCCGACATAACACTCCATTCTGCCCAAACGTTTTTTTTTTATGGAGTTTCTACCTATCCTTTGAGGAACTTCCCATAAAAAACCAGACCTTTCAGAAGAAGCCGAGATTAATCGAGATAGTCCCGTATCTTGGCCTTAGTCTGTCATCAATAAGATGGCGCAGCTGAATAAGTGATAATATGAAAGTGTCCAGCTGCCATTTCAATGAGGTTTCTAGTAAAGATCAAATTGAACTTACACCAGCAGAACACTTGACTCGTGGGGGTGTCGAAATTATATGGCCCACTTGAGCAAAATCCCGCTTCAATACATTATTAGCAGGCAACACAGCCGAGCGTAACAACGAACCACATTTATTTCTAATCATTTTGTAAGACGCAAAACGATATTATTCAAAATATATTTGTGTTGCTTAACTAGGTAGGTACAGTTGTTGACAAACTATGTCAAATTGGTATTTGAATTTTAGTTTTTCATTTTCAATATGAATAAAATAAAGGGTTATCTATCCAGCCAGTGACTTTGCCTAAGAACTATTTTCGCGTAGGTAAATGAGAATAAGTACCTAATGCATTTTGATGAAACTTTATTATTGCAGTCGAGGCGAAACAGAGACGCCCGAGTTGAGGCGAGGCCGTTATAGAGCCGGGCCCTGCAATGTCAAATGCACATCCTTCGTCGAGGTCACTGGAAAATCGTAAACGTCGTAGAATTTTAAAATATCGCGTGAAATTGTAAAATGTTATTTCTTAATAATCCACGGACATATTTGAAACTATAAAATAATTATACAAAACAATATTTATCATAATATAAAGAGAAATCATGATCTAATATTCTAGTTTTATTACAATCTTACCGAGTCGGTGACATCGATAAATAAATAAATATATTATAATAAACTTAATATTTAGCAACAAATTAATGTGAGAATTGGTCACAGATTTTTTTCATGCGCATTCCTAGAATTTCCTGGGGTTCCTTGCAGTACGAGCCCTGACGACGAACCCGATATGATAAAGATGGCTGGCCGCCGTACAGTTCCGCATGAGCGCGACTGCGAAATACATTTCATTTAGAGCCTAAAAGCGGCAGAGAAAACAGTTTTCGAGTAATACACCACTAATACAGACACATTCGTTTACAGGCTAAATTTAAGAAAGATAAAGCGACTTCTTGAATCGGGTATTTAAAAACTACTTCTTTTTATGTGCAATTAATTTATTTCAATAAGATATCAACGTTTTAAAACTTAACAATAAATTACGTATCTTAAAATTTAACTATACATAGTTAACAAACCAACGCTTTATTTACTTACTAGTATCTTGCACTAGATATGTATAATCTTAGATCTAATTCATTTCAATCTAATTCTGTGCACGACGAATTTTAATCCTTGCGGATAATCAGGGATGATTTTTGAATGATTTATATTAGACCTGGCTGTGCCGTGTACGTGGTCCCGACGGGGCACGGATTTGAAACGTTATATACATTTTGTATGAAGAAGTTTATATTACACAGTGCATGATCCGTGTCCCGTCCGGGCTCGGACGCTCGGCTACACCACGGTTGTAACTGCTTCATACAAAATGTATGTAACTTTTCAAATCCGTGCCCCATCCGGGCCACGTATACGGCACGCTCTGGGCACGGCCCGGTCTAATATAATTCATCCCTAAATGTGCAGCGCGGACAGGCTCCGCTCCGATCCCGTCCCGGCCCGGACACGGACCGGTCTAATATAAATCACCCCTTAATCGCCAACATGTGAACAATATTACAATATACACGAAATCGTTTTTTTGCGATTACATTTCAAATTTAAAAAAAAACAACGACCATAGTTTGCGCTTAGCCTTACAAAACCAAACGGAAGGCATCTTTCTAATACCAAGCGATTATCGCGCAAGTAAGCGATTGTCGCGTAAATACGTTCGGCAAAACAAGGAATGTCCTCTGTAGGCGCGATGTTGCGATCTGGTTTGTCGTGTATAAATGAACGCGACGATCGCGTATTCGTGCGAAATCATACTTCCCTTCATCCACGTTGCTTGGCGAGTAATTTAAAAACTTTAGTCTCTAACCATAAAAGGAACGGATTTTAACATTAACAGTTAATAAAATGTTAACAGTTATTTTACGATAACCGCCCCTATTGCTACAAAATAAAGCCGACGTTAAAGTCAAACTTTTACCATGAACATGTTGTGTGTACTATGAATAAAATATTTATCACATAACAGATCTCAGTGTTCTTATTTTCAAAAAAATATATTAAAATATGAACATTTGGGTTTGGAAAATAATCCTTATTGACTTTACGTATAGAGGTCATTTTTAAGCGTCTTCTTTTCGTGTGGGCAGTAAGATCCAGCGACCACCCTAGTGTTAGTGTTTCTAAGCCGCCTCAAGGGCCTCTGACATGGTTTATTTGACGACCGGCTGGTTGTCCCGATTATTTTTAAGCGTAAATGTTTGATGAAAAAAAAAAATATATTTATGAACATTTGAATTATTAAAAAAAATAAAAAAATATTATTCATTTTCATAACGCATAATGTGTAGTTGGAAACATCCAGGAACGAGCGCAGGCCGAACCTTTTGTTCCTAGGACGGCGCAGAATGTAACGGTGACATTGTTTTGATACGAAAACATTATTAACAGGTTGTTTCATAATTCTACTGCATTATTTATTTTTATTGAACCCATTTTCTAAATGAATTCATCTGCCTAGCCTTTTCCCAACTATATTGGGGTCGGCTTCCAGTCAAGCCGGATTTAGCTGAATACCAGTATTTTACGAGGAGCGGCTGTCTACCAGACCTCCACAACCCATTAACTGGGTAACACGGTACTTCATGGCAAGACTGAAGACAGATTTACTGGCTTCTGACTATCTGTAACGACTGCCAAAGATCTACAAATGACAGCCGGGACCAACGGCTTAACGTGCTTTCCGAGGCACGGAGGAAACTCGGTGTGTTAAGATGGTCACCCATCCACAGACCAACCTTGGCAAGCGTTGCTTAACCTTGAAGATAGACCCGTGCGGCTGTTATTATCTAGCCACGAGCTCCTCGTTTTCTAAATTAATTATTTTAAAAAATAATTGTGCCTAGAGGTTGTTCATATCGAGTACATTAAGTGGGCCGTCTTTGTAAAACAGATAAAATGCCACCTTGTATATACATCTAATAAAGATGTTTATCTATCTTTATTAATCAGTGTACTTCGCCCTAGCAATGATATACTTTTCCAAAGACTGCATGTGTTTGTAAAGAGTAAAAGTAGAACAATTCAAGATGGCCGCGCACTCTCTTATGACGAAATAAAAACTGCTTGGAGTGTTCTCTTTCAACTCTTCATCAAACTTTTTGTGCCAGTCCAAAGACCTGTTCATAAAGTCTTCGTCGTAATGCCTAAACCAGTATTTAAATTCTGATATATTAGCTTCGTTTATCAGAGGTTCGAAATTATCTTCCCAAGCTATTTTTTCAGCTATCAAATTCTTTTCTTCTTGTAAAGCGTGCAATGGTATTTCGTCCTCTGAATCACTTTCGTATTTCGTTTTAATAGGCCTTATAGTTTGAGTTTGAGCCTCAAACTCCGTACTATGTTTACACTGTTCAATTTTTTTATTAAGTATTTCTTCTAGGTTAGGAGGGACGTCCTGAATAGGGTCTTCATTCTCGCCCTTTATCTTAATGTACAGTTGATTGACATCGTACTTCTCTTCGTCAAACTTCGGATCGCCTTTCGGTACTAAATCGTCTATTTTCATTTCTTCCTCTCCTTCAAACAGTTTTGATTCCCATTTTTCGTCTATGATTTCGTCTTCTTCAACTGTTTTATCCATATTTTGTTCAGTGGCAGTTTGATCTAGTACACTTATCTGTGGGTTAACTGATTGGTTTAGAGTAACATGAGTTTGATTTTCTAAATTTTCAGTAAAATTGGAATTAGTTCTAGTTAATACATCAGTAGGTTGTTCTGCAGCCAGGCTTGCTATCTCATCTTGATTAACATTGCTATCATTCAACACACTATCTATCTGACTTCTTTGAATAGCCAAATTGACCGCCTCCTGCACTTGACTAATCAAATCAGCTTGCTTAAGGTTATAGTAACCACTAATCAGTTCGTTTACTTTCTGTTTAACTTCGAAACGATTCACTTTGGCTCTTTTTCTGGGTTCCCGTGGAGTTTCTTCGTTGCCAAAAATGTCGGCTTTTCTTTTTCTAGGTTCTGGAGGTGGTTTATACTCTCGGGGAATTGGGATTTTATATTTTTTACAAGCATTCAGAATTAATTCTTTGATAGTTTGTTCTCTGTCGAAAGTGTCTGGATTAAAGGGTGGGAATATGGTCCCATCGTCCGTGACGTCACTAATACTGGCCCGATCATCGTGTATCGACTCATTGTTTGGTAATTCTAGATTAGGTTCATCTTCGTTATTACCATACATATCTTCTCCAATATTCAGTTCCATTTTATCTTTTAAATCAAGTTCTACAAAGTCGTCATCGAAAATATTCTTGTCACTATCTTCTTCGGTTATTATAAATACTCTTTTGTCTTCAGTTATGCCCTGATCAGTAATGTCTGTTAGTTTTTCGGTTACCTCATTTTCGTTTGCTGGGTTTTCGGAATCACTGACTTCTTTGTTCATATTCTGCTCAATTTCATTTACATTTTCATTTACTTCGGAGATCTCTTTTTCGTTTGGTCTATGTTCCGAATTATAAGCACTTTTACTATCTTCTGTCATGCTCTGATCAGTATCATCAATATTTTCAATGCCTATACCAACTCCTTTTTCATTATCATGGTTTCCAGAATCATTAATATCTGTGCTATCTTGATTCATACTTTGATCAGCGTCATCTATATTTCCTTTACTTATAAACACTCCTCTTTCACTAACTGGGTTTTCAGAATCATCAGCACCTTTACTATCTTCATTCATACTTTGACCTGTGTCATCTACATTTTCCGTCATTTTAGATACATCTGTTTCACTAACTAGGTTTTCAGAAACATTTTTGGGGACTTTTTCAGTTTCCTTAGAAATATCTTTTTCACTCACTGGATTTTCTGAATCATATCCATGATCGCTTTCCTTATCATTACTCACGATTTGTTCATCTTCACATGTTATATGTTCTTTCTTTGGCGGATTTGTTATCGTCCAATTTCTGTTTTCACAGTTTTTTACATAAACCATTTGTTTACTACTCTTTTTCGTAACTATTGTGCCTAGAATTACTTTGCTGAATGTTTTTCTATCTTCACTTACACCTTTGATTATATTTTCTGAATTTGCATCCACAAGTTGCAAATATTCACAAGCATAGTTAAGAGAATAACATGTAAAGTCTTCACTTAGAAGTTCTCTTATTTCTTGGTCCTGATTATGTTCTATTATAATTTCTGTGTAATCAGTCATGGGGGTCAATGTTGGGAAAAACATGCTTTTAGGGATAACTCTTCCTTCATCTTCTTCAGGTATTTTACTAATTAAATTTATTGCTGTTTCGCCTTGTAACTCTTTATTGTCCTGTGGTCTGTCGCTCATATGTTCTATATAAACATTATCATCAGTGTCCAAATAATGCTGCTCTGCCATGTGTAAACAAGACTTACAAAGCGTTATTTTTCGAAATTGCACATAACTGCACCATTCTCGGAAAGAAAATAACCGTGAACTTGGGTCTGAGTATTTTCCCATCCTATACGATTTGGATAGATTCCTCTCATCATTAATCTTTTCAACTGCATCTGATATCCTTTCTTCATAATCACCATCTAACCCAAAGCACATCTTTAGAGCAACAAGAACATAGGTCATTGCCACACCTTCATAATCAGGCATTTGTACTAGATGTTCTTTGGATTTGTTACTCATATCGAGGAAGTCGCAGCGATGGAAAAACATCAAGGAGTGAATTATGGGCTTTATGTCATTTGGGAGGCAGAGTTCTAACAGGAAGCCGTCAACGATTTTCTTCAGATCAGGAACTTTTGGCGTTCCTAAATCAAGTTTTCGTAACAAAGACATGGCTAACGCACGAATTCTGTGAATGTTACATACTTTACTGTGAATAAACTTCAACCAGTCCTCTTGTATGCTTTTAACATTGATATCATCTGGCAGGAATCTTTGTATGTTGGAGAAATTCAACCGTTTCTCCTTGATGAATCGTAGTAAGTGGTACAGTTGTATGTCACTTTCGTCTAGATTTAGTGCTAAGTATAACATGGCTATAATAACGCCTTTTGACAGGAACTTAATGTCTCTCTTGGAGCCATCCAATATGACATTTTTATTTATGTTCATGTTTCTTTCTTGTTCATTTTCTGGATCATTGCCTTCTTCATCTGGTGCAGCATTACTGTTACTGTTTTCTTCAACCATAAAACTTGGTAATGTTAAGTTATCATTATTTCCTTCTCTTTCCGGTCTTTGCTCAAATCTGTAAAAATTAAATACCAGTTTTCATTAGTCATCATTGATTTTGTGCATACAGGACTCAATAGAATAAATAACAAGACAAATAAAATTAATGCAAGCATTGTCTTTCTAAGTTATACAAATAGTTATTTAATACTAGCTTCTGCCAGCGGCTTCGCCTAGGGAACATACTCCTGGGATAAAAAGTAGCCTATGTCCTTTCTCAGGCTAGACTATGGTTCAGTAGCTTTGGTGTGAAAGCGCGACAGACAGAAAGACAGAGTTACTTTCGCATTTACAATATTAGTAAGGATAAGGATGAATAGAATAAACAGACAGACAGAGTTACTCACCCTAATGCATTTTTATTCTGGTATTTCTTGATATATCTGGTCCAGATCCACAAGAGTTTTAATTTAAAGGTGGGTTTGGCTCCAGCCGCTACCAGTTCATCAGCCAGACCCAATATTACAAAGTTATATGCATGCCACTTGTACCATTCTCCGCTCACTGGAAAAAATAACATTTTTGTGATGAAAGTGTTGATATTTGCTAATAAAGGACAGGATGATTTTGTTTTTTGCAATAGAAGAGTTAAGATTCCTTTAATTCTTACAGCCAAGAGATCATAAAGGCACCGTTTGTATTGTTTGTCACAATATTGATGGTTCCTGATCGAAGATACAATTTTTTTTTTTTATCCGCAGCAGCGGTGGTTTTTTCTAGCGTACCAACTCAGACGGTTCCAAGATTTTAATTAAGTAGCAAACTTAGTAGGAAACTTGAGCAAGGAGCTAAAACTGGTGTTTGACAACAACAAATTGTTTGGAGATAAGGGTGAAAACCAGTCTAAATAAGGAGAGTAAAGAGACTTACTTTGAATCTTACTGTCGTGTAATTTAACGATTTTTCGCTTCGTTGCTAAAGCAAAAGTGCCATCTCCTAAGGTTTTTTGTTCCACCACGGTTTCGCGCACATTTGTATTTTGAGTGCCGCATTCTACACAGTAATAATATCCGTCTATCAATTTTAATGCATTGCCACCACACACTACACAGGGATCAGCAGACTGCATTGTATAAGTTTAAAATAATAAGTCAAGCAATTAGAAAGAAAAATAAATAAAACATGAATCACATGTATTTTTTTGACTCCCGCCATCACTTGTCAATCGAATGTCAAAAACAACATGATAGTGTTGCTGTTTATTACAAAATATATTTCTCACGACAGTAAATCGCAAAAGATAGATTTTTAATTAAAGTGCACGTAAACAAAATAAAATAATTTTTCACTAGTATATTGAGTGATTTGCTTGAAAAGTGCCAAAAGCCGTTTTTGTTCAAAAATTAACTATTTTCGTGATAGTAATGCATGCATAAATTGACGTATAGATTATTACCATTGCAAAACAAAATCTACTAAATTAGAAATAAAACCAATCAAAATTGACACTTCCCGTGACCCAAGAGCTTGTACCTCGGACAGAGGATAAGCATTGCCATACAACGTGGCAATGCCGCCAGTCTCTTGGCTCACTTCCAGTGGACAATGATACGGACGAATTTTTCAACTCCTTATTTTAGTTCGTATTTCTTATTTTATGTCTATATATTTTGTTTTAATAAAGTTCACAAATGATACATTAGAAAATAATCAAAATACATATTATTGAATATTTTTTTATTCATATACTTACGAACTGGAAGGTTCCAGTTAAAATAGGTTGTGATACTAGCCCTTTTTTTGCCTCTGTAGAACCTCACTACGTTGCTTAAAATAATTTATGTGATTGTCAGTAAAAATGCATATGTCCCTTATATACGAATATTACATTTGTGAAAAAGAGGTTTACAAGTATCCAAGAACTATGCCTTGTTTATAACTCGGATGCGTTATTGCAGCTCGAAAACCCTGTTGAAGTCGATCTAGTGGCTCCACATTATTAGTTCTCCTAAAAGAGCTAAGAATGCTACCCTGAGGCACTCCACACTTATTTATTATGGCTATCAAAGTTATTTCTGTTTGGTATATATTTTGTAATTTTTCTTTACAACTTTAGATATGTCAGTATACTGTTTCCTGTTTTTTATATAGCTTGATAATCAAATAACCATTATGTGCTTTTCCCCATATACAGTAAAGTCTAGTTTGTATAAATGCTTTGAATGATTTCCAGAATCAAAGGCCTTGCTCATATCTAAAAACCGGCCAAGTGCGAGTCGGACATACACACACGAATGGTTCCGTACCAAAAACCGTAATTTTTATTATTTATTGTTATAGCGGCAATAGAAATACACATTCTGTGAAAATTTCAACCTCTTACGGTTCTTGCGATACAGCCCGCTGACAGACCGACGGATGGACGGACAGACGGGCGGACGGATAGTGGAGGCTTAGTAATATGGTTCCGTTGGTTACCCTTCGGGTATGGTATCCTAATAATAGACACACCGCTGGATTGCCATTGTTTAGGCTTTCTATTACAAGTTATGTTGCAAGAGCAGTTGAAATATCTTTACGGAAACCAAATAACCATTAACTTTTGAATAATATGTTATGTGTACATAGAAAATGATTTGATATTATATGAATTGCCTTTTCAAAATTTTTCGACAAATTCGTTTTGTTTTCGCAAAAACGCCGTTTTGTATTCCCAAGATTAACTTAAATTATATTATGTACTGTACAATTAAAAATAAGCAACTTGTACTATTTAACATCAAATCCCCTTTGTTACATTTTTTTTGTTTTGTTTAGTCAAAATTTGCCAAACAGTCTAAAACAAGTCACAATCGTTACAGCGTTTATTTTTATCCTAGGCTTGCTTTGATGACAAGTAACGACGCCATTCTTCAAGCATTCGTAGAACCACTGTTGTGAATTTAATCTTAGAAGTGTGTCCCACCCATCCCGTTCGATTTATTCAGTTTATTTGATTCATCTTTGTCACCAGCAGACCTTTAAATCATTTTAATTGTTATTGTTATTTTGGCTGTATTGTCAAATATTAAATATTTGGTTGTACAAATTATGTGTATCTTTCCGAGAGTTGAAATACGAGTATAGAGTTTTTTTTCATATTTTTCCCAGTAGAACGTTTTGTGACCATTTTTCAACATGAATAACTCAAATAACTTTGTTCTTAGTGATTATCGTTTATAAAAATCTTTAAAAACATTATACTTTTTGCTTGCAGTCGGTTAAATAAATTGCCATGGTAGATTTTCAAATGAAGTTATGGCAACTGAAAAGTAGAAACACTGTAAAAGTGGTAATTTTCGTAGCGTATTGCTGTCCGTCATCAATAACTCGCGTAATTCGGGCGTGTGCTCCATTTACGCATTTATTGAAATAAACTAACCGTTTTACACTACCGCCGACGCACACGAGCGTTCGCGCCGCTGTTTGCCGCTCAAAGACTGTCATGCTATCGTCGTTTCCACCACACCCCTGGGTATCGTGAGTCGCTGTCGTGAACTGTTGCGTGTTTAGTGCCGACGGCAGCGTTTGTGGCTGTTGTACGGGTTGGATTACGTTGATCTGTGTCTGGTGTAGTGTTATGTGTAAAAGTTAGCGGGTTACATAGTTGTGTTGTTGAGCGCGGGACACATTGATGGGCTGTGTCGTGCGCGTCTGGCAGGCGGCTGAGGAGCCGCAGCGGCGGGTTCTTGCTTCGTGGAGGGTCTACGATAAAATCAGCCACACTGGAACTGATGGAATTAGAGAATATCGTCGCGAACACTGTTTATTTGAAAGCCAGAGAGGGTAGGTACCTGATGCCTTATTATATGTCACTTGTTTTCAGAATCTTAGCTAAGTTCCACAGAAGTAGACGTTAAAAGGATAATTGTTCATTATTTTCGCTATATTTTGCTCAATATCATAGTATGCATACAGTTTGCATACTTTAAAACCTTAAAACGAACTTCAATTCCAGTTAAAGTTCAAAAGTGTGTACTGGTTTAAGTCAGTATATTAGAGGAAGCTGTGTTTTTTGCTATCACACTTCAGATTTTTTTAAAGTTTTTATAGGATCAACAATTTGACTACTTTTTATGGCATAAACTTTGCAAAGCATGGTCACAGCATCACACCAACAGTAACTAGAAATTATTTTATTCATATCTAGGTAAACCATAATTTATGCAATTTATCAAAACAGTATGTTTGCTGATAAAAAAGAAACCTCTCATAATTTCTCCTAATTAAAAACTCTGTTATTCAAACTTCCACCTTATCAACATAACAATAAAGTGAATTATGAAAATGCAAACACAAGTGTGAGTATTGATCATTTGAAATTATAATAGAAATCGGTCTGATGGTCGGAGAATTATTCATGTGTAACTTAGTTGCTAAGGATTCGACATTCAAAACATTTGCACTTGAGGTATATTTACACTTCGTTGTTATTTATTGCTTAGTGATTACGTTATGATTGCTGCAATTGAGGAAATTGTAATTAGTTTAGCTCGTTATAACAATTGGTAGGTTGTATTGATACTGATTTGTTTTGACCTGACGAATGAGGAAATACATTCTTTTATTTGTTTTGTTTTTAACCAACTACTTAGAAAAGGAGGACGTTTTCACTTCTGGATCTATTTATTTTTTATGTTATAGGTACTTACCTACATAAAAATCCTTACATACAAAACAAAACACCCAATGGACTACTTTTGGTCTGAAAATTCCTTTCAAAAAACGAAAAACAAAGCAAATATTTGCGTATGAACTTATGACATTTGACTTAAAAATAGTTTTTCAACTACCCATCATAGATGCAGACATACAGATGAAATTCATACTTATTTTCCTACAGAAGAAAAAGCTGTTTCTTAGCAGAAATTTTAAGAATTTTATTTGTTTAATCAACCTAAACTGTAATAGATATCATCATAAAGTATCTTGACTTAAATATGCGCAAGACCAGTCCTGGAAACCAGTACCGTATAAATAGCAGATGCGTACATGCACATAAATTATATATTTAATACACACAGTTATGCATATTTCCATGTTATACGTTGTTATAAGTTGCCAAGAAGTTCTAATTTAAAGAGCTAGATGTTGTTTCGATGTTTCTTGTTTGCAATATAATAGATGAAAAACTACTAAAACTACAACTTAAATAATATTAAGTAACAAATAATATCCACACCATTGCTTTTCATCAAGTGAGGCTGTGGTCAAACACAAGCCTAGAATTAATAAAAAAAAGTATGTAGTATGTAATCTGATATCAATTCCCTGCAATGCAGTGTAAAGATGCTGAATAGTTGATACCACCTAAGGGTAGAGCATATTCCAATCTTTTTGTGGATATAGTAAAAAGAGGAGTGGCGAGGAGCTCGTGGCTAAATAATAACAGCCGCACGGGTCGATCTTCAAGGTTAAGCAATGCTTGCCAAGGTTGGTCTGTGGATGGGTGACCATTATAATATACCGAGTTTCCTCCGTGGCTCGGAAAGCACGTTAAGCCGTTGGTCCCGGCTGTCATTTGTAGATCTTTGGCAGTCGTTACAGATAGTCTAGAAGCCAGTAAATCTGACTCCAGTCTTGCCATGAAGTACCGTGTTACCCAGTTAATGGGTTGTGAAGGTCTGGTAGGCAGCCGCTCCTCGTAAAATACTGGTATTCAGCTAAATCCGGCTTGACTGGAAGCCGACCCCAATATAGTTGGGAAAAGGCTAGGCAGATGAGTAAAAAGAGAAGTTGTTTAAAAGATGGGAAACAGCATTGACCGAAGATCTAGCTAAGCAAACTTAATTATAATCATCCATATTTAAAAAAATAATATTAGTTGCTGATTAGTAGATTCTAATTATCTACATATAAAAAACTAGCTTTTGCCCAAGTCTTCATATGTGCGTATCCCGTTTTTACCATTTCCTTTATAGCCTTCCTTATGAATGTAGCTATCATATACAAAAAAGAATTACAAATCCGACTGGTAGTTCCAGAGACTAGTGCATTCAATCAAACAAACTTTATTATATTATTTAGATTAAATCATATGGTTCGAATTTTTCTATAATAAGGTTGATTAAGGTTTTCAAACCTCGAAGCTGTAACACAGCAATATTCCTTCCTCCATCCATGATTTCATTCCATTGTTATTCCTAGAATGCATATTTAATTTGCATGATGGGTACAAAATAAAAAGGAAAAAAAAACAAGGTTGCAAATTAAGGAATGTATGTATGTAACACAATGCAAACCTCACGAGGAAGGAAATTGTTTAAAGGTTGAAAATAAAACAGGATAATATTTTTAAAGAAAAATCATTTATGTATGTAATTTGATTAATTAACTGATAATGGTCATTATTAGTGATTTAGGTAGAAATTAGAAAAACTTGGGATAGATCTATGCTTTGTTTGTCCTGCAGTTTTGTCCCATGTTTCAAAAAATTCTTAGTTTGTCCCTTAACACTATTGATATTCAACAAATACAGTGTTTACTCATCAATTATTATAATTTGGTAAAGAGTAATGTTTTGTTTATTACTACTTTGTTATAAGGAATCAGTGGTAGTGAAAACCTTTTTGATAAAATTGGTTCATCTGTTCAATATCATCATATCAGCCGAAAGACGTCCATTGCTGGATAATGGTTCCCCCAAGTATCGCCGCAGCAACCGGTCCTGTGCGTCTCGCATCCATCAGCTGCCAAGCATGGCGATTGCCATATGATGAACACAACAAAGACCGGCCAAGTTCGAGTCCGACTCGCGCATGAAGGGTTCCTTACCATCGTATTTTTATCACTTGTTGTTATAGCGGCAACAGAAATACACACTCTGTGAAAATTTCAACTGTCTCTATTAAGTTTTATGAGATATAGCCCGCTGACAGGCAGACGGACGGACGGACAGCGGAGGCTTAGTAATAGGGTTACGTAGAAGTGTGTCTAAAAAAACATACACATATTGAATATGAACCGCGCAACTTCGTCTGCGTCACAATTTTCGTTATTGCTCCGCTCTTATTAGTCTTAGCGTGATGATATATAGCCTATAGCCTTTCTCGATAAATGGGCTATCTAACACTGAAATAATTTTTCAAATCGGACCAGTAGTTCCTGAGATTAGCGCGTTCAAGTAAACAAACAAACATACAAACAAACAAACTTTTCAGCTTTATATATTAGTATAGATTATAGTATGTACTAGCTTTTGCTCGTGTCATCGTTCGCGCATATCCCGTTTTTACCGTTCCCGTTAGCCTTCCTCATGAATGTAGCTATAATACAAAAAGTTTTTCTAAATCCGACTGGTAGTTCAGAGATTAGCGCGTTGTTTAAACTCTTCAGCTTTACCATATCAATAAATTAGAAATTTTTACTTATCTGTAAAAAAAAGATGGATGGATTGTGTGAGGAATTGTACAAAAGAAAATATGGTACGCCGACGCGAAGTAGCATGGGCAAAGGCGGGAAAATGAAGACTTTAGTAAAGCAAATTCAGCTCATCACCATCGTCTTAATTATCAGCCAATTGCCGTCCACTGCTGAACGAAAGCCTCCCCCAAAGAACGCCAACCATCCCGGTCTTGAGCAGTCCGCGTCCATCCGTTGCCACCTTCATTCAATCATCGATCCATGTTGCCGCAGGGCATAATCAGCTAAATCGTCTAAAAGAAAAGATTTAAAATAACCTTATTATTTAGAAAACAGGGGGGCCTACTCTGTAAGCCCGAAATCCGTAGTTTCGAGTTTAGTTGCGGGCGTAGTCTACTCCATATCAGCTAACCAATAAATTAATGACAACACGATTTCACAGTTACTGTTTCGTTCTTAGTTCGGGTTCGGGACTAATCGTAAGTTTGTAGGTGATACGGAGTAGAATACGCCCGCAACTAAGCCCGAAACTACGGACTTCGGGCTTAGAGAGTAGCTCTCCTGGTACCTATCTAGGTACTGCAGGTTTTCATACATAACATTGACGCAGGTATCAATGGACCTTTAATGAGCTTCTACATAACCAACCTACCTACCTATTACCTTTTGCCTTAAGTAGGCGACTAAAATACTTAATTATTTAATTAAGCAATCATCCTGTTTTTAAACAACTAAACAACCTACATTATTAACAAGGCGTTCAGTATACATTTATTATGTTATGTTTTACCTGCATTGTTGTACATAGATATTTTTATTCGTGAAATATCCTGTACCAGCTGACTTGCGTAACTTCGTCTGCGTCACTTTTTCCATCAATGCTCCGCTCCTATTGGTCGTACCGTGATGTTGTATAACCTATAGCCTGCCTCGATATATGGGCTATCCAATTAGAAATCATTTATTTTCTAAGAATGTAGGTCCATAACAATTTTGATGGCGTAAACACAAAAATATTTTTTCATTCGAACCAGTAGTTCCTGAGATGTAAACCAAACAACTGTTCAGCTATATAATATTAATAGGTACCTATAGATTAGTAAGGATGTAGACAGATCATTATGCGAGCTTGCAAAAGCTAACTTGCGTACCTATTAAGGTGGAAGTGCCAGGGTAGCCCGCGAAATTCCAATATTTTTTTGTTTTTTGAAATTATCCGGTCAGTGTGAAGCTGGCGCTTCCACCTTAAGGCTGCTCTCTCGAATAAAGCTTAAAATATAGATGAAGCAGCTTTTCGTCGGCACTGACGGAGAAATTACATCTGATAAAAAAGTAATCTACATGATATGATTCATAATTTGGTTTAGCCAGAATTTGTCTATCGGTATCACATAATAAGAAAAAAAAAAAACCACCAAATCACCTCCAAATCGTTGAGATGAAACCATTTTACTCCTTCAGTTTTAAAAAGAGTATAAAAATGATTACTGCTTTGCAATACAAATAAAAATGATTTGATTTTGTTACTTTTTAAAAACATGTATTATTTTTATCGTTAAAGTTAAAAAAGCGGGTAGCGGAGGGGCGCGTAGAGGGGTAGTTAGCTCCGTTTATATGCGCAAGGTCATTGGCATGAATACAAGCCTTAAATCTAATATAAAATTGTACTTCTTCAGTACCAGTACCTAAACATTGTTAAACAATTGCTAGCGAATGAACTTCAAAGACGCCTTCAGTTTCGCAACAGTCACATTCACGCTTCTTTGCCTTGCACGAGTCGCACGTTTTCGCGCCTATTCACTGGGTTCACGCCTGTCACGCCATATTCCCGCTCTTTTTCGTGTCTTCATCAAAGAGTTCGGAGCTGAGAAACGCGATCGTTATTCTCGTCAGGTGGAAACTAAGTACTTCAATTGCCTTTGAAAATTTCAATAGGGTACCTAGCTATACAGGTACGAAGATGACATGAACTTATCATGAATTCATCATCATTCTTTGGAGCTATACCCATTTTCGTCATCAGCACATGTCTACTTCTTTTATCATCATCATCTGCCTAGCTTTTTCCCAACTAAGCCGACTCCAGGTCGGCTTCCAGTCAAACCGGATTTAGCTGAATACCAGTATTTTATGCGGAGCGGCTTCCTACCAGACCTCCACAACCCATTAACTGGTAACACGATACTTCATGGCGAGACTGGAGTCAGATTAACTGGCTTCTGACTATCCGTAACGACTGCCAAAGATCTAAAAATGACATCCGGGACCAACGACTTAACGTGCTTTCCGAGGCACGGAGGAAACTCGGTACGTTAAGATGGTCTCCCATCCACAGACCAACCTTGGCAAGCGTTACTTAACCTTGAAGGTCGACCGTCTACTTCTTTTGTACTTCTCTATCAATAGTCTTCATCGCAGTAATCATCCCCTATCTAGCAGTTTCATTTTACAAACAGTTAATATGTTGACTACCTATTCCTTTTTACAATAATTAAGTAGTAATGACATGAAATAGTGTACACCTCTAAGGTAGATTTTTGAGGAACTGATTGTTTTATTATTAAGATCTCATGTAAAATGTACCAGAAATCAAACGAATAAATGAATCTTGAATCTTCATTGTTAGGGTTTCGTACGCAAAGGGTAACCAACGGACCCTATTACTACTAAGCCTCCGCTGTCCGTCCGTCCGTCCGTCCGTCTGTCAGCGGGCTATATCCTAAGAACCTTAATAGGAAGACAGTTGAAATTTTCAGTGTGTATTTATATTGCCGCTATGACAACAAATAATAAAAATTAAATTTATAATGAAAGGGGCTCTCATTTGTATGAGAGCCCCTTTCATTATAAATTTAATCTAATTTAAAAAAATAAATAAAAAATAATAATAATAATATTTTTTTTTTATTTTTTTATTTTTTTTTTTGATTTTTTTTTTTTTTTTTTTTTTCTTCTTTTGCGATTTATGGTACGAGAACCCTTCGTGTGAGTGTCCGACTCGCACTTGGCCGGTTTTTTGTTCTTCCGCTACTCTTAAAGCCATCGAAATTCAGTCTCAAGTTTCCTCATTTCATCATCAACTCGTGCGAAGATTGCACGGTTGATTCTAAAGTCCCTTCACGACAAAGAGGCCAGACAATGAAACTATTCAGTGTTAATATGTGATTAAACCCTCAATGGCTTAATTGAAACCCAAGCACACCTTACCCATGTAATTGTATCTATTGCGGAAGAGCAAACAATTTGGGTGTAGCAAAGGCTTTTGCAACTTTGAACAACAGGCTCAATGAACACTGAAATGTCGGTAAAGGTTGAGGGTCTACACATTTGCAATCTAAAATAATCGGCAATTTGAGACAGTTTCGCGATTCTCAAGGAATACATTAGTCGTTCAGGAGGCTTATTAATTGAAGAGCCCATTCAAAATGGTTTTAGTTAAAAAGTCAGTCATCGTCAGGCAGTTGGGTACAAAGAGCGAATTACTCAAAATCAAAAACGTTTTTGGTAGTCGGTTGTATATTTTTGTAAAAAAGTCTTCTTAATTATCTTTTTTAGTGGTACCTGCGTACCCATTCAAGCGTAACGGCGGCGGCGCGGGCGTAATGTTATGTTATTTAACCGGTATAAACAATAAACAGACATGCGATTTCAGCAATCCCAATCAATTTGCATTTATTGAAGAGTTCCGTTGCCTACCTCCGAAGTTCTTCATCAGATCTTCACCAAATTGAAATGGGACTAGTCCGGGAAAATACTTATCCAAACAAAAAAATAATCATCCAAATCGGTTGAAAATTGGCTAATATATCTTGGTGTAAGTTCCATCATCAGCTCAGCAACATGAGATGATGCTTACCAGGCACAAATATCTGAATTGCTTTAGAAAGTTTATGAAAAACGTATAGTGCCTATAAAATTTGAGTGTTTCCCTCGACTTTCAAGGGATCCCATCATCAGATTCTGACTTTTTGACAATGGGACCACTTCAGAAGTAAAGGCTTTCGAGAAAAAAGAATTTTTGAAATCGGTCCACAATTGGCGGAGAAATCGGTGAACATACATAAAAAAAGTGTAAATATATAAATACAGCCGAACATAGAACCTCCTCATTTTTAAAGAAGTCGGTTAAATAATCATTTATTGATATTGGGCTGTACTTTTGAACGTCTAGACAGTTGCCTAAAACACTGTCCTTCGACTTCCTAGTGTATTTTGGCATGAAACTAGCACTTTCAGCATCACGTTTATAAAAGTCCAAACTTTAACAGGATTAAAGATACCAGCATTATCGTTAAACCAAACGCTACATCCACACCAAAAAATGCAATACATTATTGTCAATATGGTATCACACAGGATTTACCACATAGCACTGTATTTTGAGAGATAAGAGGGTATTTTGAGGGCACTGACTGGTGGAGCTCACTTGGATACCTCTTATTTGAGCACTGCCTCGTCTGGTGGTGGAGGTTACTGGGACTACGGAATTAAAGTCACCTTTTTATTTATTTATTTATTTGTTTGTAATGGGTTTGCTCTTGACTCTAGTCTATGTCAGAGATGACAGAGACAAAGTCTACGATGGAACGAGCCTACCCAGAAGCAGCCTGTTCACTCTAACCACGGAACAGATTTTTCTGTTCTGTGACTCTAACTTTGAAGAGATTAGGATTGTAAGCTTTTGGAAACACAGACGCAGGCAGAGAGTTCCACTCCTTTGCTGTGCGCATTATAAAAGACGTTTGAAAACCTTTTGCAGGTTATGAGTAATCACGTTTATTCCCCGAAACTTATAGAGACACCCTTCCACAACATTAACTGGCCCACCGCTCATACTTCTCGCTCGCATACATTTCTGCTTACTTAGCACTCTACAATTCACGCTTACATTGTGTCCCTACAGTCCGCTTGTTAAACAATCAGTAATCAGTATGAGTGACTGACAGACAACGCACAGCCGAAACTACTGTACCCTATTCTGTTACAACGTTTTCGTGTCTTGACAGCGGAATCCGAGGTGAGTATCGAATTACGTCAAACGTAACAACCTTTATGTTGTGTGCAATAAAGCTCACTTTTTGAGGTTTGTCATTCAGGTGAAGCTCGATATCATCGAAATGGTTACTTACAGAATAGACTAGCTGGCCTTAGGTCGACAGGTCGAAGCTGAAACTTGGCATGTAGCTTCCCTACACTTCGTAGGGAAGCATTAAGAGACGATTTCCTGAAATTCCTACGGGAACGGGACAAAACGGGATATGGCGTACGAAGTCGCGGGCAGAAGGTATAAGTATGTATAATCATCCGTTTCATTAACCAAAACCAGTCTCACAAAGTTAGTAAATAATGCAATACCCTTGAAATCTATGCACTAGATCCGAGTTTTAGAGTGGGCCGTTGCGTAGGTGTGACCGTGAATCTGAATGTAATCGTGTTCAGCTTGTAGTTGTATCGATACGGTGTAGTGACCCCCCGGGGCTTAGATGTTGCGATAATCTAGATTGAGTGTCAGTGAATGGATTGCCCATGTATTTTTGGTGGTAATTGGTTGGATACTCCCCCTTTTTAGTGTACTGAATTGCTTTGTAGAAATTTTCTGGTTCAGTACTGCATTTCGGTATCAGTTAAAAAGATTTTAACACACGGTCTTATAATTTCATACTCATTTAGGGTTCAAAGTTTATGGCGAAGACTAGCGTGAGAAGTTGTCATCTTATTTATTGGCCTACAGCAGTCCTTTGCAGGTCCCCAATACTCCTCAATCGCACGCGTTTTATCTTGATTCTCAGCAACTCTCATCCAGCCTCTACCTGCCAATAATATTTTTTATGTGCCTACAGCTTGCCAATATTTGTCTTAAGATTTGTTGTCTATGTATTCCGGATGTCTGGCATATTTGGGCCCTGTAGCTTCACTAACACTGCATTCATCAAAGCGTTCATTCAATTCCTCGACCGGATATTTCTCAGAACCTTTGAAAGTGCGACTAGTCCAATATTTTTCCTTCCGTTACATTTCCGACTGTTTTGGCGGGCCGTTACATGGAGGGACAACCGGAAGTTTGAAGATTGCTTTCCAACTTCATATGATAATAATTTAGATATTATATTTTGCTACCATTTGAATCGTCCTTGTGTGGGATTTTATGAGGAGGGATGAAACGCTTTTGACTAAAAGAGTTACGGCTATAAATGTAGATGGAAGGAGAGGGAGAGGGAGAGGGAGGCCAATAAAAGAGTGTTGGATTGTGTGTTAAGAGTGAAATGAGAGAAATGGGAGTCAATGAAAACGTGGCGATTAACAGGTGAGATGGGAAGAAGAAAACGTATGTGCCGACCTCAATAACATGGGACAAAGGCAGGAGTTGTGGAGTTTGTTCGAAAGAGTCACCGCAGCCCTGGAACGTAAAGGGCATTAGGATGAACACGGATGGGATTTAGTTAGTAAGAGTCTGACTCTCCCTTCTGCTCCGCCCAGAGCGGGAGGAGTCGTTTGATGAATTAGGAATATTACCTATGATGTTTCACAACCAGCAACTTTTCAATTTTTCAATTTCAATTTTTTTCAATTTCAATTTATTCATAAAAACTTTTACAATAAAATGTGTATAAATAGCCACAAAAAGATAATAAAGTAAAAATCTTATATGAAGGTAAATTAGTGCCTAACTTAAAACTAGTGTATGGCTAACAATAATTTGACGTATAAGATATTTAACTTGGAACTTATAATGTATATAGCGACCTGCCCGATCTAGGTTTATTTAAACCTGTGTTTCAGGCCCTCACTAGGTATAATTATGCAGAATTGGAATTCTCTTCGATTGGGATATCTATGCTAATAATTTTGTCTGAATACTCTTGGGGTCATTGGCACACATACCATTAAAATACGTAATATGCGCAATGCAATGTGGACGCTCATATTCAAATACCATTAAAATGAGGTAATAAACTTTAAACAAATATTATTTCAATACAAACATGACCTTGACATCCATAATCCACTAATATTATTTAAGTAAAAGAGAAAGGATTTATGTAAACTCAAACACTGACACGGACTCAAGGTAGATATAATTTGGATGAGCGTTAGAGAGAGAAAGAGTAACAAATTTTATCTTTTTCACACCACCTGCACAAAACGTCAGATTATATGTCATGCAAACATGTATTTCCCGGCGGGTTATAATGAAATTCAGTACAATATTATAGCCCGGAGGTCAATAATGTGATTTGAGTTTGAAACTCAACTTGGAGACCGACAGGAACTGCTCGCGGCCAGCCACCTCTCTTCATGACTTGAGTACAATTTTCTCGCAGTAGGTCTGAAAAGTAGAGTGAATATGCTCCTCAGGGATAAAGGTGACTTTGCCTTCGGTTAGCATTCAGGATTCTTGTATTAACTCCCTCGCTTCGCGTGTGAGTTAACTTTCGAATCCTTTATTGAGTTCGGGATACAATATAAAGCCCGTGACATAAGACACTGCTTTATCCCCTCGGTGCATAATCTACTGTTATAACGTCTCTTTAATACATCATTCACCGTTCTCTTTATTTGATTGCATTTATGCATAATTGCATACTAGCTAGATAGCATCTGGGGCCTTACTATGACGTCTTGATCCATCATCATTGCGCGCGGTGTGAGAGAGAGCCAGAGCTGTACAGGCTAGATACCACTATCGTTTTTTCACGACGGAATCATTATGGCATTGGCACTTCGTAGTACTGCCTCAGTTGGCTGTAGTGGCCCTTGCGTATTCGGAAAGTAGATATATAGAATATTGCTTGCTTTTGGCCGCGATTTCGTACAATCATTTTCCGCTTTCCCTTTTCCGTAGGATTTTCGGGAAATCCTCTTTTAGTGCTATCCTACGTTACCCAATAAACTAACGTTTGACGTAATTTGATACTAACCTCGGATTCCGCTGTCGAAACACGAAAATGTTGTTACAGAATAGGGGTACAGTAGTTTGCGCTGAGTGTTGTCTGTCAGTCACTCAGTGACGGAAGAATTAATTTTAATATAATATAATATCTTTATTCATTCCCAAATTAGTACAATTAAAAAAATATATAAAAGTAATGCATTTGATGTGTATAATTATTAAACTATTATTATTTTCACTGTAAAACAGCTAATAAGAAAAAAGAAAAATTTTAGGACTAGCCCATTTCTCTTTTTTTGCCTTTCCCGTAGGAATTTCGGGTGATCCTCTCTTAGTGTTCTCCAAAGTCTCGTACACTCCCCAAAGAATTTAAATGTTAGGATGGATAGCCTAGCTGTTTGATAATTTCCCTCAAATGCTTCGGACTTTAAAAGCCTGTCTTTGAACTATAACTATGTTACCTATTACTAAGCAAACATCTTCAAGCTTCAAAGTAAACCCCTGTCTAGTACCTATACTTAACTTGTACAGCGTGATTTTAATTACATTGTACGCCTAATTGCTTGCGAATACTGCGGGATAATCACGAAGTATTAGGTTTCCGGCAATGTGTCGGTTGATAAGCTGGCTGGTATCCGGCTGGTATCGGTGGTCATGCAAATAATTTGATATTCTCATGTACGTGGAGGTCTTTATTGACGTAATTGAGTGCTGCAGTTGGGTATTATTACTAGTACTTGAACGCTCGTCTCCTAATCATGTTGTTAAGGAGATGTTTCAAAATGGGCCAGGTCTATGTACATTACCTCATAAAAAAGAGAAAAATCCGTAGAATTCGGGAAAAATACATTTAATTCATTTAAATGTTTACTGTTGTGGTAGTTAATTGATGTTTATAAATTACTTTTATCGATTTTCAGCATGGCGTCGCATAGATTTAGTTACAGATCATAGTAAAATAACTGTCAGCTGTCATAACAATGTCACTTCAGTCACTTTCGTTTCGTTGCCGGTAAATAAATATGTCAGAAATAAATGTCAAACGTCATTACTCAATCAAAATGACAGCTTACCGCCATGACGGGTTCTTGTTGCGTGTTGCAATTTCAAGTGTAATTTCTTTTGTTTTACCAGCAAACAAAGCCATTTTAAAGAAATTGGACAGTTGAGAACTGTTTTAAATATATTTCTCTATTTTTAAGTATAGTGTACAAGGACCTGGGTGCTTACTCTCGAATATAATTCCGATAGATCGACATTGGAATTGTCAGTCAAACGTCAGAGATTGGCTAGACTCAGTGAGTCCAGCCAATCCCTGACCATTAAATCAACCAACTGACGTTTGACCAATGTCGATCTATCGGAATTATATTCGAGAGTAAGCACCCTGGCCCAGGGTCCATACATTTTGGAACATCTCCTTTAGATTATGAATGTTATGTATTAGGATGATCAGATCCTAAATTCCTAATACATAAGTGCGTGACTTAGAGAGCTGAAATTCGGTATGTAGGTTTCTTGGGGAGTACTGAGAGAGGATTTCCCGAAATTCCCACGGGAACGGGAAAAGCGCGATATGCGCGTACGAAGTTGCGAGCAAAAGCTAGTAAATTATGAATGCGAAAGTGACTTTGTTTGTTACTACGTCACGTCTTAACGGCTGCACGGATTTTGATGAGACTTGAGTGTCGGGTAGATCTTGTTCTGGAATAAGGTATGGTCTTTATCCCGGGAGTATCTTCTCTTGGGGGTATTTTCAGATTATCACTGCCGCTTGCGTCATTTGTAGATCTTTGGCAGTCGTTACGGACAGTCAGAAGCCAGTAAATCTGACTCCAGTCTCGCCATGAAGTACCGTGTTACCCAGTTAATGGGTTGTGGAGGTCTGGTAGGCAGCCGCTCCTCGTAAAATACTGTTATTCAGCTAAATCCGGCTTTAAGCCGACCCCAATTTATGGGAAAAGGCTAGGCAGATGATGACTGCCGCTTGCGTCAGATAGGGAATTAATTTTTCGTTTCTTAATACAGACATAATCCATTATTTTGCTCCCGTAGCCCGATCTCAAAGAAACCGTGTATTTTCCGGTAAAAAAGGAGTTAATAGCACTCCATCTTTCGTTACTTATCATTGTCGCTACAATCTTCGATCGATATCCCCGATACATTTAACCCTTGAATCTCCTTAGTGACAGTATTTATTAAAGACACCTTGACGAAATGACCTAAATCCTCCCCTCTACGATCGTTATTCTATACCCTCCGATACTTCCAACCCTCCAAGAACAAAGGACCCTATTATCTATGTTCAAAGGAAGGGCAGTACCGCAGAAAACACAAACTACCTTCCCTGTTTATATTATCCATGGTTCCTAAAACAACAGACTTGCTAGAACAGTCAAGCAGTAAGTCGTGAATCCTGTACAAACAAACACGAAGTTACTTAATCACTATTCCTCCATTATTAGGGGAAGTATTTTGTTAATAAAGAAGTATTCATTACATGCGGGGGATATGTTTGATCAGCATTCGTTTTTGGGTGCCTGCCAAAGTTCGTCTCTTCCTCCTAATTCGGTCTTAGATTTAATGTGTAAGGAATGTTTTTGGGAAAATTAAGGGGTCCATATTTCCGATGTTACAAATTGGTGGATTTTAGTATAGTTGGAAGAAATAATAAAATTAGCTTAGTTGGATTCTTATCCCCGATAATGTTCTAAATTTCACTTCTACGGCTTTGGGGAAAATAGGCGTGATTTATTGTTCACTTACAAATTTTAATGCTGTGTTGTGTAACATTTTTTGTAGGCCTAACTATGTTGCTATACAATAACGCCTGTTTATATTATACAACAAATAATAGTTAAAGTAGCATTATATAACTATTAAGTTAATAGTTAAAGGAAGGTAGATAGATTGAAGGTTAGGTTAGGATAGCCACAAAAAACATAAAATGAAAACATTTAACAAAAAAAAAACCTCTGAAAATACTGAAAAGCTAAAAATATTAAACCTTTTTACAAAAAAATAAATTTGATTTTAGAAGTCGGTGTTAAACTACAAAAAACAATCAAAAACACCGACTTCCGAAATTACAAGTTATTTTTAGTAAAAAAAAGTTTATTATTTGAACTTTTGCGCTTGTCTTAATAGTAGATTCAACAGCAGAATGAAAACTGCAAAAGAACATGACGTCGTTGCAACAACAATTCAATTTTCGTATTCATCGTCTGCCGAATACTTTTCTTTTGAAGAAAGTCGTTGTCCAATGTGCAAGATGGAATAATCATTTCCTAGACAGCTTTTATTACTTAAAGTGCACTTAGTAACTGTATCAAAATGCCGATGTAATTGTGTGTTAGGTTGTACGGAAAAACAGATTGATATTAATGCTTATGGAGTGAATATTATCAAGTTGGCAACTGGTTTTACCGGATAACCAAACGCCATCCAGAAGGTCGAATTTAAGGCATCAATTTGTGTATTTAGTTTAGATAAAAATTTACGTTTATCCTCTGTATTATGTAGCATCATAATTACTATCACAACGTTTTCTAAAACAAAGTCTCTCCGCCGCGTCTGTCTGTCCGCGATAAACTCAAAAACTGCTGAACAGATTTTCATACACTTTACACCTATGGACGGAGTGATTCATGAGAAAATTAATTATGATTTAAAATCATTAAAATCACGCTGACTGACTGAGTGCTTTATATGTGCTCCGCAACTGGGCGAAAGCGGGGCGGATTGTTAGTAGATACGATCCAAGTTTGAGTGTAATTTTGGATGTCTTTGAATTAGGTTCCTAACTTTTTGCCTGCAAATGTAAGGAGATGTATCGACTTAGAACAATAAGCATCAATCAATATGATCCAATAAAATTCCCAATACGATATACAAATAGCCAGCTAGCGAACTTCACTAAAATATTCCGCTTGGCTTCGCCCGCTAGAAAAACATTCTTCCGAAAACTTCTAAGTGGACTCAAGTTCAGACGATTCCTACTCAGCTAGGGCTGCTACGCATTTCAAGAAGAGTAGGTAACGTAAAACGGGGTAAATAGAAACGCAGGGGTGAATAGAAACAAAATTATGAAGGGGATTTTCACACTTAAGAATTCCAATTTTTAACTGACTTTTATGTACTACTCTGTCAAGAAAGTACCGGGAAAAGATCAATAATACACAAAATGTCTGTTATTCATCCAAATTTATTTTATCACCTTCAAAGTATGCTCCTTTAGAAACGATACACTTGCGCCAACGAATAATCCATTCATCAAAACATTTTTTAAACGCTGCTTCCGGAATTGAGTTCAGTTCTCGCCGCGAATTCTCCTTTATGTCTTCAATCGATTGAAAACGGGTGCCACGAAGTGGTAATTTGAGTTTAGGAAAAAGAAAAAGTCAGCAGGAGCCATATCTGGTGAATATGGTGGTTGCTGGATGGTATTTGTTGAGTGTTTGGTTAAAAATTCGTTCACAATGATAGCCTTGTGCGAAGGCGCATTGTCGTGGTGCAAAATCCAAGAATTTTCTTTCCTCAAATCTGGCCTTTTTCGTCGAATTTGCTCTCTTAAACGCCGCATAACGCTCAAATAATATTCTTTATTTACCGTTAGAACTTCCGGTAAGAATTCAGAGTGCACAACACCGCGATAGTCAAAGAAAACAGTCAACATGACTTTGACTTTTGATCTACTTTGGCGTGGTTTTTTCGGTTTCGGTTCAGTTGGAAGGCGCCACTCCGAAGCTTGTTGACTAGTTTGCATGTCAAACTCGTAAACCCACGTCTCGTCACCAGTAACAATGCGTTTCATAAATGTTGGGTCCGAACTGACTCGTTCTAGCATGTCCTCAGCGACTTTCATGCGATTGAGTTTTTGGATAAAATTCAGATCTTTTGGGACTAGCCGAGCAGCAACATGTTTCATACCCAAATGATTAGTTAAAATGGTACGAATCGACTCGTGAGATACAGAAAGTTCGGCGGCTATCTCTCTCAGAGTTGAATGGGGATTTTCAGTCACTATTTCCTTCACTTTTGCGATGTTACCTTCAGTTGCAGACGTTGACGGCCTACCAGAGCGAGACAAATCTTCCATCACATCTCGACCGCTTTTGAACGCTTTGAACCACTCATAAGCATGAGTTTTTGATAAAGTCGATTCACCGTAAGCCTTCTGTAACATTTTCAGTGACTCCGAACACGAAATTCCATTGGCGATGCAAAATTTAAGACAAACTCTTTGTTCGATATTTTTGTCCATTATGAAATTCGCAATACACACTATATATGATATTACTAAAACCAGCACTGTATTTAATATAAATAACAGATGCAACTCAAACTCCGCGCCAAAATGGAAAACAGTTGTGCCAATCTAACAACTACAAAAAAAAACAAAATTTGAATTTGGAACCATAAACAAATGATCCATTCCCGATACTTTTTTTACTGAATGTATGTCCTCGGACGCCTGTAAAACCTCGGGAGTATTCGGTGTTGATTACTCAGAGAATTTTGATCCGATTTCTGTGATTCTTTTTTAGTTCGATGCAGAGTTCTTGCCATTTGGCCCCGTAAAAATGTTTTTAAGTTTGATTCGGTAATTTTTATTTTATGAGCATGTTTGCTTATTTTAATTTCTGCGTAGGTAGACAAAGACGTCGTCCAAGTGTCATCACCTAAAAGTGAAAAATAAATAACTTATTTAAAATAATAATAATAATAAAATAACCTCAATTTCGGAAGTCTGTGTTTTTGGTTTTGTTTCTTTGTTTTTTAACACCGACTTCCGAAATTGAGGTTATTTTATACTTGGTAGTGTTTTGTTTGGAAATCGGTTATATTTTTTGTAAAAAAGTTATTAAATCAAATATTAGTTTCAAAAGATTGATATTTTTACAGAAACCAATAATGTGACATTCAAGTGAAAATACCATGCTAAGTTTGTTTCTATTCAGCCATGCGTTTCTATTCACCCCGTTTTACCGATACTTGGAATCTCGAGTATTCCCGGTCCCATTGGGCTGTTCTAAGGTGTTTAGTTACCGCAGTAAATTCACTGATGACGGTTGGGTCCCATGTAATAGAAGAGGTCTCCTGGTAGGCTCTGTCCTCGTTATATTCAGGTGAATTGGGGCCAGTAATTCGGCTCCATCCGAGGATATCTGGAACATCTATTCACTGAAATCACTGGGGTGTCCAATTAATGACCTGTATTCAGATTTATTTAGGTTCTATGCTGCAAATACTGAAAATTAAACGTTACGTTTTAGATTTCCAGAATATTTAAAACAATAAAACTGTCTGACTTTCGGCTGTGACTCGGCAAATCCCATAACAGGATAAGTGAGATAAAGAGTGATATGTATGCAGTCTGGTCTGACCAGATTTAGTTTATTTTTTCCGCTGACATTATAAATACCAGATAATGTTATTAAAATTATCAAGTTATTTTTAGGTAGATATGCAATATAATGAAAATAGTTTATCCTTTAGATTTAAACTTAGTCTGTTCATTGACCTTTATCAATAGTTAATTAAACAAGAATGGTCGAGTTGTTTGACTCGACGATTTTTTTAAAACACTTCATCGAAGTCAAGACATTCAGAAGATCGCAGTTAAGTCCTAGGTGCCTACTGTACTATACTACAATGCTGATGTGAGAGAGAGACGGAGCTATGCAGGTCGAATAGCACTATCCCATTTTCAAAACGGATTCCTGAAGGCAATGACACATCATAGGGGGCTAGTTGAGGCTCGTACATCGGTGAAGCAGGCACATAGTAGAAGTGGCATAGGCCACCTCCCCTGTGACCTGCCAATGCTGAATATAGACTTAGAGATGGTATATACTCAGCAGTGAAAGGAAAAGGCTACCATGATGGATGTTTGTTACTTAATCACGCCAGAACGGCTGAACTGGACGAAATTTAGAGCAGAGATAGATGGAATAGCTCATAGAATACTTTCATCCTGGGAGTAAGTTCCCCAGGGTCGGCTACCGCTCGGGCGATGCGGCTGGCAGAAGATAGTTCTTTTATACATTGGAAATTATATAAAAATACTAAGTGAATGTTACAAAGTCATTGTATTGCTCAGGATTAGAAGGAATCAATCCTTCGGGGCGCGACCTCGCAACCCTGGAAAGTCCTAAACTTCTTAAAGGCTTTAGTAAATACTTATGTGGCTTAGACCCTGCGCTGCTCGCAAATCATGTTAACTGAGCGACTGAGTTTGATCTTCTAGAAAAGTTAATTGATATACGTAGATGATATCATGAAATTAAAGGAGTGAATGCTGGCTCGACGGCTGGCTGGAGAGATTGGAAGAGATCTTAGTCTCTTTGCGTTGATTTCGCGTAAAAATATGAAGATCAGGTAGAAGGAGGCCTAAGAAGGGAACTTTAACCCTTACGCGAGCATTGTTCATTCTAAAGCAGATTGGTATTATTTATTTTAAACAGCTCAGTGACATGTCTTTGGGAAGAACATACAACAATTTTACCTTCAATCTATCGAATGAAAAATCATTTGAGGTATTTATGGTTGAAATTAATTGCCATAGTTTAATATTGATTTTTAACAGTTTTCCGTGCAGACAAACTGAAATTAGCCGCGTTATTGGTGCTGACTAGACTCCACGAATGAGTGACGATATAAATGTATCTCCAAAAGTTCGAAACTTCGTGGGCGTAGTTAGCCCTGCGATATCATTGATTATATCAACCTTGCTGGCTGGGCTTTCCTCAAACAGTTTGCATTAATGAAAAATAAATATCGTTCTGTTTGACTTTCCCAACTGTGGCTTCAATATTAACCCTAATTTTTACCCCTACACGTCCCGTAGCTACCAGTAAAGACTGGGTACTTACATCAGTGCCTGTAATTTCCCGAGGGCCTTCAAGTTTTCCTAGAATTTCATTAAGAACTAGCTCTTGCCCTACCCGTTTGAGCTGTATGAACGAAATATGTACGCAGTAAATTACATTTTTATGACTACCCTCGTAAAACTAAGGTTTAAAGAGATATTAGCGATTAAATGGAAGCTTTTATTTTGCATAAAGACTGAGTTAATGAATAATTAATATTTTAATTTACTTTCTATGTTTTAACCTTTTGTTGTGCTGTTTTTAGTTCGGTCATTCACTTTGTATACTGCTTCCATGTTTTTCTGCTTTCAGCTAGTTTATTAGGGCTTGTTTTAGAATAGTTTCGTTTTTTTTTAATTAATGATGGGTTTGCAGTTGACTCTAGTCTATGTCAGAGATGACAGAGACAAAGTCTACGATGAAGCCAGCCTACCCAGAAGGAGCCTGTTCACTCTAGCTTTGAAGAGATTAGGGTTGTAAGCTTTTGGAAACACAGACGCAGGCAGAGAGATTCACTACTTTGCTGTGCGCATTATAAAAGACGTTTGAAAACGCTTAGTGCAGAGCGTCTGGATGTCCGATGGTAGAAAGGGGCCGGTGGGATGAGGTCGTGGAGTTCTCGGGGCTCGTAGATAAAAATAACCGTATGATAAAATTTATTGTATCGTACGGTTCGGTACTGTTTGTGTTTATTATATACTATAGCTTATGCCCACGACTTCGTAGGCGCATATCCAGCTTTTCCGTTCCTGAAGGAATTTTGAAAAATCCTCTCTTAGTGCTTCCCATCGGAGACGGAGTGTAGGGTAGCTGCGTGCCAAATTCAGCTTTCTACGACCGTGCGGCTGTGCGTTGTCTGTCAGTCACTCATCAGTAACGGAAGAATTTTATATATTAGGATTATACAATAGCTTCTGTATAGTACCCATGTATATATATGTATATCGCTACAAATTACGCACACTTAGATCCTATTTATGTCCCCTCTTGCGGCTCGGAAAAGGTTCATTTTTCCCGATCGATGACATGCCGAATTTTTGCTCCTACACGAAACGAATTCCGCCTGACCTCATAAAGATGAATGGATCGTGACGCGAGGGTTTTCTTATTTCCCTATAATTTCTAGCACAAACAAACAGCTTTACGTTTCAGAAGACTTCTCAATCGCCAGCGTGTTTTCTGTTACAAGATCCCTGAGAGAAATAATAATATTTTTCTTAGAAAAAAACACGCCTAAAAATCGCAAAACGGAATCTGTCGTTATGGATTATTTTGGTCTTTTTCTTCGCTTGACCTTTGCCTGCGCATAAAATCGGTTCCTTTGATATTTTCCTCATTATCGGTTTTTCTAGTTCAATCAAATACGGTGGTTTTGAGTTATTAAGATGGAAGACAGATACCTCGTATACTAGAGGAGCTCGTGGCTAAAAAAACAGCCACAAGGGTCGATCTCAAGGTTAAGCAACGCTTGCCAAGGTTGGTCTGTGGATGGGTGTTAACGTACCGAGATTCCTCTGTGCCTCGGATGGCACGTTATGCTGTTGGTCCAGGGTCATTTTACGTCCAGGGTGTTAGTTTACGGCGTTCAAACATGGTAGTTCTTGGCAGTCTTGTCAAGAAATACCATGTTACTCAGGTATTGGGTTGTGGAGGTGTGGAGGTCTGGCAGTAAAATAATGGTATTCAGCTGAATCCTGTTTGACTGGAAGCCGACCACACTATAGCTGGGAAAAGGGACCACACTATAGGCAGATGATGATGATGATGATGATGGAAGACAGATTCCTACATGAATTTTTAACGTTTGATTGAGGCAGTGTCTTATTTTTAGTTGTGGTTGGAACTCAAGAAATCTGAGACCTGTCTAGCCAAGGGGTATGTTACCCAGTTACGGTTATGGAGGTCACATAGGCAGACCATATTGGACTCAGCTGCATCAGGTTAGTATAGAACCCGACCCCAACCTTGTTGGGACAAGGCTAGGCAGGCAGATGGCTGTGTCTCATTTGGAAGACCCTTGTTTTATTTTTAGGGTTCTGAACATCCGTAAAAAACAGAACCCTTATAGGATCACTTGGGTGTCTGTCTGTCCGTCTGTCACAGCCAGTTTCCTCCGGATCTACTGGACCGATTCTGTTGAAATTTGCATATGGAGTTACATACATATGATGTTCTGTGACCTAAACTGTTCTGTTCTGTGTTCAGCTTGCCGCGCTTGACTCGGTGGAACGCAGAGCTAAGAGGCTCATCGGCGACGTAAAACTGGTGGATGCCAAGCTACATAGCTTGGCTCATCACCGTAAGGTTGCCTGCTTGTCGGTCTTCTACAGATTGTACTTCGGTGAGTGTGCCCAAGAACTCCACGACCTCATCCCACCGGCCCCCTTCTACCATCGGACATCCAGACGCACTGCATCTTACCATCCCTACCTTGTGGCTATTCCACCAATTCGCACTAAGCGTTTTCAAACGTCTTTTATAATGCGCACAGCAAAGGAGTGGAACTCTGCCTGCGTCTGTGTTACCAAAAGCTTACAACCCTAATCTCTTCAAAGTTAGAGTGAACAGGCTCCTTCTGGGTAGGCTTGCTCCATCGTAGACTTTGTCTCTGTCATCTCTGACATAGACTAGTCAAGAGCAAACCCATTACAAATAAAAAAAATAAATAAAAAGAACACGGATGCATTACGTCAATAAATATTTTTTTAGTAAGAGTGTCACTTTTGGGGGTCAAAAAAGTGTTTTTTGTCCTTTTGGGAGTCAAACTGTATCGTGTGATATATCAATTGAAAGGGCTTAGTGTGAGGGTTTTAATTATCTGTTTTTCATTATTTTAAAATAAATAGTTTTGAAGCAGTTCTGACGGCACAGTTGGCGCAGTGGTTGAGCGATCGGCTGCTGCGCTGCGTGTCGCGGGTTCGATTCCCGCACGGAACAAATATTTGTATGGCCTACAAATAGTTGTTTCGGGTCTGGCTGTTTGTGTATGTAAGTTTGTATGTTTGTGAACGCACCCACGATACAGGAGAAATTGTTTTTTTTTTTTTTTTAAAAGAAATAAGTTATTCAAGAAATTCGACCAAAAATGACCATCCCCCCCCCTTATCTCCGAAACTACTGAGTTTAATATTTAAAAAAAAAAAAAAATGCAGATAATAGTTATATGACAGGAAAACCTATAAGAACTCTAAGGTGTTAAAATAACATGTAAAAAAAAATGGTTCGGAACGCTTTGCACGCGAGTCCGACTCGCACGTGACCAGTTTTTCTCGCTCATCGTTCTTCAGCCATCAAGAAACCAATCGATCACTTGGTCAGCCAAGTTTTACGTCAACTTAAGGACACACAGGCAACAAAGCCCACACAAGTATTGTAAATAACTACATACGTATATTGTAACCTAATTTCCCCAGAGGTGGTCAGACCGCGGTCTCCATGCGTCACTTGTATTTGACATTTTGCGGGTAGGTAAATAAATTGATTGTTTTTACGAGAGTAAGGAACAAAAATTGGGAGAAAATTACTCGGAGATTATAATTAAAGAAGATCTTGAAGTTTTGGGGGAAGAAGAGGCAGGAAATATTGCCCCAAGAAGTCACAGTTGGGGGATTGTTCGAAAGAGTCACCTGGAAAGCAAAGGGCAATTGAAGAAACAAGGATGGGATTCAGTCAGTAAGTTGGATACTTCCTTCCACTCCGCATAGAGCGGGAGAAGTCGGTTAACGATCCCAAATTTTAAAAAATACGGGCTAAGTACACTCGCACACAAAGGGTTCCGTACCATGAACCTTTTTTTTATTATTTGTTGTTATAGCGGCAATAGAAATACACAATCTGTGAAAATTTCAACTCTCTACCTATAACGGTTTATAATGTGATACAGCCCGCTGACAGACAGACAGACGGACGGACGGACAGCGGAGGCTTAGTAATAGGGTTCCGTTGGTTACCCTTTGGCTACGGAACCCTAAAAAGACAGATAAACTACGAACTTGAAAACTGTCTGTAAACCCAACACAAACATATCGAAACAACATATATGTATTTGTGTTAAACATGTATATCCAATCGTATCATGCAAAGAAGGTAGACACTTAACTTCGAAAACACATCAGAAGGTTGTCAAATAAGTAAGGATAAAGAACTTGAACACAAGAACCCAATGCGCTAAGCGAGGATAATTCGTATATAGCTAAAGACTAGTATGGAAAACACGTGCTTTGTAAAAGACATTTAAAGCTGTCTAAGTAAATGCTCATACGTTTGTTTCTCTGTCTCCGTATCGTAATTTGTTGATTTGTTCCGCTCTTCTAATTATAGCAATTGTGTCACTGTATTTAGCGAGCTGGCTAAATAATAATGGTAGTGACGCATTTATGTTTGCAAGAGGAGAAATGGAAGTTCTTGATTCATCGGAAATGGGGAACTGATTGTAACTTGCCTTTTTAACCGACTTCTTCAAAAAGGAGGAGGTTCTATGTTCGGCTGTATGTATTTTTTTAAATAAAAAAAATACACACCGATTTCTCCGCCAATTGTGAACCGATTTTAAAAATTATTTCTTCAAGTCAGAATCTGATGATGGGATCCCATGAAAATCGAGGGAAACCCTCAAATTTGATAAGCACATAAGTACAATGTTTTTCACGACATTTCTAACGCAATTCAGATATTTGTGCCTGATAATCATCATCTCATGTTGCTGAGCTGATGATGGAAGGTATAAGTCAGGGTCTGATGATGGAATCCCATGAAAAATGTTTGATCAGCGATATTTTCGCCAATTTTAACCGATTTGGATGATTATTTTTTTTGTTTGGAAGAGTATTTCTCCGGACTGGTCCCATTTTAATTTTGTGAAGGTTTGATGACGAACTTCGGAGGTAGGCAACGGAACTCTGCTATCAATGATAGTAAATGAATCGGGATTTCTGAAATCGCATGTCTGTTGATTGTTTACACCAGTTTATAACATAACATCATGCCGGTACGCTGTGTTTGTGGTTTCATTTTTAATTCGTTCGTTCGTTTCGTTGTGGTTTTTCGTTTTCTACTCCGTGTCACCTGGTGTCACCTAAGCACTAAGAATAAAGACAACACGATTTGCCAGTTACTGTCAAATCATCCATCCATCATCCATCCATGGTGTTGTCATTCATTCTTAGTTCAGTTTAGGGACTAATCGAAAGTAAGTAGGTAGGTCTGTAGGATACGGAGTAGTAGGAGTAGCTTAGAGAGTAGGCCCCCCGGTCCGCAACCCTGGCAATTGTAACAGGTCTGTGAATCCTCTTTTGATGATAGATTTTCTTGCATCATGGTTCATTATCATCATCTTGCCCTATTCCTTAATTATTTGGGGTCAGTGCAGCATATCTTCGATATGCCAACGGAGTATTACAAACACCTTGAGTAAATAGATTATAAACTCTCGATCTGACTCCAGTCTGCCAAGGAGTACCGTGTTACCTAGTTTCTGGTTATGGAGGTCTGGTTGGCAGTCGCTCCACGTAAAAATAGAAAAAGAAAGAAAGGAAAAGCGTTTATTTCCGCCAAGCATGACGCATACCAAAAAAATATAATAAAATATAAACTAAATAAAACAAAATTATAAAAAATTGGGAAGATATGCGTCATATTCGCGCAAAACGGCCATCGCTCAGCATAATGCTGGGACTCGTGTGCGAGACAGAGCCACAGCGCTGAAATACTGTTATTCAGTTGAATCCGGTTTGACTGGAAGCCGACCCCTATATATAGTTTGGAAAAGGCTAGGCAGATGATGATAAACTCTCGACATATTTTGAAAAGATAGTTTAAAATACAGTAAATCTCATAAAAATCAATAGTTTACGATAACGTGTCTTATTGAGTAAGAGTTTGCAATGTCACGCGATTTATGACAATCTAGCAGGTTTGACATCTGGTATCTCAATAGCAACACCTATTCTAGTAATATATTTTTCACACGATTCCATCGCTTCTAATGCTTCATGGTTACTTACTTATTATAACTTAAAACCGACCAGTATATAGGCGAATGAATTTTAATATTAACAAGGCTGCTTATCACAGCTTCACAAGGTCAATGTCACACTGCTAAATAATATTATATTAAAAATAAAGCCCAAATTCTTTATGAGTAATTAATGGGTAGATCACTTCGGAGGTACTGCATTATCGTTTTCTTGCAGAAGTATACATAGGTTTTAAATGGCTACCTGAAAAATGTAGTTATTTTTTCGGGATTCATGTAAGTGTGTATGTATGTTTCTAAGTTTCTTTATTAAATATGATTTACAATCCAGTGTCTCTATGAGTGGAACCTGTAACAAGAAGAAGACCTATAACGGGTCGAATCAATTTTAAAGGTGGCCTTGACAATTTCTTTTCGCCTTGCAATACCACCTTGCTCCGGCTGTCAATTGTATTTGCTACTGCTTAGCGACACGCCTCGTCTTCAGAGTCGTCCCTGAGATTGAATCTACTTCTCTATGCTGGTGGTTAGCACGACACGTAGTGGTAAAGTGGTAGATCCCCAGAATATTATACCTTTGCACTTCATTATTTCTATTTTTAATCCGGTATGTCGAGGTCATTGACTAATCTGACCAAGAACCGAACTTTCGCATTTATTTTGTCATTCTGCTTGAAATAATAATATGGATATATCATCATCATATCAGCCGAAAAACGTCCACTGCTGGACATAGGCCTCGCCCAAGCGTCACCACAATGACTGGTTCTGCGCGTCTCGCATCCATCGGCTACCCGCGACCTTCTCCAGGTCATCGGTCCACCTTGTGGGAGGCCTTCCAACTTTGCGTCTTCCGGTACGCGTTCGCCACTCCAGAACTTTTCGTCCCCAGCGACCATCTGTTCTGCGAGCAATGTGCCCAAGCCACTGCCACTGCCACTTTAATTTGGCGATCCTTCGGGCTATGTTGGTAACCTTGGTTCTCTTGCGGATATCATCATTCCTGATTCGAACACGCAAAGAAATTCCAAGCATTGCCCTCTCCATTGCCCTTTGGGTGACTTTAAAGACTTTAATACTTCTGATGAGGCCCATAAGGATAGTATTTTTGTTTTGAACTTTTTGAATAGTCACAAGATCTATAAATCTTGTCTTTTCAGCACTGGTCTTTTTTTTAAATTCAACATTTGTGCAATCCAAATGTGCAAGCAATTATTATGTTTATCAAAATGAATGTTAATTAAATTTAACATTCAGAAGTAGGTCACACAGATCGTGTAGTTGTAAAGTAATTAAATTCATCTGACGTTTTTATGTGCTTCAAATGTCAAATGTGTACGATTCCGATTGGCTGCAGGCTCATTCGGTGTTAGAATGAAAAAAGTTTTTATACGATCTTAATAACCTTCTTATTTAACGTGGAATGCTAGACATGGACCTTCTAAAAGACTCACTTGAGTCGCCAAATAGTTTGCTAATGATTTTTTAATAACCAAAGCAATCAACGAACTGAATAATGAGACCGAAAACGCTGTATTTCTTACTTTTCTGTCAACATAATGAGATGAAATTAAAACATCAGCTACAATCTTAGGTCACTTAACAAAGTAATTTTCCTCAACTTAATCGAAAACATTGCGTACTTTCTTCAGTGAATGATGAATTATGTTTAAGGGCCACGACACACAAGTAAAACCACTTAGCAAGCCGTTGCTAAGTGCGACTTAGCCAAGTTACCCATTTGCTGATTGATAGCTGGCCGCACCCCGTGCGGTTATGTGGCCGAGGCTTTAGTGAGAGAGAGCATACTGCAGATTTTATTATACTATTATTGGTCTCGGAATAAGAGAAATATATTTATTCATATTTATCTTCGCCATTTTTGTCTTTCATAGAAATTACTGCCATATCGCTCAAAAGCTTTTTGTTAGCAAAAATATGCCTCTTACTACCGTCAAATCCTTACCATATTTGTATAAAGCCAATGGCAATCATTATCGACCTGCCTCTGTCCCATTTATGTCTCTATCCGATGTCACACACCCCTTTTCTACCGATGTAATTTTATACGTCACTTCGATCTTCCAATAATTTTATAATCGTCTACATTTCTCAGTCGGCCAATCGATGGCCTATTTAAACTGATCAATGTGTGTACTACCTTATCATTACTTAATTGTCATTAAAATGAATGTATCAGTGTCGCATTACTCATGCTTGATTTCTGTTGGCTGATTTATTGCTTACCCTGATAACTTTGCCTTATTTGCGGCCTTTATTTAGTTGAGCCGACCATGTGTAGTGCTATAGCCCCATCTTAGGGGTAACTAGAGTTCTTGATTGACAGTTTTAACTATGTATTTGATATAAAAAATATAGCCTAAAAAAATATGTATTTGGTTGTAGGTGCGCTTAGCTTGAACTGTCACGTTTGATATACAGAAAGGAATAAATTAGTTTATTAAAAGTGAGACATGCAATACGTCGTCAATGTAAAAACTAAAAGGTGTCGTTCTAGCATCCAAATGAAAAACGTTAGATACTTATTCCTTCGTAGACTATCTTGTTTGAAAAACATGCGGTACTACAACATATTGTATGAAGAATAATAGTATATGTATTTATCATTGGCTGACTAGTTCATACAATTTTACAACTGTATTGCAAACTGATGATAAGCTGATACTAAATCTAACCGTTGAAAAAAGTATAAAAATTGTTTATAATCAAAATTTTGCCATGATTTTTAGTCGGATATATGGAGTTACACATATATTTACTTATTTTGGTATAATTGGTTACACAATACATTTACAATAATTTTATTCGTTAAACCTACATTTATTCATACTGCAATCATATCAATTATATTAATCATCTTTAGTAAACGATCATTATGGGTTTTGCACATTGCAAAAATGCAGTATAAATATTTATCCATCAATGAAATCATTCTAGAAAAGATGCCGTCAAATCATTAAGGACTTAATGGCCATAGCTAACGACGGTAACATAGGCAGCGCTGACGTCGTGTGTAGTTGTTTTCGCGCCATTTTAATGAATTTTCCGGTTGTATTGTCGATAAGGCTAATGCGAACTGAACGGAGAGCCATTTGATAAGAAAAAAAAAACAACACATTTTTTTTATGCAGTCGTGTAACCAATCGATGAATTGAGGCTATTGCCTTGCCAAAGTCCACGATGCGACGCTAAAAATCTTGGGTACCATCAAAATAAAAAAAGACGTTCCATATTTCCAGACCCAAAAAGTAGTAGACCTCGGCAATTCCGATGCTAATACAATAAAATACTTTTACGTAACCTCTTTCGGCAGAAGGGTACGTGGGCTCTCTCAAGTTTAGGTCTTTTTATCAAAAAGTAGTTGAGGACGCGCGCACCCGCGGATCGATAGAAGCTTGTCAAAGTCCTTGGCAATAATGTCGTACATACATAGAACATATTTCGTATTTATTTTGTTACCCGTTATTGCTATAATACATGCCAAATATGTGTCTTCCCAAGCAAGTTATTTTTCCGATACTGTGTAAAAGAAAGGGAGAAATATAGCCAAAGTTATGGTTTATTCATGTTGATTTGATAATAAAGTAAAACATAAAAATGTTGAATATATCAGAATACGCACGCGTAAATTCTGTGATAAAGAGAAGGTTCTTTATGTTCCTATCAAGCTAATTTGGCCTTTGTAATTTCGAATACAAAATCTTATCTAGCAATGATTTACTTCTCGGCCAATGTTTTTTTGATCTGTCTCTAGAGTTTAGTCACCTCTTAGATCACAATAACTATAATAGTTACAACGGTTACCGTTTATGGTACCGTTATTATGAATCATTAAGGTCGGCTCTCATTGGGTTTATGCGAGCACTTGCAAAAGTTCGTCGCGAGCATGTTGCGTAACACCTTTTTACCTCTTGATACGCACTTAGTTAAACCATAATCTTCGATGTTATCATTATATTTGTATTAATATTATCAAATTTTGTATGTGTTGCTTTAATTAATTCATTCTCGTCGTGGCTGTCCGAATATTTCAATTATATTTACATTCACGGTCACATCAGAAAACCTGTATTTTAGAATAATTTAAAGAAAAAAATAATGTTGTTGTGTTTTCCGTAACATCTGGGTTTTAGAACGCCTTTTTTTCTAAGATTGAAAAGATTCTGTCTGTCTGTCTCAAAATTTGGATATATTGAATTGTGTTTTATTTAGGCTTTTATCAACAAGGGTTGTTATAAACAGCTACTGAAGATGAGATTTGACCCATTTATCAATTGTTATACGAGTCTCAAGGACGGAGGGTACTCAGAAAATGTTCTGACAATGGTTTCAAATTAAGGCTCCGAAGTTAGCGAAAACAGCCCAACTACGATGAATAGAAAGCTTCGGAGTTAAGATTTGTTCTTATTGTGTTATAGTCAATCTATTTTGTACTGAAAACGTAGGATTTGGGGGCGTGGGATAAAAATATACTCTGTTGTCGAGTTCAAGTTATGATCAGCCTTCTATAGTTTCTTATTTTTGTTTGAGCATTCTTGATATTAGTAAGTAACACATGAAAAGACGCAAATTCTTTGGCCTATATTTTTCAATGTTTCGTTTTCTTCTGCTTGGTTGTTTCTTCCAATTTTCTGAATACGTCAGAAGTAGTGTGTTTGGAGCGAAGTCAAACCTTAGTAACATGATAAATGTGATTTAATTTCGCCAGATTTTGACCAGATCCATAAATTCCTCTTTTATTTAGATATAGGCCACCCCATATCTTAACAAAACAAATCAAATCAATCATTCTACTATATTTGACCTATATTGACGCCACACACAACGAAAAAAAAAAATCAAATTCTCCACCTACCCAATGGCGTGCCGACCCTAGTAGAACTCCCAAATCCCACATTCATGATGAAACAAGTGTTCATAATTTAAACGTCATTATAAAATATGATTTGATTAAGTGGTGAAACGGTCGGCGCTCGGAGACCTACTTCTGATTGAATTCATTTATAAATCATGACGTTCAGACGAGCTCGCATAGCCGCCTGTCCGAAACACGTTTTGTTATTGTTGTCGGGATATGGAAAGTGCTCTTAAATATATTTTATTGTGTGTAGTGGATTAAGGGGATTGGTTTTAATTGGTTGCAAAGCTATGGCTACGACTTCTTGTGGGTTGATTTTGGATTTGGTCTTAAAATTCCCAAATTAACCTCTTTGGGTTTGTGTCGAAAATGGTCCTGCAAAGGGAGGTTTCCCGCAATAAAATAAAACAGGCTATGTAGTTTAAATACTTATCTTTCAGGATCTCTTCAGGCATCTGCATAATATCCTCATCTTCCCTTGTCCCATTGTCTTCTTAGGTATAAACATATAGATCCTTCCTCAGAGTTCGAGCAATATTTCTAAGAAACAACAATCCGAAAAATCGGTCAGTGTTTTATCCGTGCAAACGTTAACAGACAGACTGCATTGTAATGTTAGTTCGGATATGCGGTTCACTTCACTAGTATTACTTTTAATTTCGTCAGTAACTGAAACGCTGCCCGTTTCAGTTTCGGCCGCAATCCATTTGAAGCTGCGGCGGAAACCGAGACCACATTTGAGATGAATTGCGTCGCGCTCTATAACATTTAACTTTACTTTTATATTTCTGCACTCTTAAAGCGATTCAATTTCACATTATCACGCTATCTCTTAGAGCTCGAAGTTATCGCTCCGGCAACGAGTTGCTATGCTGATATTCGTACAAGTTTTGGCTCTCATAGCTGAACTTATCATCATTTCAGCCGACATACGTCCACAGTTGGACATACACCTCCCCCAAGTGGCGCCACATGGACCGGTCCTGTGTGTCTCGTATCCACCGGGTTCCCATGGCCATCGCCTGGTCATCAGTCCAGCTTATGGGAGGCTTTCCAACGCGGCAGCTAAATTATCAGCTGTAACGTCTGTTGAAAGCCTATCTCTAGTAGTAGAAGGTAGTAGTAGTAGTCTATGACGATGACTGTATGTATGTAAATCGGGCTGGTTTCCGCAACTCCACAACTAAGCGCGCATTTTGCGTGCAGGTGTGATAAATGTGTCTTTCGATCTGCCCCAGCTCCCCAAGGAAGGAAGGTATGAGTTTCCGAAGTACTTTAGCCCTGTAATCCGCGATTACTGGGCAGCTTAAAAACAGGTGTGCTGCTGTCTCATTCTCCTCTATGCAGGCGCTTCATACTCCTATAGCATAGAGGTGTTTATTGAAAGACCCGTGGCCAGTTGTGACTGTACGCAACTGTTGTTTAGTCAGTCTTAGGGCTTATTTTGTGAATCGACCATCTGTAGAGGGAAGTGCCTCTTTGGCCTGCCTTTACTCGTGACTTTGACTGACACGCTGAGTCTGTATGAGAAGTTTTGCCAATGCCCGGTGCCTTTGGCATTGGACATAGAGGCGTCTCGGTGCTCTTTGCTATATGTATATCCCCTACTCTTTGACTTTGTTTTTATCAATTAAAAGGTCATTGGCTCCTAAATCATCAGCGTCAAGTTCCCAACCAGTATTGGTCACTGCTTAAGTGGTCACGTATACTTCTGATAAAGATTCAAAGAATGCCGATAAAATATAATGTTATTTGAATATTTAGGCAAAATATATTAATATTTGATGTTACTTTACCAATTTATTCAATCTTCTGACGTCATTCGTTGACAGGCCATTTTGAAGAATTTGCAGATTTATTTATTCAGTTATTAGTTTAATATTAAAATTATGTAATCAGTTGTCATACGAATAATTTTTGCCAGTCGATGTGACTGGGTAGGGCGAAATTGTGTTTAAGAAGTCAATGTAGTAAATTCTCCAGATTTGCTTTTAACTAGAATGATAATTCTATTATTTTTTAAACATCGTTACCATTTGCATGTCTGTTGCAAGCTGTCAAAAATTTATGTAATTGTGGCTTTTTTGACAGATTGCGAATGAGATTCGAATCGTTGTCTTAAAATATTAGAGTTGGCCCTCAGGATTCATATCAACCCTAAAATACTCAGAAATAACCTTTCTCATCTCATCTGCCTAGCCTTATCCCAACTATATTGGGGTCGGCTTCCAGTCAAACCGGATTTAGCTGAATACCAGTATTTTACGCGGAGCGGCTGCCTACCAGACCTCCACAACCCATTAACTGGGTATCACGGTACTTCATAGGAAGAAATAGCCTTTCTAAATTTAAAAATTCGTCTACTAATCGTGACGTGACGTAGGGTTATCGATTCGACCCCTGACATTGGGTTTTGCTGTTAGGAAATTCTCAATAATTGTAACCCGATACTGGGACTGTGTCCGATAAAGTGGGCCGCCAGGGGGCGTGCCTATCACCACTTTACTGAGTGACTTACGGAGTTATAACGTCAGCAGGGTAGTAGGGGTTCTTCATAAAATTTTATTTGGTAGCCAGATTCTGCGTTAGAAATGTTACTGTTATTAATAACATTAGTAGGTAGAGCTCTTTGTGTAGGGAGCTCGTTTGGGGAAGTACTTACTATTACCATACCTCTTTCTGCCACCAAGCGTCATTTAACATAAGATATATAGCTTAGTCTCTGGAATGATTATTGACAATGCATCTATGATACTTTTGGTAGCACCAGGGGGGCTACTCTCTAAGCCCGAAGTCCGTAGTTTCGGGCTTAGTTGCGGGCGTATTCTACTCCGTATCACCTACGGACTTAAGATTATTCCCGAACCCAAACTAATAATGAATGACAAATCGATTTGACACTAACTATCAAATCGTGTTGTCATTAAATCTTAGTGGTTCGGCTTAGAGAGTAGCCCCCCTGATGCCATTGGTTACTACATAAAAGCACGAGGTGGCCTTAGCTAATTATCCAACCAGTCATTAAAAATCTATGACGTCAAAGTTCGATTAACAAGAAAATAAAAGAGAATTAAAAATATCGAAATGCAATAACAGAAGCGTAACTATAACGAGACTAACATCATCATCATCATCATCTGCCTAGCCTTTTCTCAACTATATGTATTGGGGTCGGCTTCCAGTCAAACGGGATTCAGCTGAATACCAGTGTTTTACGTGGAGCGGCTGCCTACCAGACCTCCGCAACCCATTAACTGGGTAATACGGTATTTCTTGGCAAGACTGGAGTCAGATTAACTGGCTTCTGACAATCCGTAACGACTGCCAAAGATCTACAAATGACAGCCGGGACCAACGACTTAACGTGCTTTCCGAGGCACGGAGGAAACTCGGTATGTTAAGATGGTCACCCATCCACAGACCAACCTTGGCAAGCGTTGCTTAACCTTTAAGATCGACCCGTGCGGCTGTTATTATTTAGCCACGAGCTCCTATTACGAGACTACCATAACTCTGTCTAATCTCCAAGATCACACGCATTGAAGACCTCGACTCCGTGACTAATGCAGATCCCCGAAACTCACTAAATGAAGATACGCTCATCCGAAAACGAAGCAGAAATGTTTATTTTAAACCGCGTATATATTTCAATTTGGCCGTAAATTAGTCGTTTGAAGAGTGCGCAATGACCGCGGGTGTGGTCGTAAAGACGTGGTCGCGGAATCGACCACCTAAATTACGTGGTTGCATACTTGTGTGAATTTAATTTATTGCTCGTAAAATTGTAATTAGTTAGGTGTGCAGGTTTAATTGTTAGGTGGTTATTATTGATGGCGAGAAACGAGTTACCTATTGTTTTAAATTAACGATATTATCTGCCCAAAATATCCTACTACTGAACAAAGGGCTAATTTCGCTCTTTCCACTTATTATGGCTGTTTTGACGAACTAAAAAAAATGTTGTGAAATTGATGTTTCGGTTATTGTAATTTTTATTAAGTTCGAGGAAGTGTCGCTTATGATGAGCAGGAAAGCCATGGCATGAATATACGTACACGACCAAAAGAGTGATGAATATGAGAAAGTCTTGATGGATGGATTCTCAGGGGAAGCTCAAAGAATAGATGGATGCACTGTGTGCTATGATATTAGAAAAAAGAGCGAATGTTAGCGTGATGGTTGACACGTAAGAAGAAAACGTTTGGGGCTGGAATATTATGAATGTAGCGGCATCAATCCCACTACAAGAAAAACGTTACGAATCGAAATATTTAAGGCAACAAAAAGAATCGCAAAACCATTTATCCCGCCAGCAGCGAACTACTAACGAAATTCTGCATCACGGTGTCTAAATTTTTCCGTGCAATTTGAACATCATCAACAATCCAAATATCAACTATCGGGCAGTTGCCCATCGGACATTACAAGGAGGATCCTTCCTTTTCTATGGAGTATTGCGGGACTTTAATGTTCCGCATACCTCTATATGACGGTCATTATAATTCTCAGCAAATATGGCATCACTAAAGCGCAAAACAAAATAGGTAGTAACAAAGCACTATTATTTACCTCATTGGTAACAAATATTCGAATTCAGAGATTGTCCATTATTAATAAAATATTTATATGCGTATTCCAAAGTAGTTAGTCATTTCTGTCTGCCGGGTGACGTATTTACAAATTATGTACATACGAAGTATTACGTGTTATCGTGAACTTTATTATTTTTGTTACCTACCTTATTAAATCAAGTTAATTAAAACCTAATATAATATGAATAAGAAGAAACTGTAAGATAACACCAATTTCACGTTTATCGATAGTATTCGATAGATATTGGTCAAAGTTCGAAAATAACCGTTTCACGGAATTCTATCAGTGGACTTTCAAGATACATTTGTATACGTAAACAATATCGTAAAATTATTTTTTCCTTGAAGCTTCATTACACTATGAGCTAAAAACCTTATCAAGTCTTTGATGCCTAGGGGCCAATTTCGACAGTAAAAGTGATCGCATTCAGAACATCCAAACTTCAACATGCGTTTCGGAGCTGTCACTGTCAGTGTCAATGTCAACTGTCAATATTCATAATCAATAATGAAACCGATTTCGATCGAATCTTGAACGGGGTCAGAAATTCATTGGCGAAGTTTTTATTTTAATTGTTGATAGGCTCACGGTTGACCACAATTTCGCCTGATGGAAAACGATGATGTTACATGTGATGATGATGATGATGATGATGATGATGATGATGTCGACAATGCTACACTTGCCTAAGGCTGCTTTTCCACCAGAGATGTGCGATGATGCGTTGCGAGGGATGTGTTTGTTAAAACTAATTGAATGGCTGGCGCCGAGCGAGGCTAGGTAAATGAAGCGATTCTGTTGGTTCCTAAAAAACACATCGTAGATTTTATCTCTGTCATCTCTGACCTAGACGAGAGTCAAGAGCTAACCCTTCACAAATAAACATCCCTGGCGACGCGTCCTTGCACATTTCTATGAAAATACGCACTTTGTGAAAATTTCAACCGTCAACCTATTACGGTTCTTGAGATACAGCCTGTTGACAGACGGACAGACAGCTGAGGCTTAGTAATGTGGTTCTGTTGGTTACCCTATGGGTACGGAACACTAAAAAAGAAAGATTAAAGACAAAGTATCATCATCGCTTACCATCAGGTGAGATGGTGGTCAAGCGCGTGCCTATTATTAGTTAAAAAAAAAAAAAAAAGTATCAACCAATTAGGTCACATCTCGCAATAGAATAAACAGAAGAGGCTTTAGAAATCAGTTCTTCTCCTGCAGTCAGTAAGGTCTAACGACCCCACACACCCTAGTGTCAGACCAGTGGCTAGTGTAGACCTAGTACTCTACTTATAGGATTGCATAATCCATAATCTTTATGTCACATCATAAACTTAGTGTTGCGACATGATTATGCTCGTTTTATTATTAGAAAAAAGTCATTAGTGCTGCAACGTACGCTCCCGACAGAGATAAAGATCTGAGATTAATTAAAACACCTTTTTATATACATTGCGATACTTATCTACCTGATAAAACTGGTATATCTAGAGAAAGTCCAATGTGTTTGTCCGAAGTCATATTTCTATGTGGTTTTTATTTGTAATCATAGTTTTAATTGTAATACTGTTAATTGAATTGAAACATCGTTTGTAGTTGTTACTTTAATTATTTTTGTGGGTTTCCTACTAACTTGTTTGGTTAAATGTATAGGTACCAGTTTTCGTATTATTAATTACTAACTACAATGTCGTCTGCGTCAGATTTTTGATTAATGCTCTGCGCCTATTGATTGTAGCGTGATGTTATAATATAGCGTTTAGCGTTCCTTGATAAAATATTCCCGGCGTTTAACGCCTTCAATCAGACAAACTCTCCAAATTTAGAATAGATTGTAATGCTGTAATTGTAATTAAATTGAAATTATCATTCGTAGTTATTATTTTAATTATTTTTGTGGGTTTCAAATAGCTTCTTTGGTTAAATGTGTATATTATCCAGTCCTGTAGTTTTCGTTTTAAATACATTAAGACTTCTGTTTACAACCAGAATGGCCGCCTTATCTTTAGCTATGTCACATTTTGGAGAAAATATGAAATCATCCACATTATCGATCACAAATTCCGATAAAAAATCGTCTGGGTAGTGTCACAGCGTTTTATCGTGAAACTAGAGAGGTTCCTGGCGCCAAATAATACGGTTTACGGCCGAAATGGAGAAATCCTAATATACAAAACTAGTTGACTCGCGCAACTTCGTCTGCGTCACTATTTTCATTACTGCTCAGCTCCAATTGGTCTTAGCGTGATGATATAAAGCCTATAGCCTTCGTCGATAAATGGGCTATCTAACACTGAAAGAATTTTTCAAATCGGACCCGTAGTTTAGCATTCCTCAATGAAGGAAGTGTCGTGAGGAAGGTTCTGAGTATAAATGTCGATGGCTAGAAGGGTAGGGGAACACCAAAAAAACGATAGATGAACTGGGAGGGAGTGTCAGACTCTTACTGACTAAACCCACCCGTGTTCCTCCAAATGCCAATTGCTTTCTAGGGCCGCGGTAACTCTTTCAATTCTGCAACCGTCGTTATGCTTGGCGTAAATATTCTCTTTTTCTTTATTTCTTTTATGTTAAAAATACTTAGTACGTTTTCCGTTTGTTTCAGGAGGTTCCGATAGCAATAAGGGCAAAAGCAAGAAGTGGCGGAAAATCCTCCAGTTTCCACACATATCACAATGTTTAGATATAAAAACAAAAATAGGTAAGTCCATAGTATGTACTTGATTATTATCTTGACGTAATGTTGCGTGCTATGATATAATAGGAGATTGTTATGTTCGTGCGAATTAGGCCTAATTCCGTCATCCACGTGATACATCGATCATCGTAAAGGTTTTTGCAATGAAGATGCACCTACTGAAACTTAAGGTGGTTGCGTCGGGCCCGCGAAATTCAAATATTTTTATGTTTTTTGTTCATGAACCCCTATAGAATTACTTTTTCATGAAATAACTTTTCTATAAGGCTTCATGAACTTAGAAGGAATTCTTTAGATGAATACGCGTCACGGCCGCGAACCGTATTTTGTTCAACATGCTTCACACTGACCGGCAAATTGCAAAAAACATAAAATATTTGAATTTCGCGGGCTACCCTGGCGCAACCACCTTAAGTATCGAAATGATGTCAGCTTCATACACGAAGTGATGTCAAAACGTCAATATGTAGTATGTACAATCACTGATAGGGTTAAAGGGTGGATACTAAAGTGAAAACTGTTTTAAGATATTTATCCTATGCGTAATATACTGGAAGTGGTCTCCTTTCTAGTAAACATGCATAATTTTAATCTTACGACGAAACACGCCGCTCTAGACATTCATCAGCGATATTGAAAGTCTAAAATATATGGGACTGAATCCCTTACATTTTTTCGCTTCGACAGTCGTTTTCGCTAATGTCATGTCACTAGAACCTTTAGTCACAGATAACATATCCACAATATTGCTGCTCGTTGATGCTAAAAGTCCCGCTTGGGCACCCTGTGAAGCGTTCAACCGAGTCAAAATGCCGTAAATCCCTGAATTCAACTCCCGATGAACTATTGTGGTGATCCCATTCAACCGGTACCAGTTGCGTGGGTTGATAAGCGGCTTAAACATTTCTGTGTCTTAGTAACTCCTAAATCAGTGAGGAGTTCCTGGACCCCATTGTCTAGGATACAATTAGGGTGCTTTTCAGTTGAACGGCTTTTGTGCGATTGGAGAGCGATTTCCGCAGCTTTAGTCGCAAAAGTTTGGCGGAATTTAGCTCTAATGTCCGGGAAAAGGTACCTACGACGACTCTTGTACCTAATTCGTCTGCTACTGAAGGATGCTTAGCTGCTACAGGCTACTCACTAAGCGCCTGAATGTTGAAAACCTATCCAACTTCATCAGTACCTAATCAAATCCCATGTAACCTATCAGTCGCCGACTGACTAATTTTGCACGAGATTTAGGAGCTACAAGTAGATAACTGCTAGTCTATTATGTAAATAACCATTTCGATATCGAGCTTCACCTGAGTGACAAACCTCACAAAGTGAGCTTTATTGCACACAACATAAAGGTCTTACGTTTGACGTAATTTGATACTCACCTCGGATTCCGCTGTCGAGACACGAAAATGTTACAGAATAGCTACTGATCAGAATCTGTCGATTTCAGATAAAGCCACATTCTTTTAGTGATAAAAATTGTCAAAAGTTCAAAAGGATCTCGTGATCATTTTGCTCCACTGGACAATCGTCCAGAAGAGCCTAAACAAAGATTTAGGCTCTCTTGACTAGGGTATTACACTGGATAATCAGGATACATATGCTCCGCTCGAATTATGTCATATTTAGCTTACTCTCCAAATCTGTATTGGTGCAGATATCTTAAAAATCACTTTAATCAGAATCCACCTCAGCAGTTTCTTTGTTGTTTAGCAAATTCCATGTTTTCCTTTTGTCCCGTCGGTAAGTCAACAAGGTAATAAATATCTGTTATGGTAGTCAGGCAAACACTTGAGTTTTATAGAGTCTACTGTCATTTATAGCTTCACTGCGTACCGTAACTCCGACGAGAAAATTATTCGCAAGAAACGTTTGATTCGTCTCTGAAGATTGATTGGTTTCCGATATCGGATTGTTTTTTATGAGGAGCCCGGATAACCTGGGCTTTGTTTATTGACCTTGAGTTTATTTGGTACTGGCTGAAACTGAAAACGAATGTAATTTTCCTTTTGTCGACTTCGTTGATGCTTAAAACCCTAATGTTATCTACATACAATACCACCAAGATTTCGTACCTATAGTCCTTCTCTTTTTTAATCTCGGACACTAAATTGACAACTTCAAATGTCAAAACTGACTTGAATGCTATTGAAATCTATGTCAGTTTGCCATTTTCACTTGTCAATTTAGTTTCTGAGATTAAAAAACAGACTATAGGTACGAAATCTTGGTGGTATTATACTACTCTGTCAAGAAAGTACCGGGAAAAGATCAATAATACACAAAATGTCTGTTATTCATCCAAATTTATTTTATCACCTTCAAAGTATGCTCCTTTAGAAACGATACACTTGCGCCAACGAATAATCCATTCATCAAAACATTTTTTAAACGCTGCTTCCGGAATTGAGTTCAGTTCTCGCCGCGAATTCTCCTTTATGTCTTCTATCGATTGAAAACGGGTGCCACGAAGTGGTAATTTGAGTTTAGGAAAAAGAAAAAAGTCAGCAGGAGCCATATCTGGTGAATATGGTGGTTGCTGGATGATATTTGTTGAGTGTTTGGTTAAAAATTCGTTCACAATGATAGCCTTGTGCGAAGGCGCATTGTCGTGGTGCAAAATCCAAGAATTTTCTTTCCACAAATCTGGCCTTTTTCGTCGCATTTGCTCTCTTAAACGCCGCATAACGCTCAAATAATATTCTTTAGTTACCGTTAGACCTTTCGGTAAGAATTCAGAGTGCACAACACCGCGATAGTCAAAGAAAACAGTCAACATGACTTTGACTTTTGATCGACTTTGGCGTGGTTTTTTCGGTTTCGGTTCAGTTGGAAGGCGCCACTCCGAAGCTTGTTGACTAGTTTGCATGTCAAACTCGTAAACCCACGTCTCGTCACCAGTAACAATGCGTTTCATGAATGTTGGGTCCGAACTGACTCGTTCTAGCATGTCCTCAGCGACTTTCATGCGATTGAGTTTTTGGAGAAAATTCAGATCTTTTGGGACTAGCCGAGCAGCAACATGTTTCATACCCAAATGATTAGTTAAAATGGTACGGATCGACTCATGAGATACAGAAAGTTCGGCGGCTATCTCTCTCAGAGTTGAATGGGGATTTTCAGTCACTATTTCCTTCACTTTTGCGATGTTAACTTCAGTTGCAGACGTTGACGGCCTTCTTTGTTCGATATTTTTGTCCATTATGAAATTCGCAATACACACTATATATGATATTACTAAAACCAGCACTGTATTTAATATAAATAACAGATGCAACTCAAACTCCGCGCCAAAATGGAAAACAGTTGTGCCAATCTAACAACTACAAAAAAACAAAAATTTGAATTTGGACCCATAAACAAATCATCCATTCCCGATACTTTTTTGACTGAATGTATGTAGATATTTGGACAAGCATTGTGAGTGGAAGTGAATTTTCTCTTAATGTTAAGCATACTCTATGTTACTTAGAACATTAACTTTTTAGTTGTGCTGGTCCACAGCTTAGCCTAAATAGTGTCTAAGTTCTATAATATTCTATAGAATATCACCATTAAAATCATTTAGGCCGCGGACATGAACTCAGCGGCGCGGCGGGCGGCGTGGGCAGTTACAATATACATCTCTGCATTTGACGCGACCAGAGAGAATCTCATGACAATTCCAATAAAACCTAAGCCAACTATCATCAAAACCAGTTATTTAAATGTAGTTCGTCTTAGTCTCTAAACTATCTTAATCGAGAATTCGAGATATCTTATCACCGCCCGTTAAATACTCTTATCATTCAGGAGATCCATTGGGGAAACTTTCCGAATGCGAATACTGAATTACAGAATCAATCTGATACTGTGAAGGCGATTCAGGTTAAGACAAGTCCCATTGCAAGGGAAAAATATATGTACATTTATTTTTTTTACTATGGAATCATCAAATGACTCCTTCCGCCCTGAGCGAAGTGGAAGGGAGGTACTTCCCATTGTGCTTTGTGTTCGGGTCACGGTGCCTGTTTCGATCAAATTCCACAACCCTGGCAGGAATGCCGCAGTCTTGGCAGGATATGTGTACATACAACGAGGAAATGTAAATTAAGTCCACACTCCACGTGCATCCAATAGGTATACTCCAGGGCTTCCCCCGCCAACCTCTAATATTATCCTTCGGTTACCTACGGGAAAAAGCGTTTTATATTTAGTTAGCTACCACAAATCTATATTTAATGATTTACACACACGTTCAACAACGCATCGTAGATAGGAAGTTCTTACGTCAATACATAATGTTGTTACCTAACTCGAATTAGTTTTAATAGATTTGGGAGTGTCCCTCTCTGCGTATATTCAACACAATTTTATAAAGAGGTCAAGTTTTGTTAGGTCAGGTAATCTCCAAAATTACCTATTTCGAAAATTCTTAGTGTACTATACAGATAGAGTTAGCTAGAAAAATATGAGAGAAGCTTTTGCCCAGCAGTGGGTCAACACAGGTTAAATATATCCTGGAAAATTGGAAAGTTCCGGCAGGATAGACCACGGGAGCAAAGCCACGTAAAAAACTTACTTAAACAGTTATTTAAAATATAGTTTATTTAAAACAGTCTTTAAGCGCTTAGATGAGATGAGTATTTAACGTTTTTGAGCTAAATTCGATTAAAACAGAGCCTTATACTTTAGCCCTGATTTCACTTTCAGATTTAATTATCCTTTGTTTAGAGATGAGGTTTTTAAACTGTTTCAGAATTTCGATATTGTTCCTTGAAATAGAAAGGTACTACAGGTCTTAGGTAATTTGGCTTCGTATCTTGGGAAGTCTATCCAGATAAGTGATAACATCTTGTATTTTTACTGCCTCCGTGGTCGACTGGTTTAGGCGTTTGCCTTGTGACCCGGTGGTTGTGGGTTCGATTCTCACGGGAAGAGCATACTTTGTTAAGTGGTTTTCCAGTTTGGCTAGGACATTGTAGGCTTGAATCACCTGATTGTCTGATAAACCATGTCAGAGGCCCTTGAGGCGGTTTAGAAACTCTGACACTAGGTTATTTGGGGTCGCTAGACCTTACTGCCCACACGATAAGAAGACGAATCGTGTATTGCTATGGTACCTAATCCTTCGCTTTTGGTTAGTTAGAAGAGATGGTGAACTCTATGAGGCATTTTAAATAGGCTCTGGTTGAAAAAGTGTTTGGTAGGTATCAACTAAACTAAATAATGGATTAATGGCGACTGCAGCCATAGCTAGGCTTCAGAAGTACGGAAGTCATCGACTTTTTGAGGAGTCTGCTGCTGTTGTTGGAATGTTTTAGTGAACATCTTAACATACCGAGATTCCTCCGTGGCTCGGAAAGCACATTGCGTTCGTCCCGGCTATCATTTGAAGATCTTTGATAGTCGCTACGCGTAGTCAGAAGTCAAGAAATCTGTCGCCAGTCTTGCCAAGGAGTTTCGTGTTGCCCAGTTACTACAGATAAGCATGTTGTGGTGTCCATCCTTCAGATTTTAATTATTACTAGCCCGTTCTGTTCCAAATCTGGGCAAAGGTCTCCCTCCATTCCTTCCAATGCTCACGGTGTTGTGTCTCTTCCTTCAAACTCGTAAGGAAGACATCGGTCGTCCTGCCATCTCCCTTGTGGTCTGCCGCGACCTCGTCTCGCAGATATTTTCTTTTTATCCCCTCTTATTCAATGGGAGACCTTTTCAGTTCCGATAAAGTCCAGATTTCAGTACTAATCAAGGTTTCAAGACCGCTATAAATTCGATTTGGTCTACGATTGGATTTTAACTTCGTTCACGAAATGAAGACGAAGTATCTATTCCAGTTGGCTGCAATTAAAATGTAATCAAGTTTGGTCGGGATTTGGTACCGTATTTCATTTCGGCATTGTACTCTAATTTCCGTTTTATTGATTGTTCCGTTCGTTAAGTTCCAAGTTTGAGGAGGAAAGTCTATTGAAGTCTATTCGTTCTTGAGCAAGTTTTGTTTTTGCGCCTCGATTGTTGGACTGAGTCTTATAGTTATGCTCCTTTTTGTGAGTTTTTGTCGGACGGACACAGGCTTAGTAATAGGGTCCCGTTGGTTACCCTATCCATGCTATGTTCTGTCTCTGCAGCACCCTAAGGTTGACTGGTAGAAAATGCCTAAGGCATTAAGTCTACCTTTGTATGTAAATCGGGCTGGTTTCCGCAACTCCACGACCAAACGAGTATTTTTGCGTGTATGTGCAACAAATGTGTTTGTCCAATCCACCCCAGCTCCCCAAGGAAGACCAGCAACGCCTTGATGTTACTATCTCACAGAGGGTACCTGGGTTTCCGAAGTACTTAGCCCTGTAGTCAGCGAGGTTTACTCTTCGGGTACGGAACCCTTAAAAGGAGCCTTTATCACGCTAAGCAATCTGGCAGTTCTAGCACCCGTAAAGCGTCGTTCATTCCTTTGACGTGTAACGCTATTGGAAGATCAATGGATATTATTCATTGTCAAAAGGAGGTCCAGTATTCGTTATCATAAATTATGTAGATCACAAAAGTCGTACATTAATGGATTTTTATTCTTTGGGCTGAATTTTGGGAGGATTTTTTGTTGCTAGCGGAGATTCTCCACGTCTTGATTTTTCTCGTATTATATTCTGGATTTTTTTTTGAAGAGCTCATGACTAAATAATAACAGCCACATGGGTCAATCTTTAAGGTTAAGCAACGCTTGTCAAGGTTGGTCTGTGGATGGGTGACCATCTTAACATACCGAGTTTCCTCCGTGCCTCGGAAAGCACGTTAAGCCGTTGGTCCCGGCTGTCGTTCGGATTGACAAAAGCCAGTAAATCTTCAGTCTTGCCAAGAAATACCGTGTTACCCAGTAAATGGGTTGTGGAGGTCTGGTAGGCAGCCGCTAACTGGTATTCAGCTCAATCCGGTTTGACTGAAAGCCGACCCCAATATAGTTGGGAAAAGGCTAGGCAGAAGATGATATTCTGGAATTTTTGCCCACTTGATGGCAGAGGTCTTGCCCCCTATAACAAGAAGCTCTTTTAGAAATGTGGATGTACAAACTTCCGCCTCATTCTATGGGGAACAAAGACGTGAATTTATGTTTTTTGATGTGGTTTTATGTTTACGAAGCTATGACAAGATCTTGACTAACACCATGCTGGGTGACGCGCCCATGTGTTAACGTGAAATGACTACGAAGACGGCACTTTACAGCTTCCAAGAACTTTTACGAGCTAAAACTGAACGCGTGAAACTAGATCACGTATGTTCGAGTGGAAGTTATAGACACCACATAAAGATGATAACGTTAAATTGAACATCAGATGTTTCAAGTTTAAAGCTCGTAAAAGTATCCCGTTAATAGTGCTTTTTGAATAGACAGACAGTCTCCGAGTTGTCTTAAGAGCACAGTTGACAATCAAGGACACAGTATTGTGTTGTACAGTCGAACATATTATGGACAAGCAGACCCGCGCAACTTCGTCTGGGTCACATTTTTTATTAATGCTCCGCTTCTATTGGTCGTAGCGGGATGTTATATAGCCTATATATATAGTCTTCCTAGATAAATGGGCTACTACTAAAATATTTTTCAGTTCAAACCAGCAGCTCCTGAGATTAGAGATTATTATATTACTAGTTGACCCGCGCAACTTCGTCTGCTCCGCTCCTATTAGTCTTAGCGTGATGATATATAGCCTTCGATAAATGGGCTATATAACACTGAAAGAAATTTGAGGACCAGCGTTCCTGAGGTTAGCGCGTTCAAGCAAGCAAACAAACAAATTCTTCAGCTTTATATATTAGTATAGATTAAGTACAGATGTGCTTTCGCTAATCTCTCGCTTTTCAAAGTTTATGTTCAACAATGGTTGTTGCTTGTAGAACCTTTTGATTTTAAAGTGTGGTTGAATTATAAACCATCGTTATAAAGTCAAAATTTAGCACATATTTTCTGGCCTGGAAAATTCTATGACCTGCTTAGAGCACTGACAACACGAAGCGATACAAAAAGTTTGTTTAGTAAACCTACGCACTGAACGGAAAACGCGTGGACAGGCTTCGGTAGACCGTACAGACAACGCAATGATCTGGAAACTAGGAAGTGGAGCAAGTCTGACGCATAATAAAAAAAACTTAGAACATAATGGAAGAGATTATCCGTGAAGCTGTGACACGAAGCCAGCAGATAGAAATATTACACGCTTACTAGATTTTTCTTGCGGCGCCGCGCCGCTTCCGTTGCTTATCCAACAGGAACTTTTCAGGATCAAACGTAGCCTATGGCATCCAGCTATAGTGTAGATTTCTTTACTGTGGAAAAGAATTTTCGTCATCGTGTTACTATTTCCAGAGACTAACTTTTTCATTATCATGATAGAATCGCGCTTGACCATTTGTATTACTTGATGGTAAGCAATGGTGTGGTCGACAATGAAGCACGCTTGTATAGAGTTAACCTCACTCTTGACTTAAAGACCTCCCAGATTGTAGCTATAAGAAAACACGGACTTTACCAGGGAATTTCGTTCCTTGGCTGTATGCGGAAAACACACGTAAACAAAGACTCTATAATACTAGTTCAGATTCTGATTAGCGTCGACAACGGCGACGTGACGCACACAAAAACTACTGTTGAGATGCTTAACTAAAGTAGTCCAAAATGTTTCTAGCAATTTTCCAAGCTCTAAATAAATGCTGAGTACAAAGTTCCAATTCAATTCTACAATTGGAATTGTGCCCAATAAATGGCGATAAAAGGGTGATTCCGATTGTACTGAACTGATTGGTCTGCAGCTTTGCCTGAAGTCTATTTTGCTCTAGTGAAAATTGGAGTGCCGATAGGCATTATGACTTGACAATCTAAATGTGACTAAGCTTCATGGTTTCTAGTAACTACGTCGTATAGATGAAGCTAGTCCTGCCAAGCTAACGACAAGAGCAGCAAGAAGGTTCCTCAGCAAAACATACTCACCGACCCTATCTCCAACGCGGCAGTTGCTGATATTCTATCCCACTCCTAACCAAAGGCCACTTCTACCTTTGACGAGCCCACACTCTTGCTCTTAGGTATCCCAATTTATAAGGCGTTTTTGTCGTCATCTCACCAATATCCCTAAGTCTTGGGCATTGTCGCCAAGTTGCTAGCCTGTTGGTTTTCTATCGGTTGCATTTCAGGGAGTGTGTGACGGAATTGCATAATTTAATTCCGCAAAACCAGTTTCTTCATTGGACCACAAGACGAACGGCGATGCGCCACCGGTACATGGTGGAATGGACATCCCACCCACACGCACAAAACGTTTTGGGAACACATTCATTGTGCGTACAGCTAAGGAGTGAAATTCCCTGCCAGAATCTGTGTTTCCTGATACTCGTAGGTACAACCTAGGAGTCATCAAGTCAAGAGTGAATAGGCTACTTCTAAGCAAGCGTGCTTCATCTTCGACCGCATCATCGCTTACCATCAGGTGAGATAGTGGTCAAACTTATAGCTATCAATAGATAAAAATAATGCCCTTATTCAAAAGTCCAGGGAAAACAAATAAATCGTTCCGTGAAAAAAGGAAATCTTCGTAATAGAATCAGTCGGTTTTAAATCGCACTGTACATTCTTGCCTTTCCCCTCAGGAATCCAAAGTAATGTCGAACAATAAAACTTCAATAGTAGGCAATAACACGAAACACGTGTATCCCAAGGAATTCTTCTGAATTACATTTCTATTACCAGACATTCCTCAAAGGCGGGGTCCAAAGTATTTTTCATTTAGTTCGCTTCATACTTTCTCTTTCGCACACATACAATGTGATGGAGACAGGCTGTGTGAGTTCGTTTTCCACTTTAACGATTGCCGAAGTGCTAGTTCAAGATTTCGGGACTGTTTGTCATTGTTGACCTCAGGAATGTAAGCCGTCGGGGTTTTGCTTCCACACACTTAAAGATATTTTAGGTCCTCGCTCGGGCTTAAGCGTCCCTCAATCGTGCTGAAAGCTTTCTCAACGTTTTTAGGGTTGCGTACCCGAAGGGTAACCAACGGATCCTTATTACAAAGCCTCCGCGGTCCGTCCGTCCGTCTGTCAGCGTGCGTTATCTCTAGAACCGTAATAGACAGTTGAATTTTCAGATTGTGTATTTCTATTGCCGCTATTACAAGAAATAATAAAAATTTAAGGGCTAATTTTATGGCTCCCATACAAGAAACGTGTTTTTTTTTTTCGGTTTAAATTACGGAAACCTTCGTGTGAGAGTCCGACTCGCACTTGGCCGGTTTTTATCTTACTAAGAAAGTCAATTTCCTTGTTGCCAGCCTATAACTGTCAATTTTCCATAAAATGTCCAACGAGGTCTCACAAGTTCCTTAAACTTAATACTTGAGCGGGACGTTTGTTTTCTCAGAGGGTATTGAAGGAAAACCGACGTTATTGCTATGTTGCTCACGTTCAATGCCAAAGTACGCGGACTTGAGAATCGACCTGATATTGAGTCTAGGGTTACAGTTTATTATTAGTTTTTCTGCCTGAGGTGCCAAAGTGTTTCAAAGACTCCAGATTTGGGTATTGGAAGTTAAGCTATTGTCATAATTGAATTATTCGGGAGATGGTCTCTGAAGTTTTCGAGATCAAATGTTGATTGGAATGAGAAATAGGCGCAACTTCGTCTGCGTCACATTTTTCATTTATGCTCCGCTCTTGTTGGTCGTAGCGTGATGTTATATAGCCTTCCTCGATAAATGGGCTATCCAATACTAAAATATTTTTTTCAATTCGAACCAGAAGTTCCCGAGATTAGCGCGTTCAACCAACCAAACAAACTCTACACATTTATTATACTAGGTACGATAGATATGAAAATGCAAGACGTTTCAAATACCTGCAGGCACCGAGGTTGGTACAATAATAATTGATTTGAAGCAAAAAAAAAGCGAATATTTTCGTCCTGTCTGGTATATCGGTTTCGGCTTATTTTTGAGCCGAGAACTTAAGAACGTTCGAAGTCAAGCTCCGAGAATAACAGACTCTAGCCACTTTAACTTAGGACCTGAAGTCCATCCAAATTGCTCCACTGGAGTTTCCCAGTATGCTTGTACTTAGCCATTTGGCAAGCGCAAAGCTTTCCATTCACTTGGCAAAATCTCACAAATAAAAATATCACGCCAATTTAAAAATAACCGTCATTTCTGATTTGTCTTTGATTTATTTAAGGTTATTTCACATGCTTGTTTACTGCACAAATATGTACTTGTATCGTTCATATACATAGGTACGCCATATTGACCCCATTGTCCGCCTTATCCAAGTACATCAGCCCCCGTTGCACTCATTGTAACCAATTGAACGTTTCATATTAATTACATTATGGTTTCATTAATTAATTAACAGTAAGGTAATATTTTTGTTCAATTTCAGCGGTCCCTTTGGCGTTATCGTTATTTGCAAAGTCGTGTTATGCATCCCGAGTGTTTCTCAGCAGTGGGACCATTATTTTCTGATTGCTGTTCTGTCCTTCTCTGTTCAGTGTCCTGCTTCATAAGGCGAAAAGTGAGTTCTTTCACTTTTCTATCTGATTGATTTCGTTGCGGGATCCAAGATAGCTAAATCCTCCGCGACTCGTTGAGCTTCATTGTGTCGGCGTTTTTCTGGTGGTCGCCACTGTTGATTCTGGCTTTCAAGAGTTATAGTGATTGGGTAGTTTTCTGTTTGTACAATTTGCTGTTTCAGTTTGCTTTCTAGATAGTTCTTTTGATAAGTGCACCCTGCCTTGTTCGTTCTTTCTTATTTTATCCAAAGCGTTGTTCACCTTGTCTCAGACCTCCAGCACCTCTATCTCTGTCATGGGTTACGTTATACGCAACTTCCAATAACCGAATACTGTGATCCGATCCCAACTATTCTGTCATGTGGAGCAGACCTAGACACATCGTTGTCATGGCAATATATCTAGTTGCTGGATTTAAACCGATATCTTCGTGGGTATCAGTATCGTATGTCCTCTATTTGTAGCACTCTGGGTCTAACTAAGGCACTTGTCTCACCACCGCCGATCAGCGAGTAGCGAGTATAGCTTCACACTCGAAACGAGTTAGTGAGCAGCGAGTAGCGAGTGAAAAGTTTCAATGGTTTTCACGCTCAGCTTTCAGCGAGTGCTTTTGTGCGACGGACTTTTACTCGCAATACTCGCTCCGGCCTGCTCTATAGGTAGAAATTACCGCTGTTTGGTGAGCTCTGACCACCACGCGAGCATATCCGAGCGAGTGTCGCTGAGCGAGTACAATCTTTGATAGCTCTTGTCTTCTCTAGCGATCAACTAGAGGTAAGAGCCGCTCACCGGCAGTGTGAACAGCCAGCTATCGACTATGAATGTATGTGTCTCTTTTACTCACACGAAATCTATATCTTTTGTCCCTTTCCTCAGCGGGCAAATAGTCGATAGCTACTCGTTTCCTCGCCGGCGGTGAGACAAGTGCCTAAAGAGTAGGTAATTCAAACACAATTAACTTCAATAATGAATATCAATAAAGTAATGACGACTATATCGATTGAAAAAAATACGGTGACAATGAATGAAAGAAAACTTTATTGATAGACAATACATTGCATGTTATTCTAAACACAAGTCTCAACATAGCTTGTGCGATACACTTATACAAGCATGCCTTTGACGTACACGATTGTTTAAAAAATAAATATAAAACAACAATTAAAGCTCTCCCATATGAATACTTCGAACACACGCAGGGAAGGGCCGCCATGTTTACAAAATTATGAATAAAGGCGCGTTTATATGAAACGAAAATGTTGGCGCCTAACGAACACGTGCGCAGCGCAGCAACCACGAATATTTCTAAAATACACTTTTAGTAGGGTGGCATCATACGTGGTGCAGTCTTCATGGCGACCTATGGCCGTGATTCCGAAGAATTTGTATATTGCATATTAAATAGAGTCCACATTGGCCATTCACATGTCGTGGGGATTGCAATCCGGTAATCCGGCGGATCCGTCACTCCCCCGCACAGCCCCACTACGCTGAAAAGAGAAAGATTTTGATGAAGTAAATGAAAAAATAACCGTTTAATATTTGTAGTTACGACTATCAAATCATCTTGATTCGATCGATGATTAAATCATCCTGATTCGGGAAGATTGGTCGCACTTGAGGGATTGCAATCCGTAGTGGTGAAGCGCGGCAACGGCTTCGACGCTGCGCGGGTCCGCAAGAATTCTTTCATGTCAGTCTAACCGAGGCCTTAGTCTTACTTAGACTTGGAAATAATCACTAATTTCTATCATCATCATCATCATATCAGCCGAAAGACGTCCACAGCTGGACATAGGCCTCCCCCAATCGTCGCCACAACGACCGGTTCTGCGCGTAATCATTTCTATAACCATATCTAAATTCCGGATGATATTTTTGATCATGTGGACAGGATGAGTGATGGTAGTCCATATTGAGTGATTAATAGCGATTAATGCAAGGGATTTATTGCTCGGATGTCGGAAATGGCGGGAGGGGACGCGTAAAAGGTCACATGCTGACCTTATCTTTGGAGTCCTTTAAAAAGGTTGGAATCGTCGTACATATGTACTGCCAAATGGTTCCAGTGCCCTTAGAATGTAGTATGAAGTAAGATACTTATAGATTAAGTAGACTACTACCAAAAAATGGTTCTCAATTAAGTGATTTCTTTCTACATAATCGGAAATAGCCGAATCATAATTGATCATAAATATCCAATGTTTCGGCGAACCAGACATACATTACCGTCCTTATATTTTCTTATTACAGTTGGATTGGTCTTTTCTTTCCGAATGGATGAAATATAAAGGTAATAAAGACATTGGATTTATGGACAAAAGTTTTTATTGATTTTGCCCTTCCTAGACCGTTAATTTCTCCCCCTAGAATAGTGCTGGCTAGTCTAGCTACTTCCGTATTCAGGTTCGATAGTCATGCATTATTTTTAGGTTCGATTCCATCTATAAACTTTCGATTGAATACCTTAATGCTTTAATAAACGCTGTTTGAACAGCAATTTAAGCATGCAAGCACCATAGCTCTAATTCTGATAGGTTACGGAAGCGGGCAGCAGGACGCTTGAACACTTATGTTTGTAAACGAAGTGTGTTGAGTGGCAAGCGGGCCTCTATTCCGCTCTTCCTCGTTTCCGCACTCCAAACTTAACGAGACTTGTAAAGCCAGTGTCTGGAGAGCGGTGCCGATTTAACTGACAGGCGTTAAGGACGGCCTTTCTGCATCGTGACCAGAATTAATGCCACAATTTTCAGTATAGAAGTCAACAACAGCCACATTAATCAAAAGTCCTCATTAAGTCCCAGTACACAGAACTGTAAAACTCGCAACGATCTTCATCAGGACCTTTGTACACAAATTACCACACAAATTGTAACTAATGTCTGACACTAATTTTCTTCCTCTTGTCGCTTGAAGAGGGAATGTCGTAATAAATGTCTGTCACGGTGATATTAACGTATTACGCATGTATAAGCTATCTATATGACGATCTTAATGGCAACGCAGAAGTGTCCGTTTTCAGGGTTATGAGCCCAATTACCGCGAATGGACAAAAATTCGTATTTCCTCTATCGCTGCGGCTTAGTAGTCCCCAGCCTGTGTTTTATCCACAGATTGTATAAAGTATTTTCTAGGTTTTGTTAGTTCAGGGTATTCTCGTTTATGGCCAGCGATAGACAAAAGAATAGCTCATTCCGCCTTTTCTTTTCATAAAAGAGGAAAATGGTTTGAGGAAAGCTACTAAAGGACCAAGGAACTATTTTAACTAGATGTACAGGATCCTTATGACTATTAATAACAACATATTGCGGTTTATTACATAACATAATAAAGCCATTTCATATAAGGTGAATATTTAATTATGGTATTAAGACTTTGTATATTATTGCTCTATAGTTTATGGACAAAGCACAAAGCTCATAGACAGTAGAAGATTTCAACTTGTGTCGGCTCTAGAAAACATCTAAAAAAGGTTAGTTTTCTATAAAATATAACTAGATCTCTAAATTCCTTCAGCGATGAACTATGCAAAACTCAGCTGTGATTCAAATTCTTCAACTGAACATTCAAATACATCAGGCGTGACATTTCGTTATGTATGTTAAACCTATACATTAGACGCACGTATGTTGAACCCGTAAACTTGGAAAGTATTTCCCCCTCATGTTTGTGCATGTGATTTGTACTCGTAACAGCACTCGCGCGTACTCACGACAGTGTGAAACATTTATAGACACACTGTACACGTTTGTGTTCATAGTGTGTCTATATCCGTTTATCGAGTTTCAGTAGCGGATACCCGTTGTTTACTTGTCGCGAATTGGATCGGGGTTGTTGTGTAAAAAATTACTATCACAACACTTTGCGGGTGACCTTTAGTTGGCGTTTGAGAACATACTTCACGAGATTTCCCCGAAAATACTAGTGAAATCTTCATTATTATTAGGGCTCAAACTCGTCTTCATCACACATGCCTACGACTGTGCAATCTAGCCACCATTATCTTAGGGCCGCAATAGTAATCAAATTTAATAGAAGTAACAATTCACGGTGTATCACAGGGTAGTGTCTTGGTACCTGAGAGAAAATAGTCTAGCGAAAATAGGTATACGATGAAGGAATTTCCTTTCGTTGACGTTATTTATCTTAGGATAGATTGAAATGAATACAGAATGTTGTTTTCTTTGTTGTTCACTTGTTCTTAAATGAAAGTCTCTCAAAAGCGTTTATCGATTCGGATACAATCCAATTAAACATTCCTCCACCTTTAATAAAATGAAATGAAATTTCGTGACGGACCGTTATTAGTGCAATTGATACGGGATCAAACAATTTACACACTTCTTTCACTCATTCTAAAGTAGGTTTTGCGTACATAAAATTATTACGTACAATCAAGTTTTGGTTATTCAAAAAGCGTTTAGCATTAAATTTAAATTCTTATGGGCACAGTTACTGTAGTGGGAGGATGTCCCTACTTATTACATCGCGATGGGTGCTTCAGGGCGACGCAGGGCTGTCACAACCGAAATAATTTGTTACATTATAAATTATCTCGGACGGAAAATTAGAATTATATTGGATTTCCCGACGTTGTTGAATAATTTTGTGGATTTAATTTTCGTTTGTATATTTTGCCTTAAGTAATGATGGTGACCTAGAAACGTCTTGCTTTGTGTATTTTCTTAATAATTTCGTTATGAGAGAAAAAAAAATGTACAATCGAGGAGAGCTTGGATAATAACGATGATGGAAATGAGGATAACATAGATATTGTAATAAAAATAAACCTGAATAACAAAATGAGCAATTCAGCTCGTCACTGGCACCCACAGTCTAACAATAACACATGAAATAAAACTATTCCAACTACCCTCATACCCACAACTTAGTTTAATATTCCACTAGCAGCCCTACAAATATTTTTTGTCGCAATCGGCCGCGACCGTCAAACGTGGTAACAGTCGTTGACTGTAAACATTCAGTTTTAGTACACAGTTCTGTTATAAATAGTCCGAAGAAGGCAATGAAATGGGGCCACCCTTCTTTGTGAACTGTTTTTTTTCTTCAGGATTATGTTGAACATGAAATAGGATTAGTACAGAAGGATCATTTGTACAGAATTTGTAGATGAGTGTGAGTTTTATGTGTGTTTTTATGTCCTATACAAAGCTCGATTATAGTTTGTTATTCCCTATAACGTCGCAAGTACTTTTTGTGATTATAATGACTCTATTTTGGACAAAACTGAGCCATATTCTGAGTCTCTAATTTGTTGTTTGTTGGCTGTTCTGACATTAATTGAATATTTGATGTGTATGACAAAAGATTCTGTCATTTAGTTCCTCTTCTAAATCTTCTTGAAATTTCTCCTTACATCAAAAGGACATCTGAACTCTTTCGTGTCTTTTGTTAGTCTAAAAATATCTTCATGTTTGGCTTCTTTCATTTTCTGCTCCCTACTAAGACGTGCTATTGTCATCATGATTCCGTTGTGAAAAAGAGATAATACTATTATTCATCCTGTATAACTCCGTCTCTCTCTCATACTAGATGGTAGTTTGGATCTTCTGCTATATACATTTGTTAAAAGAGAAAAGGTTATGAATATTACAGTTTTAAGACATGTCATAAACGTGAAACATGATTATGTTAGTCTGAACACGTGTATCGTTTGTCTAAAGCGTCCCTGTAATGTGCGATACGGCCTAAAGTAAAGCTATTTTACGTAATAATACCTCCTAATATCCGCGAAGTGGATCGTACACACAAAGTTTGTCATTTTAAGGCCCCTTTTGTAAAAGGGGTTTAGGTAATATCATTTATCAGGCGGAATTTAACGTTAAAACAGTTTTATTGGAGCAAAAAGTATTCAGGGACGCGGAACCAGGAAATGAAGGGGATCTAAATTCTGTAGATTATGTCAGTGAATTAAAATTTTATGAAAACTCTTACTAGAATACTTTGTTTTTCCCAAGTCAGTCACAGATTCACAGTGGTCAGTTGGAAAGAGGTATTCTCCAGATATAGGAGTAATTGTCTCATTAGCTAAGTTAGCAAGTTCAGAAAACCTCACATATATAAAACAAAAATAATGATTATGAGTCGCTAGGAAAAAACCGTAATACAACTAAAAAATGGTCTGTAAGAAGTGTGATGATTTTTTTCCCTTTTCAGTATGATAAGAGGCTTTTGCCCTTCGCTGAAATAATTACAGGTCCGCACAGTAATAATAATAATTTACTGTTACACCCTAAATATGTTTAACTTACCAAGTTGGGTGGTAACACCAACAGAGGAGTATAAAATAAATAACGAAATATTCTCAGTACATAATATAAATGAATATTACATAAGTTTATGACCAGGTTTCTATTAACCGACCATATTTCTTTCACAGGGATCGTATCAAAATCATGTACTGAAATAAAGGTTTTGTTGCTAAGTACACTGTACCGTGTATCCAGCAGTATAAAGGAATATATTGGGTGTATTAAACATTTGTTCTCTCTCCTCAACACTGTATAGGTATAGCTTATACCGTGGTAATGCTAATCAGCACTTTCATCATCATCAACATCAACATCATTGGCAGTGTTGGTATACCCACTGCTGCCTACAAGTCCCTTAGTTCCCCCTATTCTCTCAACCATGTCTTACTCGCGATCTTCTGAATATAATCCACCTACACCAGCTAGCTGCTAGTCTGCTATGCTTTGCTTCTTCCATGGTGTTTCTAAACAAGCACAGTGTTAAAAAATTAGATAGGTTACTTCTAGGCTAGCGTGCTCCTTCGTCCACCACCATTCCATCAGGTGAGGGTGTGGCCAAACCGCGATCCTATCAATCAACAATACTAAAAAAACTTACTTGAAGAATTACTGCCATCTGATCTCAGTGACCCAAGACCCAAATAAGACCTTGAACATCGATCAATCTTCACAGTACCGACTTCATTTGGGATTCGTTCATGTCCCTGATGTTCATGATGTATTGTTGAATCCATTTATGTAATCTTGAAGACATTACCGCAGATTTTGGAAATAAAATGGTACTTTATTTAAGTCTAGCTGTTTCTCGCGGCTTTAGTTCCGTGGGTAATCCTTACAAAAATCGTGCCGCATTATGACACTCATTGGTGTTGTAGTTTCTCTCAGCGAAAGCATGTTCATAATCGGATCAGTTCTTCCACCGATTATCTTTAACAACCATACAAACACACGATCTTTCGTCTTTACTAATCAGACAAAGGAACCAAACTAGGAAGACTCCTAAGAGATTCCCGAGAAATAACGCTAACAAACATTTAACGTCTTCCAGAGAATGTTAAAGTGTCTCGTTACCCGTAACGACTTTAATTAGAAGAAAAAAAAACTAATGTAGCACTTATCTTAATCGCCTTACTTTTCACATTCATGACAAGATTTGCTAGAAAACATGCGGAAGAACATCAAGAACCCAGGATTGAAAAGAAAATGCTTTATTATTACCGCGTCAAAATACCAGATAAGAGAGGGACCTCGGTCCTAGAAAGCGAAGAGCAATTGAAGGAACACGGATGGGTATTAGTCAGTAAGTCTCGCTCCTTCCATTCTGCCCAGAAGGGGGGGAATCATTTTGATTATTTCCTAACCTTAAAAATAAAAGACTGCAGCCAAAAAAAGTTTATTCACTGAGTCCATCACACTAATTTGACAATGATTTACTAGCAGAATTGCGTTTGAAGTGTATCCAAAAATTGTCCCCAATTGTAAACATGAAATGTCAACTGCATTTAGCTCTTTCATCCAATATGTACTCAAAAAATGGAGCAAGAATTTCCCAACAACGAGGCTGCCTGAATGGACGTCTTATTTCATAGTCACGTCTAATTACTGTCTTCAAAAAGGGCATTTTACAAGCTTCGCTTCTCGACCTTTCTAAAGGCACTTAGCCGTGGCATACACATGCTGATGCTCGCGTTCTCATTATGTACTTTCTCTAGTATTTGCATTCGGTATTGTCACACTTTTTAGTTTGTGATCCGCGTCAAGTTCTTTAACGTGGTTAGTGGTTTCGATGTTTGGTTGAATTTCTGAATTTTGGACATTAGGACCAAACACAAAATTGAAAAAGTTGCATAGATTATGGATAGTTTTCTATTTCATTATTATTTTTACAAAGGATAACAAATTTACAGTTTGTATAACATCCTTGTTTCGATAACTTATATAAAAAAAGAGCTGCATTCCCTTTATTTAACGAGTGCATTTAGAGACAATGACGATGATGATACAAAACTATTGTATTGAAAAATGCCTGTTTGACAATCGATTTCGTAATGTTTCCTTGTCCTTGGTCCTTGTTACTGGTTGGACATGGTCCTGGTAACCTAAGCCAGGCTGCTTACTTCCTGCCTTAAAATATAACATAACACGTTGATATTCTGTTATCCCAGTATCTGTGACACCCGTAGTAATCCCCAGACAATACCCCAGTAATTATAACGGGGCTGCTCATCGTGTAACAGAATTACAGGGCACGTTAAATTGGAGAAGTGTTGTGTGTTTCATTCCGAGTTCGTACAACGTACATTATATTTATCTAAACTCTTTTTAGAGGAGACTACATTGTTTGTAGGAGGTATCTCTAGATATAAGTACTATCAAAAACGTACATGAAGAAATACTTCTTTGGAAAACGTTTCTAAAATTACAAGAAGAGTTAGACACATGTAAGCCTGAATTCCTATCGATTTTTTACGCAACTGCACTCTAAACCCTCCATGCCTTACGGACTTCATTAATAAGCAATGGATGCTGTCCATCAAGTCGCTACACATGAGCCCTGACCTGATTCAGAGCATGTTACGGCTCAGGACTGACGGGGAACCTTGGGGTGGAATAACTTATCGGGTATAAATCTATGTTCTTGTCTATTCCTTGTGTATTTTTTATGGGATTGTATTTTTTTTATTTTCTTTGTTGTACGGTGTGGAAGTGGGTGCTTTTTGTGTGGCACTGCAAGCCAAAAATAATTGAATGTGTATTCTGTTTTAATCTGAAATTTTGTGATGAGCCCCGAGAATCACGCAACAATTGAAACTGAATTGGTTTTATTTATGAATGATATACTCGAACATTTCTTTAAATTCGTTTAGACTAACTTTTACACTGCAAATAGCATTGCACTGAGCGCGGAATTACCGTCACAAATTGTTTAAGGATGGATTGGAATGGTTGTGAATAGCTATACTGATCTTTTCAAGTCCAGACATAATGTTGACCCGAACGATTTTATTATAAGGACCTTGGCAAATCAGCAAACGCAACGTTGGAACCTGGTGTGGGTCGGGGGTGGCCGATGGATGGATCGCATTATGTGGTAAACCTGTAAAGATAATTGTATAAATATAAATAAATAAATAAGACCGGTTTTTGTGGTGACACTTGGCGGAGGCCTTTGTCAAGTAGTGGACGTCTTTCGGCTGATATGATGATGATGATGCAAATCAGAAAAGAAGCACGCTGTATAAGTTACTACTGGCTACAATTTTCGAGTAAGCTATAAAAGATGCGTCGCTCATCTCAGACGAAATGTGAGCTTTAACAAATAAACAATACCAAAGCTGTAAGACATAGATACACTAAACAAAACCCAAGTATATACAAGACAGAAACTTAATTGAAGCCGCGACTCTGCGCCCCAAATTCTCCCCAACTCCTGATGCTTATCACATAGACTCAGACAGTGTAATATATTATGAAGACATTCGTATTTCTAAAGACAAATGGCATTCGTCTGATTATTTTATTCTGAACTAGCTTTTGCAGGCGGCTGTGCTTGTTCGGAATTCGGAAATAGATAAATGTCCTTGGAATATTGTGTGCATTATTTTTGAACAAAATAGGTCTGCATTTAATAACCAATTTATCATTAATAGGTGAGTCATACCTCGACTGGTATAGGTCAAGAACACTTCAAGAAAAAAATAAAGAAATCATGTTTATTTAGCACTTTATAAGGAAACTTTTAAAACAATAATGTACATCACACGCACTAATTTAGGAAAGTTAAAGAACACGACAAGGCACAAACGAAAATTACCGTTAAAAGCTCCAAACCGTTAATCATCTGCCTAGCCTTTTCCCAAGTATATTGGGGTCGGCTTCCAGTCAAACCGAATTTAGCTGAATACCAGTATTTTACGCGGAGCGGCTGCCTACCAGACCTCCACAACCCAGTAACTGGGTAACACGGTACTTCATGGCAAGACTGGATTCAAATTAACTGGCTTCTGACAATCCGTAACGACTGCCAAAGATCTACAAATGACAGCCGGGACCAACGGCTTAACGTGCTTTCCGAGGCACGGAGGAAACTCGGTATGTTAAGATGGTCACCCATCCACAGACCAACCTTGGCAAGCGTTGTTTAACCTTGAAGATCGACCCGTGCGGCTGTTATTATTTAGCCACGAGCTCCTCAAAAGCTCCAAACCGTTAATAACAAAACTAAATCAAGATGTCAGCCGTTCAAAAAATCCAAACTATTAATTCGGCCAGTAGGCCAGTGGATCATAAAAAAAATTCTCAGTAACACAGAGGTCTTGGGGTTCAATTGCAGTAATCAAATAAAGCGTTAAGTATTTATCATGGGGCGTTTGGCGTGAGTCATCGTCTTTGCATCTGAGGTCCTTCCATTCGATTTTTTTATCCGAATCTTTTAATTAGCAAAATCAGTTAGCACTTTTGACTGGTAAAGGCTTTTGACTGAATACTGGTTGAGATGAATTCGGTTTGACAGGAAGCCGACCCCAACTGAGCTGGGAAAAGGTTATGCAGATTTTTGTATGTATATAGAAGTATTGCCGCGTGGCTAGATAATAACAGCGGCACGAGTCGATCTTCAAGGTTAAGCAACGCTTGCCAAGGTTGGTCTGAGGATGGGTAACCATCTTAAAATACCGAGTTTCCTCCGTGCCTCGGAAAGCACGTTAAGCCGTTGGTCCCGGCTGTCATTTGTAGACCTTTGGCGGTCGTTACGGATAGTCAGAAGCCAGTTAATCTGACTCCAGTCTTGCCATGAAGTACCGTGATACCCAGTTAATGGGTTCTGGAGTTATTGTAGGCAGCCGCTCCGCGTAAAGTAAATCCGGTATGGTATTCAGCTAAATCCGGTTTGACTGGAAGCCGACTCCAATATAGTTGAGAAAAGGCTAGGCAGATGATTATTATGGAAGTATTGACGTCTCTGTATAACGTACAAGTTAGCATTACGCAAATTTAATTAATGCTTGGCAGATTACTCTTAATCCAACAAAGCTTCCCAAGACTTAGAAAAGCCACAGAGGTTTTCGAATTAAACCCTTGGAGATGTATTCTTCAAGGAGATTTCTTGAGAAATCTCATTAGTTTACTTATTTGTGCGATTAGATTGACTCCGCGTTGGGATCAAGTTGAACTTTGAACTTTCGTTGATTTGGAAAATTTCTGCGTCTAATCGATTCGTTTTCGTTTCGTCTTATTCTGCCTGTACGCCTTTAATATCCTTTTAAAAAGACATAGTTTTTGGTTTTCTCAGTGCCCGTGTCTACTGTATTATTTAAAAAAAAAAAGCTAACTTACAGTTAAAAACACCGGACGTTACAAAAATTCTGCTTCAGGGTATGAAAGTCCTCGCGCGATTCAAACTCATAAAATTGCTCGACATCGCCCATCGGGCTACCAGATGCAAAACCCGTCGGGTCGGAGGATACTCTCTTTTCAATGCAGGTTTGCGAGCACCATGTTCCGCATACGTCTGTCTATACTATAGGGTTGCCTAGACGTGAACAAATCTCAAATGGTCAAAAACTACCCATCCACCATTTAACTGCACCCAAGGATACCTATTTGCTGTCACCAGTGATGCCGTGGGGGTGGCAACGTTTTGGGCTACCCAAATTAAAAAAAAAAAACTTTCGTGCAAACAACACGAAAAAGAAGAAGACCGCGGTAATCAATCAACCCTGACCACCAATTAAACGACAGTAAAGACGCCAAATGAACCAGTAAATTGAACTAAGCGTACTTTTACTTCATGCGGAAAATATCTGACTCTAAATGGACTATAAATTCGGATCTAAGTGGTCAAGTAGATTCGCAGGGCAATGGAAGGGACTTGCTAGGGTTGAACACTAAAATTAATATGTAGTTAAAACTTATGCCTACCGATAGGGCAGAGGTCGGTAATGGTCGGGGTTACAGGACCGAAAACGTTTGCCTTGTTTTCGGAATTGGGATCGTACGGGCTGACAAAATCGAATTTTGGTTGGAGAGAATGTGTTGTAGCGGGGAGGACCGGATAAACTGGATGAATCTTTCAAGTCGGCGTGAATTGCCACATGCGAATAATGAGAAATAGCGAAAAATACTCTTTAAGGAGTCTCGACAACTAAAACTGCATCATTGGAGCTACTGCCATTCCACAAAGCAGTAGTGGGTAATACGGTACCCCTTGGCAAGACTGTAGTAACGACTGTCAAAGATCTACTGATGAAAACCGGGACCAACTGCGAATCGTGCTCTCCGAGACACGGAAAAATCTCGGTATGTTAATATGGTCACCAATTCACGTACCGACTGCAACAAGCGTTGGTTAACCTTGAAGGTCGACCCATGCAGACGAGCTCCTCCCAAAACCTAAATACAAGCCTGGATTCAGAAATTTAACCTGTTAAATTTACAAACGATCTCGATCCCGATACTTGAACAAATAACACTCTTCAATAGTTCACATTATACGAGAGACCAGCGTTTTTTAAGAAGGCAATCTCTCAGAACAAACGCCTTAAGGTCAAGAAGAGTTATTTAAGACAGGACAGTGAAAACATGACCGCTCAAAAAAACGGTCTTACACTTAAGTAAGCCCGTCCCGTCAGCTGCCTCAAGATAGATTATTCGAAATGGTCAATGGTTAACGCCGCATTCCGTAACTCAATACTAAAGAAGACGGCGTGATTACCATATTTACTTTACTGGCTCTCGTTTAGCTTATTAATTACTGTTGTAAAACTATTTTTTTTAGTATTTGTAGTTCGTGTGCGTTTGATCATAATATTACCTGATGGAAAGCGATGATGTGGTCTACGATGGAGCAGTCTTGTCCAGTAGTAACCTATTCACTCTTGTCTTAAAGACCCAAGTGGAAGCTCTCTGGATAAAACAGACTTCGACAGCGAATTCCACTCCCTAGCTGTAGGCACGTACAAAAAAAATGGTACAATTTCATTCGTTTCCATTTAACTTTTTTCCGGATTCTGGACTTTATGAAACATGTCTACCGAAATGTGGGATCTTTTACACATTTTTATTAACTCTTCGGGGTATACCTACCGGCGTTGCAGCCTTTTTTAAGTATGGGAAATCATTAAATGTCTCCTTCCGCTCTGGGCGGAACAGGAGACTGTTACTGACTATAGCCCATCCGTGTTCCTCCAAAAATGCCCTTTGTGTTCCAGGGCCGCGGTGACTCCTTCGAATAAATTCCGCAAAGGCGTTGCAGCCTGTCATTTTCATCTAGTCAGGATCTTGGTCTTAAACCCTTGTTTGAAGACATCTTACGTTGAGTATGTCTTAAGGGCTGGCGTTTTTACGATTAGCATAGAGACCTTTGAATGGAATGTCGCAACTACTTCACTCCTTCCAACATCGTTCATTCGTCACGGTACACACTGACATTTAGCATCGAAGAAACATTTTTAGAGTCATCAATATGCTTTAAGTATAAGCATCTCCTTTGAAGTATCGCTTTTGATACGAGTATATAAAGCACACTAACAATTTTGATTTTTCACACTGTTTAAATTGAGGAACAGTGAAGTGTCCTTCTATTGTAAATCATTAAAATTTCATTTATTATCTCTTTTTAATTGACATTGTTTGCAGCTTATGCTGAAACTTTATTCATCACCATTGTAAAAGATTTGTGCCTGAAGGTTTTTGAAAAATAAAAAGTTTTCATTTAAAGATAACCTTCTGTGAGTAACAGCATTAATAATTCAAATCCTCGTTGAAAATATAGAATACTAGCTGACTAGCATACGACCTATTCTTAGACCACTGTAACACACAGTGTGACACGAGATTTTTATATATTAGAAGATATCGTGAGGGAATTTTGAGTACGTTAGTGGATTTCTATATGAGTAGGGTAAGACCGAAGTAACGACGAATGAACTGTGTAAAAGATTATATGCTTATTAAGGTAATAATAATTAAAATTAAATAAAACTTAATTTCAGACCATACAGTCCATACATTTAGTTAGTAGGTATTGTTGTTAGTAACAATGGGGCTTACTTAAGTAGGTTAGTATTGTTAGTTTATAACATTTATTTATTAAGGTAAACCTATTACTGTCCCCACCCAGTGGCCCAGAAAGGGACAGTCCGGTCTGGCAGCTATCATTTTCAGGATGCTGTTGTCACTACCATGCAAGCGTTGTAGTAAGGAGGCCGCTTTCTTTCGCATGATGGCATGAAAACCATCTGTGCGAGCCTCCGCGAACATTCCTGAAGCACTACAACGCCATGGCAGTCCGCATCCTAAAAGCATTATTAAATTGAACACGCAGGACGTTGTAGGCGCGGCGCGTGTATGATACCCATAGGTCACCCGTGTAAAACGATTGACAGAAGCAGAACGCCTTAAAAAGAGTTACTTTGACGTCTGTGGTACAACGAGCGAACCTGCGGGCAAGCATATTACTCCTCACCGACAACGCCCTGCGCTCCCTCTCTATATCCAAATCATCCCTTAGGTCGCTCGTGACAATATGCCCTAGGTACCCAAAAGAAAGCTGAAAGTCCGTACTCACCAAACCAAAAAAATTAAACCGACTTCTAAAAAGAAACAAAACACTACTAAGTATAAAATAACCTTTTTCGGAACTCTGTGTTTTTGGTTTCGTTTCTTTGTTTTTTAACGGCGAACGACTTGGATGGCGTCTTCGTCTACGCAGAAATTGAAATAAGCAAAAATACTCATAAAATAAAAACTACTGAACCAAACTGAATCAAATATTTACGTAACCATTATGGCAAGTATACAGCATCGAATTAAAAAAGAATATCATAGTAGTGTACGTACACATTAAAAATAATACCCACCGAATTGAGAAACTCCTCCTTTTTTGGAAGTCGGTTAAAAACTCAATAGCTTCTGACATCCCTTGAACTCAGCCGAATTTAGCAACTGTCGATGATGTGAATAACATCAGAAATAGTACAGAAGTACATCAAACATCGGATGTTTTGAAATGTAACGTAATTGGGTAATCACGTACCTAGTTACGACTTTCAAAATGTTTGAATTCCATTTTACAACCGTCCACGCTCTCAGACGGACGGTCGTGAATTTACATTTGAAAACTTGTTGTTCTGTCGTAGCGTATGTATTGTTCAGAATAAGTGTCGTAAATCAACATACACTAGTGTTTGTATGCAAACTTTATGTGAGGACTCCTGGCTGTCCGAAGGTGGTTTATTTGGCCTTGTTATCATTATTACAGTGCTCGCGTTTGACATCTTGCCTGATGGTTAGGGATGATGTGGTTAATTACGTAGCACGCTTGTCAATTATTTATCTCTACAAAGTTAGAGTGAACGCTCCATCGTAGACTTTGTAGAGTCAAGAGCAAACCCATCACAAATAAATAAAAAACACTAATATGATAAAGACGTAAAGTTTGTGAGTTTATAAGGTTGTAGGGGTAATCTCTGGATCTACTCTGTCAAGGTCTGTCAGTCAAATCGATAAAACTAGTTCTGCCGCGCTCGTGAAAGCACGAAAAGCACGTTGAAAGCACTCCTCGGAAAGCACGTTGAGCTGTTACTACCGGCTGTCATTTGTAGATATCTGATAGTTGTTACTGGTAACCAGAAGCCAAGAAATTTACATCAGTCTTGCCAAGGGCTATCCTGTTACTCAGTTATTGGTTTGTAGAGGTTTAATAGGCATTTGCTCTATCTATACTAATATTCATCATCATCATCTGCCTAGCCTTTTCCCAACTACATTGGGGTCGGCTTCCAGTCAAACCGGATTCAGCTGAATACCTGTGTTTTACGTGGAGCGGCTGCCTACCAGACCTCTACAATCCATTAACTGGGTAACACGGAACATCATGGCAAGTCTGGAGTCAGATTTACTGGCTTCTGACAATCCGTAACGACTGCCAAAGATCTACAAATGACAGCCGGGACCAACGGCTTAACGTGCTTTCCGAGGCACGGAGGAAACTCGTTTTGTTAAGACGATCACCCATCCACAGACAAACCTTGGCAAGCGTTGTTTAACCTTCAAGATCGACCCGTGCGGCTGTTATTATTTAGCCACGAGCTTCGCAATCTATATTAATATTATAAAGAGGTAAAGTTAATGAATTTGTGAGGTTGTAGGGGGTAATCTCTGGATCAAGTGAACCGATTTTGAAAATATTTTTACCAATAGAAAGCCACGTTATTTGTGAGTGTCATAGGCTATATATTAACCCACAAAATACCGCCCAACGAAGTGGCACGGGTCAGCTTGATTACAATAAGCCCGGAGTGTCCTACTGCAGGGTAAAGGCCTCCCTTCCCACTTCCCATTCAAGTCTATCTTGGATAATCTGAGCACAATCGTCCAGCTCGTCTCGCCATCTACTTTTGGGTCTGCCGCGTCGCCGGTGGTCTATAAGTAACCCATTGATTTAAATACCCTACATTCTACAATATAGCTATCAGAAAATTCATACTCTAACGGAGAATATGGAATATGCATGCGATTTTTTTAATTGCAAAATGAAATACTTATTAGCTCTAGTAAACAATCATGAAATTGTTTTTTAATTACCTTCATCTGTGATGAAGTTTAAATCTTAAAAGATTACAATTGGAAAGAGAAGTCCGATGTAAACTTTGACGTCATCGTCTATGACGCCCAGCTGCCATAGAAAACAGCGTTTTCGCGAGAGGGACAGAAATATTTGTTTAAAATAATCATATCTCCTTCGTTTTTTGAGTAATTTTGATTCTATTTTCACTGTTAGTATTATATTTTTGTATATTTTTAGATAAAGAATTAAAAATACTCGTATATGCTATATAATTAGATTTCATTCTTGAAAAGTTAGTGAACAGGCTCCTTCTGGGTAGGCTCGCTCCATCGTAGACTTTGTCTCTGTCATCTCTGACATAGACTAGAGTCAAGAGCAAACCCATTACAAACAAATAAATAATAAAAACCAACTGTATAGATGATAATTTTCATGCATATTCCCTATTACACTTCTTAGGTGTACGCACAATGAAAGTAGACTAATGTACAAAATCTTCACTGTCGAGAATTCGCCTCCCATTGGCCCCTCCTAAAATATTGAATTTTTATGCCGATTTAAGGAACACGTACGTTGTACCCGGTACCCCATATAATATTCCGCCAAGCTTTCTATAACATTACTAAACTGACGTGGTATATTTCGCCAATAAACTCGATCGATAAAGTTTCCTCACTTATTCGGATAATAATAGTTTCTATTCGGGCTGCTCCCTTCCCTTACACTCAATTTTTATAGCAAGCAATTCTTTCAGCTCTTGGAAAGTTGTTTTGCGTCCCGAAAACGTCACTATTACACGTTATATTGTTGCAATATTTTCTAAGACTGTCGTTGCAAGACTGGTCAATAAAGCTAGTGTACTGCGTTGTGGTTTAATTTTGAAGAGGGCAGTGAGAGGATGCAGACTGATTCAGCTCCTACACTTAAAAATCTAGACTAAACAAAGCAGGCTAATGGTATTCGTATTATGTTTCTGCATAGCTTTGTAAAGCTCCTGCTTTGGCTAGGTTATCTAAATTGTCGCTACTTCAGCATCATTATCACTGTCTCCCCCGTATTCTAAGAACTGCTTTCAATGATTGTCTAATCTTGGAGAAATAATCTGTCTTCCACAAAGACTTTTATCATCAGGGGTCGTACTAATCATCATCATAACAGCCGAAAGACGTCCACAGCTGGACATAGGCCTCCCCCAAAGGGGGGTTTGCAATAATCGCCACGCTTGGCAGGTGGGTTGGCCGTCGCAGTGCATGGTGTTGCGTTTTACAGAGAACGGCCATTCTCTGGTGAGTCCCCTAGTCGCTTCTTACGACACCCGCAGAAAGTGATGGATGGTGTTATTCTTTTACGGCCGTACTATGACATGTGAGAGAGATGATGCTTCGGGGAATATAGCTCCATGTCTATTTGCATTAGAATTATGACAGCTTTAAGACGTCATAGTATGACCTTTTATCCTATTATCTATTTCATGATATTTTCTTTTTAATCTTCCTTGTCTTTGTATTTCCTTTTAGGCACTAAATGTAGGAAAACAGTTTCGAAGTTTATTCCTACCACAAGTTATAATAACACAGCTAGACATCTCTCTATTTTATTCAAATCGTCACCAAAAAGTAAAGTTTCGCACAATCTCCGAATTTATTCAACCAAAATTTGGAAATTTACGATGCTCAGATAAGGTCCTTTATACCTATTAAAGATAACTTGAGTTCTGGACCAAAAAGGTTCTCTTTATTATTCTAGGCAGGCTTCTAGCAAAATTGTTTGTTTGTTATTATCTTGGTTATTTTCCAATAACTGCTACATAGTAAGTTGGTTTAATAAAACTTTTATGTTAATCATCTAGTTTATTGTTTTCTGCCAGTATTTATACATTACTAGTCGACCCACGCAACTTGTCTGCGTCACAATTTTCGTTACTGCTCCGCTCCTATTTGTCATAGCGTGATGATATATAGCCTATAGCCTTCCTCGATAATGGGCTATCTAATACTGAAAGAATTTTTAAAATCGGACCAGCAGTTCCTGAGATTAGCGCGTTCAAGTAAACAAACAAACAAACTCTTCAGTTTTATATATTAGTATAGAAAGAAGTATAGATTGTGATAAAGGTTGCATTCAGGCAAGCGTTTTCCGTTGTCGACCATCATCATTGAATTAAAGAAAAGAGTCCACGGACAAGTAAGTAGCAGAAATCACTACTTACATGTTATAAAACAAAGTCCTTCGCCGCGTCTGTCTGTCTGTCTTTTCGCGGTAAACTCAAAAACTCCTGCACCGATTTTCATGCTGTTTTCACCAATGTATAAAGTGGTTCTCGGGGAAAGTTTTAGTATATAGTTTGTCTAGGAAAAACGTTAGGGATCCTTAAGAAAATTGCAGCGAGGACGAAGTGCTAGTCTATATACTAATATATAAAGCTGAAGAGTTTGTTTGTTTGTTTGTTTACTTGAACTCGCTAATCTCAGGAACTACTGGTCCGATTTGAAAAATTCTTTCAGTGTTAGATAGCCCGTTTATCGAGGAAGGCTGTATGCTATATATCATCACGCTAAGACCAGTAGGAGCGGAGCAGTAATGAAAATTGTGACGCAAACGAAGTTCCGCAGGTCTACTAGTAAGAAATATAAGTAGGTATCTTATCATCTTCCGTAAGAGCTTCCCCGTCCATAGAATATTAGTTACCCTTAAAAAATAAGAGAACAATAAAAAAATGAAACCGACCACCTGTTATATTAAAAGAGCTATTGTGTAACTTGCCGAATGCGGTGATTACTTTGTCGTTTCCTAAGGGAAATGATTTCCAACCACACTTGGCTGTCCATGTGACGCCTGTAACAAATTATTGAGTATCTACTAAATATGTTTGTTGGTGCCATATGTATCGTTTCATTTATATTTAACGCTAATTACTAAAACTAACTGATCCAATATTTATTTTGCGTAAACTTATTATTTACTTGCCAAATTAGTTCCAGCCGTGTTACATAACATAGCTCTGTCATTACCTATTACCTTCACAATTTTTTTCTTGAATTTATTCTTTTGAAATAATTTCTATTCTACGTCACCAACTGAAGTAGGTATCGGCTTTGACGATGCGTGTATCAAGTTATTTTGATTGTGAAATCAAAATTTGTGTATGAAAAAGCCAACAAAAAGTATTTGTTGCAATTTTTATTTAAAGGGTAACTTTGTATCTATGGGAGCTGGTACAGCCCCCCCCCCCATATCCAATCGAAATATCTTGGCAACGTGACACTTCAGGGCACCATCATCATCATCCGCCTAGCCTTTTCCCAACTATATTGGGGGTCGGCTTCCCGTCGAACAGGATTCAGCTGAATTCCAGTGTTTTACGTGGAGCGGCTGCCTACCAGACCTCCGCAACCCATTAACTGGGTAACACTTCAGGGCACCATATTCCTAAGATTTTTTGTTTGTTGAAGTGTCCTCTACCCATATATGCATGTTAGACTGTGCCCCGCGACTTGGCTGGCGGTTTGGCCGCTATGGCCACAATGGTTCTATGCCTTTTCGAACCAGTTCTCCGCCTTCCGTAAGTCAGCTTATCCTTGCTAGGTATAGTTAAAACCTCCATTCCCTCCAACAAGACCGCACAACACCCTCAAAAACTACCTTTCCTTTTTCATTCCAACCAGTATTTCACCAAATTAGGTAAGTCATTATTCGCCGGTATCTCGTGGCTTGTCGTAACGGCTCGCGCCGTGAATAACTATGAGATGTATATAAATTGATTTGTGGCGTCTGACGTTCTTCCTTCTTCTTATTGTGTTACCGCTGCTAGGGTCTTCTCTTTACTAACTGCTTCTTTGATCCTGAAGGTGCAAGGTTAGGTATCATTACAGTTAGTCAGTTATTGTGCCTTATTATATATGAGGAGCTCGTGGCTAAAGAATAACAGCCGCACAGATCGATCTTCAAGGTTGAGCAACGCTTGCCAAGGTTGTTATGTGGATGGGTGACCATCTTAACATACCGAGTTTCCTCCGTGCGTCGGAAAGCACGTTAAGCTGTTGGTCCCGGCTGTCATTTGTAGAACTTTGGCAGTCGTTACGGATTGTCAGAAGCCAGTAAATCTGACTCCAGTCTTGCCAAGAAATACCGTGTTAACCCTTTAAATCGTGTTATCGTGTGTACCCATTTAATGGGTTGTGGAGGTCTGGTAGGTAGCCGCTCCACGTAAAATACTGATATTCAGCTGAATCCGGTTTGACTGGAAGCCGACCCCAATATAGTTGGGAAAAGGCTAGGCAGATGATGATGAGTTATTATGCCTTATGCCGCGATTTGCTTCCATACTAAAAAATAGCTTGACTATTACACTCCGCTATAAATCCGCTTTCAATAATTTTCATCGGTTTAGGTCTAAAATACCTATTTCCTTTTGCAAACATTTGAACAAACCGTTGTACCACTTTAAAACATTAGTTCAGATATCTGTTCTTCATGGGTCGCAAGATATTTCTTTGGACCCATATCACCAAGGACAGTAAAATTGCTTTTCCTCGAAACATTGATTACATAACATCGAAGGAAGTTGACCTCGATAAATGAAGATAGATTCCTCCCAAGGGATCAAACACCATCAGCAAAGTGCGGATGTGAGATACACGCCGTCCAAGTCTCCAGAGGATTCAATACGTGAAGATTCTATATCATTTATCGAAGTTTATTTTCGCATTAACCTCCTTACTTAATTGCTTAAGCATTTACGAGTTAACTGATAGTTGTGACTGTGTGTTGTCCTCTTTATTAACGAACGCTCGTTCTAGGTTTATAGCTTCTAAAGTAGTTTCGACTTTCCGACCTGGTTCATCGAAGACACATCGGGAAGGTTTGAAAACAGCTATTTTATTTCTGATTTATCCTCTCTTTTCATATTTTTATTAGTACCCATTACGGCCAACTATGGAAAAGTTTTTATTGTTTTCAAACACGCGATGTTTTAACGAAAAAGAAGTGGTATCTTCGAATCTAGATTGTAAGTATATTTCTTCTATAATGTGAGGTTTGAGACGTTATTGCTACATTTTATTAGTTTGGTCTATACAAAAAAAAAAATGTTTTTCTTCTGTCGACTCTACTATTGGTCGTTGCCAGAAATAGCGTTCGTAGTTCATACTGAGCTTTTTGAAAATGTCCAAGTTTTGTATCAGTAATGCTAGTTATAGAATCTGACGTGAATTAATAACTTATCAGTGACAATAAATAATTATGTTAAGCAATTTACAATATTGAATTACTGAACATAATAATTGCCAGTAATGTACAAAAATACTTCGCTACGGTTTGATTAAAGCTCAAAAAAATAAAATATAAAAATTGCTTATTATCAGACAACAATGATCTATAGTCAACTGCCTAGCTTTTTTCCGAGGAGCGGCTGCCTACCAAACCTCCACAACCCATTAACTGGGTAACACGGTACTTCATGGCAAGACTGGAGTCGTAATTTACTGGCTTATCCGTAACGACTGCCAAAGATCTACAAATGACAGCCGGGACCAACGGCTTAACGTGCTTTCCGAGGCACGGAGGAAACTCGGTATGTTAAGATGGTCACCCATCCAAAGACCAACCTTGGCAAGCGTTGCTGAACCTTGAAGATCGACCCGTGCGGCAGTTATTATCTAGCCACGAGCTCCTCACAACAATGATCTATAGTGTTAGTAACAAAACATACTAAGCTATTTTAGTAGTTTGATAAATATAACTATGTAGGTATTACATGTACGAGTATGTATACATCAAAAGCTATGCGTACGATTGGTGCTCTTCTGTCCAGAACCTGAGGCGAAAGTTAAAGCCACAGGTACAGTTAATAAAAAATAAAAAAAAAACAAAATAATAACATATGCCCTGCCCCCGATGTCAACTGTAGCGTTAAACGTGGCTGTATACACATTGTTACCCATGTTTGTCGCGCGGGTGACAGATGGCGCCAGTATCGACCATCTCCGGCCCCTTTCACCGTAGAGTATCAAAATGACGAATACCAATCAGACTACGCCAAAGATTCCAGAATAAATCTGTCAGCCATAATATGTTAAAAACACTTCTAATATTTTAGCGTTTTGACATATTTTTGACATTGATTTTCGCCGAGATACGACTGCGACTTGAAGTTTGGACGTTTATTAGGCCTGCCCACTTTCTGGAAAGATAATTGACAATGCTTATAACTTACACAATGAACGCCTCCCGGTGCTTCACTAAACCTCTTATTTCCGAACATAGGGTCAGCGCCATGCTAATTTAATATTTTCCTTTTTTTTCCAGTAAAAATACCTACTATTTCAGCGCTCTACACCTTATCCATACTCCAAGCATTCCTCAATGTTTTTCCGTCGACATTGTGATAAATATTTTCCTAGTTTACTGTAAGCCTACGATTGGAATAAATCCGCTTTTCTCTGATGCCTTTATTTTTTATCGCGATCTCTACCTTCAGCGTTTCGATTCAGGGTTGTATAGAAAATGTTCGGTTGACTACGGGGGCGATCGGGATCCCTCGGGTATGGGGATTTTCCAATCCCTTTGATAGTGATTTCCGAAGTGGGTATCGTGAATAGGTTTAGTTCGCTACTTGAAACTTTCTTGTATGTCTAGTAATTTGATTTTGGACTGTTAGAGTGCTTCTGGTTTATGCTAATTGATCCATTTGTAATTAATGCGTCTTCGTAGGAATATTTCCTGCTATTGTAAAACCCATATTCATTGTCTTTAAGGTATTTTTGGTAGACCTCTAGTGCTGTTTGGGTTTTAATTTTGGGCTTACACATTTTTTTTTTAATGTAGCCGGTGTGTATGTGCTAGCATCAAAGTCTCACTTCAACTTAGGATTTTCCTCATAAAAAAACTAGCTTTCACCCGAGCTTCGCTCACTTAAAAGTAGCCTATAATCGTATCCAGGGTCTAATGAATGAGATCTTTCCTTTAGTTTGAAAGTAATAAACTTTCCAGAATTTGATCCTTATTAGCTACATTTTCGGATGGTATAATAATACAGGATGCTTTTTTTTTTCTAAGTCAACCGCTCCGGTTGATAGTGAAAACTGGGTAGGAACAACGATTTTTTTGAAAATCCAATGATGCAGTCCTAGTTTTCATAAAAATCGGGCTCGAGACTCCTTGCAGTGTTTTACGATATTCCTCATAGTTACGGATTTGGCCCTGAAGGTTGTTGTATAGCCTATGACACTCACAAATAACGTGGCTGTCTATTGGTAAGAATTTTAAAAGTCGGTTCAGTAGATCCAGAGATTACCCCTATAACCTCGCAAACTCACAAACTCTACCTTTTTTTTATTTGTGATGGGTTTGCTCTTGACTCTAGTCTATGTCAGAGATGACAGAGACAAAGTCTACGATGGGCGAGCCTACCCAGAAGGAGCCTGTTCACTCTAACTTTGAAGACCTTTTTTATAATATTAGTATAGATAGCTTAAGATTATTTTCACATGTGCAATACTTGTAATGATTCATGAAACCATATCGGCAGCTGACGGTCAATACAGCTTTAATTGATCCCAATCAAAATGACTTATCGAACTCCTGATCCCAGGAACATAAGGCGAAGAAATGTCGAACTCTCATAGTTAGTGACGGTGCCGCGGTGTAATGAAGTCTTTCGTTCTTCAAGACTGATGTTTATTAGATCAAGCAAGTACTGAGAACTTTGACTCAAGTTTGGTAATCTTTTTACTCAGCTTGGTGTGTGTCGAGCAAGAAATCTGTCTTTGATGTCCTATTGAGTTTACTTGATACTTGTTTGTGAAGTAATTCATTTTTGAGATAGGTATCACATTGGACTTATTGGAGGAGCTCATGTCTAGATGATAACAGCCGCGTGGGTCGATCTTCAAGGTTCAGCTACGCTTGCCAAGTTTGGTCGGTGGATGGGTGACCATCTTAACATACCGAGTTTCCTCCGTGCCTCGGAAAGCGCGTTAAGCCGTTGGTCCCGGCTGTCATTTGTAGATCTTTGGCAGTCGTTACGGATTGTCAGAAGCCAGTAAATCTGACTCCAGTCTTGCCATGAACCACCATGTTACTCAGTTAATGGGTTGTGAAGGTCTGGTGGATAGCCGCTCCACGTAAAATACTGGTATTGAGCTAAATCCGGCTTGACTGGAAGCCGACCCCAATACAGTTGGGAAAAGGCTAGGCAGATGATGATCACATTAGACTTATTGGAAAAGGAATACATTTTGATTTACTATAAGTATGTGTCTCACCAGAGAATGAGCAGCAACGTTCTCTGTAAAACGCAACACCATACACTGCGATCGCCAACCCGCCTGCCAAGCGTGGCACTTATGGCAATCCCCCCAGTGTCAGTCCAGCAGTGGACGTCTTTCGGCTGATGATGATGATGTATCAAAAAGTCAGAAGACAGCCGAAGGTCAACGAATAGGGGGGCTAAAAAGGTCGCTTTGGGAGAATCATAACATTAATCACACAACAATCTGTCATTTTCATCTTTATCGCCAACGCATTAGGTTGAAGGTTGATTGGGAAAATTTAACAGTGACGGGTAGCGTGATGTGCTTTCTGCTCCTGCTAAAGTGGCCTTTTATGACCCGCAGAGCAGAACGAATAATGTTATGTTATGTGCGTCTGTTTAGGAGGAATTAACTATTTTTCTTTATTTTCTTTCTTTTTAATTTTCTTTTTATTTTTACTAAGCCTTCTGTTTGTCAGTGGCCAGATCTATATCATAAACCGTAATAGGTTAGGTACCTATTACGGTTCATGATTTAGATCTGGCCGCTGGCACAGTTGAAATTTTCATAGTGTGTATTTCTTAAAAAATATACATATGTATAGTTCTAATTAAATATAATAGTTCTTTCCGACTAGTAATTGGCCGGTTTTTTTGGGTCCCGTAACCAACGGAACCCTATTACTAAGCCTCCGCTATCCGTCTGTCCATCCGCCTGTCTGTCAGCGGGCTGTTGTATCTCAAGAATCGTAATAGGTAGACAGGTGAAATTTTCACAGATTATTTTTTCGGACTTGTTTAGTAATTGACAAGGAAAACAACAGTAGGGAATGAAAACGTCGCACTTTAATTAGTTTTACAATGAAAAGAAATATTTACGACAGCTACTCAGCCTTATTCTAAACCAGAACTACTTAAGTATAAAGTCAATGACACATTAAATAAAATTTATTACTTTCCTCATAATTAAAAGATTAAAATTCAAAGAATTACAGTCACTGTGTACTGTTTAAAAGTTTATATCTTTTTCCTGGAAGCCATAGACTGCCGAACACACTATGAGTCTATGATGGTGTTTGGTTAACCAGCATTACGCTTCATGCATTTAAGGGTGTCTAGTGCGAGTTCCAAATAAACATTTTTATTTCTTTCTTTCTTTTGCTTGTATCCATGCCCGTGACCTTGTGCATACAAATGGAGCTAACTACACCAGTACGCGCCATTCCGCTACCCGTGTTTTAATTTTTTTATAATAAAAATAATACATATTTTAAAAAAGTAACAAAACCAAATTATTTTCATTTTTATTTCAAAGCAGTAAATATATTTTTTACACTCTTTTGATAAAATTTAGGGAATAAAATGGTTTCATCTCAACGATTTGGAGGTGATTTTGTTTCTTATAATGTGATACCGATACATAAATTCTGGCTAAACCAAATTACGTATCATATCATGTCAATTACTACCATTTTTTTTCAAATGTGATTTCTCTGGAAATGCCGACGAAAATCTGCTTCATCTGCATGTTATTTTTAAGCTTTTTTCGAGAGAGCAGCCTTAACAAGTCTACACGCGTACAGTTAAAACCACATAACAGCAGGTACAAGGTGTCATCATCATCTGCCTAGCCTTTTCCCAATTATATTGGGGTCGGCTTCCAGTCAAGCCGAATTTAGCTGAATACCAGTATTTTACGAGGAAGCAGGTACAAGGCGTATTCCGCTGAAATTCTAGGTTAGGCCAGCTCATTGCGGTCTGGTGGCGACAAAAGATAAAACTCCTGGACTACATCTCATGTTTTCTAGGTTCTTGATTCCTGCATCCCAGTGTTGTGACTCTCTCATCAGACTACGAAGGATTTTCCTGTGAAATTCAGTAATCCTATAGGAATATGCATTCGATTTTTTATTTTTAAAATGAAATACTTTTTAGCTCTACTAAACAATCATAAAATTATTTTATAGATACCTTCATCAGCAATGAAGTTGTATAGCTTCAAAGATTACAATTAGAATGAGAAGTCCGATATGAACTGTGACGTCAAAGTCCATGACGCCTCCTATAGCTGCCATAGAAAAATTTGTTTTAGCGAGAGGGATATATCACGTTAGTTTCGAACAATTTTGATTCCATTTTCACTGTTAGTACCTATATTTTTAGATATTTCATGCATTTTGCCTATTCCGAATGGCTGCAATCTGCTTAGCTTTTTTCCCACTATACTGGGATCGGTTACCAGTTTATCCGGGAAAATCGGTTCAGTAGATCCAGAGATTACCCCCTACAACCTCACAAACTTTACCTCTTTATAATATTACTATTCGACGCGTGCAACTTCGTCTGCTCTGCTCCTATTGGTCTTAGCGTGATGATATATAGCCTATAGTCTTCTTCGATAAATGGGCTATCTAACACTGAAATAATTTTTCAAACCGGACTAGTAGTTCCTGAGATTAGCGCGTTCAAGCAAACAAACTAACTCTTCAGCTTTATTTATTAGTAAAGTACTAGTTGACCCGCGCAACTTCGTTTGCTTCACAATTTTCATTACTGCTCCGCTCCTATCAGTCTTGGCGTGATGATATATAGCCTATAGCCTTCCTCGATAATGGGCTATCATTAGCGCGTTCAAGTAAACAAACTCTTCAGATTTATATATTAGTATAGACAGATTACTAGCTTCTGCCAGCGGCTTCACCCGCGTGGTCCCCAGGGAGCATACTCCCGGGATACAAAGTAGTCTATGTCCTTTCTCTAGACTATCTGTGTACCAAATTTCATTTAAATCGGTTCAGTAGTTTTGGGCGTGAAAGCGCGACATACAGACAGACAGAGTTACTGTGGCATTTATAATGTTAGTAAGGATAGTATAGCAAATGCCTATAAAATCGCCAGAAACAAATAACTAACAGGAAACCCTCGGCAAGACTGGTGTCAGATTTCTTGGCTTCTGACTACTAGTAACGACTATCAAAGATCTACAAATGACAGTCGGTAGTAACAGCTCAACGTGCTATACGAGGCACCGTGGAATCTCCTAATAACTCCTAATCCGTGGCTTCACCAACTGCAGCGCTGGAGATAGGGTCACTGAGTGTGTTTTGCTGCAGAGCAACTTGCTGCTCTTGTCGCTAGCGCGGCAGATCTAGCTTTATCGATTTGACTGACAGACCTTGACAATTCAAAAGAGTTTGTAACTGGTCTATCCTCCTTCCTTAATAAATAAAATTCTTCCCTTACTAACTGTTCGAGTGACTAACAGACAGCGCACAGCCGAAACTGCTGGTCGTAGAAAGCTGTTATTTGGCATGTAGGTTCCTTGGGGAGTGTAGGGGAGCACTAAGAGAGGATTTCCCGAAATTCCAACAGGAACGGGAAAACCGGGATATATGCGCGTACGAAGCAGCGGGCAAAAGCTAGTTTGAAATAAGGATTAATATGTTTTGCATGTGTTTGAAAGGTTGGTCTGATCGATAAGAATAAACAATTTCCGTTGTGCGACTGATATTTGAAATCTTTCTGAGGTTTTTGGGACTCTGCTGAATTCCAGGATACAACTCATCATCATCTGCCTAGCCTTTTCCCAACTGTATTGGGGTCGGCTTCCAGTCAAACTGGATTCAGCTGAATACCAGTATTTTACATAAAGCGGCTGCCTACCAGACCTCCACAATCCATTAAATGGGTAACCCGGTATTTCTTGGCAAGACTGGAGTCAGATTTACTGGCTTCTGACAATCCGTAATGACTGCCAAAGTTCTACAAATGGCAGCCGGGACCAACAGCTTAACGTGCTTTCCGAGGCACGGAGGAAACTCGTTATGTTAAGATGGTCACCCATCCACAGACCAACCTTGGCAAGCGTTGCTTAACCTTATAGATCGATCTGTGCGGCTGTTATTCTTTAACCACGAGCTCCTCAGGATACAACTACGACAAATATATAATTGCGAAATCTGAATATCTTTAAATGTTCAATAGATTTTCAATACCATCTGCTACAAGCAAACGATTGTCTCTTTCAAATTGAAATCTTGGATCAAAGGACCGTTCCGTACATAACCATCTATTAATACGAAAATGGGATTCAATACTGTTTTATTTCTTCAAGCGTAAAATTCGCTCATTTTATGCTCGCTTACACGCCGACCGAGTGCTTCAGCGTTTAAGGACCAGTAAACGTTTTACAAATATCTATTACATGTTGTAAATTATTATTGGGGTAGTTTTTTTCTTGTTTTTAACCTATTCATATTGTTAATCCGAAAGTAACTCTGTCTATCTGTTACTTCAGTGCTTCTGTTGTTCCAACGGCTGAACGAAACTTGTCACGCTGCCGCTCGAAGAACAGATGGTCGATGGGGCCGAAAAGTTCTGGAGTGGCGACTGGATGGATATGATATAACTTGGAATTCGCTTACGAGGCTCCGTTCCCTTGAACTATTCCGCAAAGAAATGCTTTTCTCGAAATAAAAAGTATTCTGTGACACTTAGCTTAGGGGTTAATCACGTGTTATTTTTAGAAAAAATTTAGCCCCTAACCACAATCACGTGTATTTTTTATAAGTATCGTAGAGTATCTTAAAAAATCAGAATAAATTACTATCTTAAAATGCAGGGATTATCTTAATCAATTCTGGAAAATACGCGTTCAAAATAAATACTACACCCCCCCTCCGTTCTTATATTTCGTGATTTTTTTCTCAACCCCCTCCCCCCCTTTCGAGCGTGATTAATGGACGACGATATAGCTTAGCTTAAATATCAGTAAAGAAGATTTTTTGTAATCAGTTCACTATTTCTGAGGATTCATTCGACTTCATAACACCTTGTAGCTTAGACTAAAAACATGACTTCATAGACCACAACTGTCCGCAGCAGTCTGTGAAGATCGTCGTCACCTTCAAATTTTATTACCTCGATTGTTTCATCGCTTGAGGAAATTATGAGACATTAGATGACTCGCTATGCGTTTGACAAAGCAGACAAATATAGGAGCGGCGCTGTAGCTCTGTCTGGTACGTGAGTCCCAGCATTATGCAGATCGATGCCCGTTTTAGGCAAATGTGACGCTTACTTTCTCCCAACTTTTTAGTATTCCGTACCCTACAATGGAACCCTATTACTAAGTCTCCGCTGTCCGTCCGTCCGTTTGTAAGCGGGCTGTATCTCAAGAAAACACACACACGGTAGACAGACATACAGAGGAAGACAATTGAAATTTTCACAGTGTGTATTTCTATTGCCGCTATAACAACAATCAATACAAATTAAAGGTGGCTCCTTACAAGAAACGTATTTTTTTCGGTTCATAGTTCGGAACCTTTCGTGTGAGAGTCCGACTTGCACTTGGTCGGTTTTTCTTATGGTATTCTTGATGGTTACTACAAATAAATGCTAGTTCTTTCTTTTGGGAGTGACTCTCCAGAAAATCACAGTAAAAAAAACACGTAGGTTTTTCCTTTTCCAATAACCAGACGAATCTTATCCGTCCTGACAAAATGCTTAGTCAACCTTAGGTGAACAAATAAAGTATGGCCGCGTGGAGTTTACGAGCCAACTTCGTTTGTCCGCCAAGTTTCGTCGAGAGAACACTTGTATGGTAAGTTCACAGACCTCGGAATCATTCGACAGCTACTAGAGACGCCATTACTGGGCCTCTGGGACTTTCATCTTTTCGAGGAACAATTTGCAAGTAGGTACTCTAAAAGAAAATTACTTTTACATGAGGACAGATCTTTGTCCGTCAAAAAGTAGAATGGCCCTACTTGTAAACATTCCTGCCCTGCAATTTGCACTGAGCTTGTTTTGTTTGTCAAACTGCCTAGCCTTCTCACAACTGTGTTGGGGTCGGCTTCCAGTGAAGAGATTCCAGTGATCAGTATTTTGCTTGGAACCTATCTGACTACCCTGACTGCTTATCTAAGTTAAAAAAAAAATTCAAAGCATTTTATTTCAAATAAACCGTTCACAGGCACTTTTGAAACGTCAAGGTCGGTCAGTCAAAAACATGGAAGCTATTTGCACGTTCCAAAGCGTAGATCTCTATGGAGAAGAACGTGCAAGAAACTCCACGGACACTCTTTTAAATCATGTTCTGTTTTACAAAATTCCAAGTTACATATACTTGTTGCTTCTGTATGTGAGGACAATGCAAAGGAAAAAAAAAGGGCTTATTATAAGAATTTTAAATATAAAGATTAAAATAAGCCAATGGCAGTTAAGAGATGACCAGTCTCAACCGACGGCGCCTGTTCACAAACATGACGCGTGTATCGGCACCCTTCAGCTCAACAATTTCGAAGGGAACCGAATGATCAAACCCACGCGCCGCCATCAGCGAGACACTTGAGTGAGCATGACATGCTCTCAACCACCATGCTCGTTCATGTCCAACAAGTAAAACTATAACTACTCACATAAAATGTAAATGGTTTCATGGTACTCACATTTACAAAATTTGAAAAATATGCTTCTACTTTACACAAAACTATGGTTGTCAATGACCAAATAATGAAAAATAAATTAATAAAGAGAACGATTAAGTTCTTACATCAAAAAGAATAAATAAGTAATTAATATAATAATATAACTTGCATGTATATAAGAATAAATAAACGAAATAATGTAAGAACCTCTAAAAGGAGCGAGCATCTCTTCCAAATATAAAAACATAGAAACCTAAAAAGTGGACCTAAGCAGCTGTGACTGTGGAGCAGGACCAGCATTTAGCCAAGCGTTTTTATCGAGGATATAATCTTCCAGTTTATAATACGCTTGTCTACATAGTGTGCGTTTTATGCATGCTTTAAATTTTCTCTCATTCAGTTCGAGAATATCAACTGGTATTTTATTATAAAATTTAATACAGTACCCCATAAAAGAAGTGTGTACTTTGGCCAATCTGAATCGGGGTTGATCTAATTTGTTCCTATTTCTAGTATTAAAATTATGCCTGTCACTAATCTTGCTAAAGAGATGAAGATTTTTCCGAACATACATAATATTTTCGTAAATGTATTGACAAGGTACCGTCATGATGTTTGTACCGGACGGGCGTGATCGACTGGAACGGGGTTGTGATGGGGTAGGTCTATCCTTTTTCTTCTCCTCCGAAGTGAACTGTGACCGACCGACGACGTCCAGCCGCGCTGACGTCCTGTACCGAAAACTAAGGTTCTCCGCACCACACGTACAACGTTCTTCTATCTTGCCAAGTACTTGCTGTCTTCGGGGTAGATTGGGGTGCAGGGTGAATGCTTACCAGGGTTAAATAATAGGCAGGAATTTGACAACACTGCAGCTAATGGTTTAAGGGCAAAGTCGCGAGTACTGTGATTCTATTTATAGATTCTAGGGTTTCTTCTGCCGGTGACTACGAATTGGCTATTTTTTACCATTTACTAAGGTACGAGGTTACTTTACCGTAACGAGGCCCAAAAACCACTAACTGCTTCAGTTTATTTTAACTGCAAATTTTTACTATGGTTCTAGAACATTTTCGGCTATATCTAGGTCTATTCTAGGTCTGGATAGGGGTTGACGCACCTCTATTCAAATCCCCCGAAATTCCCCGTCGAACGGGTTGGAAATCAACCCCTCAACCCTGCCCACTAGTGGGCTTGTTGCATTTAACTATCAAAAATATCACAAGTTTTGAGCTTGCTTACTATTTGGGGTTGATTCCCCGAAAAACTGTGCCCCATGGGCTATGAAACTATCTATATTCGGGTAGGTGCATCATCCCTCCATCCAGCTACACAACTTACCAAGCCACCCCTCCAAGGGTGGAGGTACTATAGGTCAGGAACCCGGGAGAGGATAAAAAACTATGTTTATCTTCTTATCTATTTTGTGGCTTTATGCCTTGCCTGACCATGAAGATGTGTACATATCTGGATAGGGCTGAGTGCCAGCTTTCCAGTGCCTATGGTTTAAGACCTAAATTCCTAGATGCCCTAAAAACTTAGCACTGAAGGTGCGTGTGCATGGTGGTTTTCTTCAACCACCCTATTATGTTCGAATGTGAAACGACTATTTTGTGTATACCTTCGATTAGGCTGATTTCCATCAGCCAATCAGAACACGCCCTCAGGGTGCTATTGGGAATGTGTAAGGGAAATGTGTAGCCCTACCTATTGACTATAATTTTCTTTGAAAATATGTTTTCCCCAGAACATCTTTTACGTGTTTGGGGAAAACGACAAACATATGACTTTAAATTGATTACATAGCTTACAAACTATCACTATGCAAGTACATAAGCTTCTAAATTCAGTACATAGGCCTACGACTATAGGTACATAGGTACTATCTATGCGAGTTACACAATGTTAAATGCGTCTCCGCGAACATTTCTATTGCTATTTAAGTATATAAGCTTCTAACTTAAAAAACATATAAGCTTACGAATACAAGTACATAAGGCTGTTTATGCGAGTTATATAAATCAAAATGCTCCGTCGCGAACAATGTTGATATGCTTAAACAGTTCTCTTAGGGAATCACGCCGACGGAGATTGTAAATGGCTCTGATGGCTCTTTTCTGCAGGATAAATATAGACTCGATGTCTGCAGCACGTCCCCATAATAAGATACCGTAAGACATGATACTATGAAAGTAACTAAAATAGACCAGCCTCGCGGTATCTATATCGGTAAATTGACGGATTTTTCTGACAGCGTATGCTGCTGAACTTAGCCGTCCCGCAAGAGATGTTAAATGAGGACCCCATTGTAGCCTTGAGTCAAGCGTAATCCCCAGGAAAACCGTGTTTTCGACGAATTCAAGTTTCTCCTTGTTCAATACTATGTCGCAATCATTTCTTTTAACGTTCGGTAAGGCAAATCTGATGCATTTAGTTTTTTTCCCATTTAATACTAAATTATTAGCAGTAAACCAATTTTGGACCTGCTGTAGGGCGTTATTTACGTCGTCAAGACCTATGGAACGTCTATCTATCTTAAAAATTAAGGACGTATCGTCAGCAAATAATACCATATGAGGGTGATTTTTTAAAAGATGGGGTAGATCATTAACAAGTAACAGGATAACATGATACCCCTTGGCAAGTTGTTGTTAGATTTAGCGGGTTTTTATTTTCCTGGAACGCCTGTCTTCTTAGCTTATCGACAAAATATCCTCATCCCTATAATTGAATTGTTTTGCTCACTATTTAGCTACGGTAACGTTTGCTGACACAGTCATGTTAAACATCTACAAATGACATTTTGGCTCACATAGCCATAGTCAGAATTGAAAAAACGAACCATCAATATATTTCCACGAGTAAACACCGTGACACTCACTGGCACGCTGTCAGAATTAAAAAAAAACGAACCATCAATATATTTCCACGAGTAAACGCCGTGACACTCACTGGCACGCTGTCAGAATTAAAAAAAAACGAACCATCAATATATTTCCACGAGTAAACACCGTGACACTCACTGGCACGCTGTCAGAATTAAAAAAAAACGAACCATCAATGTATTTCCACGAGTAAACACCGTGACACTCACTGGCACGCTGTCAGAATTAAAAAAAAACGAACCATCAATATATTTCCACGAGTAAACGCCGTGACACTCACTGGCACGCTGTCAGAATTAAAAAAAAAAACGAATCATCAATATATTTCCACGAGTAAACACCGTGACACTCACTGGCACGCTGTCAGAATTAAAAAAAAACGAACCATCAATATATTTCCACGAGTAAACGCCGTGACACTCACTGGCACGCTGTCAGAATTAAAAAAAAAACGAACCATCAATATATTTCCACGAGTAAACACCGTGACACTCACTGGCACGCTGTCAGAATTAAAAAAACGAACCATCAATATATTTCCACGAGTAAACGCCGTGACACTCACTGGCACGCTGTCAGAATTAAAAAAAACGAACCATCAATATAATTTTCCACGAGTTAACGCCGTGACAATCACTGACACGCTTGATTTAAATGGAAAGTTTTGGCGATGCCAGCTCTACCAGTTCCCGTGTTTCGGTGGTCTGTGGGCACATCCAAGGACGTATGTTCCTTGTTTCTGAAAACCTTGGTATATAAGGTCCTTAGGTATAGGAAATAAAGATTGAGCACACAAAATATCGGGTTTCGCGTTCCACATGTTACAAATGAAATGTGGTTCCGGGAAATGAGTGTCGAAGCGCGTTTAGTACCTTGAGAGTGTAATAAGACTGGACGTTGTTAAGACAAAGGTACATAAAGTACATAGTATTTTTATTTACGATAAAATACATACAGGGTTTAGATAGCAGGACGATTGACAGGGCAGAATGGGAGAAGAAAACGTTGCGGCGACCCCAAGAAAAGCTTGTTTTTATGGATGGTAAATTATCAAATGGCTCTCTTCTGCTCTGGGCGGAGCAGAAGGGAGTGCCAGATTTACTGACTAAAATCCACCCGTGTTCCTCCTATTGCCCTTTGCGTCCCCGGGCCGTTTAATTAGAACGGTTGAAAACCAATTATAGTAACAAAAAATATATATATGCGTCGACTTGAGGTCCTCCTCCGTTTTTTCGTCGGTTAAAAACAAAGCACAGAACTAAAAGTATACAAAAAATACTCTTCCAAACAAAAAAATAATCATCCAAATCGGTTAACAATTGGCGAAAATATCGCTGAACAAACATTTTTCATGGGATCCCATCATCAGATCCTGACTTATACCTTCCACCATCAGCTCAGCAACATGAGATGATGATTACCAAGCACAAATATCTGAATTGCGTTACAAAGTTTATGAAAAACAGTGTATGTCCTTATAAAATTTGAGGGTTTCCCTCAATTTTCATGGGATCCCATCATCAGATTCTAACTTGGTGACAATGGGACCACCTCAGGAGTATAGGCTTACAAATAAAAAAATAATTTTTTAAATCGGTCCACAATTGGCGGAGAAATCGGTGAACATACATAAAAAAAAACATACATACAGCCGAACATAGAACCTCCTCCTTTTTGAAGAAGGCGGTTAAAAAAGAAAACAAACGCAGATCAAGTTTAAAAATTGAAACAGAAAAAAATAAAATAACGGTAAACAACTCCTTCAAGAATCCCTCTCACAGTACTTCTGACATACCAAATAAAATCTTCGTCCATTAATCCGCAAACAGACCGTTTGTTTGATTAGACTCCAAGAGATCATTAGTATTGTATCATGGCGCGTGGCACCAATCAAACGAAGCTAATATTCAGGTCTTAGTCATATCACAACCAGTATTGTAGCCTATCAACTGCGTCGGAAGGCATCAAGATTCTACACAACAATTTAAATCCGGCTTAACACGGGACAAGGACAGGATATTTTTTAGGCACGCGTTTGACCACACCTGATGGTAAGCGATGATGTGGTCGAAGATGGAGCACGCTTGCCTAGAAGTAACCTATCACTCTTGACTTAAAGGTTCCCAGGTTGTAGTTATCAGGAAACACAGACTCTGTCAGGGAATTCCACTTCTTAGCTACACGCGCAATGAATGTGTTCCCAAAACGTTTTGTGAACACATTCATTGTGTGTACGTCGTGTGGTTGGGATTGGGATGATGCCTTGACTCTAGAGCGCCTTCAAATTAGTCGCTAAGTGCCGCGCGGCAGCAGCGCGACTGTCGCGCTGCTTTGTTAATAGTTTATTTCATATATTTCCTCTCAGAAAAATGGTGGGCGAAAATATGAAGCCAGCTTGAGTGAAATTAATTTCATTTGTTGCCAAAAATGTTAATTCAATTTCCTGCTCCTTTGAAACGGTCAAAGTTTGTTTCCAAGGACAAGAATATTGTTTCGGCTGATGAAGAGCGTCGAAAAAACAAAAGAACGGTTCAAATTCAATTAATTAGCGAAACTCTACCAACAATTTTAATTCACAATTTCAAATAATTTAGACATCAGTCAGTTACTTATACTTAAAAGTTTAAGAAAGAAAAAAAAAGTAGTTGTTTCATCGTCATTCGATAGTCTTCTCGGCTGCGAAGTTTTAGAGAATCTTCGCAGCCGCAAAATTAAATAAAAAGCTCGACCAAGTGCGAGTCGGACTCTCACACAAAGGGTTCCCTACTATAAACCGAAAAAAAAAAAAAAAACTTGTTGGCTTGAGCCCCTTTAAATTTTAATTTTATTATTTGTTGGTATAGCGGCAATAGAAATACACACTGAAAATTTCGAGTGTCTGCCTATTACTGTTTTTGACAGACAGACGGATGGTTTTAGTAAAATAATTTAATTAAGTAACGGAACCTTTAACTTAATTAAATTAACTAGATACTTATTTGATTTTAACCTACTTATTTAATACAAAAATGAAATTGAACTACTAGATAAAAAAAAGTCGTGTGACGACATATGTCCCAACCCTTAAGAAACAAAAAAATGCTCGAGAGCCGAGCCATTAGCCATTATGTATCTTCAATTTTAGTGTCAATTCCGCTCAATCGACACTAAAATTGCCGATATCGATACTTACTCGCTTCAATAAAACATCCTTAGACGTGAAATTACAATGAAAGCTTTCATACTGAAATAATAAAAGCTATTTAATACATAACGATTGGCAATAATGGGGAGAGAGTAAGAAAATATTATCATAATGAAAACTGGGAAGATTGATCTCCATAGAACACCAATTGCCAAATCTTTTGTTTCTGAATTTTTTTTGCGATGTGCAGCTAATACTGAACTCTAGTTGGTACTTAAATTTAAAAAAAAATCTCGCCACCTGAACAAGTTTTTTTTAAGGATGGCAAATCATCAAATGACTCCTCCCGCTCTGGGCGGAGCAGAAGAGTGTCAGACTCTTACTGACTAAAACTCATCCGTGTTCCTCCTAATGCCCTTTGCGTTCCAGGGCTGCGGTGACCCTTTCGAATAAATTCCGCAGCCCCAGCAGGCACTGGCCCTAGCGGGCCCCGTCTTCTGTGCTGACAGCTCTTTGAGGCGCGCGTGGAACTCAGCGAGCCGTCGACTATTAATAACTATTTCGATATCGAGCTTCACCTGAGTGACAAACCTCACAAAGTGAGCTTTATTACACACAACATAAAGGTCTTACGTTGGACGTAATTTGATACTCACCTCGGATTCCGCTGTCGAGACACGAAAATGTTACTACAGAATAGCACAACTGGTTATGATCGCAGCCTTATGGCCTGGTGACAAATATTTACCTGTCACGGGGTTCATTCTCTACTTCCCAAACTACACCGACGTACGTTACAATATCGTCACTTACTACAACTATTTTAAGAAACGGTATCGTTAATCACCAATTAAATGTGAACTTAATAGACACCATTAACTACTTGTTATCACGAAGACAGTACCACCGCATCGTCGCTTCACATAATCCGATCGCGTGTAGTAAAACTGGGTTAGTCAATAAATACATTTGAATTGTAAATAACTCTTTGTGTGTAATTGGTAAGGGAACGCGGTCTCCTTGCAATGGATATCAATTAGAAATAATTAATTAATGGTACCTTTCCCACCGACCGTCAAACCTCATAGTGTCGCGTGCCGCTAATAAATCAAAAAGAGGTTAGGTTTGACTAGGTTTGCATTTGGTTTTGCTTGTGCTTATGAGGTTTGTTTGATACAGAATGACGCATAGCACTACATGGGTTTGCTCTTGACTCTCGTCTATGTCAGAGATGACAGAGACAAAGTCTACGATGGAGCGAGCTTACCCAGAAGCTGTTCACTCTAACTATGAAATTATTAGGGTTACAACCCTAATCAGGACGCGGGCAGAGAATTCCACTCCTTTGCTTTCCCTTTTACACAACGGAATCATAATGACATTAGCACGTAACATACACACCGAAAATAAAACACGTTTCAGGTATGGGAGCCCCCCTTCACTTTTATTTTTATTATAGTGGCAATATAAATACACTCTTTGAAAATTTCAACTGTCTACCTATTACGGTTCTTGAGATACAGCCCGCTGACAGACTGACGGACGGACGTACGGACAGCGGAGGCTTAATAATAGGATTCCGCTGGTTACCCTTCGGGTACGAAACCCAAATGATAGGAATTGCGAGTTCATCATCAAAAATACTTCCTGAACTCTTTGTTGTTTACAATATATCTTAGAGCCTGTCAGGTATCTGCGACCCTTAATTAAATATGGAACTGCAGAAAAAGGAGAAGTAAATAAGCCTCTCAAACTGTAACCTACCTATGTTAACTAGAGAAAAGAGGTAGTAACTACTTTCCTCGAACGACACTGAATTAAATACAACTTATTTATGAGCAGTTTATATGCTTAGTACTCGCTAGACCGGCAGAAAACCCAGTGAAAAGACAGTTTCATTAAATTGATGGCAACGGCGGGTTAAAATTACATATGTATGTAGTTTTAATTGAATGTCTTTTTTATAGCCTCCCCTACTCGTAAAGTTTTCCCCCGTGGTTGGCTAGCGCCATCTAGGAGTGGTTTGGAGGAAGCCTAGCCACGTAGAGTAAGGTTTAATGTACTGATGAATTCTGGTACTTCATTGTATACCGTTACATACGTGGTTATGATTCCTCTATCCACTGCCTAGAAATCGCTAGTATCTATACCTAATCGCCCGGTAACGTCTAGTTAGGTATATCTATTAAGGTGGGATCCGCACGCCTTAAGGTGGAAGCGCCAGGGTAGCTCGCGAAATTCAAATATTTTATGTTTTTTTGCAATTTTCCGGTCAGTGTGAAGTGTTTGTTGAACAAAATACGATTCGCGACTGTAACGCGTATTTGTCTAAAGAATTATAACCATTTTAATCAATGATAGTGATGACTTTTTCATGAAATAACCATTCAATAGGGCTTTATGAACTTAGAGGGCTATATTGATGATTAAAATGGTTATAATTCTTTAGACAAATACGCGTTACGGTCGCGAATCGTATTTTGTTCAACAAACACTTCACACTGACCGGCAAATTGCAAAAAAAAACATTATAAAATATTTGAATTTCGCGGGCTACCCTGGCGCTTCCACCTTAAGAAAACTTCTAGTCAATCAACAGGTAGTGTAGAAATTAAGAGAGTAAAATTTATCTTTCACGGAAACGTAATCTACTGCGTTGCCATTCGTGTTGTCGTGGTTAGGTGATACGGTGTAGAATACGCCCGGAACTACGGACTTCGGGCTTAGAGAGTAGCCCCCCTGACTTTCATAAACTTCTATAAAATGTTGTGTGTGCAATAAAGTAGTGCAGACAAGTCCGTGTGATAGATTATTTAATCAGAGTTTAACGTGTGGATCCACTTTAACACGATACTCCTTGACAACATTAGTGTCCGTATTTTGATTATCCTCCGACTGTCAAAGAGCTTCAAATGAAAGCCGGGACTATCGGCTTAACGTGCTTTCCTAGGCACGACAACATGACAGCTAAAATTGCACGCATTTCCTAATTGAATTACCAGACTGTGTTTCCTGATAGCTACAACCTGGGGAGTCTTTGAGTCAAGAGTGAATAGGTTACTTCTAGGCAAACGTGCTCCATCTTCGACCGCATTATCGTTTACCATCAGGTGAGATAGTGGTCAAACGCGTGCCTAAAAAATAATAATTGGAATAATCTCATCTTACAATCGGCCACACACACAACCATCTCCAATTAAGTACAGAACTCGCCTAAACAACATCTAGCTGACTGGGCGATCTGAAAAGCCAGGATTAACCCAAATCTCAGGCCCCGGGTTTGACTTCTACTTCGAAAAAGCCGGATTAGACTCCGTTAGACAAGATTTTATTTTGCGACCCGGGCATGTTGTCTAAAAAGATAGGACAATCGTTGTCGACCGCTCTTCAAGTATCAGGGAAAAGAGATACGAGGATGAAAGAACATAATTTAAAACCTTTTCGAATAATGTGGTAATAACATAGGCTGAAATTATTTCTCCTTTCAAAAGGTTCTTCAACATTTTTTCATCATCATCATATCTGCCGAAAGACGTCCACTGCTGGACATAGGCCTCCCCCATAGGGAGCGTTGCGTTTTACAGAGAACGCTGCTGTCCATTGTCTGATGATTCCCTTAGTCGCCTTTTACGACACCCACAGGAAGTAATGGGATGATATTATTCTTTTACGGCACCCTACAGCATCGGCCGACACCATACAGCAAATTTTTTTGACTGAGCAGAAATAAAAGAATTGTGAATTGTGTGTACATAAATAGATAAATAAATAAATAATAAATAAAGCAGAATAGCCCTTTTGCTAGCTTCACTAGCTTTTTCCTGTGGGTTCGCTCGCAAAAGAAATTTCAGTAACTCAAGTTATCAGTTCAGTAACTTTCAGTGAGCTGTAGCTTTCAGTAAGCTACACGGTGTAGCTTTCGGTAAGCTACACAGTGTTGCTATCTATCAGTGAAATTCATATTTCAAAAATATAAGGTAAGGTTCTGCTTGATAAGGAAGGTACTTTTCTGATTAATTTCGTTGCAGGATCCAAGACAGTTGCATCGTTACTCCTGGACTCGTCGACTTCATTGGCTCGGCGTTTTTCTTGTGTTTGCCACTGTTGATTCTGGATTTCAGGAGTTGCAGTTGGGAATGTGTGGCGGGCTTGTCCCAAATAAAAAAATAAATAAAAAATATACGAGTATTTAATATAAAATTCTGCAGAAAATAAAGACGTTGTTCTTTACCTATATCTAGATTACAGGAAAATCTACAAGAAGCTTATGGCTTCAAAGCAACATGTTAAAAACATTTGATTCGGTCGGAACTTTAAGCGCGAGTTTTTATTTTTAATCACTTTTTGGTAACTCTAGATAAATCAAGAAGTTCTTGTAAGCATCTGAGATGTTCTTATCAAATAGCAATCATGTAAACTCATATCGGACTTCAACCAATAACCTTTTCAGCCTCGTAATTTTCATGACATTTACAACATAAATATCATAAATATAATTATATCAAATAATGTGTCTCTCTCAAGGGAATACCGCGAAATCGTACTAAAAGGTTCCAAGAATCCATCTACACCAACCTTACCTAGTGTAAAGCGGGGAATTCACTTAAGGCCAGGTATTCCCAATATTCCATCACTTTGAAACAATAATAAACAAACAAATAGTAATTGTTTAAAGCCAAAAAAAATACATAATCAAGTTTACTTTATGTACTTTGACAATTTCTGGTTCAAAACATAATGTCGAAAATTTCACTCGATCATAAAAAAAAATCGGAAGAGGAGTCTAAATTCAACTATTTTTTAAGTTTTTCTTATTTTTCTTGAAGCTTATGAAAGTTATACTTCCAAAAACCATATCTAAGAAAGGTTAATAACTATAATAACATATAGAAGAATAATTTGTGGTTTAATTTTGCATAATAGTTTTATTTTTTTAATTATTACGGCTTCAAGCCGTCGACGTGAGCGCACGGCTCGCTTCGCGTAATGTATGGAAATGTTAGATACCTACTTCGCTCGGTCTACCTGGTCCTAACCTGGCTGCTATTGGTCAGCCTGTCTGTGGTGGTCACACTAAACAGCCTTAGGACAGATCTGCATTGCGATTCTGTAACCATCTCACCGTGAAGACTTAGTGAAGTGACTTGAAGTGTCAATCAATTCAGTCAAGCTGGAGTGACAGTTCACTTCAAGCTCACTCCAGCTAAGTTTCCATGGTGAGGTGTTGACAAAATAGACCAACTGTTCCTAAAGTAGCGAGACCAGACGGCAGTAGTAAGTATTATCAGCCTATAATGCTCTCGTGGCTAAAACACAGGCCCCCTCTCTGAGAGATAGAGAGAGGAGGCTCTAATCCACCGCGCATAACCGAGTTGGTAGAATAGACGTAAACATGCTTAGAATTTTTGGTTTCAGGACATGTCGGGTTCATCACCGTTTTGCGAGTAATGGTGATGAAATAAATTACACAAAAGTCACCTGGCTGGGTTCATACTTACAGTCTCAGTTGGGCCCGATGTTACTGGGGCACACTATGACACTACCAAGGGTTCGCACCTAAGGCCTAAGCTGTAGTCGTTCCCACTGGCCCACTATTTTTTTTTAAGTATTTGAAATCATCAAATGACTCCTCCCGCTCTGGGCGGAGCAGAAGGGAGTGTTAGACTCTTACTGACTAAAACCCATACGTGTTCCTCCTACTGCCTTTGCGTTCTAGGGCCGCGGTGATTCTTACGAACAAATTCCGCGACCCTGGCAGACTGGGCCACTACTGGCACTCACCGCAAGTCCGTCAAGTGAACTCCCCGCTTAAAGAAAACTGTCACCGTCTACGAAAAGATAGCCTTTCGTGCCAATCCCCAAACGAGTCTATAATAAAATCGTAATGAAGGCGCGTTTGCTCATTCAATATTTACTGAAGAAACAATTACTTGGCTATATTCGCAGGATACGATCGCCTGGAGCAATCTCGTCCGTTTATCGAGCTGTAAACGGAACTCGGTATTCTCGTCTGGGAATATCACGACAAGTGTACAGATGCTTGTCATATTGTGGTGTCTGTTGTTAAATCGGGCGTTCTTTTTCTGTGAAGTGAAAATATTGTTCTTTCGTTGTTGCTTTTGTTGCGATGCTTATAAGTACTTAATGAAAGTTGACAGGTGTTATGATTGCTCCACTGTTACCTCTTGAAGAAAATCTACACGGATTTTGGTTTAGATCAACTAAGAGCCCATGCACATGGCGTATTTTAACGCGCCGACGACGCACGTTTTACGAACGCGCGCTCACGGCCAGTCACGGGTCTGTAGATGACCAAAAAGCTGTATTGATTGCAGCTGCGTCTGAATTTCGTTTAAAGCGCGTGAGCGCGCGTCACTTGCACGTCATCGTCGCGTTAAAAAAAAACGCCGTGACCAGAGGCCATTTAGCTATAATTCTTCCTTATTTGGGAATGCCTAGGATTTCTGGAAATAACGACCACTGAGTGGTATGTAGCGTATCTGTGTCTCATCATCATTTCAACCCAAAGACTGCTGTCCATTACTGGACATAGGCCACCCCGAATTTATCCAGGTTATTATAATAAACTATATTTTGCCCGCGACTTCGTGCTCTATATTCCGGTATTCCCGTTCCCGTATGAATTTCGAGAAATCCTCTCTTACTGCTCCCCTTCACTCCCCAAGGAACCTACATGCCAAATTTCAGCTTTCTACGGCCAGCAGTTTCGGCTGTGCGTTGTCTGTCAGTCACTCAGTCAGTAACGGAAGAATTTTATATAAAAGATTATGTAGGAAAGCTAATTAAACAACACGGCATAAAGGGTAAAAATCCCTTCTATTAACAACCCCACAGATGTTCTGTAATATTCTACGGGATTAAGAAAGATAATCGTACAATGGATGGGTCAGCTCACTAGGAACTGTGAGGAAAAGATGGCGCCTCTAACTATTGTTTATTATCTTATGTCTTTTCCGGCGACAGAACCGTATTCCGTAAGTTATACGTTGGTCATAAAACAATGTCTGGTCTACTGTGGGCGTTCGTCGAGATTACTTTTTGTTTGAAGAAATATAGCTTGGAAGGTACGTCTACGAATGTTATTTCGTGTAGTTCAAAGGGATCCCACCCACATACGCTCTGGCTATAATTCACGCACTTACAATAATGGATGCAACAATTTATTTAGTGGAAAGTTTGGAAACAGAGGAAAACATTAGACCAATTTGTAACAAGCTATCAAAGGCGATGGCTTTCAGTTTGGCAATTCATTGAGTTATTTATGTTGTCGAGTTATCCGACTGTCCCAGAAGGAGCGTAAGATTTTTCGAGAGTTTTGTTATGAATGCTTATGTATGTCTATTTCTGTAACACGCCTAAACGTTTGAATTGATTACAACAAATGATTCGTCTTAAGTGCCGTACACGAATTTTGAAAAAAAAAAAAAAAAAAAAAGTGGCTTGTGCCGCGCTCTCGCTTTCGGAACGTGACACTTTTTCGTGCGTGCAGCCGGCGTTCATGGATTTATAAGACGGTATCACGTCAAAAGAATTAAATAAAGTCGGCATCCACCGCACGCGCACCGCGAAGAATGTTCAAGTAAATTCCTAACATTTACTTGAACATTCTTCGCACAGGTTTAGGCAGCATTTCTTCAAAAAGGGTAAATAGGCTGCCTAAATCTGCGACTAAGTCTGACAAAAACTACAAACGTAGTTTACGTTCAGTAAAGCACTTCTGACTTCTCAAACAAGAACCTTGAAAGCACAGGATTATCTGTAGCGAAGTTACGAGTACGACCAATAGTCGGATGAGACAATCACAATCTTTGCCAAATGTATTCCAATTTCTTAACCCGACACAAATCCCTATAACGGCCCATAGGCCTTCGGTCCCGAATATCGGCCTCCCCATAGAGCTCGTTCAGCAAGATATTACTTTAGTTGTTAGTGTAACCCATAGAGCTCTGAGTTGATAGAGGCGGCACTGCTAACACTCTCCAAGTGTTACACTTTTTAACAATAGGTACGATACAAATGACGTAGGTGCTTTGAATGGCGAAGAGGACAGAAGGAAAGGTACAAAAAATCTTAATTGTAGTTATATAGAGGAACAGAGAATGTAGTCCCGCAAAACCTCCATTGAATAGGAAGGATCCTTCGATTCTGATCCAGACTCCAGTGGACAACTGCTTAATAGTTGATATTCGCGCTGTTGAATATATTCAAATCGAGAAAAAGAAATTGTTCTTTCGGCGTCATGAATTGAAGTAGAACAGTCGACCACTTAACACTTAGACCTTGAGCTAGCTTAGCGTAGACGGAGTTTCATTAAAAGCGAGTCCAGATTATACAGGTATTGTTTCGACTGCCGGTTCTAGCTATTGTCAGTGATTCCGTGTTCTATATTGTTAGTTTGTCACCCTTCCGCAGTACTCCCCATAGTTGTGAGTTGGCCAACATTCTGCATTATGTATGTTTCAGTATTTCTTTCAGAAACTTTCAGATAGTTTCACTGATACTGCTCGCTGACAGGCCCCTTCCATTGTTCCCGTGTTATTATTTGTATGCTGCATCTATTTCAGGAATTTATTAAGGAAACTATTTGACCCACGCAACTTCGTCTGCTCTGCTCCTATTGGTCTTAGCGTAATGATATATAGCCTATAGCCTTCCTCGATAAATGGGTATAACACTGAAATATTTTTTCAAATCGGACCAGCAGTTCCTGAGATTAGCCCGTTCAAGCAAACAAACAAACAAAAAACCTCTTCTTCTTTATATTAGTAGTATAGATGTACTAATGAAGTATGCGAACGATATTTGTAACTATTTTAATGTGCATTATAATTTTGTATATCGGTTTTCCTTTCAAGGAAATAGACTAACTAACATTAATTTATGCCTATAAATTGCATTAGTAAATTTATTGTTAAAGAAATTACAAAAATTGTGTACACGGTTTAAAGGACCAATCATTCGAAATAATTGTGACGCAGACTTAAAACTAAGTAAAATACTTTAATTATAAACTTAGCATCTTAATTTGAGTATTTCTCAAATTCTTCTTAAAACTGTAATCCTGTCAGCACTGAGCATTAGGGTACGTTCCCACCAAAAATGTGCGAGGATGCGTAGCGTGGGAGGTGTTTGTTAAGATCTAATAGAATTGCTTGCGCTGAGCGAGGCTAGATAAATGAAACGCACCCTTAAAGTACGGTTTATCACATTCTTAGCACAAAACACCCGCCCTTAGTAAGCTTATTAACAGCAGACTACCTCAGCAAACCTGATTTTACGAAGGTACCGTAACTTAGCCAATTCATATGAAAATCACCCTAACGTTGCCTGGAAGGCAGAAATACGACAGAGCCTTTTCTCGATATCACTTGACCTAGACTTAATCCACAACGCAAACATTCATACTAATATCATCCAATATAAATACCAATATTCAGGATAATCGAATCTCAGCTAGTTGAGGAAATACCGAAGTTATTAGATATCCCTATCGATCGGAATCTCTTAATATTAGAGAATCGAATATCTGAATACAATTTTGCTTTTAGAATACAATTCCCTCATATAATATGCGAATCTATTGATTACTAAAATAACTTTAGCTTCAAGTTACAAGGACTGTACCCACAGGTACAGTCAAGATTAACCTGCCAGTCGCTTTGTGGATAGGTGACCATGACCAACCATTAAATTCCGAGTTTCTTCCATGCTAACAGCTTTGACAGTTGTTACGGAACCCAGAAAATCTGACAGCAATCATTGGCATTTCTGTTCTGCACGTGGGCGAAGCTGATGACAGAAGACAGATAATCGTAGAGTCAGATACAATGTGAGTGCGGTGCTCTTGGTCAGATCATGAGCCACACGTTGGGAGTGCCCCAAGTACCCATGCACTTGTACTTCAGGGAATTGTGAATACCACCGACGCTGCAATTGATCTGGCCACCTACTGGGACCAAAAAATTAGAGTAGTAAACCAACGACTCGAAAAGAAAAAGTGTCAGTTCCCATTTATCAGAAAAACAAATTGATTTTCCTATGCCGTAAGAAAGGGGTTGAAATATAGCCCGAAGCTTACAAACTAATGCGAGACTTTCATGTTTATTATGGTCGAAACTTTGAAACTCAATCACAGCGTAATGCCTGAACGGATTTGGTAAAAAGTTGGGCTACGAAGGATCGTCTCAGACACGTTTAGCCGCAGGCAAAGCTGGTAGATAAATGCGATAATCTGTCTTACTATACATTTTCGGGTGATGAAATAGCAGCTGTAAGACGAGAAAATTCAAATAGAAATTGCTTGTTGAAATACTTTTCATCTTAATCCCCTGTCATTTGACAAGAGTATCGTTTTTCGCTTAATACAAGCTTATTCTGCTAGCGTTTTTAATTGTGCTTGTTAAATACATGAAACTTAATAGCGTTTGAAATGGAATACCTTTGCAATTGAAATGCCTGCGTCAGTTAAAGCAATTGTACTAAGATTATGAACATATTGAATTCAAAATTTGAGCTGCAATTGTTAATTGCTGAAGGTGTCATACCGCGTGTATCTTTCTTATTCAACGTGTATTCATTCAAACTGACTGTGTCTCTTCCAGTGCACTCCATACTTTCGAGGGTTCTAGGAGAAACTAGCAAATAGCCTATTCGCTTCCACTTCCACTAGCTTTTCATCATCATTATCAGCATATATCAGTCGACTGCTGGACATAGGCCTCGCAGGCCTTTTATCTCATTTCTCGGCGAAACTCATATAGCTGCTACTAGCAGCACTGCAATGATCGTTTCTCCTTCGCCTATAATCTGAGAGTGGGATCCAACCTTACGTTTATCGGTTCGCGGTCTCCATACAGTAACAGGTCTACCCCAGCTGTCATCGGTTCTACGGCTAATATGTTCCAGATATTCTTAATTTATAGGGTAAATTGTAGAATCACCGGATGTTCGGGGTCACTCTTTACGAAAATGGGCTCGGAATTATCGAATTGTTTGCTATGCCTTCTGGACAGGAAACTACATGAAGTGGCAATTACTACGCAATTGTCCGTTTTTTTCTTGACATCGAAGATGTATCCAATAATTATTTTATTATGTTCTCATGCTTTTAGTATGCTCATTCTTTCTTTTCATGTGCTAATGATATTCCATCTCCTTGTTCCAGATGTAGGTTACGATTACGTGGTGGATCAGCAGCCTATAGGCAAGCTGCTGTTCCGACAGTTCTGCGAGAGGAACCGGCCTCAGTACCACAAGTACAATAACTTTCTAGATGCGGTAAGTATTCATTGAATGAATGAATTCCTTTATTATTTTCCTTACTATTTTAGTAATAGTTGCATGTTAGGCTGTAGACTTTCTTGAAGCACTTTTGAATTTAATTCAGTATTGTAGACACAGATTGCTGCCATTTAAAATAGTAGTTTTTATTATGGGAACAACACACCGAAGCGTTTGAAAGAATCACACCTACAGGTCGCTATTTAGCCAGCTGGGTAAGAGCCATCATGTATTAACAGACAAATGTGGCTCTTCACCTGTAAGTTGGCATTGCTATTTTAGCATCTTGAGATAAGAGGATATACAATCTGGCTTAATAAGCGCTGTCTCATTACAAAAATGAGTACCTCTTTTTTCTAAACAAATTGACATAAGTGATCGTTTGGCGCGATCGAGTACGTTTTGGTCGATTTAAAAGTCACTTTTCTGAACTTACTCCTATAATAAATTAAACTACAGAAATCACTTTCATTTCTTGCAAATTCTAATATTCTACTCTTCTTAACAAGCCAAATTTTCCCGCTGAACGCTGGCCTCTGCATAACTTCAAAACAAAATTGGCAAGAAAACAACTGTATCAAACAAACATATTTATTCGAAAAGTGACCTAAAAAGAACCTTTGATAGCTTCGGTTTGCGGTATCGAATCGATATGCGATATTCAGATGTGGCTACAATACAATCCCGAACCAACGTAATCGAAAACATGAAACGAACCGATATGAATACATACGCAAAAAGTGACATCTTTCAGCGAGAGCGATTGTCGAGATGTAAAGGATTGGTTTCGGGAAGAAAAGAAATGCCTGCCTGCCTGTATCGGGCAGTGGATGATGATCATGTTGAAAGGGTTGGTCACTTCGCAGGTCGATGCATGTCAGTCCGATACACTTTGGGTTTTTATGACAATCGTTATCGCGGATAGATCCTCTCTTTGTCTTGAGAGCCCTTATCATTTAAAGGTTCTTCTTTTCTTATGATTGTTGATGAACCTTCAGTACCAATTCTTCTGAATGTAACAAAAACACAGGCATCACGAATAAATGGTAAAAAAGATCTTTTGTCCTTAAGTAGTGATTTGTGATAGTCTGTATGTTTTCTTACTCCTTTGCTGTTTTTTTTTACTGATAAATGTCATTGGTGATCCAAGACAGTTGACGAATCAGGTCCCTCGGAATCGTCGAGCTTCATTGACTCGGCGCTTTTCTGGTGATCGCGTCTGGCTTTCAGGAATTGTAATATTCGGGAATTATCGGGCGGGCCTGTCCACATACATGTTGATATAGTTTTGTGAATGTCGTAGTCCCTGATCCCAATCGTCAATAAAGTACCGTGGTTGTTCAAGACATGAAAACTATGCACAGTCTCAAGTTTGAGTTTCCTCAGTTGCCTTAGTATTATGATTGTCTGTTATTTTTACCGGTGGTCAGTTCGATATTACAGTAACAAATTTGACCAGTTTCTTAGGAAACCCAAGCTTAAGACAAAAATCTCTTTAACGCACCCTAAATTTTGAGTCCGATGTACACTATGAGTCACACCTAAAATTTTTTCTCCAATGCATTCTAAAGTTTTGTTTTGAGTTAGACAGCACCAATAATCGAAAGTCCATAGTTTTGCTTGAAGATATAATGCACATAGTCAATTGATTCATATTTATAATTTCCATATTAGAGACATGTTTCAAATTTAGCAAATCAGACACCTCCATCAGAGGCTGTCGAAACACACCCCAAAAATTGTCTCTCCAACGCCCTCCATCAAAAACTTTGTATGATTCAGATAACACCAATGTTCGAAGGTCCATAGTTTTGCTTGCAGACTGACAGGTACGAGGTGGAGGTGGACGAGACGCGAGCGATGCTTGCGGCCGATGTGTTCGGCAGGTACCTGAAGACTGATGACTGCGAAGCCGTTACTGATGTTGTCAGCCGGCAGGTCATTGATGAAGCCAGTGCTACTATTGATGGTGAGTTTGCGATAGAAACTGTAGATTCAGAGAAAGTCAGCGTCGAAACATTTCGGTAGGAAAGTTTTAAGTGAGAATAGGGATTGTTATAACGTCGAACAAAGAAACGATGAATGGATTGTGTGAAGGATGACATGGCTAGAATGCTAATTCTGTAAGCAGTGCGATGCTCTAAACATGTCAAAATGAAGGCTTGGGTGAAGTGATCACGAAATCAATCCAAGTAATCAAGATGGAATGACAGCTAACTTCGTGTTCACTTCACCCGAGATTTCACTTAGACATGTTTACAGAATCGACCGGCAGTATATCTTACTGTCACTTCACTCATGTATCGTCACATGGGTGAGATGAGAGTAAGATATGCTGTATCGATCCCAAATAAATTGGAACATTTGACAGAAGGATGATGATGATGTTGGATGAAGCAAGTGCTAGTTAATGTGGATAGTGAAATAGTACTCGTATTATATGACCGTGTAGGATCGATAGAAAAAAGTTAGGATCTTAGAAGCCCAACAAAACAGAAGTGGAAAGATATTAAGATCAGATCATCAGATAAAAGAAAGATCATCCTTCAGGGGCGGAATATCATCATCTGCCTAGCCTTTTCCCATCTATATTGGAGTCGGCTTAACCCCAATATAGTTGGGAAAAGGCTAGGCAGATGATGATTGGGGTCGGCTTCCAGTCAAACCGGATTTAGCTGGATACCAGTATTTTATATCTTTACCTTCAGGGGCGGAAATTGTCAGAAGCCAGTAAATCTAACTCCAGTCTTGCCAAGATGTACCGTGTTACCCAGTTAATGGGTTGTGGAGTTCTAGTAGGCAGCCGCTCCACGTAAAATATTGGTATTCAGCTGGATTCGGTTTGACTGGAAGCCGACCCCAATGTAGTTGGGAAAAGGCTAGGCAGATGATGACCTTCAGGGGCGGAATATGTTCTTGTAATAATACTAGAAAGGCCAGCACTTACTCGTATCAGTAATGTTTTAAAATGGATCGTAGATAGAGACTCAGATAACTAACAGGCTGCTCGAATTTTCGATAGATTTTCTGCTAGATGATTCAGCATTTAGTAACCGATGAAGATCAGTTAGATCAGCTAAAAAGCTGAGAAAAACGGGTTAGTATAGAGACGATAAAACGTGAGAAAACAGGTTTATACCCATACTTATGTCGTACGGCTGTCGTAAAAATGGCATTTGATGTTTAACAATGGGATCGGAGAAAGGTGTGCGGTAATATGACCTTATCTGCAATATCTGATCACGCACGTGTTAGATAAGAGATGTTAGGTAATCAATGAAGTTTGTGTTTTTGATTAAATCTCTAGTGGTTTGCATGTTTTTTCAATCCGTAGGAAGACCGCAATATCACCATATTGCGAATTCAGAATTTATTAAGAATAGTCAATTAGGGACAAGCTTCGAAATCGCAAAGCTATTCGCAACCATTACATTCCATCCCGAAATTAACTATTGTGGTTTTGTAAGGTTCGTTTAGGGAGGGAAATGCTATATTTTCGTTAAACGAAAGTATATCTATTTGAAGTAAAACATGTTTTCTATTTTAATCAATTACTACTTATATACAACTAGCAGACCCGTACTCACTTCGTCGGTTGGTATTTTTCGGGTAAATTCATAGCCTATGACACTCATAAATAACGTGGCTTTCTATTGGTAAAAGATTTTTTTTAAATCTGTTCTGTAGATTCAGAGATTACCTCCTACAACCTCACAAAGTCACAAACTTTACCTCTTTAAAATATTAGTATAGATTGCAATATTCTTTACCTTACAGAACCACAACCATTCGTTTCTGGATAGAATCCACGGCTGTGAATAGTTATCCTGTTTACATATTGTCCAGTATTTGACACAAGCCTCCCAGTTTTTCCACTTTTAACGTCTGTTTGCTGTCATGGCGTGAAGAATTAGACTGCTCCACGAGAGATTTCCTCGTGAAGCCGTCTAGTTCGCCTCGTCATCTTCAAATGTTTTCCATGGCGTCGCCTTCTGTTATTAAGCGACCATTAATATATAAAATTTAAAACTTTTCCGTTAGTCAGTGACTGACAGACAACGCTCAGCCGAAACTACTGGTCATAGAATGCTAAATAGGGAACATGCAATATTTCAATTTTTGCTTTAATTTTAAAGAACTCCATCTAGAATAGACCACCACATAAATAAGAAATGAAAACGCTTTAATTTATTGCCAAAATTGCGTTTTGAAACCGACAGTTTAAAGGTTTGCTCGAAAACGGACGATGACGTCACTCGTGTCTATCACTGGTCAAGAACTGTCCTAACTCAAAGACATAAGGTTGCCTTTTCGTTGGCATAACAGCAGATACGTCACTAAACGCTGATTGTTGTTTTTAAATACGTTCCGTTTCACGTTACTTTAATTCATTATTATTGTTAAAAATCGATACTAACCAAAATAAAAACGTTGCAATGGTCTTTATTTTATACTTTTTTATCATTTTACTGACAAAATTCTCATAAATTCTGTACTTGCATCTTCCCTATTTGGCATGTAGCTTCCCTACACTCCGCAGGGGAGGACTATAAGTAAGACTCGAAATTCCTACGGGAAAAGGGATATGTGCGTACGATGTCGCGGGCAAAAGGTTTTTTTTTATTTATTTTTATTTGTAATGGGTTTGCTCTTGACTCTAGTCTATGTCAGGTAGTTCAGTTATAAATTGTAGCCAGCGATCATCTGTTATTCGTCCATCACAACTAATTGACAACTATCTCCTTTCCAGGCGGCTCTAAGGACATATTCATAGAATGCGTGCGATGCGTCAAAAGCTTCCTCGCGGGCGCTCCGTTCGCGGAGTTCGAGCGCTCGATGTACTTCCACCGGTACCTGCAGTGGAAGTGGCTGGAGGCGCAGCCGGTCACGCAGCACACCTTCCGCATGTACCGGGTCCTGGGCAAGGGCGGCTTCGGGGAGGTCTGCGCTTGTCAGGTACGTGGAGGCTTAGACTAAACTAGGACTAAGACTGTGCTATCCAGAGAAATTCTCTTCAGAAAAAACGGGTGTGGGATCCGCTGAAAGCGAGAAGCACTGGGCCTGTCGGCAGCCACGTCTGTCGGCTTAAATGATCATGATGACGAGGAAACCAAAAACAGAAACCAAAGTCAAAAATCCGAAAGCCCGATAGTAGAATAGGGTATTTTACTAAATAATAATAATTAGTCCATCTGATAGATTTTCTAAAAATATTGTACACGTATTTTTTCTATTTTCACGTAAACAAAAAATGAAGAGGATACAGCGCGTTGAAGACACGCGTGACGTCATCTGGCTGGGAAAATTTCGTACAATTTTACCAAGCCACATGACGTCACGCGTGTGATTTTTTTAGTAAAATACCCTATTATTATCAACGCGAATCGGTTTAGCCAGAAGGAGCTGCTCGTGAATCCCCGTAAGTGGAGATCAGGTAGGCAGTAGTTTCATGTAAAATTATGTTACTCTACTGCATCCAGAGTCTGGAACGTGATTCTAATATATATATATATATTTTTTTTTTATTGACAAAACGTTGCCCCATACTAGGAATTTCTCTTGTATCGTGGGTGCGTTTACTTACATACACAAACAGCCAGACCCAGAACAACTATCTGTAGGCCACACAAATATTTGTTCCGTTCGGGAATCGAACCCGCGACACGCAGCGCAGCAGTAAACGCTCAACCATTGCGCCAACCGTGTCAAGTAAGAAAGGCGAGCCGATCCTGAAATTAATACTAGGGACATGGCAAGGCGCTGCGGAATCTGTTCGAAAGAGGTGCCGCAGCCTTGGAACGCAAAGGACATCAGGAGGAACACGGATAGGTTTTAGTCAGTAAGATTCTGACACTCCCTCTTGCTTCACCCAGAGCGGGAGGAGTCATTTGATGATTTCCCATCCTTAAAAAAAAAGGGACATGGCTAGGCAGATGAGAAAAGCTGGAGACTTGAGCGGCTCTTTTCATAACGGGGTTATACGAGAAAGATTATTCAAGTGACTTCTCAGTGGCCGAGGTCGGTAGGGAAGCTGACGGTTGACCAGTGAACTATTGATTAATGAAATTAATTAATAGTTATCATTTGCAATAAATTCGGTATCTATTAGTTGCGGCTTTCCTGCTATTAGATTATTTATATTAGGTCTTTATCTATGAAATTGCCGTTTTGTATGAAAAAATTTTAAACGAATTTTTTTCATGTATTTTTTATTTGTATTAATCGAAGTAATCACCCATGCAATCAATGCATCTTTGCCAACGCACTGGCAGTTTATTGATGCCCTTCTTAAAGAAATTAGCTGGACGGGAGGCAACAAATTCTTCAAAGGCATTTTGTACTGCCTCTCGGGTATTGAATTTTTTTCCCGCCAAGAAGTTATCCAAATTCTGGAAAAAGTAGTAGTCTGTAGGCGCAAGGTCTGGTGAGTAGGGCGGATGACGGAGAGCTTCCGACACCAGTTCTTGCAACTTGGAGACCGTCTGCTGTGCAGTATGAAGTCGCGCGTTGTCGTGCAGGAGCAGCGGAGACGAGCGATTGACCAATGCTGGTTGGAGATGTGCCAGCTTCTCCATAATTGTGTTCAGTTCTTCACAGTACACATCTGCAGTAATGCTCACCCCGTTTGGTAAGAAGCTGTGATGAATCACACCGGCGCTAGACCACCAAACAGTGACCATCACTTTTCTAGGAGTAAGTTTTCGTTTAGGGCATTGTTTAGGTGCTGAACCAGGATCCAACCAACTTGCTGAGCGCTTGCGGTTATCAAACAGAATCCATTTTTCATCGCAGGTAACAATGCGGTTCAAAATTCTTTCATCTGTGTGTCTGTTGAGCAGTGCAAGGCACGTCTCGACGCGTACTTCGCGCTGGCGATCATTGAGTTCGTGGGGCACCCATTTGTCAAGCTTTTTTACCACGCCAATTTGACGCAAATGGACCAATATTGTTTTGACGCTAACGTCGAAAGCTGCTGCTAATTCAGCCGTAGATTGTGTATCATCAGCTTCCACAATCGCCTTTAATTCGTCATTGTCGACCAAAGTCTTCGGACGACCGCGAGGTTCATTTTTCAGGTCGAAATTTCCAGAACGGAAGCGAGCAAACCAATAACAGGTGGTGCGTTGGTTTGTAGTGTTAGCTCTGTAAACGTCGTTGATGTTGCGTGCCGCTTGTGCCGCGTTGCTGCCACGACGGTATTCATATTCCATAATTACTCGAATTTTTAACGTATCCATGATGACGAAAAAGATTGAAATGCGATGAAAATGTAACACTAATCAATAAACAAATGACTACTTTTGAAAAAAAAAAAACATGTTTTTAAAATAAAATTAATTTGAAATTAGAATTCTTAGCCAAACAAAAAATACTTTGATTTGAAATGGCTAGTACTGCAGAATTTCAATTTCATAGGTAAAGACCTATTATTAATAGAGAAATCAATACGTGCGTACATACATGTACTGGCGCCTTTTTCCCATTCATTGGGGTAAGCTTTTTTTTTGTTTTTTTATTTGTAATGGGTTTGCTCTTGACTCTAGTCTATGTCAGAGATGACAGAGACAAAGTCTACGATGGAGCGAGCCTACCCAGAAGGAGCCTGTTCGCTTCAGGAGGCTAAAACTATAGGCTACATTCTACTATGAGTTTGGTAGCATATACAGGGGCGTATGTATATTGTGAATGTTCCCATCTTCATAACTTCTAAACTACTTATCAGATTTCGACAAGCGATAGACAGTTAGGCCTTATAACTGCAAGCGACTTGCAAGTTGAATTACAATGGGGTAGCCCGCAATATAATTTATATAATGCAACCTGCATGCTGGTTGCTGATGTAAACATGGCCTTTGATTTGAGTGCTCATAGCTCCGGGTAATGTAGATTTTGTGAAGACATAGGAAAAACTCGTATCTAGATCAGCGTCAAAACGTCAGTGTAAATACGTAAAACTTGGCGGGAATACTTCCGAGATACGCACATTTAAAAAATAATAACATCGCGTGTACGCGAATTTAATTTTTTTATATTGTAATATAAAAATTTAAATATTCCCCTCATTACGCATAAAATATGTTGTTTTTTCCTTGGTCGCGTTTTTGCTTATTAAATATTGTAACTCGTTTACGTTTATTTGGTCGTGCCACTGCCACGCTTCCGAAGAATATCACCAATAAGGTCTGTGTGTCAGTAATCATTGGCAAAATGTTTTAAAACATTTCTAGCCCTAGTTTTTACAAAGTTATTTTTTGTAATACCGATCAGTCATGTTAGTAAAATGTCCCGACTTAAGAGTGATGACTGTAGGTCGCCGGCAGTAGCCATCCACTTCGTCTAAGTAGCACATCTTGTTTACAAAAGATCCTACGAGCTTGGGTCGCAGCCAAGACCGGAACCTCGTCAATTTCTCAAATAAGGTGCTCTTACAAATTTATATATGCCAAGTTATTAATTATTTTATTTTTCTACATTTATTAATGTGGTATTATCTCATTTTCCGGTTTAAAACCGCTATTATAAATGCTGTATGTACATAATAGGAACGGTTTACAATTATAGATTAAAAAATGGTCAACATCATTAAATATATTATTTTGTATCATTACAATGATATACGTATTTTTTGTAATATATAGTTGTGTTGTAACTATGTATATTTTTTCTGGTTTATATTTTAGAATTTTTTCTTACGAGAATTTAAATGTATAATAAAGTGTGTTAAACTGAAGCTGTTGGTAAACCTATAATAAACAAATCAATATGAAAAGTCTGGAATAGAAAGCCAACTACTTAGGTCAAATTTCAGTCTAACTGGAACCAGCTTTATACGCCTATTTTATATGGAGCCACTGCCTATCTAACATTAATAACCAGTTAATGGAAATCTTTGATCTTTGTTCTCGCTATTAAAGTTTTTTACCAATTCCAGGTCCGAGCAACAGGAAAAATGTACGCCTGCAAGAAATTAGAAAAGAAACGCATCAAGAAGCGTAAAGGCGAAGCGATGGTACTCATAGAGAAGCAGATACTGCAGCGAATCAACTCGCGCTTCGTCGTGAACCTGGCGTATGCGTACGAGACCAAGGACGCGCTGTGCCTAGTGCTCACTATTATGAACGGTCAGTAATATACCTTCAATGGAAATTAAAACGAGCGCAATGGTGTTAAAGATCATATTTGCTTAGCAGCCGACTGGCAACTACAACTGTTGTAAATTAACATGCTAATATGACACTTAGGTACTTCACAGGAGGTTCAATTTCTTTTAACAGGCGATCTGGTACGTTAGTTTTAGTTCACACTACACTTTAGTGCTTGCTCGCGTTATATGCGTACGAGACTAAAGACACGCTGTGTCTAGTGCTCAGTATTATGAACGGTCAGTATTATACTTTTAAAGGAAATTGATACGTCCATAAAGCTTTTAAGGCTCATATTTGCTTGGCAGCCGACTGGCTAATTCCAGTAATGTGCTAATATGACATTTCACTTCTTCGCAAAAGCTTCAATTTCCTTTAAAACGTAAAAGGGTCGACACCATATTTTATGAAACTAGTAAAATATGATAGTTTTTCAACCCCTCCCTTTATCCATTAGAGGAAACAGCTATGATGTTAAGTCAGATTTAAGTTTCTTAATAGTATTTCAATAAATTTCAGGTGGTGACCTAAAGTTCCATATCTACAACATGTGTGGCGCGGATACGGGGCTCGGGTTAGAACGTGCGAGGTTCTACGCGGCGCAGGTCGCGTGTGGGCTAGAGCATTTACACAAGATGGGCATCGTTTATAGGTAGGTGACCTAGAGTTCTATACCGACTACATGTCGGTGACCTAAAGATGCACATCGACTACATGTGGTGACCTAAAATTCCACATCAATTAAATGTAGGTGAACTTTTACATCCACAACATGTAGTCAGGCGTAAAGGTTCACATTTAGTATGTAACATGATGCTGACTTAAAGTTTCACTCCTACAAAGTTTTGCCGTCCATTTCATGTCCACCACTCCACCGCGTACAGGATGTTGGAAAGCAGTAAATTCTGAAGTTATTTGTGCTCCTTAGTGTAATTGCTGCAAGCGTTCCGACGACAATAAATAAAATTTATTACCTAAAGTTCCACGTCTATATCATTTGGTGACCTAAAGTATGACATATAAAAGTTTTGGTTGACCTCGAATTCCAGATCATATTTTAAATATAAGCGTCACACATGTGAATATTGAAGTAAATCAATGACTTTTCCAGAGACTGCAAACCAGAGAACATACTGCTGGACGATGCGGGCCATGTCCGTATATCTGACCTGGGGCTGGCCGTGGACGTGCCCGAGGGGGGCAGCGTGCGCGGCCGCGTGGGCACGGTGGGCTACATGGCGCCTGAGGTGACGCATTAGTGCCATCGTCATCATCTGCCTAGCCTTTTCCCAACTATATTGGGGTCGGCTTCCAGTCAAACCGGATTTAGCTCAATACCAGTGTTTTACGAAGAGCGGCTGCCTACCAGACCTCCACAACCCATTAACTGGGTAACACGGTACATCTTGGCAAGACTGGAATCAGATTTACTGGCTTCTGACTTTCCGTAACGACTGCCAAAGATCTACAAATGACAGCCGGGACTAACGGCTTAACGTCCTTTCCGAGGCACGGAGTAAACTCGGTATGTTAAGACGGTCACCCATCCACAGACCAACCTTGTCAAGTGTTGCTTAACCTTCAAGATCGACCCGTGCGGCTCTAATTATTTAGCCACCAGCTCCTCAGTCATTAGTATAACAACAACAAACTACAAAAACAAACAAACAATACAGCCTTTGGTAGATCTCTCTCAAGCTATTCTGTAGTCCGTCCCAGCTACCTTCTATAGTAGGTGCCAGATGAATATGCAATAAAGTATATTTAACTTTCCCAAATATCCTTCGTAGATACCTGAACCATAAATTATGAACCGTTTTTCATTACTTAACGTAAAGGATCAAGATAGAGATCGATTCAGGACAGCTTAATGTCTTCTTCTGTTTTTGATATTAAGAAAGTCAGTAGGTTCCATTCAGCTGAATCCGGTTTGACTGGAAGTCGACCCCAATGTAGTTGGGAAAAGGCTAGGCAGGTGATGAAGAAAGCCAGTGCACATTAATCTAGCGCCAACCAGGGATTTGTAGATTTTTGCCAGCACATGTGCTTTCCGAGGCACGGAGGAGTATCTGTATGTTAACATTGACGCGGACGGTCCGTGTGCGGGTGGCCCATCCGCGGACCGTCCGCATCAAGCGTTGCTTAATCTCGAAGATCGATCCGCGCGGTTGTTATTCTAGCCACGAATTCTAGTAAAAAATAATAAGTATAATGGCGTGGCGTGGTTTTGGGGTTCTCTTAATTGTTACTTTGGGTAATTTTACTGGCGGGAGTAAGCGAGAGACGCGGGAACATTGAAAAAGTGACGCGCGTTTGTTGAAGTGGATGTGCGACTGGCTCGCGAGACCGGTGGTCGGCGCGATAGTGTCGCTTGATATATAACCCTACTGCGCGGTACATTAAGTACTAGTTGACCCGCGCTACTTCGTCTGCTCCGCTCCTCTTGGTCTTAGCATGATTATATATAGCTCGATAAATGGGCTATCTAACACTGAAATAATTTTTCAAATCGGACCAGTAGTTCCTGAGATTAGCGCTTCCAAACAAACTCTTCAACTTTATGTATTACTATAGATTGCTGTCCAATTCCAGGTGATAGACAACGAGCGCTACACGTTCAGCCCGGACTGGTTCTCGTTCGGCTGCCTCGTGTACGAGATGATCGAAGGTCGCGCGCCCTTCCGCGCGCGCAAGGAGAAGGTCAAGCGCGAGGAGGTCGACCGCAGGGTCAAGGTCAGGCCATATGTAATACTACCTTCTGTTTTGTTACTTATACATAACATGCCACAATACATACATACATACATTACATCATGTTCCTCCTCGTGTACGAGATGATCGAAGGTCGCGCGCCCTTCCGCGCGCGCAAGGAGAAGGTCAAGCGCGAGGAGGTCGACCGCAGGGTCAAGGTCAGGCCATATGTAATACTACCTTCTGTTTTGTTACTTATACATAACATGCCACAATACATACATACATACATTACATCATGTTCCTCCTCGTGTACGAGATGATCGAAGGTCGCGCGCCCTTCCGCGCGCGCAAGGAGAAGGTCAAGCGCGAGGAGGTCGACCGCAGGGTCAAGGTCAGGCCATATGTAATACTACCTTCTGTTTTGTTACTTATACATAACATGCCACAATACATACATACATACATTACATCATGTTCCTCCTCGTGTACGAGATGATCGAAGGTCGCGCGCCCTTCCGCGCGCGCAAGGAGAAGGTCAAGCGCGAGGAGGTCGACCGCAGGGTCAAGGTCAGGCCATATGTAATACTACCTTCTGTTTTGTTACTTATACATAACATGCCACAATACATACATACATACATTACATCATGTTCCTCCTCGTGTACGAGATGATCGAAGGTCGCGCGCCCTTCCGCGCGCGCAAGGAGAAGGTCAAGCGCGAGGAGGTCGACCGCAGGGTCAAGGTCAGGCCATATGTAATACTACCTTCTGTTTTGTTACTTATACATAACATGCCACAATACATACATACATACATTACATCATGTTCCTCCTCGTGTACGAGATGATCGAAGGTCGCGCGCCCTTCCGCGCGCGCAAGGAGAAGGTCAAGCGCGAGGAGGTCGACCGCAGGGTCAAGGTCAGGCCATATGTAATACTACCTTCTGTTTTGTTACTTATACATAACATGCCACAATACATACATACATTACATCATGTTCCTCCTCGTGTACGATATTATCGAAGGTCGCGCGCCCTTCCGCGCGCGCAAGGAGAAGGTCAAGCGCGAGGAGGTCGACCGCAGGGTCAAGGTCAGGCCATATGTAATACTACCTTCTGTTTTGTTACTTATACATAACATGCCACAATACATACATACATTACATCATGTTCCTCCTCGTGTACGAGATGATCGAAGGTCGCGCGCCCTTCCGCGCGCGCAAGGAGAAGGTCAAGCGCGAGGAGGTCGACCGCAGGGTCAAGGTCAGGCCATATGTAACTACCTTCTGTTTTGTTACTTATACATATATTATTGATTATCGATTACACATTTTAGTATTAAACATTAATACATAATTTAATTTTTTCTCCAGTGTCTCTATAAAATGTCAAGAAATTAAAATACACATGTTAGTAAATTAAAATACCTCAGCCCAGTGTGTACATTCGTCCAGTGTGTGCTCGCCGTGTCCTCCGGGCAGCCCCCGCGCTATGCGCCGCGGGTACTTTCCCAAGCAGGCTGCCCAGTGTCCAGGGAGCACAGAGCAGGCTGCCCAGTGTCCAGGGAGCACAGAGCAGGCTGCCCAGTGTCCAGGGAGCACAGAGCAGGCTGCCCAGTGTCCAGGGAGCACAGAGCAGGCTGCCCAGTGTCCAGGGAGCACAGAGCAGGCTGCCCAGTGTCCAGGGAGCACAGAGCAGGCTGCCCAGTGTCCAGGGAGCACAGAGCAGGCTGCCCAGTGTCCAGGGAGCACAGAGCAGGCTGCCCAGTGTCCAGGGAGCACAGAGCAGGCTGCCCAGTGTCCAGGGAGCACAGAGCAGGCTGCCCAGTGTCCAGGGAGCACAGAGCAGGCTGCCCAGTGTCCAGGGAGCACAGAGCAGGCTGCCCAGTGTCCAGGGAGCACAGAGCAGGCTGCCCAGTGTCCAGGGAGCACAGAGCAGGCTGCCCAGTGTCCAGGGAGCACAGAGCAGGCTGCCCAGTGTCCAGGGAGCACAGAGCAGGCTGCCCAGTGTCCAGGGAGCACAGAGCAGGCTGCCCAGTGTCCAGGGAGCACAGAGCAGGCTGCCCAGTGTCCAGGGAGCACAGAGCAGGCTGCCCAGTGTCCAGGGAGCACAGAGCAGGCTGCCCAGTGTCCAGGGAGCACAGAGCAGGCTGCCCAGTGTCCAGGGAGCACAGAGCAGGCTGCCCAGTGTCCAGGGAGCACAGAGCAGGCTGCCCAGTGTCCAGGGAGCACAGAGTAGGCTGCCCAGTGTCCAGGGAGCACAGAGCAGGCTGCCCAGTGTCCAGGGAGCACAGAGCAGGCTGCCCAGTGTCCAGGGAGCACAGAGCAGGCTGCCCAGTGTCCAGGGAGCACAGAGCAGGCTGCCCAGTGTCCAGGGAGCACAGAGCAGGCTGCCCAGTGTCCAGGGAGCACAGAGCAGGCTGCCCAGTGTCCAGGGAGCACAGAGCAGGCTGCCCAGTGTCCAGGGAGCACAGAGCAGGCTGCCCAGTGTCCAGGGAGCACAGAGCAGGCTGCCCAGTGTCCAGGGAGCACAGAGCAGGCTGCCCAGTGTCCAGGGAGCACAGAGCAGGCTGCCCAGTGTCCAGGGAGCACAGAGCAGGCTGCCCAGTGTCCAGGGAGCACAGAGCAGGCTGCCCAGTGTCCAGGGAGCACAGAGCAGGCTGCCCAGTGTCCAGGGAGCACAGAGCAGGCCTTACGTGCCCCCACCTGGGATGCGCCAGTCGCTGGCTCCATTCGACCACTAGGTTCCCAAGCAGGCTGCCCAGTGTCCAGGGAGCACAGAGCAGGCTGCCCAGTGTCCAGGGAGCACAGAGCAGGCTGCCCAGTGTCCAGGGAGCACAGAGCAGGCTGCCCAGTGTCCAGGGAGCACAGAGCAGGCCTTACGTGCCCCCACCTGGGATGCGCCAGTCGCTGGCTCCATTCGACCACTAGGTTCCCAAGCAGGCTGCCCAGGGCGTTAATCCGGCCAAGAGCTTTGCTGCCTCGTAAGAGATCGTGCGATAACCCCATATCGCCCTGACGGCCATTGCTCTCTGCCGTCAAGTTGTCTGCCCACACGGGTGCCCCATATAGGGCCATTGACCGCACGATCCCCACGTCCACGGCGTTGGGCCCTCCCAAATTGAGCAAAAGCCGTGCAAGAGCAGCTGCAACCCTCATCAACTTGGGGAAAAGACGCTGCATGTGCGGCTCGAAGTCCCATCGGCTGTCGAGGACGAGTCCCAGATTCATCGTTGACTCGATACCGATGCGGATGCCTCCTACCACTATGTGTAAATCCCGCGGTGGATTCCGAGGCCCATGAAAACAAGAGAGCCTCAGACTTGTGCAAGGCCACTTCGAGACCCAAACGCCGGATCCTTCAAACGACCTGCGCAACCCATGCCATGGCCAGTATTGCCGCCTGGCGATACGTTTGTCCCCGGGCCGTCACCAGGGTTTCATCAGCGTAATATGCTAATATTACGTGTACGCCCTCGAGAACCAATGTTACCAATGGTAACCAATGTTCCACAGCGGTGGTCCTAAGACCGAGCCCTGTGGAACACCGCACGACGTTTCTCGTTGACTCCATCTTTCCCGACCTGGAAAAATTACGGTTCTTTCCGCTAAATAGTCCCCAATAATTTGACGGAGGTAGGTGGTGCGCGATGGTATACAAGAGCCTCCCTTTTTTCTTTGTTGCCGGGGTGGAAAATTCTCATCCCATCGCCTGGGGCGAGCGAAGGGGTCCGTCAGACTCATACTGACTTAAAACCAGGGACTGAATTACCCAAAAATTAAGGTACCATTAAATTCCGGTATGACGTCATACCGTTAAATGAAGGTTACCGAAATATTTCGATACCGTTTTAATTTTCAGTAGCGGAATTCCGAGGTTGGAAATGCATACCGGTAGAAGTACTATAAGTATAACCCTTATAAATGTTTCGGTAGCAGAACCTAAACCTTTATTCATAGGGGTTTTCTTTGACGCACCGCCTCGCCACTCAATCGTTCATTTGAGAGGCCCCGATTGAACATTATTATATCGGTTTTGATTTATATTTAATTTACGATCGGAAGGACGCGGCAGTGTAAGCCGTACTATGACGAGTGCCAAAACTTTTCTTATACGGACGGAACCCTATTACGACCCGTAGTTCAAGAACCGTAATATATAGACAGTTGAAATGTCTAATTATTATTACTTGTTGTTATGGCGGGTTCTGATGGTTACCCTTCGGGTACGGAACATTAAAATTAAAAATTAAAATTAAAAGATAGGCCCATACAAGATTGTTTTTCGGTTTATCGTACGGAACCCTTCGTGTGAGAGTCCGACTCGCACTTGACCTGTTTTTGTATGCTGGTTCGCGCTCAGACTGCTCAGAGTCCTGCGAGGTTTGTTTGGAAGCTGACCTACGTATGTATTTTTTTTAATTCATTCGATTGACTGTTGCTTGAAAAAATCAAATAAAATAAAAATAAGAAGAATGCATCAGATTTTAAATTACAAAGCCCAGACAAAATATCTCTTCATTTTATAATAGTTCATAATATTAATAATTAATTAGTGATTGCGAAAATAAGATTTTTAATGCGGCTTGTTGACGTCTTATTGTCATCTTACAATAGGGATCAAAATTTCAAATATATTGATAAAATAATGGTTAAGTGCAAGACGTAAATAAACTGTTACTAACCAAAGTCAAAGACTTGTGCATTTTCTAGAAGAAAAATATATAAAAAATAAAAATATTAGGGTTACGTTTACAACAATTCATATAGGTAGTGCTGAAAATTCGTCGAGGTCTTAGGAACACTATACTAAATGAAATACCAGAAATGCTCATTCAACCTTTGCGTGCAAAAAAGTTCAAAGGTATAAATAAAATGCACGTCAACGCCGACTATGTAGGCACATCACCAGTCGTTTAATTCAGTGCGACAGGTAATTTTGGGCACAGTTCTGTTTGGTGTCGGACGTAAAAGAATACCACCATCTCATCACTTTCCTTGGGTCTCGTAAGAGTCTTCTAAGGGACTCACCATAGACTGAGCAGTAGCACTCTCTGCACATTGCAAAAGCTACCTGCGATCGCCAACCCGTCTGCCAAGCGTGACGATTATGGCAAACCACCGCCCAATATGATGAGCACAATTTAAAATGGCCCCTAGTGCCCGGCAGCTCGCCTACCCTTGACTCTGGTAGTGGCCAAAATCACGGCGAGGCAGGGAGAGCTAAGTATCCCCGGAGTGGATCCGGCTGTCCCAACTCCCAACAAACACCGACGACTCTGCTCTATTTACGGGAGGGTGACCAGAAGTCCCAGGGTGGTGTCGGGTTTATCGTTCACAGGTTCCTTGTGTCCAATGTGAACGAGAATGATCACGATGTGATGTGAATGTGAACGAGAGTGTGTCGAACAGGGTAGCGTACTTTATACTCAAAATATCATCAAGATATTCGTTGAACGTCGTACAGGTTAGCGCCCTAACTTCGACTCACACCGACAACGAAATAGAGACCATGTATGAAGATTTATCTGGAATCTGGATACATCTTCTTCACTGTGTGTCACTTCACTGTGGTCATGGGGGACCTCAACGCGAAACTGGGCAAACGAGACAGTGACGAGCTATGAGTGGGGCAATTCAGATTTGGACGTCGGAACCACCGGGAACACCTACTGGCCAGTTTTATGGAGAAGTAAGGCCTTTACATGATGAACTCACAGCACAGGAAGTGGACGTGGCAGAGCCCCGACTGTGGAACAAAAAATGAGATTATACTCATCATGTCGTCAACGTAGGAGCAGATATTCGATGATGTCTCTGTGATCAACGCGGTGAATACCGGAAGTGATCACAGCATGATAAGAGGCAAATTGAACCTAAATTTTAAACTGGATAGATCTCGACTGATGAAATCTACGCTCCGCCTTGCACAGATCCAGATCAAAAACTTCGGATGTTTTCAGCCCGAACTTCAGAATCATTTCGTCCACGAGCTCTCTAGGAACTAGGGATCTGTCCTTACGGTCGAGTTTAAGTTCTTCAAGACTCACCGTACAGATAAGAACAAGAGGCTTTCTGATCCTACTCTGAAAATCTCGTAGGAGAGGCGGGAGATAATTCTGCAGTCTTCAGACGATGCGTGCAAATCCACTGTAGCTCAATAGATGGATCTCCAAATCCTTGAAAAGCGACTTCCAACGCTTTTAATACTGAATAACTATTGTAACATCTTACACACTACTGTAACCTATTTTTAAAAATAAAGAATATTGATTGATTGATTGAAAAAAAGAAAGACGCAATAGAACGGGATAAGGTCTCCAAGGTCCTCTGTTTACGAATTGCAGGCCCATCTCACTTCTGAGCCACGCCAACAAGCCGAAAAGGCTTCAGCTCTGTAGACCACATGCACACGCTGCGGCAGGTTATAAAGAAGACCGAGGAGTATAATCTGTCTCTCTGCTTAACGTTTGTGGACTACGAGAAAGCCTTCTATTCGATCGAAACTTGGGCTGTGTTGCAGTTTCTCCAACGATTCCAAATCGAATATCGGTAATTCGGTATATCAAGGTACTGAAGTGTTTGTAAGAATGCCAGTCCGACTTTAGGACCAGACCTCGAAACCGAACTTCCTGCAGAGGTTGTGAAGCAGGGAGACGTTATTTCTTCGAACCTGTTCACGGCCGCAATGGAGGACGTCTTCAAGGTTTTGGACTAGAGCAGGCAAGGCATTAATGTCAATGACGAGTAAATCACTCATCTTTTATTTTCCGACGATATAGTCGTCAGTCGTCATCGCTGAAACTATGGAGGACCTCAGTACTATGCTTCACGACCTCAGAAGAGCTTTCGAAAAAGTGGGTCTTAAAATGAAAATGGTCAAAACCAAGCATGTTGCAATCACTATTAAAATCAGAGATCCACGAAATTATGACCTAGGACAAACGGTCTAGTTAGGTAAGGCTAATTTTGAGAAAAAGGTCAACCGTCGAATCCGATTCGGCTAGGCGGCGTTCGGGAAGTTGCGTGATGGCGTGTTCGATCTTTTCGTCTCACATACCACAGTGTCTCAAGACGAAAGTCTACCAGTGCTTGTTGCCAGTGGTGACTTATGTAAAGGGCAGCCCACATTGCTTGTGGAACAGATGATCGATAGGCCTTCGGAAAGTTCTGGAGTGGCGAACGCGTACCGCAAGATGCAGCGTTGGGAGGCTTCCCACAAGGTGCGGGTAGCCGATGGATACGGGTGACCTATGTTCAGCAGTGGGTTCTTTTGGCTGATATGATGATGATAAACCTAAGACCGCTACGAATTTTCAACACTATAAGATTTTTTGTAAACGTATTTTTTTTTTTGGATTTTATACCAGTTGATGCACAGGTCTTTAAGAGTTTAGTGCTCACAATATGTTACTTTGGTTGTATAGTTTAGGACTCGCACTTGCACCATTATTTTATCGATAAATTTGACATTGTGTATAAGCCTATTGTCAAATAACAATAAGACGTCAATATGCGGCATTAAAAATATTATTTTCTCAATAAATATTATGAATAAAATAATTAAGATATATTTTTTCTGAGCTGTTTGTAATTTATATATGTTCTTCTTATATTTCTATTTTTTTTAAATCGCACAGGGCTGCTTCCAAGCAAGTCTCGTAGGTCTCTGAGCAATCTGAGCGCAAAAGCTGGCCCAGTGCGAGTGGGACTCGCGTGCAAAGAGTTTCGAATCAATTTATTTTTTTAACATGTGTAACGGTTGTACAAAGTTTATTTATTAATGTTGGTGACAATCACTTAATACACGGAATGAGGTTTAGGTCTAGTCACAATTAAAGATGTCTAGGTATCTAGGTACAGATAGGTCGCGCGAATTAAGTGGTCGACACTTGATTAGTTTAAAAAAAACTTTATTTTAGTCAAGCAGAGTAACAGTATCAAGATAATAGTAATCATTCTAATAATTACACATGTATTTATATTTACTTATTGCTAATTTGACAATATTCTTATAACTACTTAAATGCTATTGAGCGTGGAGGGGGATTTGCTGACGAAGCGAATAGAGTTGGGGTCATCACACTTAACTCCTCCCTCCCTAAGAGAGAAATTATCTAAAGGCAACTCTGTAGTCTTTAGAGAATTTCGTCTTAATCGCTGAGTCAACAGATCTCGTTTTTGAAACAAAAGTCCTATGACGAATACAATTATAATGGCGTAAATGCTTATGGTCCATACACTGATTTTATCACTGACTATAATCGTTTCACCATCACTGACACTATCACTATATTTTGCCTGGTTCAGCAGTTCCTTGATGTCGCCTAGATCTATTCCTCTGAGGTCCATCTGCTTGGCTGACGGGGTGACATCTCTGCGTAGTTCTGGCATCTGTACTGGTGGCAGTCTGAAGGAGACTGAGCTGGTATTCATGGGTGTTGTGATTGTTATATCGGCAATCTGTAACGTACATTGCTGACTTGGTACTAATATGTATGTGCCTCGTAGATTGTGTCTACGGGTCTCATCTTCGCAGTGTTCCGTTGCAGCTATTTCCTTTTCTGTGTATATCAACCAGTGGGTGTTAGATATGGGCTGCACCTTAGTTTCTTCAATCTGCACCTGGTGTTGCTGGCAATTGCTGAAGTTATGTTGTACTAGCATGAGTTGCTGGATACATGTTTCCTCCGCGTACTGTACCACGTTGTCATCAGAACAGAGGTATGTCAGGTCTTCTATTTCATTACAGCCATTGACTACGGATCTGTATTTCGACTTGTTCACTATTAGGTAAGGATATTGAGGTATAATGATATTAGGTTTTTGGGTTATCTGGTTGTAGATTGGGATAGGAATAACTTTATAATAATTGTATGTGTTTTTGTCTATAAGTGGAACTTCTAATATAAATATAATTTTACTATTATCTATATATCCCTTAATTTCTATGTTTCCCTCTAATTTTACTAAATTATCTAATGTTAATGGATAAATTAAGTTATGATGTTTTCTTATGACATTAAGAATATTGAATAATTCTGTGGTATTTACTATTGATGGGTGTAATATGTGCATTTTACTGAAAGTAATAGCAGTTTCCAATTCATAAATAATAGAGTAAATAGTACGACAATTATTTAAAACTTGGTTCATACTATTCATTACGGTTAAAAGGTTAGAGTACTTGGTTTGATTTTGAATAAGTGTTTGGAATTGTTTTATTTTGAAGTTCAAATGCTTAGTATTAAAGTTAATGTCATCAGAAACATTGAGTAATTTATCAAAAGCCTTCTGCATCAATGATACTTTTCGTTCTATTGAATGTTCTCTATTTCCTAGATTACTAATCTCTAAATTATATTTCCTAGCATCTTCGCTATCCAAATTTCCTGTTATTACCTTTATGAGAGACCCTAGTGGGTTTAAGATTCCTCTTTTAGTTCTGCTAGAAGGTAGAATCTGCTTTAACCTATCTTTTGTCAGTTCGATAAATGATTCTATTTGTATTGTCAACCCTAAAAGTTCCCTATGTATTTCACTATTACTGTGACTTATGATTTTTAACTTATTATATTCTTCTATATTATTTTCTAATTGGATAGATAATGAATTTAAATCTATAGTTTTAATAATATCCCAATGATTAGTCCTCATCAGAGCCGTCCCAATCCGAATCGGAGCTATTCCCGGATTCTGGTCCATCCTCTGGATATTCAAGGTCGTCCCTTGATCCGCTAGGGCGAGAAGTATCAACCACCATCTGTGAAGGGCGTTTGACATTTTTTAATGCTACTTTAGTGTTTCTATTTTTAAGCTTAACTGGTACTATGTTACGTTCGGGTTTTCCAGTGACAACAGCTTTTTCGTATCGCGGTAACTCTTTTGCTTTCCTAGTCCTAGTATTTTTCATAAAAATCGTGTCACCGTCCACTATTTTTGGTGGGTCCTCACCTCCTTTCTTGACCCTAACTAAGCTTTTATGTCCGATCATTTGATCACTTAAATGTTCATAAAGGATTTTCAATCGTTTACGATGATCCTGTAATATTTTTTGCAGTAGATGTTTGTCCCTGTCAATATCAAAGGCATTTCCTGATTCTGTGTGCCCAAAAACTACTTCATGAGGTGTAAAATTTGTCGCGCTATGTATAGTATTGTTATAACCCATGATCGCATACGTCATAACAGTGGTTGCGTCTAAACTAGATTGATCGTATTTTGCTAACCTATATATTTCGATAATTGTGGAATGAAATCTTTCCACTATTGCCATTGAATTGGGGTTGTTAGGTGTCCCTATGTGTTGTTCAATTTTGTATAGACTTAGCATTTCCTTGAGCAATTCGTTGTTAAACTCGGTACCTTGGTCACTACTTATTTTTTTGGGTATTCCATACATACTAAAGTATTTTATTAGAGCTCTCACTACCTCGGGTGTACTTTTATTGGGAATGTGTATTGCTTGACCTAACTTGCTGAATGAGTCTACTACCGTTAAATATTGATTTTTTTCTATATATAATAGATCTATAAAAACTTCTTGAAATGGGCTGTCTGGGGTTTGAGTTAATTGTATTAATGGTTTCAGAGGTTTTCTGTCATACTTCGCTTTCTTACATTCCTCACATGCGTTAATAATAGCTGTCACTGTTTCATTCATATTGCTCCACCAATATGTTCTTTTTAATTTCTTTATAGTCTCTCTAATACCTCTATGACAAGTCTTTCCATGATGATATTTGGTAACTAATTCTTTCTGGTCACTTTCATCTGTAACGTTCACCACTCTTTCAGTACATTCGACAAAGTTTTGGGTTCCCTTTTTGTAAAGTGACGTAATTACTTTAGCAAATGTTTTTCTATGCTCATGGTCTTCAAAGTAAATGAAGTACTTATTTTTGTAATCTATATATTCTTTAAGAAAATTTTTGACTAAGTTTTCGCTGTTTTTAGAAGGCAGGTGGACTTCTATAATTTTTTGTTTGTCGTTTGAAATATCTTTGACACAGATATCATCCCTGTGCCAGGTGAAAACGTGAATTTGCCTATTTTTTGTATCAACCGCCTCATTTAGGATAGGAATACCTTCATGTTCCCTATTTGATATTGAATGTGCTGTGGCAGCGTCGCTTTCGGAATCCGATAATTCTATTGTCTCTATTTCCGGTTTTTTAACGCTTAGTTTTACGATTTCGTCAGTAATATCTTTCAAATGCTGTTGCAATCTAGTTTCCTTTTCATCTACGTTCACTATCAGTGATTCTGAGTCATCTTTCGTTACATTAATTTTAATTCTCGATAAGGCATCTGCGTTTGTATTTTGTTTGCCTTTCTTGTAGTGTATGTCGAAATTATAGTCTTCTAAACGTAAACGCCATCGGGTTAGTTTACTGTTAGGTTCTTTTAATGAATTTAACCATGCTAAAGGTCTGTGGTCGGTATATATTATAAACTTTCTGCCATATAAATAGGGTCTGAAATGTTTGACTGCCCATATTATGGCCAATAACTCCTTCTCTATCGTACTATATCTGGACTCTGTATCACTAAGTTTTCTGCTAGCATATGCAATAGGTTTATCTGATCCTATAGTGCCTTGAGAAAGTACTGCACCTACAGCGAAATTGGAAGCGTCAGTTGTGAGAATGAACGGTTTTGTGAAATCAGGGAATTGTAACAAGGGTGCATGTGTCAGCAACTCTTTGCAGATTTCAAAACTTTTCCTATATTCGTCATTTATCACGATGCCTTTTCCTTTTTTCAGGCATGCTGTGAGGGGTGCGGTTATCTTAGAAAAGTCTTTGATAAACTTCCTATAATAGCCTATTAACCCTAGGAAACTCTTAATTTCTGTCACTGTTTTGGGTAACGGATATTTCAAAATAGCCTCTATTTTGTCATTGTTAGGCTTAAGACCATCCTTAGTGATTGTATGCCCTAAGTACATGACTTCCTTTCGTAAAAACTCGGATTTATCGAGCTGAACTTTTAAGTTAGTTTTTCTGAAGCGCTCGAAAATAGCTCGTAATTTATCTATGTGTTCTTGCAAACTGGTAGAAAATATGATGACGTCATCAAGATATACGAGACAATGTAAGCCTTGTAGACCTCTGAGAACGTTATCCATTGCACGTTGGAAAGTGGCTGGCGCTGTTTTCAAACCGAACGGCATTCTGTTGAATTCGTATAAGCCGAATGGTGTTGTAAACGCGGTTTTCTGCCTGTCTTCTTCCTGAACTTGTAATTGATGGTAGCCAGATGCAAGGTCTAAGGTAGAGAAGTACATACTCTTTCCTAATTTATCAAAAAGATCATTGATGTTTGGCAAAGGGTATTTATCGTCTATGGTTATCTCATTCAAACGTCGATAATCTACGACCATCCTCCACTTCTGTTGTCCGGAGGCATCTAACTTCTTTGGAACAAGGTGGACTGGTGCACTCCAAGGAGAGTTTGATTCCCGGATTACATCGTCCTTTAGCATTTTATCTACTTGACGCCTAATCTCGTCTGTTTGAGCGGGCGGCAACCTATATGCTTTTATATTTATAGGGTCTTCGTTTACCGTTCTAATTTTATGTTTAACTTCGTTAGTGAATGACAGCGGTATGTCCTCACAATAGAAAATATCCTTATATTCTTCACAAATTTTCTGAATCATCGTTCTTTCTTCCTCATTCATATGGTCTAGCCTTATTTTCTTTAAGTTGTTTGATAATAACTCATCCATTCTGTCTGTGTCGTTTAATTGATTAACTAAGATCTCGCGATGGTTGTAAGGTTCTACCTGAAACGGGCTAGTGACCTTGAGGGTCATTTCTATGTCCTTACAGTTCTGTATGACTGTATACGCATAACCATTTACACAGTTAACTAATGCACAGGGCATCCGAATCCCCTTAGTTAATTCTTTAAAATCTAAAATAGCCTCGCCATTAGTTAAGTTTACAGGAAGTTTTACCCTTAACTCACTACGTGGCGGTAAAATGTAAGTATCTTTCAGTGCCGAAGGATAAACAAAAGGTATGTCAGTATTCCTTGTACACAAAGTTAATGTTTGGTAATCAATTTTTGCATCCAATTGCTTTAATAAATTACTGCCTAATAAACCGTCATAGTTATTGTCAACGTCGTAAACATAAAACTTATGACTTTCGGGGCTTTTAAATATTTTAGGCAAGGGGGTTAAAACAACTTCCGTATGCATACTAACACCATGGGTACTGACTACTTCGAAAGGCTCTCTATAAATATTATTTTTAAAATAGTGGTAAGCGACACGCTGACCTATAAATGATCTAGAACTGCCAGAGTCTAACATAAAAACTGCATTATTTAGCTCTGGAATTATAATGTGAGGCAAAGAACGGTAATTAGTACAATTTAAAATTATTTTTTCTCTCTGTATGAGGCCCTTAGGTAAAAATTTTCAACTTGTTCGGGCTCATATGATGTGCTTGGTTGTGATTCGTAATCAAAATCATTTTCTTCGTTATTATCGTATGTCATAAATGAGTCATTATTCGTATAATTTACGCGTCTAGAACTTGCAGTTCGCATGGTAACATCGGTGTTTGAACCCGAGTTTGCTGATGTTGTATTATGCTCAGGCGTTGTTCGCGTCGCGTTGGCCTGCTGACTCGGCCAAGGCGTTGACCTACTTTGTTGTGGCGGCTGGTTATGAGTGTTATTTTGGTTTCTAAAGGAATTTCTAGATTGATTTAAGTTATTTTGATAATTTGTATTTTCTGTCAAACTATTTTGTGGTGGAGTACTAGATTGTTTTTGTGGGTTGGGAGTACGCTGAGAATTTCCATTGTTGTTAGCAATTTTCCCTTGGGGTTTCAAATTATTTTTATTTCTATTACTTTTAGATTCGTAAACTGCCTGAAAGTTTTGTTCTTCCAACACTACCTTTAGGGCATCTTCTAAGGTGGTCACATTTCTCAACCGTACTAATCTAACTAAATAAGGAGGTAAATTATATAGAAAAACATTCAATGACGAATTAGTATAGATATGTTGTTTGGCTTGACGTAAATTCGCATCGTCTACTGTTTCAATTATTTTCGCAATCAAGATACTACGCAAGTTTTGAATCCTATGACAAAAATCTAAATAACTTTCATTAGAATTTATTTTCATAGACTCTAACTCCAATACTAAGCAATCTTCGGTTCTAGGGTCACCAAAATGTTGAGCCAATAATGTTTTCAACTCTAACCAAGTACCAATACCATCTCGTTCCCCCACTAAGTTCGCGGCTTCCCCTGTTAACTTACTAGTAAGAACGTGGAATAGATATTCATTTTGGGCTTTTCCACCTTGAAATGTATTTATTATATATTCACATTTCTTTATAAAAAGTGGAAGCTGTCTAGAATCGCCACTAAACTCTGGAATAATGTTTGCCATTGTTGACGGAACCTGCATGATTTGATCCATTTTGAAAGAACAAAGCACGAAAAGAGAGAGAAGAAAAATGCACTAAATATCTAACTAAAATTAATATTATTACGCTAGTTATATCGTAATAAAATAAAAGAATGTTATCGCGGTATTGCTCAACCCTCAATAACACAACACATACAATTAAAACAAAGAGGAAAACGATAAAGGAAAATAGAAAGGATAGTGAAGAAGTTTTACTCACAGTCCCGTAGTTACTCCCATCTCCTCCTTGTGACTATTATTGAATACTGCTCCCGCCGATGTGTCTGGTACTCAATGAATTTGTTTGTTCGGAGATCCCTGTTGAACTGTAGAAACAGACGTCCAGCTGCTTGTAGAGTTTTATACGTCGCAAACTGACTACAGAGATCCTACCGGCTGCGCCAATTAAGTGGTCGACACTTGATTAGTTTAAAAAAAACTTTATTTTAGTCAAGCAGAGTAACAGTATCAAGATAATAGTAATCATTCTAATAATTACACATGTATTTATATTTACTTATTGCTAATTTGACAATATTCTTATAACTACTTAAATGCTATTGAGCGTGGAGGGGGATTTGCTGACGAAGCGAATAGAGTTGGGGTCATCACACTTAACTCGCGCGCACATGCAACGTCTAAGGGCGTGTAGAACCGACTGGCGGCCTGAGGAGCGGTGGGGTGCGGGGCGGGCATCACGTTAGCGCGCGAAACGCATCTATGGAAGATATTCTCGCTACACATGTTATTTAACTATAGACTTCTTATAAGTTTTCCTGTAATCTACAAAAAACTATTATCTGAACTTAAAAAAAAATAGGCTCAGCAGTTTCGGAGAGGGGGAGGGAATGATCATTTTTGGTCTAATTTTTTGAATAACATCAAAGCTATTTTAAAATTATGAAAAAATAGGATTAAACCCTCACAGTAAGCCCTTTCATTTGATACGTCACACTTTTTTTAATTTTCTTGTTTCACCCCAAAAGTGACCCCCTTACTAAAAATGTATTAAATTAAAAAGTATATTTTTTTTTTCGGAAACTGCTTAAGTGTATAAAATTTTCTATTGAATAGGTACAGACACCAGCAAATCAGGCTATCCGAAACTGTCAAATTTTCACAGTCAACTTTGAACCTAATGCTTTAACGATAACTGTGAAAATCTATTAAATAAATTTGACAGCTTGTTGTAGCTTGATATGCTGGCGTCTGTACACAAAGTTGTAGTAACAAAAAAGATTATGGTTACCACTCAAAATCTTATTATTTAGGGTGTCTCTAGTCACGCTTTTTTTCAATGTTCTAGGTCACTTTTATTTAATATCTATGTAAAATAATTCTTCAAAGTCTTGGCTATACATGGTACTCTTTTACGCTTGAAAATGTATTGGCATTATGGATATTTTTGCGAAAGAAAAAATGGCGATTTTCGGTGCTCTGCGTCTCACAGCCCCTTAAGTAGGTACAGTTACAGTATTTACAAGTAAACTGTTAAATTGCAGTTGCACATGTCATCACAGTTGGGCCATCTGAAAGCTCAAATGCCTCTATTACAGATAGCTAAATAAAAATGTAGGTAACTCAGTCGGTAAGAACGGCAACGTCGCGTCGCGAACATGCAAACATACGAGTGGTAGGTACGCCGTCCTGCATGTTTTTCGGTACTGAAATTATATAAAGCTTAGATAACAAAATAGCCCAACCTTTATTTATAAAGGTATCGGTATAGCTCTACCTTTATTGTAATCTGGTACAGATATATTTTTGAGGTATCTTAACCTCTAACCGTAACCGCTTTCAGTCCCTGCTTAAAACCACCCCGGTGATCCTTCTCACACTTGAATTTGGCTTCCGTAATCCCCGGCTGGTGCCGGCCTGCCTCTGCGGGCCACCTTGGGTCTGCGGGGGGAGTGAGGTGTTTGACTTGAAAGAGAGACGTACGGGAACACCACGCGCCGCCACCTCGGGTCCGGATGACTGGGGGGCGACGGCCTTCCTCAGGACCGCCGCCCCTGGACCCAGTTAGGGGGACCAAGAAAGAGCAGCTTATGCCCTCCTCCGACGCCCGGTGCGCCTGCTGCGTGTCGGGAGAGAGTTTGAGATCTCCCTCTCCCTTTCCGCAGCCTCCTTCTGCGCCATAACTATTTCGCAGTAGGAGACCACCGCGTCCCAGGACTCCTCGCCGTCGACCATAGCACGAACTACGGCCAGCAGTGAGAGGTCACTGCCTACCACAGAGATGAGGGCATGGCGTGGCTCCTCCCGCGCGGCATACTCTGCCAGCGTATGCCGCGCCGTGTCCTCCCGACAGTCGCCGCAGTGGTGACACCGAGCGGCCCGCTCTCTGCCTATGCGACACAGGATCCTCCCGAAGTAGCCATGCCCCGAGAGGACCTGCTTCACATGAAACGACAAGGAGCCGTGCCTTCTACCTCACCTTAGATGCTCAATAGTGTTGAGGCCGGCGGAAGGGTGTGAGAGCCTGTGTTGCCATTCCGCCACCAGAACACCGCGCAGCTGTGACTGTCGCAGCTCAATGTGCCGCTGCATCAGTCGCTCGCCGTCCTCACGCCACCGGTGCAGTAATGCGAGGACTTTTGCCTCCAGGTCCCAGGGCGGACATCCGGCCAGTACGCAAGTCGCCTCGTAAGAGATCGTGCGATAAACCCTGATGATTCTGACGGCCATTACCCTCTGCGGCTTCCGCAGAACAGTGATGATGCAGCCGCCCAGATCGGGGCCTCCATACATGGCCATACGATCGCACGATCCCCACGTACAAACGCCTGCAGGCGGTGCTCGGTTCCCCCAGATTGGGAAGCAGCGTTGACAGTGCGGAGCCGCGCTCAACAATTTTGGCGCCAGCTGCCGGAAGTGGGGGCCGAAATCCCATCGGCTGTCGAGCACCAATCCCAGGTACATCATGGTGGACTGGATCCCGCCGGGGACCATGAGAGACGGTGGCCTCCGACTTGTCTCGTGCTACCTCCAGGCCAATGACGCGGCGGAGGTAGGGAGGCACTCGATGATAGCGCAGTGCCTCCCGAATACAACTCCAGGGCGGGGTGTTGAAGGCGTTGGAGATGTCCAAGGACATCGCTAACATCAGCCCGCCCCAGGACACCGTTTCTTCCGCCGACTCGTAACTCGCGATATCCCCGTGATAGTGGAGAGCCCATGCCGAAACCCGAACTGGCCAGGACCGGCCCTTCTCCGCACAAGTGGCCGACGAGGCGGGCTGCAACTATCCGCTCGAACAACTTTCTCACCTCGTCCAGCAGCACTATGGGCGGCGAGTCCGCAGAGCGCCCCGCTTTCCTGAGCAGGACAGGCGACCAGATTTCCAATGAACGGGAAACTGGCCCTGCTCCAGGCACGCTGAGTAGAGTCCTCTCAGTTGGGGCTCCAGCTCCTTCAGAGCGAAGGCTAACACGCAGCCGTGAATTCCATCGGGCCCCGGGGCAGTGTTCTTCACCCGGAGCCGCATCACGGCCGCCCTCAAAACATGGGCTTCTCTAATGCAACTCCAGGGCCAAGGTATTAAAGGCGTTAGCTATATCCAAAGATACCGCCAAGACGACTTCACCGGGCAACTGCTTCCTCCGTTATAACTACTCACTGATTGTGTCCACGGTAGAGCGACCTCGGCGAAAGTCACACTGGTTATTTGATAAATCTGGCCCTTCGCCAAACAAGTGCTGGACAAGGCGGTCGGCAATAATTCATTCCAGTAACTTACTCGTCTCGTCTAAAAGCACAATAGGCCTGTATGCTGACGGAGAGTCTGCAGGGCGCCCCTCTTTCTTCAGCAGGACTAACTTGCCAGCTTTTCCATCGCTGTGGTAGAAAACCTACTAAATAAAATTGATGATCCGAAATACAGCTATAAATGTTTAAATTGTTTTTTAAGACACCATATATTAATTAAAAATCCTTTCCATTTCCCTAGCACGAGCAAGAGAAATACTCTTCGAAGTTCAGCGAGTGTGCCCGCGCGCTGTGCTCGGCGCTGCTGGCCAAGTGTCCGGCGGCGCGCCTGGGCTGCGGCGCGGGGCGGAGGGGGGCCACACAAGTGAAGGCGCATCGCTTCTTCGTCAACCTCAACTGGGCGAGGTTGGAGGCCGGCATGGTGGATGCGCCCTTTGTGCCCGATGTGAGTGTGTTCAACCATTAGTAAAGTATAGTTCGGCGCTGCTGGCCAAGTGTCCGGCGGCGCGCCTGGGCTGCGGCGCGGGGCGGAGGGGGGCCACACAAGTGAAGGCGCATCGCTTCTTCGTCAACCTCAACTGGGCGAGGTTGGAGGCCGGCATGGTGGATGCGCCCTTTGTGCCCGATGTGAGTGTGTTCAACCATTAGTAAAGTATAGTTCGGCGCTGCTGGCCAAGTGTCCGGCGGCGCGCCTGGGCTGCGGCGCGGGGCGGAGGGGGGCCACACAAGTGAAGGCGCATCGCTTCTTCGTCAACCTCAACTGGGCGAGGTTGGAGGCCGGCATGGTGGATGCGCCCTTTGTGCCCGATGTGAGTGTGTTCAACCATTAGTAAAGTATAGCTCGGCGCTGCTGGCCAAGTGTCCGGCGGCGCGCCTGGGCTGCGGCGCGGGGCGGAGGGGGGCCACACAAGTGAAGGCGCATCGCTTCTTCGTCAACCTCAACTGGGCGAGGTTGGAGGCCGGCATGGTGGATGCGCCCTTTGTGCCCGATGTGAGTGTGTTCAACCATTAGTAAAGTATAGTTCGGCGCTGCTGGCCAAGTGTCCGGCGGCGCGCCTGGGCTGCGGCGCGGGGCGGAGGGGGGCCACACAAGTGAAGGCGCATCGCTTCTTCGTCAACCTCAACTGGGCGAGGTTGGAGGCCGGCATGGTGGATGCGCCCTTTGTGCCCGATGTGAGTGTGTTCAACCATTAGTAAAGTATAGCTCGGCGCTGCTGGCCAAGTGTCCGGCGGCGCGCCTGGGCCGAAAGACGTCCATTGCTGGACATAGGCCTCTCCCAAGGAGGAGGGGGTTTGCCATTATCGCCACGCTTGACAGGTGTTTTGGCGACCGCCGTGTATGGTGTTGCGTTTTACAGAGAACGCTGCTGCCCATTCTCTGGTGAGTCCCTCAGTAGCCTCTTACGACACCCACGGGAAGTGATGGGATGGTATTATTCTTTTACGACACCATACGGCGCGTACACCATACAACTTGTATACCGTGACGGAAATGGTATGATATCATGTCGTTCGTAGAGAAAAAAACGAATAAAGTGTAAATGCGCTCGTTATGGTAATGTAACGACATAGTTAGGGTTAGCCCGCAGTATACTTGTAAGATACCTGCTTGAATCTTATAAGTTGAGCGTTCCCCACCCTGCGGCCATCGACCGACCAGAGCGCAGACTGCTAACTAAAAAAAATTAGCATAAATGTTTCACATCTGCCGAGCGTCCTGTGACGGCTATTTTTTCATATTTAATTTACGTACGCGTCTGAGAATCATTAACGTTGTGTAAGAGAATACGATTGCTTTATGAATTTAATTTAAGTAGCAATTACCTTATGGTTGATTAAAGTAGATAATGGTAGACGAGATAAACTGCAAATGTTTTATTTATCATCAACCCAAAAGGGGGCTTTGCCATAATCGCCACGCTTGGCAGGCGGGTTTGCGATCGCAGTGGATGGTGTTGCGTTTTACAGAGAACGCTGCTGCCCATTCTCTGGCGAGTCCCTTAGTCGCCTCTTACGACACCCACGGGAAGTGATGGGATGGTATTATTATTTTTAGGGCACCGGCCGACACCATGCGGCACGAATGTTTTATTGTAAAAATTCAACTTTTATTTTTCAGCCACATGCGGTCTATGCAAAAGATGTGCTCGACATAGAACAGTTCAGTACAGTGAAAGGAGTGAACTTAGACGCGGGAGACGACACGTTCTACGGCAAGTTCAACACCGGCTCCGTCAGCATCCCGTGGCAGACCGAGATGATCGAGACTGGCTGCTTCGCCGAGCTCAACGTGTTCGCTAGAGGTACCTGTTTTATTGTAACATCTGCGGGTCAAAAAGGACACTAGCAGGATCAGAAACCACATCACGCTACCTGTCACTGTCAAATTTTTCCAGTCAACCTTGAACCTAATGCGTTAGCGATATGAAATTTGACAGATTGTTGTGTGGTTAATATTGTGATTGTAATATGATTCTATTAGATCCGCTGGCCTTTTGAGATCCGCTGGTACTTACTATTTTTTTTTTTGGTTTCAAAAATGATCGACTCTGGTCTAATTATGTTAGTCAGTACAGTTCGCGTCAGCGTGGCTTGCCCCTCGGAAGTTAGGTTTGAGTGAAGTCCGCGCAGGTGCAATCGCGTAAAAAAGTGTTACGTTCCTAAAATATTTTTTTGTTTAAACGTATTAATATACTATAAACAAGTAAAAAAGACTACCAGTAACAATAACATTTATATCGATTTATTTCGACAGCACTCTTTCCTGGACTAAACAACTGTAGAAGGTCAGTCGTAAACTGTTCGCTTCGGCGGGCTCTCTGAGACGCCTTCGTAATTTTTTTTCCCATCACCACTAAAATTGCCTTAGCACAATCTCTTCTTGTCCCAATCTAGAACTATGCTGACGCCAGCTATCTTGATCTTACCCAAGTCCAATTAGACAAGCTTGAGCGACTTCAAAATCTCTGCATCAGGTTCATATTTGGCTTGCGCAAGTATGACCACGTTTCTGATTTTCGTACCTCGTTTCGTACTTCCACATCCTTCTTTGACAAATCTTTCACTATTCAAGCAGCTCGTTTGTGGAATGCATTACCAATAGATGTGAGGCGCGCTCAAACGCTACCAACGTTTAAAAAATTGGTGAAGGAACATTACCTCTCACTATAACGTTTTGTCTCCTTTCCCTGTTATATATTTGATATTTATTAGTATATTACTTAATATTGTATGTATTTGTTTTATATTATTATGTATGTCTCTCTATTAATATTATTTATGATGTTTGTACACTGACCGCCCGAAATCTAACTTCTTTAGTTCAGTCCATCCAAAGGTTGTCTGTAAGAGATTGCCCTGTGCGATAAGACCCCCCATTGTACACTAGTTTTATAAGCGTTTTTACTGTGCTTGTTATGAGGTGTACAATAAAGTATATAATAATAATAAAATATCAAAAAGTAACACAACAAACACATACACCACAAGAACACAAATCAAACTGTAATAAATAACCAAAATAAATCATTAAAAACAATAACAACCTGTAACACTTTTCGTATCCACAGTCGTATTGCATCGAGCAAGCGGGACACGCTTATGCATCGAACGTATACGAGCGAGTGAGATGCCATTACACCCGCGCGCCGCGCATGCGCGAGCTACCCGCGCATGCGCGGTTGTATGTTTGTTGTCAAATTGACATCCTGCGCAGCCGACTGCGGCGTACTTAGCGGAGACAAGCTTGCGTGACGGGAACTGTAACTGGGGTGTGTTGTATACTAGTGTTCAGCAGCATCAGGTTAGACTGGAAGCTGATGTCGACATTGACTGAGTCCCCGAACAAGTACGTAGTCTGGAGTCAGGTGCGAGTCTGCGCAGTGACAGACGGCATCTAAAATAAAAGTCGCGTATCGACATTACAATCTATTTTATTTCTGACTTTATTCCGGTGATTCTTCTTAAAGTGGTCAAAAAAGCGTTATTTTTATCCAATTTACAAAATGAATAAAAACGTTCTTACTTACGGTTTATCCAAATTTGATTGATACTACTCGTTTATATTCAATGTGGCTTCAGGTACAGACATATTTTTAAAAAGGAAGATGGTCTCCAGATAGCTTTTTTTTTGCAATCATCAAATAAATTCTTACTGACTAAAACCCGCCCGTGTTCCTCCTAATGCCCTTTCCGTTCCAGGGCCGCGGTAACCCTTTCGAACTAATTCTGCAATATTGTAAAGATCTACAGATACTAAACCGAATTATAAGTCGCTAAATTCATGTTAAAAATATTACAAGAACTTACTTCGACCCAGGTAAAAATGGCCTTAAACAATATAATTCGTTTACAAAACATTGTTTTTATCCACAGGAGACGACAGCAAAGAGTGTCCGACAGTGGACCTGCAGCTGGTGCCGCCCGCCACCAGCCCGGAAGAGGAGAAGGGCTGCTTTCTGTTCGCCAGGCGGGTATGTTCCGCCCATGTCTTTTAGTTTTTACGAAAATAAGCCTAAACTAAATTAAATTATATGGTAAAACTTTATCACACCTGTGAAGTATTTTGACGTGATAATGTCTTATCAATAAAAATAGGCCAACAATGCTCCGCGGATCCAATATAACAAGGCATTTAGAGCGGTGTTCCGTCTGCCTCGGTCCTGTAGCGAGTCTACTATGTCCGCTGCAGCACGCACCGACTGCTTCAATGTTGTACGGCGTAGAGAGCGCCTCGCTGCTGTACAGACTGCAGCACGCACCGACTGCTTCAATGTTGTACGGCGTAGAGAGCGCCTCGCTGCTGTACAGACTGCAGCACGCACCGACTGCTTCAATGTTGTGCGGCGTAGGGAGCGCCTCGCTGCTGTACAGACTCTGCAGCACGCACCGACTGCTTCAATGTTGTGCGGCGTAGGGAGCGCCTCGCTGCTGTACAGACTGCAGCACGCACCGACTGCTTCAATGTTGTGCGGCGTAGGGAGCGCCTCGCTGCTGTACAGACTCTGCAGCACGCACCGACTGCTTCAATGTTGTGCGGCGTAGGGAGCGCCTCGCTGCTGTACAGACTCTGCAGCACGCACCGACTGCTTCAATGTTGTGCGGCGTAGGGAGCGCCTCGCTGCTGTACAGACTCTGCAGCACGCACCGACTGCTTCAATGTTGTGCGGCGTAGGGAGCGCCTCGCTGCTGTACAGACTCTGCAGCACGCACCGACTGCTTCAATGTTGTGCGGCGTAGGGAGCGCCTCGCTGCTGTACAGACTGCAGCACGCACCGACTGCTTCAATGTTGTGCGGCGTAGGGAGCGCCTCGCTGCTGTACAGACTCTGCAGCACGCACCGACTGCTTCAATGTTGTGCGGCGTAGGGAGCGCCTCGCTGCTGTACAGACTGCAGCACGCACCGACTGCTTCAATGTTGTGCGGCGTAGGGAGCGCCTCGCTGCTGTACAGACTGCAGCACGCACCGACTGCTTCAATGTTGTGCGGCGTAGGGAGCGCCTCGCTGCTGTACAGACTCTGCAGCACGCACCGACTGCTTCAATGTTGTGCGGCGTAGGGAGCGCCTCGCTGCTGTACAGACTGCAGCACGCACCGACTGCTTCAATGTTGTGCGGCGTAGGGAGCGCCTCGCTGCTGTACAGACTCTGCAGCACGCACCGACTGCTTCAATGTTGTGCGGCGTAGGGAGCGCCTCGCTGCTGTACAGACTGCAGCACGCACCGACTGCTTCAATGTTGTGCGGCGTAGGGAGCGCCTCGCTGCTGTACAGACTGCAGCACGCACCGACTGCTTCAATGTTGTGCGGCGTAGGGAGCGCCTCGCTGCTGTACAGACTCTGCAGCACGCACCGACTGCTTCAATGTTGTGCGGCGTAGGGAGCGCCTCGCTGCTGTACAGACTGCAGCACGCACCGACTGCTTCAATGTTGTGCGGCGTAGGGAGCGCCTCGCTGCTGTACAGACTCTGCAGCACGCACCGACTGCTTCAATGTTGTGCGGCGTAGGGAGCGCCTCGCTGCTGTACAGACTCTGCAGCACGCACCGACTGCTTCAATGTTGTGCGGCGTAGGGAGCGCCTCGCTGCTGTACAGACTGCAGCACGCACCGACTGCTTCAATGTTGTGCGGCGTAGGGAGCGCCTCGCTGCTGTACAGACTCTGCAGCACGCACCGACTGCTTCAATGTTGTGCGGCGTAGGGAGCGCCTCGCTGCTGTACAGACTCTGCAGCACGCACCGACTGCTTCAATGTTGTGCGGCGTAGGGAGCGCCTCGCTGCTGTACAGACTCTGCAGCACGCACCGACTGCTTCAATGTTGTGCGGCGTAGGGAGCGCCTCGCTGCTGTACAGACTCTGCAGCACGCACCGACTGCTTCAATGTTGTGCGGCGTAGGGAGCGCCTCGCTGCTGTACAGACTGCAGCACGCACCGACTGCTTCAATGTTGTGCGGCGTAGGGAGCGCCTCGCTGCTGTACAGACTCTGCAGCACGCACCGACTGCTTCAATGTTGTGCGGCGTAGGGAGCGCCTCGCTGCTGTACAGACTCTGCAGCACGCACCGACTGCTTCAATGTTGTGCGGCGTAGGGAGCGCCTCGCTGCTGTACAGACTCTGCAGCACGCACCGACTGCTTCAATGTTGTGCGGCGTAGGGAGCGCCTCGCTGCTGTACAGACTGCAGCACGCACCGACTGCTTCAATGTTGTGCGGCGTAGGGAGCGCCTCGCTGCTGTACAGACTCTGCAGCACGCACCGACTGCTTCAATGTTGTGCGGCGTAGGGAGCGCCTCGCTGCTGTACAGACTCTGCAGCACGCACCGACTGCTTCAAAGTTGTGCGGCGTAGGGAGCGCCTCGCTGCTGTACAGACTCTGCAGCACGCACCGACTGCTTCAATGTTGTGCGGCGTAGGGAGCGCCTCGCTGCTGTACAGACTCTGCAGCACGCACCGACTGCTTCAATGTTGTGCGGCGTAGGGAGCGCCTCGCTGCTGTACAGACTCTGCAGCACGCACCGACTGCTTCAATGTTGTGCGGCGTAGGGAGCGCCTCGCTGCTGTACAGACTCAGCAGCACGCACCGACTGCTTCAATGTTGTACGGCGTAGGGAGCGCCTCGCTGCTGTACAGACTCTGCAGCACGCACCGACTGCTTCAATGTTGTGCGGCGTAGGGAGCGCCTCGCTGCTGTACAGACTCTGCAGCACGCACCGACTGCTTCAATGTTGTGCGGCGTAGGGAGCGCCTCGCTGCTGTACAGACTCTGCAGCACGCACCGACTGCTTCAATGTTGTGCGGCGTAGGGAGCGCCTCGCTGCTGTACAGACTCTGCAGCACGCACCGACTGCTTCAATGTTGTGCGGCGTAGGGAGCGCCTCGCTGCTGTACAGACTCTGCAGCACGCACCGACTGCTTCAATGTTGTGCGGCGTAGGGAGCGCCTCGCTGCTGTACAGACTCTGCAGCACGCACCGACTGCTTCAATGTTGTGCGACGTAGGGAGCGCCTCGCTGCTGTACAGACTCTGCAGCACGCACCGACTGCTTCAATGTTGTGCGGCGTAGGGAGCGCCTCGCTGCTGTACAGACTGCAGCACGCACCGACTGCTTCAATGTTGTGCGGCGTAGGGAGCGCCTCGCTGCTGTACAGACTGCAGCACGCACCGACTGCTTCAATGTTGTGCGGCGTAGGGAGCGCCTCGCTGCTGTACAGACTCTGCAGCACGCACCGACTGCTTCAATGTTGTGCGGCGTAGGGAGCGCCTCGCTGCTGTACAGACTGCAGCACGCACCGACTGCTTCAATGTTGTGCGGCGTAGGGAGCGCCTCGCTGCTGTACAGACTCTGCAGCACGCACCGACTGCTTCAATGTTGTGCGGCGTAGGGAGCGCCTCGCTGCTGTACAGACTCTGCAGCACGCACCGACTGCTTCAATGTTGTGCGGCGTAGGGAGCGCCTCGCTGCTGTACAGACTCTGCAGCACGCACCGACTGCTTCAATGTTGTGCGGCGTAGGGAGCGCCTCGCTGCTGTACAGACTCTGCAGCACGCACCGACTGCTTCAATGTTGTGCGGCGTAGGGAGCGCCTCGCTGCTGTACAGACTCTGCAGCACGCACCGACTGCTTCAATGTTGTGCGGCGTAGGGAGCGCCTCGCTGCTGTACAGACTCTGCAGCACGCACCGACTGCTTCAATGTTGTGCGGCGTAGGGAGCGCCTCGCTGCTGTACAGACTCTGCAGCACGCACCGACTGCTTCAATGTTGTGCGGCGTAGGGAGCGCCTCGCTGCTGTACAGACTCTGCAGCACGCACCGACTGCTTCAATGTTGTGCGGCGTAGGGAGCGCCTTGCTGCTGTACAGACTCTGCAGCACGCACCGACTGCTTCAATGTTGTGCGGCGTAGGGAGCGCCTCGCTGCTGTACAGACTCTGCAGCACGCACCGACTGCTTCAATGTTGTGCGGCGTAGGGAGCGCCTCGCTGCTGTACAGACTCTGCAGCACGCACCGACTGCTTCAATGTTGTGCGGCGTAGGGAGCGCCTCGCTGCTGTACAGACTCTGCAGCACGCACCGACTGCTTCAATGTTGTGCGGCGTAGGGAGCGCCTCGCTGCTGTACAGACTCTGCAGCACGCACCGACTGCTTCAATGTTGTGCGGCGTAGGGAGCGCCTCGCTGCTGTACAGACTCTGCAGCACGCACCGACTGCTTCAATGTTGTGCGGCGTAGGGAGCGCCTCGCTGCTGTACAGACTCTGCAGCACGCACCGACTGCTTCAATGTTGTGCGGCGTAGGGAGCGCCTCGCTGCTGTACAGACTCTGCAGCACGCACCGACTGCTTCAATGTTGTGCGGCGTAGGGAGCGCCTCGCTGCTGTACAGACTCTGCAGCACGCACCGACTGCTTCAATGTTGTGCGGCGTAGGGAGCGCCTCGCTGCTGTACAGACTCTGCAGCACGCACCGACTGCTTCAATGTTGTGCGGCGTAGGGAGCGCCTCGCTGCTGTACAGACTCTGCAGCACGCACCGACTGCTTCAATGTTGTGCGGCGTAGGGAGCGCCTCGCTGCTGTACAGACTCTGCAGCACGCACCGACTGCTTCAATGTTGTGCGGCGTAGGGAGCGCCTCGCTGCTGTACAGACTCTGCAGCACGCACCGACTGCTTCAATGTTGTGCGGCGTAGGGAGCGCCTCGCTGCTGTACAGACTCCGGGGCAGGCCCAGCAGGATTCTGTGCGCTGTAGCTCTAGGCAGGATAGTCTGTTGGTGCACTCGCTTGTCACCTGTACATTGTCGAAATTATTAATTAAGTTCTAACATAGGCTTAAGAATATTGTTACTAACCCATTGGATCCGTTTTGTCCGAAATAAATATATATTACTATTCCGTTTATTTATTTTCTTGTCATAAAAATTATATTTTTAAATATTTCAATAAAAGTAAATGAAAAAACATAAAAATTGTAGCCCACCGGTATCGGGAACAGGGTCCAAGCTACCGGCGGTCAAGGCTCCAGAGAGAGGAACCTCCTAACAATACGAGCCGTGTCCAGAAGTACCGCTTTCTGAATCAAGCCCTTGATCCAGCTGCCTAACGAAAGCCTCTTGAGGTGTTGGTCGAGACTCGTGGCTATTTAGCCATTGGCTGATACGACTATCGGTACAATGATTGCGGAATACACATCCCACATGTCGACAAACTCGCGAGCAAAGTCAATATACTTGATTTGTTTATCTTTCTCGGCTTTCACGAGGTTCTCGTCATGTGGAAAGGTTATTTCTACTATCATTGCACGCCTCTCGATTCGGTCCACCACCACTATATCAGGCTTATTGGCAAGAATAGTCCTGTCAGTGATGATGGACCGGTCCCAGTACTGTGATATTGCCATTATCGAGAGCTGGGTCGGGCGCATACCTGTAGTATGGCACCTCCGACTCCACAAGAGAGTATTTCAGAGCCAGTTGCTGATGGATAATCCTGGCTACAAGGTTGTGCCTATGCAAGTATTCTCCGTTACCTAGACGAGAACAACCAGAGATAATGTGGCGAATTGATTCTCCCGGACAGTGACATGCCCGACATATGTCAACCGTGCCGTTCTTCACAATAATTTTCCGGTAGTTCCTTGTCATGATAACTTCGTCCATAATTGCACGGACAAAACCTTCGGTTTTTCCAAAAAGATCGCCGAAACGCAGCCATGCTACGGACGTTAGTTGATCTACGTCAGGCCCATGTAGGGCCCGGAAAAAGCGTCCGTGAAGCTCCTTGCTCTGCCATACCGCCCTGCGATCGTTGGTGTCAAGTACTGCAGGTTTGCGCCAGTTCCTATTTGCCAAGGAGAGCGGGGTGAGTCCCTTGTCCACCGCCACTACATCTCAATGCATACCCACGTCGACAGTTAGGAAGTATTCCTTGAGACTGCATATCTGGCGATTGTAGAGAGTCTTAGCATTTAAAAAGCCTCGACCTCCACACTTTCGCGGGATATACAGTCTCACTACCGACGACCGTGGGTGATGCATTCGATATGCAGTAAGCAGTGTACGGACCCGCCTATCCAGAGCGTCAAGTTCCGTTTGAGTCCATTTGAGTAAGCCGAAAGAGTACATCAATACCTTGTTTTCGCCCGATAGAAGGCTATTGAATACCTTCTTCAGGCGGCCAAAGAAGCGCTCTTTCAGCGATTATTTCATGTCAGTAATATTCATACCTAACGCTTCCGACATACCCAAATACTTGTAAGTTTCAGTTGGAGAGAGGGATCTCAGGTTTATAGAATCCGAGAGTTGAGTTCCCACGGATTCCATAATCTCTCCACGCTTTACATGCATTACTGCACATTTGTCCACACCAAACTCCATCCTGATGGCGCTACTGAAAGTCGCAGTTACCTTCAGTAGCTCCAAATCAGTTGCAGGTTAGTGGGGGCAAAGAGTTTTAGATCATCCATGTAAAGGAGGTGAAATATAACCTAACCACCCCTCTTCAACCGATAGCCTAGCCCTGAATTCTCCACCAGTGTGCTTAGAGGATTCAAGGCTAGACAAAACCAAAGCGGACTCGAACTATCGCCCTGAAATATACCCCGCTCGATCCTTATCGGTTCGCTAGTTCTCTGGATATTTCGACATTCTTGATAGCGAAGGACTGTCCTCCATTGCTTCATACACGACATTAGGAAGGTGCGTAGCGTTGTATCAATTTTATACAATTCTAGCACCCTCATGAGCCATGTATGAGGCACAGAGTCACAGGCCTTCTTATAGTCTATCCAACATGTCGACAGATCTTTTCGGGAATGCCGAACCTGTTGGCTAATGGCCATATCTAAGAGAAGCAGCTCCTTAGTACCGCAGGACCCATTCCTACATACATTCTGAGAGGCAGACATAATCGAGTTGCTGTCTAAATGTCAGTTAATTTTGGCTCTCAAAATGGATGTAAGAACCTTACAGACCGTCGGTAGGCAAGTGATCAGTCTATAATTTTTGGGTTCCGCGTTGCTACCAGATTTGTAAAGCAGGTGGGTAACTCCTGTTGTAAGAAACTCGGGTAGCGAGCCGGTATCCAAGGCAGTCTGGTACTGAAATGCCAACCGAACGTGCGACTTTGTAGTCACTTAATCCAAAAATTGTGGCGTCCGTCCGGTTCTGGAGATTTCCAGTTAGGCAACGGACGAACTGCACGAGCTACATCTTGGGGGCTGATTGTGATTGGTTGTTGGAGGTTCATAATCTGCTTCTCTTTCAACTACCGAATAAAGAACTGAAGTCACTACAGAAAACTATAAAAAACTACACGTTCTGGTTGCGATTCGATTCGCGTCAATTCCTTTTTTTTTGCCAATGGTCGTAATTTATTCTGCCAATGTTTCCGAGAGTAAAAATAGCGCCGATTGATTGGTATAAAACTAGTTGGTCATGGTTTTAGCCTGCGATTGGCCTGTTGTGTGGTAAGAATAGCACTGATTGTCTGGTACAAATCTAGTTGGCCATGAATCCAACAGTGCAGTAATGTCCCAAATAACATTTTGGTGTCAAATACAGGCTTTTTTATGACTTTAAGTAATATAACAGGGTTATAATTATATCAGTTATTACAAAAGACGATATAGAGGAGTTAACAAACAAGTTTTAGCCCCAATCGCAGCACTAAAGCTTTAATGGACGACGTAATACAGCTTTGAGAGTTATAATGGCGCTAGTAGCAGCAAGTATACTTAATACGTTATAGCTTTAACCTTTTTGTGACACGAAGTCTTTATAAAAGTGTTGGCCGACACCTCTTAACACTTATTGTTGTATAGTTATTGCAATGAACTCTTTTATACCACTTAAGGTGCTACATTGACTGTTATCGCAGACATAGGCTATAAAATAGAGCTTATCGAGAGTTTAGTAACACGAGAAACTAAGAAGTCAAACAATTCCTCTATCTAGGTTTAACTTGTAATAACTGGTTTAACTAAAGCTTATTGTGTTAGGCAGTACTCTTTTACAGACGTTCTAAAGGTATTGGTGTCAAACAACGCAAGTATGGGTCGTTATTAACACTAACCTCACTTTTGTAAAGTTCGCCATTGTTTTGGTAACCTAACAATTAATATTATTTCGAGTTATTCAACATTTGACTACAATATAAAAAATTTCTTACATTATTTGAAGCATTCCATGAATGCCACTTAATTTTACATACCACTGCTCAGGAAGCAGGAATGAATAAAAATGTTTAGCTTGAGGTACCTATTTTATTATCATATTTTATCTTTAATAAATCCTAGGCGCGTTAAAATTGAGATAAGAAACATGGTATACATTTACCGTGTAAGAGCAGTCATTTTTCACTTCACATACTTATATAACATAATATTCCATAATATTATTCTGCTGTGTTGAATAATGGATGACATAACACTTCCATTACGAACAGATTTAATTTTAGTAAGGTTACAGGCTTTTTCATCTTGACGTGCGCTTTTTACCACCTGTAGTGCTCACTAACGCGGTAATACCGGTTAAAGTAGTAGCTGATGATGAATAAGCGCTCTTGTGCAGCTTTAATATCTTTGTGACACCGTACTATAGGCTTTCTATAACTTTTACCTGTAAAACTGTTGGCCTCTTTCGTGGTTATAAGTTAGAGCATGCTCTAACTCAGTTGCAGAGGTATGCGTTAACACTTTTATACTCAAATGGAACTGATACACGAGTCTTAAATAGGTTTTTTTAACGCTTTAGTGTTAGTTGGGGTATGTATGAAAATCCATTACTGCACTGCTTTTGCTTTAAAACAGTGCAGTAATGGATTTTCATACATACATTACTGCACTGTTTTACTCTGAAGCAGTAAAGTGCTGCTTTGTTCTCACTATTTAGGCTAGTTATGATGAAATTATTGAGTAGAAAAATTATTTATTCACATCTTTTTATTTGTTTGGTCGTCATTATTCGTGGATACACATTCGGTTTTGGGGAGTTGCAGCAATTTTAATTTGACTGCCTAATGTTGTAGTCAAATTACCAGGACAGACAGTCATATATGAAAATTGCGTTATTTTTAATGGGAGTTTAATAAATGATTTGTCCCTCACAGGTACTATGTCCACAAAAGAAAGTATCAGCACGGTTACGTGCAGTACCGGTACCGGAGCACCTGCTGCTGCCCTCGTCCCCCGCGCCGCCCGCGCCGGGCGCGCCCCCCGCGCTGCCCGCGCCCCCCGCGCCCCCCGCGCTGAGCTGACCGCCCGCGCGGTAGCACGATGTCCCCAGTTGTAGCCCGGACAAGGAGATGCACTCGAAACCTACCCACGCTGAGGATGGACACGCTAGACAGTAAGCAGAAATATGATCATTGTTTTGCTGAAAAATCCGATTGGAAGTCTTGGCGAGTCACTTTTAACACATGTAAGCGTAAAAATCTTTGCCGGTTGTTAAAAAACCTGGCAGTATGATTAAACGAGGAAAAAAAACATATATGTAGCTGGTTGCTGAAAATCTTGACAGTTTTGGTTCTTGAGAATTTGAGACGCCCCAATAAAATCGAAATGTGAAATTAAAGGAGTTTTCTACTAATATTTCGTACTTCCAAAAGTAAGCAATGACAACAGCAAGTACTCTAGTAAAAGTATGTATAAGAAAAATATAGCCAATGACATGGTAGCATCCACTATTCATTTTACAACATAAACACATATTTTTTTCAACTGTCGTATGATACCCACACAATTTATCATAATTGTGAAAAATTTCTACGTATATATTTATTTAAAAAAAAATATAAATATATATTTAAAAAAAAATGTACGACAGAATGTAGTGATTCACTTGGCTGAGCCCACTACCATTTGTATCTTTTGTTAAGAACTTGATTTCAAGTGTCATTTTTTTTTTTTTAATGGAGGAAAATGTAAGTTATTCAACATCATTTTCTTGCCAATTCATAATTCTTCAATACTTCTCTTTTAGTCGTTAGAACCTGTGTACGTAGGAGATACATTTCTCCTTGTACCGGTTGGTTAGTGTTTCGGCTTTGAGTTTTTGAATGTATGTGAGCTTGCGGATGTTATTTTTTACCTATTTTCAATTGTGTTTTGTGCAAACTTTGATCTTTTATGTAACTTTCTTTGAAAGTCGCTAAAAAGTCCCTTTTTCTTTTAGAAGATCATTTTATTTACTCCATTGTGGGACAGATATGACCTACAATTTGTCTTGAAATCATCCCCACAATAGTGTGAATGTTTTTTTTTTTGAGGCCTTCTTGGAATGAAAAATGTGACGGATGAGGGTTTTTCCTGAAGTGACATACACCAGATGGCAGCACTAAGACGTTAGGTCTAGCCACCGGTCAAAACGCTTGTGTTTTCTGACATTAGTTAAATTGACGTCAACGGCATACGTGACGTTTTGAAGTAGTAAAATTCTCGCGTAAGTGGCGCCAACTGGTGGCGTGAATTTTCTTGAAAACGCTCTGCTAAACGCGTAATATGCGTTTATCTAATTACGCCAATCGTAACTTGCGCTTAACGTAAGTATTACGAATCGATTATTCCTTTCCCCAAATCCGGGGTAAACCTTCTTATTCTGCTAAGTCCCTTATGATATGAGGCATAAGTGTTTCTTAGCCCTTAAGTAGTTATCAAACCTTATTTACTTACAGAAAATAACCAATTTATATTTTTAAATGTAAATAAGTTTAAAAAAAATAACATTCGCAAGCAAAGTGAATATTATAATGTTGACTTGACGATACGTAAACATCTTAGTGTGACCTGTTGGAAAGAACATGAACAATTTAGTTTTTAGTAAAAAAAATTACGTTGGCTCTTGTAAGGGTTACGTTGTTTTTGGATAATATTCAAGATTGAGTTCCCTTAGCTTATAGAGGACTTTAACGTCAAAAATAAAGCTTTGACGTTGACGTCACTCTGTTGAAAACTGACGTCAAACCCTTACAGTTGTCAATGTGTACCCTTGTGGCTACACTAACAGAGTTTTTGATATTCCTTAATTAGGGTAAAAAACAGCTTTAGCCCTGGATACTGAAATTCTGAATAATCAGCCTATTATGACGTGCCTATGCCATCATGAATCCCATGCGAGAGAGGGACAGAGGTATGCGGGACGCATAGCGCTATCTCTTTTTACAGAGGCATTATGATGGCATCGGCATGTCATAGGGTACAACTTTATTTCTGATTACTTAACAACAAGTAAATGTTTTAGCATTTGACTATTGAGGAAATTGAATAATCCTTAAGTTTCTTAAACGAACGCTAGTACTATTCGCTTCACTTGTTCAATACAAAATATACTTTATGCATTTCGAAATAACGTAAGTTTTGGATTGACGGGTGATGCGAATATTTTGACCAATACGCCAAGTTAAACGAGAGCAAAAGATATATTTTTTGTGGTTTTGTTTGGTCACCTGTTACGGATTTTTCTATTTAATCAATAGAGGTATTTCTGAAAATGCGCAAAATCCCTGTAAGTGAAGCCAGAAGTAATTTCTTGTATGGATGACTGATATTATTCTGTAACCATTATGCATTTAGCTCAATAGTAACCTCGGAGTATTACACGAACAAACATTATTATAAAGTTTATTATTAATTATTGTCATGTATTTTATATTATTTATTTATTTATTTCATCCTCGTATTATCTGTCGTTATTGATATTATTCATCGAAACTTTAGTTTTGTATAATTATGTAATTTATAGGGTTGTTTATTATGTTGGTGGAGTATCGATAGATTGAATAGTGTTGGGAAAGGCGATTATTTTATCGATAAATCGATTTTATTTGCTCTTTTCATTCATCAAAATATTCTGTCTATTTTGGTGTCTGTCTGTATGTCACCAACATAAGTAAATATCGATGCCAATCTAACATTTTAGAAGGGATGTCCCATTGTTTTACCAAGTAGTGAAAGTATGTACTTTTTACGACTTATTGTATACATTTTTATGATACGTACGTATGTTTACATATTATTATACTTCGAACGTTTTTTTAAAAGGTTTATTTTCTATAAATAGCTGATTGATGAGAGATAATACTTAAATATTTCCTAACGATGGCTTTATGTATGTTCACAATGAGAGCCACGGAATGAATGGTATGATTCTTAGCGAGGCATAAGTTTTGACTCAAAAAGTCATGTCTTTCTAAGAATTAACCAAGTAATGCAATATATTATGAATTTTAAGGAATCCGATATTAATGTCCGTGCTTTTCAAGTTAACTAAGTAGACATTATTGTCACGTTGAGCTCAAAATACAGATTTCGGATTCAATAAGGCTCTGACACTAGGGAGTGTGGGGTCGTTAGACCTTACTGCCCACACGATAAGAAGGTAGGGCTTGGAGCATAAAAAATAGCAATAACTAATCGAACTGTAATGTCCACTTAGTACACTTGTCTAGATAAATATAAACAAGTCATCCGCCTCATGTAAGTCACTTTAATGCTAGATAGTGTATAATCAAGCAATAATGAAGAAACGAATAGAAGAAATCTATTGAATCTATGTATTTAGTTGATTCATCTGTCGTGTTAGTACTAAAAAGAGATGAAAGTAGCGAAGAAAAGAGATAGAGAAAAAAAAGTTAATTTTTATTTGTAAAAAATGGGTAATTACGTGTCCCAACTACCTAAAGATTGTGAATAGATGAAAAATGTCGCACAAATTATTGGAAAAATCTTCTCTTACTGTACATTGCCAATTCACTTCCAATGTTTGTTCTAGTGATAAGTATTGATGCATTTTGACGTGTAACTTTTATTGTTATTGAATATTTCGATGCCTATTGTCGTTTTAGGAGGCTGTTAGCGTGTGACAGGGAACGGGTTTTAGAAAACATCGCTTGTCGGCTATCTCAATGAATAAAGCACACTTTAGCTTAGTACGAAATGTAGGGATATTAGAGAATGAAAACGTACATTGGTTTTTATAGTAACGTTTTCTTTCTGACGCCACAAATTGGTCCGTCTAACTCTAAACCAGAGCGAACTCGCCACGTATTCGGCTATCTTCGGGAGCGTTCGTTTACGTAGTGACATTAAAAGCGGCGTGTTTCTTGTATGGTGTCACGTGCGTTACTGTTTAAACAGATGCATACATTACTAATGTTCTAAAAAGAAGGTTTTTTGACAAATTATTACGGGTTTGATATATGTTCCAAACTTGGCTTGATAAAGCCCTAACAAAAGAATTAGTTTTAAGGAGATATTACTAACATTAGTAGGTTATGATAAAATGCTTGCGGTACTAAAAATGAAATAAAAGTATCCATATGAAATAAGGTTAGCCGTAGAAGACCGTTGTGGTGGTAAAATGGTAATGTAGAAAAATAAACTTGTTTTATTTGAGGACCGGTGGTAACTGGTCCTTTGGGTAAATGCGCTCTGAGTTTTTATGGATTTTAAATAAACCCTAGGGGTTGGTGGAAAAATATGAAAGCAGTGACTTAGGAATAAAATCATAAAAAAAAATTGCGATGTAACACTGCAACTTTTGACATTGCAGTTTACTCTCTATGAAAAGAGAATAAGAGATATTTTTGTAAAGCTCGAGCTTTTCTGCCACACGCTTTCATTACTTGCCTCTCGTTTTTATTCATCGTCATTCAGGCTCTATACTTCGCACCCTGAATATTCGCCGCCATCTTAAATTTCCCTTTCACGAAATCATACGAATTTTTACGGAAATATAGCGCCTAGATTGGGCATGCAAGGGTAATCGTACAAGACAAGTCATCTCGCTACGATTTTTTGTTTCATTCGCACAAAATGAATGGTTTCACTCGTTCAATCATTCACTTTGTAAAAAAAAAATATTAATGTTTATTGTTTTTGTAGATGAGGTTGACTGTATGTCCAAATCGATGTTGGAATTTTAATCGCCATTTTGGTTAGACATAAATAAACCTAATAAGGGTAAAATGTAGAAAATGAGCTACATTTTAAACCCGTTCTTAATTCGGCTACATATTCAGGTCGCTGTAAACTATTAAAATGTAAATCTTCCGTCCCGAAAACTTTGGACTTGCAGTCAGTAACTCTTTGAATGAATGAATGAAACGAGTGAAACCGTTTAATGCTTTACGCTCCTATTCGATTTAAGCAATTATTCCGATATTGACTTTATGACATTATTTTTATAATATGAACGAATACTTTGTTGGTTTGCCAGTTTTAAGGAAAGCCTCATTTTAAGTTATGTTAAAATGTAATAAAAACCACTTCATTATTTAGTGATTCTTATAAGAGATTTGAAGGCATTAAACCTGGCAGCCTGTTCCTTGTGTGTAATTAAAATCTTTGTGCCGTAGGGGTAAAACCATTGAGGCGATAGACTAGCAGGAAAGGCAATGTGCTTTCAAGAAGGAAAGAGATGAAACAAAGTGTGGCCATGCCATCTTCGGCTGTCCTACTCACTTATAAGGGTCACATTACCTTCCGTCTCTTTCTCTTGAGTAGCCGGGTATAATATTATCGTTATAATTTGTCAGCTTATAAAACATGGCATATAAGTTATAGTGTTACCATCCATAATGCATTTTTATTTAAGTTATTAATAAGTAAAGAACAGTTTATTTTAAAACTGTAGGTATAAGTTGTAGAGTCAATATCAGAATGCACGTAAGTTGAGCTATATGCTCGGTTTGGTGAGCTAGACTCAACGATGCTCAACTTGGGAGCTCAATTGTACAGATTTCTTTAGTATTCGAAGTTACTTTTAGGGCAAAGTCATTGAGCTATCGTGTTGTCTGTGAACATTGTTTTAAACGATAATGGTTTAACGCAATGGCAATAAGGGCGATTTTTTGACGTATTTTGACAGATTTTTTACTTTATACTCTGATAGATTGCAATTTTTCATATGAAAGCAGCAATGTACGTCAAATAGTCGCTGCTGTTTTGCACTAGAGTAAAAGAACTTTTATAAAAGACAGTGACATTAATGCCAATATATTCTTATGAAAAATAGTGTTATTAGTAACATTAAAAGTCATTTAATGTGACTTCTAAATAGATAAAATAAAATAGTGTTTCTTGTTACAACGACGTTCACAGATAACAGTTTTAAATAAGCATTTAAGCAAAAATGTATGTGTCACCGAATTTTTGTAAGAATTTATATATAATAATTATTAATTAATTAGTATCATACCTGTATCATACTCATTTGATGCATTTTCGACTAAGTGTATTGAAGTGTAGTAGCATGAACAGGAAACCTTCGGGTTTTTGATGATTACCGAACGATTAAGAAACTTATTAAGTTTCCGAATCGCCCCGAAGCAGATCGTGTATCGTGCTACTGCATCGTGTTGCGCGTGCGGTTGCAATGCAACCGTACCGCGTTGCTGTATCTAGCTTAATAGTGTTATGGTTAGCTTTTCTTCATACTGTTAGTCGTTATTGCAGTATTTTGATGCAAATATTATTATTTAATAAGCATATTCGTAAATAAATTGACTCCGATATAGAATGTGTGTTTTCTTTTGATTCTTTGTAACCTTACCTCCCTATGTTTGAATGTTTTAAGATAAAGGTGACAACACTTATTTGCAAATAAACGATTGTGAATCTATCATCTATACCAATATCTAAAGCTGAAGAGTTTGTTTGTTTGTTTGCTTGAACGCGCTAATCTCAGGAACTACTGGTCCGATTTGAAATATTCTATGAGTGTTTGATAGCCTATTTATCGAGAAATATTATAGGCTATAATAAAATCATCACGCTAAGACCAATGGGAGCGGAGCAAACAAAGTTGCGCGGGTCAACTAGTAATATTATAAATCTGAAGAGTTTGTTTGGTTGGTTGTTCTTTTATTTTTGGATAGCACATTTATCGTCCAAGGCTGCATGGCTATAACATCAAGCTACAACCAATAGGAGCGGAACATTAATGAACAATGTTACGTAGTTGAAGTTGCGCTGGTCAGCTAGTTTTAAATGAAAGAAAATTATTAAATTATACAGTATGAAACAAAAACCCTGTTGTTCCTTGTAGGGGCATAATATTTAGAATCAATCATCAATATCATATCAGACGAAAAACGTCCACTGCTGGACATAGGCCGTCCCCAAGCGTCGCCACAACGACCGGTCCTGCGCGTCTCGCGTCCGTCGGCTACCCGCGACTTTCGAATCAATGTGTGGTAATTATGAAAGTTATTTCTGAAAATTATTCAATAAAAAAAACCAGCATTAATATTGAATCATTAATTCTTAATTCTTTATTGTACGCCAAAACAGCTTATATAAAACACAGTGATGAAAGTTCATGTACAAAGGCGAGCTTAACTCAGAAATGAGTTTTCTCCCAGAAAACCTTTGAGTGATAGAGAAAGATGACAATGGAGGGTAGGAAATTAATATAGGACAAAATTATGCAAGTTATGCTAACCTCTGCACCTGTTTCAACACGAATCAGAAGGTCGGGTCTCAGTCCCGAAACAACCTGCTACGTCGCCTTATTTCTAACAACTAGGGAGCGGCACCCGATGTCCTTCGCGCAACCGGCATGTCCCTATGCCTTTCTGCTGGCGAATTCGTGTGTCCTCCCATAAATGCAAAGCATGTTGACGTCACCCTTTACGGCGAGCATTGGGTGGCTCGCTGTCCGATCAGAACCAAGCCCGGGTCGACGGCGCCTGTGCTCGAAGACGGGGCCCGCTAGGGCACTGGTCGTAACGGGCCCCGGGCTGGGCCTCAAGAGAGTCACACGGATGGGTTTTAGTCAAAGTCTTGACACTCACATCGCCCTTAACGAGACGTGCCAAATTCTATCGGGTCGGGATGTCTGAAACCGACTCCGCTTAACAAACTAACTGGTATAGCACCGTCTGCTGTACGAAGGGGTGTTGCATGCGCGGTTGAGAAATGTATGTAACCAAGAATCCGATTCCCGACATCTCCTCTCCGAGCATGCAACGCCCCCAAGACTGTAGTGTAAACCACCCAAAGTAAGAGGCAAGTTGTGAGAAGAACTGCACCCTTCACCACCCGACTTCTTGAAACCTCAAGAACCCCTGCTACCTGGACGTGAACTGCAGGGGCCTGTATGGAAACCGCTCAATCGTTTTCTCATCATCATAAAAAACCCATTCTGAACTAGTCCAGTATCTTATTTTTTTCAGAGTCCCTCCAGTAGGGCAAAATGAGTCAGTTTTCGAGTATTAAAAAAAGGCTTTCTGCAGCCTTGAAAAGTAGGTTTGGTGTTAGAAGACACGGTAGTAGAGAAGAAAACCTTAAAATATGCTTACAGAACTTGAGGCAAATCAATTTCAGTAAACTTATCGGTGCGCGATATACTGGCTTCCCACGATAGTTGCAATTCTAGTCAAAGCCTCACCTTCCAACAGTGATCTTCTTACTCAAACTGTCCGTTGAAATTTTCGCTTCAACCGGTCTATAATGGAAAACCTCACTGTGAAAAATTAGGAGTTAGATTGATTTGAACTGTCAAGCTACAGCTAAGGTGGGTTCGTTCACTTCACCTAAGCGTTTACGTGACATTTTAACAGAATAGACTCGCTATTATTCCGCTTTGATTCAGCTATCCACTGACAATCTATTGTGCAAAAATTGTTTTGAAAATGGATTGGAAATCTCACTAATTGGATTCAGTTTTTGCAGAATAGGATTACAGTTTAGTTTTATGGGTGGTGTAGAAAACAAACACGTGATTCAAATTCAACAATTTATTAGACATAAATAACAATTCGACAGAAAATCTAATTATATTCAGAATTATATAAAAAACGCACCACAGGCTAATCTACTTAAAAACTAATAAAGATCAGAATCTCAAATTAATTTATTTGAATTCAGAATTCGAGATAATTGTCAAATTTTGGGAGAAATTCAAGCTTTATGTGATAGCCGACTAAGTTCGAATTCCATTGCAATCCATACTTTTTAAGTCCTTTTTATAGCAGACTAGCTTTTTCCCGCGAGTTCGTACGTGCATATCTCGTTTTCTCCCGTTCCCGTACGAATTTCAGAAAATCTTCTCCCCTACACTGACGCAAGCTGAAATTTGGTATGTAGGTCATGCCAAATTTCAGCTCTTTACGACCAGTAGTTTCGGCTGTGCGTAACTGGCGATGTATTGAAATTATCTCGAATTTTTTTATTCAAATATAGTAAAGAAGCGAACTATTACACTAGAAGAAATAACAGTCTTTTCGTTAATTTTAATATTACACTTTTATACACAAGTCACAAATTTTCGTCAGTTACGGAAATATACAAGGCTTTAAGGGAGATAATATTATTATCAACTATTTAAATACATGGATAACTGCAATATAAATGAGGAGTGTCTCGTCAAACCTTATTATATCTGATTTCGTAAAATGCAAGAATAAATGAAAGTTTCGGTTTTATTTTCTGCATCCCATTCGAATAACCTTATTCATAATACAATTTTGTTCTTTATAGTTTTTGACAGACTAAGTACAAATATGAATATAAATGTGGATGGATGGAGAGGGAGAGAAAGGCCGAAGAAAAGATGGATGGATTGTGTGAGGGGCGATTTGAAAGAAATGGGAGTTAGTGATAGCGTGAAGGCTGATAGGATAGAATGGAAGAAAAAAACGTGTTGCGCCGACCCCAAGTAACATGGAATAAGAGCAGGAAGATGATGATGATAGTTTTTGACAGACACTCAAATGTAAAATGCTGTTAAATGAAAAAATGCTGTTAAAGAAATCAAATCACACACGATCAAAGGTATTCTCCACTTTGAGCAACGAATATAATCCATCCACACAGTTAAAATCGCTGGCATTAATAATAGATTTGTATTATTGCACACTCCAGAAACACACACAAAAGTATTGCTATGTTAATCTGTTAAAACCATTTCAAAGATTTAAAAAACTGCGTTCCTTTAAATATTTCGATGATTAAATAATCATCATCATCATCTGCCTAGCCTTTTCCCAACTACATTGGGGTCGGCTTCCAGTCAAACCGGATTCAGCTGAATACCAGTGTTTTACGTGGAGCGGCTGCCTACCAGACCTCCACAACCCATTAACTGGGTAACACGGTACATCATGGCAAGACTGGAGTCAGATTTACTGGCTTCTGACAATCAGTAACGACTGCCAAAGATCTACAAATGACAGCCGGGACCAACGGCTTAACGTGCTTTCCGAGGCACGGAGGAAACTCGTTATGTTAAGATGGTCACCCATCCACAGACCAACCTTGGCAAGCGTTGCTTAACCTTTAAGATCGACCCGTGCGGCTGTTATTATTTCGATGATTAAATAATAGCTATTCCAAATCCACATTCGGATGAAGCAAAGTGAAAGATATAATTTAGTAAGATATAAATTATTGTGATTTGTATCATTTTGCTACTATTCTACTTATATTCCTAATTTGAATTCTAAAACCCGTTTCTTTCTACCCAATTTCTACTAAAACTTCAAGAACTATGCAGCTGTAACCTTGTGCTTTTGAGACTTTTTCTTCTTTTCTTGCACATTTATCTGTTCAGTTTGCACATTCTTTCTCGGATCATTCTGTGAAACCTTTTTCTCATAGATTCTTTGGAATAGAACAAATTTTCCACTTTGAATGTGCTTTGTTTCATAGATGGCGCCTTTGAGCCTCCAAGATGGCGTCTCACAGTGTTGCCAGCTTCTACAATCCTTACCAATTTGTAGTTTATCTAATAATTTTGTAGTCATCCCTGGTATGATTGGCTGTAGGATTATTCCGCATATTCTTAGGGTTTCCATAGTAATGTGTAGAATAACGTCGAGTTCTTTCTGACTCTCTGGATTTTTGCGTAATTCCCAAGGTTTGGTATTTTCGAAGAAGAGGTTCGCGACGTGTAGTACTTTGATGACAGCGTCCACTGCTTTGTAGAATTGGTAGTTTTTGTAGTGAGTGTGGCAGATTTCTGTGAAGCGGAACGAGAATTCTATATTTTGCAATACAATTATATATACTTATTCTTGTAGTTATAATAGTGTCAGAGGTAAAAAACTGTCAAAGGACTGATTGCATCATTGTTAACCGCCAATAAGTTAAACGATTTTTGAAACAATAGTCGAACCATATTGATGGGCATTCGCTCCATGTTAAATACTGGTATTTAGATGCATCCGATTCAGTGGCGTAACTAGTAACAATTTTGGGGGTCCCTTCTCATCTAACTCTGGTAAGCTCACAAATGACTTTATTATTTTTTAACAAGACAGGTCTATTAAGCACAAAATTTTTGTGGCAGGCCAAGAAGATGGCGGGGGTTAATGGATATGTTCCGTTCATATTGGCAATAAGAAGCCTGCTAAAGATGGAAGCTGAGCTTAATATAGTTGGTAAAAGCTAGGCAAATGGTGCTGACTTACCAGGGAGACTTTCCACATAGTCCATCAGCATGGTAGCATGCTGGTTGCCGGCCACGCTTATCAGTTCAGCGGCGTGTAGCGTGGGGAACTCGTGGCGCGGGTTGAGAGCGGCGCCGCAGCAGCGGGATGCGAGGTTACCCAGTGTATCCGCTAGCTCAGAGTTCGCTACGTTTATCAGTTTTGTTTCACTGTAGTCTGTGAACAAATAAATATAGTCATGTAACTCCTGATAGCTACTATCTAAAGAGTGGGCAGGGTAATTCTTGAGCAACTTGCTTCATCGTCGACCGCATCATCGCTACCCATCAGATGAGATTGTGGCCAAACGCGAGCTAGTCGTAACAATACATAAATATGTTTGCCTTTTTAGGGTTCCGTAGCCAAATGGCACAAAACGGAACCCTTATGGATTCGTCATGTCTGTCTGTCCGCCCGTATGTCACAGCCACTTTTCTCCGAAACTTTAAGAACTATACTGTTGAAAATTGGTAAGTAGATGTATTCTGTGAACTGCATTAAGATTTTCACACAAAAAGAGAAAAAAACAGGACATTTTTGGGGTCCCCCATACTTAGAACTGAAACTCAATTTTTTTTTTTCATCAAACCCATACATATGTGGGGTATCTATGGGGATAGGTCTTCAAAAATTATATTGAGGTTTTTTTTGCACAAGAGACACTTCCAAAGTGGTAAATGTATCCCCCCACCCTGTAACTTCTAAAATAAGAGAACGATAAAACTAAAAAAATATATGATGTACATTATCATGCAAACTTCCACCGAAAATTGGTTTGAACGAGATCTAGTAAGTAGCTTTTTTTAATACGTCATAAATCGGAATCATCTAAATCTCTAAGGTAGGTAATTTGCTTCAGTATTTTATATCTTTAAACTAGCTGACCCACGCGGCTTCGCTCCCGTCAACTGGCTACTATACCTCCCTACCCTACCTACCCTACCTAAACTACCTACCCTACTCCTGAATTTTGAGCCCGAGACCTTTCCAACGAATGCCTTCCACCTGGCGTTAATCCCGGCTATTGCCAGGGTCCGCCTTCCTACTTAGCTTCCTCCACTTTGCCCGATCTTCAACATCCTTCTCAGTCAGGCCATTGGCTCTCATGTCGGACTTGACGACGTCCAGCCAGCGCTTGCGAGGGCGACCACGGGGCCTAGCCCCAAGAACAGCCATATTCATGCATCTCCGACCAACGTACTCCATAGGGCGGCGCATGATGTGGCCATACCATCGCAGACGACACTCTTGCAGTTTTTCCCCCACGTCACGGACACCAAGACTACCTCGGATGTATGAGTTGCGCATGCGATCGGATCGCGTTACGCCACTCATCCACCTCAGCATCTTCATCTCCGTGACGCGAAGCTCCTGGGTGTGTCTGCTTAGTGCTGGCCAACACTCGCCCCCGTACAGTAGGACAGGCCGAATGATGCATTTATATATCTGCCCCTTGAGCTTCGGAGGCATTTTGCGGTCGCATACAACGCCCGTCACCTCGCGCCACTTCGCCCAAGCCGCGCCAATACGTGCTTGGACATCGTCGTCCACGATGCCAGACTCGTGCAGCACGGATCCAAGGTACCTGAACGTATCGGACTTTCTGATCAGGTCCGAACCTATTCGGATGGTGTTTGTATCCGTGCTGCCACAGGACATGTACTCAGTCTTCGCCACATTTAGTCTCAGACCACCGTTTTCAAGCGTGTCCTTCCAAATGTTGACTTTGCGCTCAAGATGGGCTTTGTTCTGATTAACGAGGGCGATGTCATCGGCATACATCATTAGCCATGGAGGCTGATCTTGGATGTTTGCCGTAACTACATCGAGCACTAAGTTAAACAAGAACGGGCTAAGAGCCGAGCCTTGGTGAACGCCAACAGATATTGGGAAGCCATTCGATTCGCCAACAGCGGTCTGGACAGAGGACACGGAATCGCGGTACATGTCTCTGATAATGTCAATATAGGCCTCGGGAACGCCCTTGAAGCGCAGTGCCCACCAGATGGACTGCCGAGGTATACAGTCGAAGGCCTTCTGCAGGTCTAAAAAGGCCATATGCAAAGCTCTCCTTCTCTCTCTGTAAGCCTCAGCCAGATTCCGTAAGGCGAACACTGCGTCCATGGTGCTGTTACCCGCCCGGAAGCCATATTGACACTCAGAGACAGTACACTCGCTACGGAGCCGTGTGTCAATGATGCGCTCGAAGAGCTTCATGGTGTGGCACATGATCTTGATACCGCGGTAGCTACCACAATCCTGTACGCTACCTTTGCCTTTGTAAACAGGGATAATCAGGCTAAATCGCCACTGGTTCGGCATTTCCTTGGTGATCAGGATGCGGTTAAAAAGATCCGTCAGAAGGTCCACACCATGTGGGCCCATCGCCTTCCACACTTCAATTGGCACATTGTCAGGCCCGACCGCTTTCCGGTTCTTCATGTGGCGAAGAGCAATGCGGGTTTCGTCGGGGGAAATAGGGGAAATAAGCCCAAGGTTAGGAGGCGGTTCCGGAGGAAGGTTATGGGGATGCTGTTTGTTAGACAGCTCCGCGAAGTATGTACACCATCTCTCCTTAACAGAGGGGGCATCGTAGAGCAGCTTACCCTGGGCGTCCCTTACACAAAGACATTTGCTAATGTCCCGTGTAGCTTTCTCCCGGCCACGCGCCAGCTTAAAAATAAGCTTTTGCCCCTCCGCAGTTTCCAGCTTGTCGTATAAGGGCGCCAGACTTTTGCTGCGGGCTCTGGCTACAGCTTTTTTGCAAGCGCGCTTAGCCGCTCCATATGCCTCCCTGTCATCCGGAGAGTTGGACCCTTGCCACTGTTTAAATAAAACCTTCTTCTTCCGAGTCGCCTCCTGCACCCCGTCATCCCACCACCACGTCTCCTTTCCTATGGTGCGGCCACCACGAGAAGTGCCAAGGACGCGCTTACCCGCACCGGTGATTGCTGAATGGATCCTACTCCAGATCTCTTGAGCGGACTCATGCGGAGCACTGATCTTAAGATGCTCGACCTCCGCGATGAAGTCCGACTGCCTAGGACCATCAAGCAACCACCACTTAGTGCGGGGTTTGCGTTTCTCGTTCACTCTCTTCTTCGGTACAACCGCAAAGTCCAGGACAAGGAGGCGGTGTTGAGCCGTTAGGCTTTCGCCTGGGATGACTTTGCAGTTGGTAACCTTGCCAATGTGGCACCGTCGCACCAGCAGGTAATCTATTTGGGTTGAGTAGGCACCACTACGGTACGTAATAAGATGCTGGGGCTTCTTCTGAAAGAATGTGTTCGCGATGGCTAGGTCAGACACAGCGCAGGTGCTAAGTATATTGACTCCCTCTGCGTTTAGCTGGCCATAACCAAAACCACCGTGAACACGTCCATATTCTCCAGCAAACTGACCTACGTAACCGTTGAGATCCCCCCCAACCAAAACACCTTCGGAATTCGGGATAGCGCGTAATACGTCCTCACTCTTCTCGAGCCGCGATTCTAAGCGGACGTGTTTTGTGTTGTTTGTCATGAATTGCCTCTAAATAATTACAAATATTACTTAACATAAAAACTTGTGGACTCAGTCTAAATGAGTAAAGTGTGTCGCGCGTGTTAATTTTGCAAGTTACAACTTTTTCACAGTGCACGATGAACTAATTACTTTTATACACAAAAATAGTGCTGTGGTAGTTATGTCTAACCAAGGGTTTAGCCCCTTTGGTCGTAGCCAACTAATGCGGCGAAGTCCACCACCTCCTCCATCAACCTCTGACCAAAACCAACCAGTTGAAACGGAACCCCCCCCATCCACGGAGGATAACTTACTGGCTGATGTCATCGCTACGCCGGAGATCCAGAAATGGTTAGGATCCATAGAGACCTGTTTAAATGAAGTTTGCTCTACTGTTGCCGAAGGAAAAATGAACTCTGACCAGAAGCTCCGCGTCACCAATCTTTGTAGAAAAGTCGCACATGGGACATCTCAAATGGCTGTCCTATACCAATCCCTGAAACAAAAATCTATTCAGGCCTACAGCACTATCCAGTTCCTTCAAGAACAGCAGGTCGTTGCAAACACTCTGCACCAATTCAAAGAGGTCGTTGATAAAAAGATAACGCAACCAGACCCTAGTTCTTATGCCAATATGGTTAAAAAGGGTACAGATAATTTTATTCGCCCAGCTAATTTTAGTTCCGTTGCCATCTATCCTACCGATAAGAAACATTCAAGTGACGATACAAAAACACTCGTACAAAAAATTATCTCGCCGGAGGAACTAAAACTTCGAGTCCGTAGCCTAAGAAAAATTAGGAATGGAGGCGTTATTAGTTATTAGCACGGATAGCAAAGACGACATTGCTAAATTAAAAAGTTCGGAGAAACTGGTCTCGTCAGGCCTTAAAATTGAAGAACCGTCAAAACGCCGCCCCAGGATAGCAATAATTGGTGTCCCCGTAGCTCTCAGTGAAAAGGAGGTGTTGGATTGCGTTTATGAGCAAAACCTGTCTGAAAAATTGCCGAAAACTACTCGAGAAGCCTTTTTAGACACAATAAAAATGAGCCATAAGTCCGGAAAGAAAGATCGCCCAACATGTAATTATATAGTTGAAGTCCCTCCCAGCATCAGGAAAATACTGGTGAACCAAGGCCGTATTTTTATAAATTGGACATCATGTCCAGTTAGAGATTTTACATTGGTGACCAGGTGCTTCAACTGCCAGCAGTTCGGTCACGCAGCCAAGTTTTGCCGCGAAACGTCTCCAACATGTAACCTCTGTGGTGAGACGGGACACTCGTTCAAAGATTGCAGCAACAAAACTTCTCCTCCTCAGTGTGCAACGTGCAAACGTTTTAAGCGGAAACATGATCACCCAACTGGTGACGTGAATTGCCCAGCACGAAAATTCGCTGAGGACAATTATATTAATTCCATAGACTATGAAGGCGCCTAAGAGCGCCACCAAATATTTTTATAAATTCGCACATAAAAAGTAGATAAGTTAGTTTTAGTATTATGACTAATCAGCTAATCAGTGATCTAGACAGTTTTTCAGTGTCCGAAGCAAGAATCTGTAATCTTGAGGAGTGTAAAAATCTTCTTCGCGTAGGTAAGAAAATGTTAACAGTGCTCACACAAAATATTCGTAGTATAAACCGTAATTTTAACGGCCTTGAAGTGCTGTTACAGAATCTTGAAATAAGCTGTGACATTATTGTGTTAACAGAATGTTGGCTCTCCGAACAAACAACGAATATACCATCGCTAGAAGGCTACAACTTACACAAAACCAATAGCCACATTAATCAAAATAGTGGACTAGTTGTGTACATAAAAAATAATTTAGAAGCAGTGGTAGAGGAACCCTTATTTCAAGACTGTAACTGTTTGTTAGTTAAAACTTCCCCCGATACGGTATTTATGGCCATTTATAGACCACCATCTCAAAATATTGACAGATTTCTTGACTCGCTTAACATAAACTTGGATATAATATCATCTTTTAAAAATATAATACTTTTAGGAGACATTAACATCAACATTGCTTCCGGGAAAATTGATACTCATGCACATAACTATCTGAACATCTGCACATTTCATGGACTTCTACCAGCTTATTATTACCCAACGCACCAGAGCGGCTCATGCCTCGACCATATCATTATAAAGTCAAAAGCGCCGTCCATAACACTAGTTACTAATACGTCACTTACTGACCATCAAGCTGTTTTACTAACATTGCAAATACCTTCACCTAGAAAAAATTGCATGCGCAGCTATTCTAAAGTCAACATGACTAATCTTGAAAATGACATACGAGCAATTAATTTCGACCCAGTTTATAGTTTGAGTGACCCAAATATTTCATTACAGTGTTTCATTGATTTGTTACAATATGCGATTAAGAAGAACACTTTAACAAAAGTAATACCTAGAAAGTACAATAACATTAAACCATGGATTACGCCCGGACTTGTTCGCTGTATCAGACATAGAGACCGACTACACCAAAAATGTAAACTTTCCCCTGAAAATGAAATACTATTAGTCACTTATAAGCGATATAGAAATTTCTGCAACAATCTGTTGAAAAAACTAAAAAAGCAATACGAGAAAGATCAACTACAGAAGGCAGGGAAAAATAATAAGCTTATCTGGAAATTTATTAAAAGTAACACATTTAGATCCAAAGACTCAGAGCCTCCGCTTGATCTTTTAATAACCGACCTTAACCCATCCGCAGCGACAAATAAAGCAAACAATTACTTTATTAACGTTGGGAAAAATCTGGCAGAAAAAAACCTATCGCACAGAATGTCTTCTTTTCAAAGTCCATCTATGCCTCATACTACACTGAACTCTTTTGTACTATTAGATACGGACGTGAGTGAAGTGATAGGTATAATAGACGGGTTAAAGGACGTCTGCGCCGTCGGTTGGGATGACATTCCTAATTCTGTACTTATAAAACTTAAATATCAAATTGCCCCTCCACTAACTCACATTTTTCAGATATGTTTAACCCAAGGAATATTCCCAAAATTGCTAAAAAAAGCAGTAGTCACCCCCGTTTTCAAATCCGGAGACAAAACCTGTGTTACTAACTATAGACCTATTTCAGTACTAACGGGACTTTCAAAGATTTTGGAAAGAATCATTAACAACAGACTAGTAAAATATCTTGAAAATAACAAACTACTGTCAGATCAACAATTTGGTTTTAGGCCTAAAAGATCAACGAGTCAAGCAGTACACAAATTGACAAATTTTATAAGTAAAAATCTCGATAATGGCATGCATACCATCGGGATCTTTTTAGACCTTGCCAAGGCTTTTGACACTATTTCTTGTTCTCTTCTATTACTTAAGTTGGAAAAAATTGGCATAAGAGGAGCTCAGTTAAAATTGTTAGCGGACTATCTTAGCGACCGTTGCCAGTCTCTTAAAATCGGTGAGTACACGAGCTCTGAACTTAAAAATAGTAACTATGGAATCCCACAAGGCAGTATTTTGGGGCCCACATTATTTTTAATATATATAAATGACCTTTGCCGCTTACAACTTCAAAATGGTTTAATTATGTCATATGCGGATGACACAGCTCTACTGTTCTCAGGTAAATTAAGAGCTGATGTGTATGAACTTGCTCAGAATGGCTTTAATATTGTGTGTAATTGGCTACATAATAATCTATTAACGTTAAATCCAGATAAAACCAAATGTATTCTATTTTCAATGAGAAATACTAACACGATGCTTACTAACCAAAACATTCGCGCGCACAATTGTAACACAAACGGTGACACAACATGCACTTGTCCTACTTTAACTAAAGCTGACCACATCAAATACCTCGGCGTCACGATTGACACAAACCTAAATTTCCGTAAACACATCGATTTATTATGCACTAGAGTGCGTAAGTTAATATATATTTTTAAGAATTTACGGGACATAGCCGACTACAAACTAATTAAACAGGTTTATTTGGCTTTGTGTCAATCTATTCTTGCATACTGCATAACTTCTTGGGGTGGGGCCGCAAAATCAACTTTAATACTGCTAGAACGTGCTCAAAGAGCAATTCTAAAAGTCGCTACACGTCGCCCGTTCAGATTTCCTACACACCAGCTTTATATGGCATGCAACGTCCTAACAGTTCGACAACTTTTTGTTCTAAGTATAGTTTTACTGCAGCACACTGAACTAGATTTTAAACCTGTACCTTCAGACAAGAGAAGAAAGGATCTGGTCTGCACGAACCCTCAGACTAAACATGCTTTCGCAAAAAGATTTTATTTATTTCTAGGACCTTTCTTATATAATAAATTTAATAAATTGCTTAAGATATATAATGTAAGTTATAATAGGTGTTACATAATGTTATTTGATTATTTAGCAAAACTAAATTACTCGGACACGGAAAAACTACTAGAAGTGTTAACCTAAGCAGCTGACTATACTGTAATTACTCTAATTTAATATCTATTATTTTATGATAATTTTAGTTATATATATAATATAAACATTTCCCATAAGCCTAGTTTGTAATAAGGTTTCGCAAAATATTGTATAGCTTAGATATTGAACATTATGTAAATTTAATTCATTGATTGAATATGTACTTTCGTAGAGGAGATGGCCTGAAACACAGGTTTATATAAACCTAGATCAGGTAACGCACTACATTACCTTTAGAGTTCTATTTATGACTGTAATATTAAAATTTTGCAGTACCTACCATAGTATATTTCCAAATTATTATAATTCTATTATAGGCCTAGACTAATATATACCTACTACTGAACCATATGTACACTTTTTGTGAACTTGTTATTTCAATAAAATTTATTATTTATTTATTTATTATTTATTATTTAACTCATCCCAGAAGGCCTCCTTTTCAGACTCACAGCAACCAGTCTGAGGAGCATAGGCGCTGATTAGGTTCGTTACCGACCCTTCGAACAGCACCCTAACTCGCATCAACCGGTCGCTGCATCGGTCTACTTCAAGGAGTCCATCCTGAAGGTCCTTAGACAGCACCACGGCCACTCCGCTCCTACCCGTTGGTGATCCGGTGTACACTAGCCGGTACCCCTGCCCGATGTCACGTGACTTATTTCCCTTCCAGCGCGTCTCCTGAAGGAAGGCGCACTGGACCCGACGCTTCGCAAGTACGTCTGCGAGTTCTTGGCAACGTCCGGTTAGGGAGCCAATGTTCCAGGTGGCAAAGCGGAACTTCTTCTTGGGTACTATCCTCTTTAGCCGTGCCCGTACTTGACACGGTAGCCCTAGCCCACTTATCGCAGGTTTAGGGCGATGTGCCTGCGCGTCGTTATGCGGCGACGCCCTAGACCGAGTACCCTTACCTAACTTGTTTCTCTCCATTCATATATGACTGAAGTTGGTTTTACGTGGGGCGACCAGCCGTCTGACCCCCACAACCCTACAAGAGGGAAACCAGGTTCGCCAGAGCCTCGTCCGTTGGACAGCAGGGTGCACCGCTAGCAGGTGAGGTTGGCTTGGGTCTTTAAGATGGCAACGGACCCCATACACCCCACCTTTCCAACGAATGCAAAACCGTGTAAATCGGTTCGTGCGTTCTGGAGTTATATCGTCAGGAAGGAAAACCCGACTTATTTTTATATAGTAGATAACAATGATATGGTCAGACGACAGAGGGACATTGGCACTTGTCTCACCGCCGGCGAGGAAGCGAGAGCTATCGACTATTTGATCGCTGAGGAAAGGGACAACAAATATAGATCTCGTGTGAGTAAAAGAGACACATACATTCATAGTCGATAGCTGGCTATTTACACTGCCGGCGAGCGGTTCTTACCTCTAGTTGATCGCAGCGACAACAGCTATCAAATATACTCGTTTAGCGACACTCGCTCGCCGATGCTCGCTTGGCAGTCAGAACTCACCAACCAACGGTAATTTCTACCTTTAGTGCAGAACAGATCGAGTATTGCGAGTAAAAGCCTGTCGCACAAAAGCACTCGCTGACAGCCGAGAGTCAAAACTATCGGAACTTTTCACTCGCTACTCGCCAACTCATTTCGAGTTTGAAGCTTTACTCGCTGTTGGCTGATCGCCAGTGGTGAGACAAGTGCTTATGCCATAAAAATGTTATTCTCAAGCATAGAGCTATCTATGACAGTACATACCTCAGCGCCTCGTTGCCCACGGGGCTGGCTCGTGGGCACACCACATTGCCCAGCAACTAGAACATCTTACTAAACAATAATAATACTCACTGGCATCGCTCGCCATCGTAGCTTCCCTCAGCAGCAGATACCTCAGCGCCTCGTTGCCCACGGGGCTGGCTCGTGGGCACACCACATTGCCCAGCAACTAGAACATCTTACTAAACAATAATAATACTCACTGGCATCGCTCGCCATCGTAGCTTCCCTCAGCAGCAGATACCTCAGCGCCTCGTTGCCCACGGGGCTGGCTCGTGGGCACACCACATTGCCCAGCAACTAGAACATCTTACTAAACAATAATAATACTCACTGGCATCGCTCGCCATCGTAGCTTCCCTCAGCAGTAAATACCTGAGCGCCTCGTTGCCCACGGGGCTGGCTCGTGGGCACACCACATTGCCCAGCAACTAGAACATCTTATTAAACAATAATAATACTCACTGGCATCGCTCGCCATCGTAGCTTCTCTCAGCAGTAGATACCTCAGCGCCTCGTTGCCCACGGGGCTGGCTCGTGGGCACACCACATTGCCCAGCGACTTGGACATCTTACTGCCGTCTACGGTCCAGTGTGAGTGGCACACCAGGCGACGTGGAGGGTGCCATTTGATGGCCATAAGGAATGCTGGCCAGTATATACCGTGGAACCTGGAGAGTTAAGAAATATAGGTATTTGAGTGGTGAAGGTTAAAGCCAGATAAATTAAAATTTTGATGACACTAAAATGAAAACCACTACTTAAATTGTCTAACGTATTTATTTTGTCAAAGAGACCAGCTAGTCAAAAGCTTCGGCAGCGGGTTTTTTCAGGTCTGGAGTTCTACTAATACCTAACTTTGCTTTATATCGTGAAAAGTGTGTACGTAATCGTAGAGCCCTTTAGGTGTCCAACGAGTGTGGTGGCGGGACACCAGTTTGTAGGAAGCGACTTTGTAGCAGCTCTAGAGCATCATTGCTTTTGACTGGTGATGGGGGCTCGCCACACTGCTACTAACTATTCATCATCATCATATCAGCCGAAAGACGTTCACTGCTGGACATAGGCCTCCCCAAGCGTTGCCACAACGACCGGCCCTGCGCGTCTCGCATCCATCGTCTACCCGCGATCTTCAACAAGTAATCGGTCCACCTTGTGGGAGGCCGCGTCTCCCACAAGGTGGACTAACTATTACAACTCCTCAAAGTCAGAATCAACAGTGGTGCGAGGTCTAATGACCCCACACACCCTAGTGTCAGAATTTCTAAATCGCCTCAAGGGCCTCTGACGCGTTTTAAAAAGTATGAAACAAGAATAAAGATACAAGAATATTCGCAGTATAGCTGTGGAGTGCGGTGCTCTTAAGCTTATTTTTTATTTATTTATCCTATATTTGTGAGGCCCATAAAACACAATACAAATACTATATATATAAAAAATGGGAATGCCGCCAGTCTTTTGGGCTCACTTCAGTGGACAGCGATGCGGAAGAATTTTTTGGCGCCTTATTTTAGTTAGGATTTTTTATTACAATTAATTATAAAAACAATAACCTAATACATATTTTGTACAACAAACTTAAAAACTACGTCTGCACTTGAAGTTACGGCGTCGTGTTACGCTGCGAAGTGTCCCGGCCACAGAAAAGCCGATACAGAACACCTTTCGGCTAAAACTCTTAAGCTTACTATTGCTAACTACTGCTAGAATGTATTGATTTGCCAAAACGCTTCCAATGATAACTCATTTGTTCAATTATGACAAATAGTTAAGAAGTTATGAGGTATCAGATGAACTTACACACAAATACACTTATATATGTAGGGGGCTGTAGGGGGATGTGATAGACCCAAATAAAAGGGTAATTCACTTTTTGAAGTCTACGTTTATTTTTAGACTTCTTAACTTTATGCAAAATACAATGTTCCCCTTTCGTCGTCCCATGATCTTTTTTATCTCTCGTTCACTCGTCTCTGCGTTCCTACAACTATCAATCGTTTAAAATTTTGATGTGTTCTAAATTAAAAATCCTACATAATATGTCGATCAAAATCATAAATCTCCTTATGCTACACCAGGGATGGCAAACCTCCAGCGAGAGAATTCGTGTGGTGTTCCACAGGGTTCGGTTCTGGGGCCGCCTCTGCGGGACATCGGCTATGAATGGGTGCTGCGCGCCGACCTCCCAGCGGCGTCAGCGTCGTCTGCTATGCTGAAGACACGCTGCTCCTGGCGCAGAGGGAGTCGCACCAGGCGGCTTAATCGCAGGACGATTCTCGGCCACCTACTGCGCGGGCCTGCGGATGGCGAGCATTGGTTGGCTCGCCGTCTGATCAGAACCAGGACCGGGTCGGCGGCGCGCTGTGTTCCACGCGCGGCTCAAAGAGCTGTCAGCAAAAGACGGGACCCGCTAGGGTAAGTGCCTGCTGGGGCGCAGGAATCTGTTCGAAAGAGGCACCGTAGCCCTGGAACGCGGCGGGCACTAGGAGGAACACGGATGGGTATGTAGTAAGAGTCTGACACTCCCTCCTGCTTCACCCAGAGCGGGAGGAGTCATTTGATTTGATTTTTTTGATTGAGTTTCATTTTCTGTATACTCATGTTTCTACAAATAAATGTCTTGTCTTGTCTTGCCCATCCTTAAAAAAAAAGGGATGGCGAACCTTTGGCACGCGTGCCGGTGGTGGCACGCCGCAAAATAATTTGCGCACGCCAATGTAAGATTCCTACTTAGCATCCAGGTAATTTGTAATAGAAAAAAGCACCCTAACTTTTCCTTTTTTTTGAACTAGAATATAAAGAAAGAAAGAAAAAATGAAAGAAAAAATGTTTATTTGGGACTCGCACATAACAGACAGATGTCCCAATAAAGAGTTAAATGTATAGGAACTAGTTTGTTGTTCTTGTCCATTAAATTACCAAAGACACATTATCATTATCATGGACACATTATTATTATTTTTTTGGAGAGATAGCACGGTTACCAATTAAGGTTTTCCAGGAAATCCCTGTGCTACACCATGGTCGGGTAATAAAACAAATAATGATGTGCTCACTTGAGTATATCCTTGCCCACAACGTGTAGGTCGGCGGGCCAGGCGCGCACACACTTCATGTGGTCCGTGTTGGGGTAGCCCACGACTGTCAGGTAGTTGATCAGCGCGTCCAGCCACACGTAGATGCTTTGCTCTTCGTCCCCTGGCACCTGTATCATGAGGTGAAAGGGAAGGGTATAACTAAGTATTTAGACAAAATAAAAAATAGCGTTTATTTCTTGCTTAAACTCTGAACGCCCGTAAGCCCCAATTGGGACCAAATCGTAGTCTTGCTGTTGTCTTGCGTGCTTGGTGCCTCATCATTTCAGCCAATTTCCGTCCACTGCTGAACATAAGCCTCCCCCAAAGAGCGCCAACCATCCCGGAGCAGTCCGCATCTATAGCCACCTTTCTTAAATCGAGGCGTCCCGTTCCCGTTGGAATTTCAGGATATCTTCTCTTAGTGCTCCCCTACACTCCTCAAGGAAGCTACATCCCAAATTTCAGCTTCCTGCGACCAGTAGTTTCGGGCTTCGGCTGTGCGTTGTATGCCATGCAGTCACTCAATAATGGAAGAATCTATCTTATATATACTATATACTAATACTAGCTGACCCACGCGGCTTCGCTCCCGTCAACTGGCTACTACCCTACCTACCCTACCTACCCTACCTACCCTACCTACCCTACCTACCCTACCTACCCTACCTACCCTACCTACCCTACCTACCCTACCTACCCTACCTACCCTACCTACCCTACCTACCCTACCTACCCTACCTACCCTACCTACCCTACCTACCCTACCTACCCTACCTACCCTACCTACCCTACCTACCCTACCTACCCTACCTACCCTACCTACCCTACCTACCCTACCTACCCTACCTACCCTACCTACCCTACCTACCCTACCTACCCTACCTACCCTACCTACCCTACCTACCCTACCTACCCTACCTACCCTACCTACCCTACCTACCCTACCTACCCTACCTACCCTACCTACCCTACCTACCCTACCTACCCTACCTACCCTACCTACCCTACCTACTATAATTTGAGATTTAAACTATCCTATCTCTCAAGTTGGATCGAACTGCACATGGTGTGCGAATTTTATTATAATCGGTTAAGTGGTTTAGGAGTCCATTGAGGACAAACATTGTGACACGAGATTTATATATATTAAGATATAAAGCTGAAGAGTTTGTTTGTTTGTTTGTTTACTTGAACGCGCTAATCTCAGGAACTACTGGTCCGATTTGAAAAATTCTTTCAGTGTTAGATAGCCCATTTATCGAGGAAGGCTATAGGCTATATATCATCACGCTAAGACCAATAGGAGCGGAGCAGTAATGAAAAATGTGACGCAGACGAAGTTGCGTGGGTCAACTAGTTTTATATATTGGGATTAATCAATATCATTTCAGCCGAAAGACGTCCACTGCCGGACATAGGCCTCCCCCAATTTTGCCATAATCGCCACGCTTGTGCGGCGGGTTGGCGATCGCAGTGTATAGTGTTACATTTTACAGAGAACGCTGCTGCCCATTCTCTCTCTGGTGAGTCCCTTAGTCGATTGAAGTCTAAATATCTGATAGTAATACAAACCCGTATGGCCCAATGAACTCTGTTGGACGGTCGGCTGACCGATATGTCGGGCAAGTACGCATCGTCCTCCAACATCTCTTGTAGTTGCTTCTGAAATTTTGATGGGGTAATCACGCCGTCTGAAAACAAAAGCGTTTAAAGGTTTTTAGGGTTCCGTACCCAAAGGATTGAGAACGGATTTGATGGATAACTAGCTGCCGCCCGCGGCTTCGCTAGCTTTCGTCAGTTTTTAGGGTTCCGTACCTCAAAAGGAGAAAACGGAACCCTTATAGGATCACTTTGTTGTCCGTCCGTCTGTCTGTCAAGACCCTTTATATCGAAGAAGGTTGTTAAAATAATGCTCAATTTCCGAGCATGTTTGAGAAAAGGAAGTAACTGGAGTATCATCGAAATTTAAATGCAAATGCAATACAGCTTTAAATAACTAAACCAAACGTAAAAATCATCATCAAGATTCGTTCATAAACAATAGAGTTATGCCCAAATAGATAAATACAAATTGTACACACAATTTCGCGAAATTAAAAAGGACTCTATTCAATTCGTAACTCTATGGCGTACATGTGACGTCACATCTGAAAAACCAATAAGACCCAAGTTTTTTGTTGACTTGTGCTCTGATTGGTCGCCAGTTTATTTCAGTTCACAATTTCTCGGAATGAATTCGAGAAATAATAAACTATCAAATTTTAATGCGTAAAAAAGCATTCCAAATGTTCAGTTGACAATTTAACGAAAGTTAACTATCTCTCAAGTTATTTAATAATCTTACGTTTGTTTTGAGGAGCTCGTGGCTAGATAATAACAGCCGCACGGGTCGATCTTTAAGGTTAAGCAACGCTTGCCAAGGTTGGTCTGTGGATAGGTGACCATCTTAACATACCGAGTTTCCTCAGTGATTCGGAAAGCACGTTAAGCCGTTGGTCCCGGCTGTCATCTGTAGATCTTTGGCAGTCGTTACGGATAGTCAGAAGCCAGTTAATCTGACTCCAGTCTTGCCATGAAGTACCGTGTTACCCAGTTAATGGGTTTTGGAAGAAGGTATACACTAGTGGCCAAGTCGATTTGAGATACACGCTACTGTTATAAGGGTTCCTTAACTCAAAAGCAAAATACGGAACACGTATAAGATCATTTCGTTGTCCGTCTGTCGATCTGTCACGACCCTTATTCTCAGCAACTCGTGGAGGCATCGCGTTGGAATTGATATCAAATACGTAGATCGATGGTACCTTGGAACTGTAAAAAATAAAGCTTCTAAGACAACGCAATAAACAGACGGCTTTATACAGCTCGCGTTACGTAAGTTTACCTCTCCGAAATACATCGCAATTGATTGCGCAGGATGTCAATTTGGCAAAAAACAGGACAGCGCATGCGCGCGGCCCAGGATGGCACGTGTAATGGCGTCTATCGCTCTCAATGCAATACGACTGTTGATGCGAAAAGTGTTACATGTTGTTTTTGTTTTTAAAAGCATTTATTTAACTTGCAATGAACGTATGTATGTTTGTTCGGGTGGAATATTGCTACTCAATTTTGAAGCAGATATCTTCAACCGATTGAGCTGAAATTTTGTATACACGTTTAGTTTGGATGACAATACACGATAAGCTGCGTGACGTTATTCTAAATCCAATATGGCGGGCCATTCAAGATGGCGGAATAGTTATTTTTAATGCATTTCTACAATATGGGTATCAAACAAATGAAAGGACTTGTTGAGAGAAACTTTAAAATAATGTGACGTCATTCTAAATCCAATATGGCGGAACATCCAAGACGTCGGAATAGTTATTTTTTATGCACTTCTACAATATGGGTATCAAATGAAAGGTCTTGTTGAGAGTAACTCGAAATAACTAAAAAGTAAAAAAAAAATTAAAAGCAGCGTAAGTACCTATAAGTATTTTTTTAATCAAACCTCGAGACAAGCTTTTATGATTAATTTTAAAGGAAAATTTTATTTTCTTCTTTTTAGAGCATTTTAATAAAAGCGTTTTTTAAAAAGGTTTTTAATTAGTTATTTTGGTTATTTCTTGCTGTTTAATTTGTGTTCTTGCGGTGTATGTGTTTATTGTGTTACTTCTTGATATTGTTATTTATTGTTGCTGGTAGTCTTTAGTTACTTGTCTATAATATAATACGTATAAACAAAAAAATGTTCTAGAAACGTAACACTTTTTTACGCGATTGCGCCTGCGCGGTCGTCACTAAAACCTAAATTCCGAACGGCAAAGAACCGCGGAGCGAACTGTAAATGCATCATTTTTACGGAAATATTTTGATACTCGCAGTAAATCAAAACCTATGGGGAACTTCCCGTTGACCTAGAATCATGAAATTTGGCCTGGAGCAAGGTCTTACAGTTAAAGTAAGGGAAAGGATCTGATATTTTTTTTAACACATTTTTTTTTTTTTGCAATTACAAACTTATATTTGCAGTTGTAGAAATAATAATAATAATAATATATGGGTTTTAGTCAGTAAGAGTCTGACACTCCCTTCTGCTTCACCCAGAGCGGGAGGAGTCATTTGATGATTGACCCTTAAAAAAAATAAAAAATTGGGAGAATATTTTTTTCAATTACAACGTTAAGTTTGTCTTCCAATCGTACGATAAGTACAATTGATGAGTTAAAAAATAGGATTATTTTAGCATTTCACAAATTAAAGTGCTTAGCGACGGACAGTGATCTAATTAGAAAAATAAATAACAATATTTACCTCTGAGGCATACACTTCACCCTTAATGTACCCCCACAAAAAGAAATCCATGGGAGTGAGGTCCGGAGATACTAATACTAAATATCTAATAATAATCCCAAGTTACGTGTCCTATCACCATAAAAAAACAGTCAATCACAAAAAAAAACACAAATACTAAATAATAATAATCCCAAGTTACGTGTCCTCTCACAATAACAAAATAAAATCACAATTCTTTGCGCGCGAATTCCACAAACCCTACGTTCCGAAACGACAGCGTCGGCGTCACTGAGCAGGCCCCACTTACCGATCGCAAAAAAACAAGGATGCAACTAACTGACCTAGTTCTGTTTCATTCAAATGCGCTACGTTCGTCGCTTTCGTAGTGAAAGTGCAAGTGTGTGTGTATTGATTGCTTCCTTGTTTGCATTTAGAGGTGAGGTTAACCGTTTAAAAAAAATATCTGTTAAAAATTAAATGATGAATATTTTTATCAGTTAATTTTATCTGTTGAAAATATTAGTTATTATTTTGAATCGAATCATTGAATTAACTATGTTTTAGTTTAAATATAGCAAACGAATATTATTAAGAACGCGTTGAAATTCAATGAACTTTCCTTCATACTTTAACAGGCTTAGGACTGTCTAGCACAGTGTCGCAAATCAAAAACCGCAGCAAAATCACACACGTAACACGTACGCTCCAGTTGACTGCTCACGTCGCGACTAATATAAATAATAATATTCGATCGACGACAAAATATCACTCAAAGAAATAAAATTAACTGTTAATAAACATTTTTCGATTACCAATACCATTATAATTTCATTCTTATTTTGAAAGCGAAAGAGCCTACATTCGCGTGCAACCAAAATTATTAATAAAATCAACACGCGCCTTGGTCATCTCCCGTCTCACTCCATCGGGCGCGATCGTGCCTCATCGGAGTCTCGATCGGCGGCCGGCGCAGCGCGTTGGCGTCGGGCGGCCGGCGGCGGGCTCAGTTCGTCTCACTTATTCAATATTATTTTCAACCAACGCGCGGTGCGGTCTCCAGAATGTCCGAATCAAATAATGATAATTTTAACAGTTAATGTTGATTTCAATAATTGACTGTTAATGATATTTTTATTTAACTGTTAGTTTTAATGAATAATGAATATATTAGCCATCTCTATTTGCATTGCCAATTTTTAGTGAATGTCCTTCGACATGCGTCAGAGCGGCAACAACGCATCGTAGATTCATCGTTGTAAGGTGCATGACCTATGCTTAGACGATATTCAGCTGTTAGAAAAGATACATCGTGTTCAAACCGTGCAAAAACTTTAAAAATCATTTGCGACTAAACTACTGCTCCTAATTAATTTATTTTTGGTACAGAGCTTGAAAATGGTACCTAGTATAGGCAGTTTCAAGGAAAGCCCCTCTGTCGTATCAACGTTGTATATCAATTTTCATTTCAAAATAACTATATACATTAAGAATATACAAAACCAAATACGATCAGGCGTCGAAAAATTCCTCTGCATCGCTGTCATCCGGAAACGTGCCCAGAAGACTGGCAGCATTGCCACGTTGAATGGCAATGCTAACTCTTTGAGCAAAGAACGAGCCAGCCCTCTGGTCACGCAAAGTGTCGACCAGTCGGCGAGAAATGTCCTTAAAAAGGAGCCGCGCACTCGGACCCCATGACCCCAGCGTTTCGACCCCAAACGGCGCAAAACTGTAATTACCAATAAGGTTACAGTATTTGCGCCGCTTGAGGGCCTCAGCAGTCGCAGCAGCAACGCCGGCACAGCTTGCCGTACTTGGAACATGTGATGGCGCAAGGGTGTCGACACATGTTGCGTCCCACACCAGAGGCCTACCCACCTTCCACGGCACCAACGTCATACCATCTGGTCTCTTCCCATCGTCACGTACCAAGCCACTAGCTTCTAATACTGCAGGTACGCCGGCGGTGACAAGAGCTCGTCGAATAATGTCATTGATGCTAGCGTGTCGTGCTATGCGGCCTGCGCTCTTGCAGCAGGAAAGGCCATGGTGTCCGAGACTGTCGACAGGTACTCCGCAGTGACACCGATGCGGAGCAACACAAGGTGCGCCTAAGCGGAGACAGACCGCGATCCGAAACGATGCGTCATCCATCATAGTACCTATGGTGGATGACGTCCCGATTGAAGAAAGTGTGTTTGTAATAATTTGGTCTACTTTTTCCAAAAGATGTGAATGTTTCCATAGATGAGAGGAGCGAAGGCTATATGTGAATTTTGGTCCAAAGCAACAGTATCGAATAAGTGTGAAGGCCGAATGCATATTAATTTTGAAAAGTCTTTCCGAGACATCATTAAAATTTTGTATTTTCTGCTCAATGAATGTTGGAAAGGATTCATCAAAAATTGGAGAGCCCGGGAGGTGAAGAGAATTTTTATCAGTGACTTTGATATTCGGAGCTATAGTGTTAAATTTTGCTAAGGTAGTCTGTCTGTCAATCGTTTGGGGGAGGTAAATTTCGCATTTCGAAAGGTTGAGTTCTAGCCCAATTGAACTAAATTTATCCATCAAAAAAGTTAAATCTTTAAGGACTGTGTCTACATCACCTCCTAGAGTTCCGTCATCCAAATACCAAACATTAAATTTAGAATTTAGCTGCCGAATTATGGGATTAATTGCCAAACTGAAAATGACTGGCCCAAGAGGATCACCTTGTTGACAACCGACTGTTGACTCCAAAAGGTTTTCTTTATATAGTAATTTAGAAGGATGCCTGTAACATTGGTGAAGAAAACTGTAAATTTTGGGTATTTCGTTTTTAACTTCTGTCAGCAAGGTGCCCTATTCACGGAATTGAAGGCATTTTTAATGTCAACCTGGTATTTAGATACGAGGACAAAGCGTGCACCGCAGCCTCACAGCCCCCTCTAGAACCGAAGCCCAGTTGTAGGGGCTGGAATTTGCTGGCCAGAGATTCACTATAAAAAGCACAGCAAATTTTGGCTGCGATGCGCCTGTAGGTAGACCCTACGGCAATGGGACGAATGCCGGCATCTTTTTTGCGCAGGGCACATAAGTTTGCTCCATACAAAATATCAATGACGGCTTCGTTCACATTGCCGGAGAGCATTAGGTTGATGAGGGCCGTCAGTTCCTTCAAAAAGGACTCACCAGCTTCCCCAGCACCTGCGCACATTAAGTCCTTCAGATGCTGAGGAGAAAGACCATCGAGGCCGCCAGCGGAGCCACTCCGGAAGGAACAGACGGCCGCACATACTTGTTGAACTGTAATTTCGAGTGAGTTTGAGTCAGGATCAGGGGGATCGGGGAAGGTGAGATCATCTGCCGGGGTGGGATGTTTGCTCTCCAGAGCCTTAAGTGTCTCAGGAGAGCACGTCGCAACCACATCGCTGCTAAAGATGATCCTAGCTGCGCCCCTGATATCACCTTCGCCTAGTTTGGATTCCACATGGTGCAATAAGCCTCTTTGGGGGAGGTGTGAAGAGGGATTTGGTTCGAAACTATGGGCCGAAATGTTGCAGTTATCTTTAATTTGGGCTGTTAGCGTTTTTTTAGTTGCCGAATTTTTTTGCACATGTAAAATCCTAAATGGGAAGGTGAGCAGTTGTTCCCAAGCACTTTGTGAGTTCTCTCGGACGGCGAGGCGGACACAACGCGCCAAACTCGAAGCCACGGATGGTCTCGCGCCACGAGGAACTCTTTTCAAAACAGGTGTCGATGATTTTAATTTTGCCAGGATTTTCCAAAGGGGTTGAGGGGGTGAATCAGGTGTTAAGGGTGTGATTACAGTTGGGCATGATGAAGGCACACTGTGGGGTTTGTGTTTCTTGCCCACATGTACCTTCAAGCCTCGTTCACCCTTAAAATATTTTTTCTGTTTACTTATCACGTTTTAATTACTTTTATGCCGCTCCGATCGACGTCATACTTAACGCCGGCTGTCGCTGAAAACCAGCGCTGTGGTTCTGTCTCGCACACGAGTCCCAGCATTTTGCTGAGCGATGGCCGTTTTGCGCGAATATGACGCATATCTTCCCAATTCTTATAATTAAGTTTTATTTAATTTCTATTTTTTTTTGCGTCATGCTTGGCGCAAATAAACGCTTTTTCTTTCTTTTCTTTCTAAGCCAGCAATAGCTATTTTCCAGAGATATTAGCAAAAGGAATGCGTATAACCTAGGTTAATAATATGTCGAGGTTAAAGAAATAACATTCACGCTAGTGATAGTTAATATATCACAAAGCAAAATAAAACGCCGTGCTTTTCATTCACATCATAAAGCAAATGCTTTAGTGGCTCTCACTTGTTGCTATTTGCGTTATGCTTTGTTACATCGCACTCTCTGTCTGTCCGTCGCGCATCGCAATATCGCAAGCGCAAGTAGCAATTTGACAAATTAGCAAGAAAGCAGGCGTGCTTAAGGCGCTACTCCGACCAAAACCTTGCGAAATTCCGTTTTTCAGAGACTATTAACTCATCAGATAAGAGAAATAAACTACATCTCAAACTGAAAGCACATTATTAATATTCGATATCTTATCACATTCCACGTTCTAATTTTTTTTTAAGTGTTATAAATACATTGTAATCCAAATTTAAAAAAAATACTAAAATGATTTATTGTGTGCATCTGGTGCTAAAGGCGACGCTCTAATCATTTGAGAGTTAATGGATAAATTTAAAAATCTAAATTATACACGTTTTATTTAATTACAAAAGTTCGCTTTTCTTTTTTTATTAAAATAATTCCAAAAAAAATTGCGAATTCTATGATAAACGGTGGGGTGCGGCAAAGAGGAAACGAATGCTTAAGGTTATTTGGTCAGAGAAACGCATTTTAAACGTTTTACACAGCGCATATGAATTCGCGATCTTGGGCGGCTCACGTTATCAGTACAGTATCACGAAATATATTTAAAATTTTAAATGGTATTTTGATTCTTGCTTTTGTTAGTGTATAATTGTATATAAATCGTGATTGGTCTAATATATAAAAAATAATTATTAAAACATAAATAATAAATTTTGCTTCCAATCAATTACAGACAGTCCTAAGCCTGGAAAGTATGAAGGAAAGTTTATTGGTTTTTTAACTGTTATATTACATCGCGTTTTATATTCATAAACGCGATGTAATATTCTTATAAATCATGCTGTCAGGTCAGTAACAGTCACCGCACTTGCTTTATTCACGAGCCTACACATGATTTTAATATAGCATATTAAATAGCTTGCTTAAAATATAAAGCGTATAGATGGGCAGTCCACCCACCCGGGTTTAAACCCACCTGGGTTGTTTTGGGTGTTTTGGGATAAACACCCGATTTCCACCCAAATTTCGGGTGTAAATGATTTTTATACATAAATGACATTTAGTTTTTAATTTTTGTTCTTTTATTGAATTATACATAATTAGGGAAATAAAATAATGCAAGATTTTTTTTTTCTGGTACTAATCAAAAACAAATGACCTACTTAACATTCAATCACTATCGGATTCTTCATTATCATTGTTACAAACGACAAAATGTAAAGGCTGTCTGGCTTCCCCTGACGTTGAAGGTGTAGGTTCGTTGTAGTCCTCCAATATTATCGGGTCTATAGAACTCTCCATTCCGGTTTCATTTTCATCATAGCTCTCATTAAGTTGGTCTATAAAACTCTCTATTATGTTTTCGTTTTCATTTTCTTCATCTAACTGAATGTTCTCATTATTAAGTTTATGTTTAAGATTCCAGTTGTAACAAATATATGAAATTTTTGCGGCTCTTTCCGTTGAAAGTCGATTTCTTTTCTTATTATGTATATATCCTTGAATACTGAAGGAACGCTCGGTTGCTGCTGATGTACACGGAGCTGACAGGATGCGTACCGCTACTTTGCTTAGCTCAGTCGAACTACAAATTCCTTTCCACCACACAATGGGCTCAATGCTACGCACTGAATTCCATATAAATTGTCTAGCCCAAAAGTTTTCTTTATCTTTGTAACAAGCCAGTTCGGCCATTATATTATGTAAACTTAGTTGCTGGCTTAAATCGTGGATACTTACTCAAGATGAAGAACTTCAGACTATGGAGTTTTCCATAGTCTGAAGTTCTTCATCTTGAGTAAGTTCAACACCCTGAGCTGAAGGATCCAGCATATACGCTGCCAAATGAATTGGTCTAATGGACATTTTGCGCCTATCAGCGACTGATGTCAGAATTTGCTGTTTACCTTCTTCGTTCAACATTGAAGTATGAGGCAATGCGAAACGTATTTTAGCCAGTATATCTTTAAACGTAATGTATATTTTGTGGATACCAAAATGATCTCCCTCCAAGTTAAATATGCTTTCAGTAATAGGTTCTAGAATACTTATACATTCATCGGTCTTCCTCCAGAAATCGTCATTTAAAATTAGATTTTTAATATCCCTCGCAATCAGCACATCTTCACTAACAGCCATTCTTTGCAAGGCTACCTTGTTTGTTTTTAAACTTTTTAACGAAATAACGTGACTTCCCCATCTAGTAACACAAGGTAGTTTTAATGTTCGTGCAGAATCCTGGTTTTGACTCAATTTTGTCAGTAGGGAATTTAGTCGTTGGCTCTTTTTAACAGTTTTTATTAGATTTAAGGCTTCCATTACAAGAATTTTAATGTATTTTACCTTTAAAACATATTTTTTAACATAACTATTTTTTTTTTTTTATTATTGATAGGCACGCGTTTGACCACTGTCTCACCTGATGGTAAGCGAGGATGTGGTCGAAGATGGAGCACGAAATAACCTATTCACTCTTGATTTAAAGACTCCCAGGTTGTAGCTATCAGGAAACACAGACTCCGGCAGGGAATTCCACTCCTTAGCTGTACGCACTATGAATGTGTTCCCAAAACGTTTTGTGCGTATGGGTGGGCTGTCCACCATGTACCGGTGGCGCATCGCCGTTCGTATTGTGGTCCGATGATGGACCGGGCTTGGCGGAATTAAATTATGCAATTCCGTCGCACATTCCCCAAAATGCAACCGGTAAAAAACCGACAGGCTAGCAACTCGTCGTCGATGTTCAAGACTTTGGAGCTTCAACGCGACGAGCCTCTCATTGTCGATGATCCTCTTGGCTCGTTTCTCAATTGACTCAAGGGCATCAAGCTGGTATCTGGCAGATCCATCCCAAAGATGAGAGCAGTATCCCAAACACGATCGAACTTGCGCTTGATAGAGTTTGAGCAGCTGTTCCGGTGTAAAGTACCGTCTCACCTTAGCCAGAATCCCCAACTTCTTTGCAGCCACTTGAGCTTTTGCCTCTATGTAAGGGCCAAAATTGAGAGTAGATGTTAATGTAACCCCAAGAAGTTCAAGATGGTCGGTTATCGGCACGGTTTCACCGCGGAAAGATGGAGCTGGGCGGAATTGGCTCCTTTTGGCGGAAAATAGACACGCTTAGGTCTTAGCAGCATTGAACTTGACCAGATTGGCATCGCCCCATTCAGAGACCGCCTGTAAGGACACGTTCAAGCGCACAACCCCCCCGGAGAGACCGGATCTGCGACCCACCAGCTCGTGCGTCGGACACGTATCTCTCAGCAACAGTGCTGTCGTCTGCATACCCAAAGGTACCGGGTTTAAGCAAATCATTAATATGCAGCAAGAACAGTGTTGCCGAAAGCACCGACCCCTGAGGAACCCCGGCATTAATATCCAGCAGTCCAGACGAGCAGCCATCTATGACCACTCGGATAGACCGATCCCTCAGGAAATCTGCGATCCAATCACACAAACCGGCGGGCAGACCGAAGGAAGGAAGCTTACTAATAAGGCTATCGTGCCAGACCCTGTCGAAGGCCTTTGAGATGTCAAGGGAGACCGCCAGTGCCTCCCCGTGCTTCTCTATGGCCTCACTCCAGATGTGAATGGCATACGCTAGAAGATCCCCAGTTGACCGATTTCGACGAAACCCGTATTGCCGGTCACTAAAGATATCATTCGCTTCTAGGTACGCCAGGAGCTTATGATTCAGCACGCGTTCCATAGTCTTACAGGGTATGGACGTTACCGAGATGGGTCTATAATTCGACGGGTCAGCTCGACTACCCTTCTTGGGCACGGGCTGCAGGTTAGCTTGCTTCCAAGCCTTCGGCACTTTTCCAGTCTCGAACGAAAGGCGAAATAGGCGTGTCAAGATCGGAGACAGCTCAGGCGCACAAGTCTTCAGAACAATTGCCGGTATCCCGTCGGGACCACTAGCCTTGTTCACGTCTAGGTTACGCAGTACCCCACGGACGTCCTTCTGATGAATGCGAATGTTCGACATACTCGACTCGCATTCACCAGGAGAGGCGGAGGGCGTCGCGCCACCAGGATCCAGACGTGAAGATTCCGCAAACAAAGAAGCAAACAAGTTCGCTTTCTCCTCAGCGGAGTGGGCCAGCGTCCCGTCGGGTCTCAGCAGTGGTGGTAGTGAGGGGCGGCAGAAGTTCGATTCGACCGACTTAGCCAGGGACCAAAAAGCCTTACTACATGCTGGGTATGAAGCAAGTTTGTTCCCTATTCGGCTAATGTGGTCAAACCGAGCCCTCCGCAACACCTTCTTGCAGGACTTAGCAGCTCTGTTGAAGGCTCTCTTCTTCTTCTAATTTAATTTCATCAAATCAAATAAACACCCAATTTTCTGGGTGTTTATGGGTGCTTGCGGGTGTTTATCGGGTTTTTATCAAAGCACCGGGTTTAAACCCGGTGGATTGCCCATCTATAAGCGTATAGCATAAAGCAAGTGATTGCCATATAACAACTTTGAACACTACTAATTCATTAATAAACCCGAGGTAACGAAACCATAGCGCGAATCAATTCGATCCCAACGCCATCTAGTTACTAATACGGAACCAAATTGAGGGTTGGAGTATTTTTACGTCAATACTGCGAGAAACACACTGGTCCTACGTGCAACGTATGCAACGCTTTCGTATCGTATCGTATTGTATGTTGCGTTGCATACGATAAGTGTGTTTCTACTGCATAGGTTTTCATATAAAATCAAGTGTCCAGATATCATAAAGCCAGTAACGTAGCTAGCATGGGTGTCACCCGGGGCAGAAAATGTGGTGTCACCCCACAAACGAACCCCCCCCCCCCCCCAAATAATTAAGAGTGGCGCCTATAGCTTTTCGTACTGGTGATGGCAATCGCAAATCATTTTTCGGAAGGGGCCATTTGCGCTGCAGGTTTCTTTTTTAAGGAATATTCTTACATCATACTAACAAACGAAATCTCAAAAATTAATGTGATTATTTTGATTTTGTTTTCATTAATACTAAACTCAATTTTGTTGAGTAACGCAAGTAAGCTCAAGGACGAAAAGGCAAAACTAGAGATCATCATCATCTCTCTGCCTAGACTTCTCCCAACTATAATTGGGGACAGCTTCTAGTCCAACAGGATTCAGCTGAATACCACAATATATAATTGAACAGAAGTAACTTAATGGAGAGAATGGACCCCAACTCGGAAAGGATTTATTTTCTTTTGATCATTCATATCATACTTAAATTTTAATAATTTTATGGACAGTTGCAAGATAGCTCATTAACTGAGAGAGGGCAGAACACAAGAGCGAGCGAAGCGAGCTCGAAAATTCGTACACCCCATTCGGAGAACTTTTATTTTCTTTCGATCATTTCATACACTGTCATTTTGTTGAGTTATACAGAAATGCTCGAGAACAAAGAGAGTGCAGAATGTAAGAGCGAGCGAAGTGAGCTCGATTTTTTTTACATCCCACCGCGGATGGGTTTCATAACGTCGCCCGTTAAGGGGTACCACCCGACCGTCACAAAAGGTAAATGAACGAGTGTCAGAACGAACGAGTGTCAAATGCAGAAAACCTGAAGAACTAAAGAAATTTTTGCTCCTCATCTCGAAAGGGTTTTACTGTATTTTGATCATTCATACTGAAAGTGAAGTTTTTTGTTGATTTATACAGAAAAACTCAAGAAACCAGAGAGCAGAAAATGTAGAAGCGAGCAGAGTGAGCTCCAATATTCTTGCATTCTACTCCCAACGGGTTTCAAAGCGTCAAACGTTTAGGGGCAAAAACCAGTCAACGAGCGGTCGGGCATCACCCCTAAACAGGTGTCAACCGGTGCGGGCCGCCCCCCCTCGCTACGCTACTGCATAAAGCGTTGTACACTTTGCGTACGTGGGACCAGTTTCTCTCTAGCTTAAGACTTGCCTTTTGGATTAGTTCTATTTTGGATTTTTATTTATTGATTCTTAATTATTTTACCATTTTTGGTTTATTTTTTAATAAACACTTTAGTAACACAACAACAACAACATCGTAGACTTTGTCTCTGTCAGCTCTGACATAGACTAGAGTCAAGAGCAAACCCATTGCAAATAAAAAAAAAATAACACTTTAGTAAACAATTTTTGTAACTATTGCTTTGTGCTTTCGATGTGAAAACGCTTTGCCTTTTGAATTGCAAAATGCTTTTTATCTTTATTATTTATACTGCTGTGAATCTTAACATTAAAAATTGTCATCTAATGGTCTAATTAAATTTATTATTTGACGTACTAAGGCTGTCTGACATACCACTGAAATGGACCTTTTTAGTGCAGCCGTGAGACACTAAGTTTTGCGCATACGATTTATTTTTGTTTTTACTATGTACCATGTGTTTTATGTTTCTGCTAAATAAATTTTATTGTTTCTTTTGTGTTCATGTGTCTCTTATGTATTGTTCATCAATCAATCCTAATACATATACAGACAGATATTGCACAGACATATGTCGCACAGACAAAACTACTGATTGTAGAAAGCTGAAATTTGGTATGAAGGTTTACACTGGAACACTAAAATAGGATTTACTGAAATTCTTACGGGAACGGGAAAAAAATAGATAAGCGCGTACGAAATCGCGGGCGAAAGTTAGTTTAATAAAAATAAAACAAAAGCATCGTACCGTTTCTTAGCCATTCCTGTAGATGTGATTTGAAGGCGCTCAGCCGAAACATGTAATTGGTTTCTTCCGTCCATTCCACCTTGTGGCCAGATTCTACTGACACTTTTACCTGTAATTTTAAAACATATGATGTTATTTAAAAGATTGTATGTGTACATCCTACAGAAATTCAGAGGTGGTATTAAAAGTACCTTTAAAGATTTATTTTTGACCCGCGCAACTTCGTCTGCTCTGCTCCTATAAGTCTTAGCGTAATAATATAGCCTATAGCCTTCCTCGATAAATGGGCTATGTAACACTGTAAGAATTTTTCAAATCGGACCAGAAGTTCCTGAGATTAATTCCGTTCAAGCAAACAAACAAACTCTTCAGCTTTATATATTAGTATAAATAGAAACATTTTACTCAAAAAAATGCTTTATTTTTGAAAAGAAATAAAACTGCATTATCTTATGTATATGTCACCGGAAAATTGCAAACGCCGTAAGATTGTAAAATATCGCGTGAAATTGTAAACTACTTTTTCTTAACAAGCCTCGGATATACTGGAAACTATTGAATTTGTATGGGATTTTAAGTAAACAAAACGATTTTTTCATAATATATCGAGAAACTATAATCCATTAAAGATTTATTACAATCATACGGTGTCTGCTATTTTCCGGTGACATACATAAGGAAATTTCCTTCCATTGTTCCTGGATTTCTGTCACTTCTTGACAATTCCTAAAGAAGACATCCAAGCCATCTCCTTCGAGGTCGGCCGCGGCCTCGTCATCATCATCTTCCTGCCCTTATCGCATTTCACTTGGGGTCACCTCGTAAATAAATTAAATATAATCGTAATGAATAATATCGGTAATGAGGTTACCCCAAGTAAATCTATCTTGAAGAGCTCGTGGCTAGATAATAACAGCCGCACGGGTCGATCTCCAAGGTTAAGCAATGCTTGCCAAGGTTTGTCTGTGGATGGGTGACCATCTTAATATACCGAGTTTCCTCCGTGCCTCGGAAAGCACGTTAAGCCGTTGGTCCCGGCTGTCATTTGTAGATCTTTGGCAGTCGTTACGCATAGTCAGAAGCCAGTAAATCTGACTCTAGTCTTGCCTTGAAGTACCGTGTTACCCAGTTAATAGGTTGTGGAGGTCCGGTAGGCAGCCGCTCCTCGTAAAATACTGGTATTCAGCTAAATCCGGCTTGACTGGAAGCCGACCCCAATAAAGTTGGGAAAAGGCTAGACAGATGATGATGTAATGAATAGTATCTTACAGTCTCCCCATCCCGGAGCTCGTCCCTCACGTGCGCCTCGGGAACAAACGCCTCGTCGTTGACGCTGTACCAGCCGCTGTACTTAGACTTGTACACGTAATCCTTTCTTACTAGCTTGTTCTGTAAATTAAACATAAATGCATATTAACTATAACTGTATATCATGTACAGAAACCTAAAGTAACTAATACAAATAACAACAACTAGACTAACACGAAGTCATGGTTTTTTTTTTTATGATGGGAAATCATCAAATGACTCCCGCTCTGGGTGAAGCAGAAGGGAGTATCAGACTCTTACTGACTAAAACCCATCCGTGTTCCTCCTAGTGCCCGCCGCGTTCCAGGGCCACGGAGACCCTTTCGAACCAATTCCGCAATCCTGGTAAGCACTGGCCCTAGCAGGAGGAGGCGTGGGACACAACGTGCCATCGACCCTGGTCTGATTCTGATCGGACGGCGACCTCCAAATGCTCGCTGTGCACGGGCGGAATCGCTTTGCGACTCTCGACGCCCGGGGCGACTTCTTTGATGCGTGATGATATATAGCCTATAGCCTTCCTCGATAAATGGGCTAACACTGAAATATTTTTTTCAAATCGGACCAGTAGTTCCTGAGATTAGCGCGTTCAAGTAAACAAACAAACAAACTCGTCAGCTTTATATATTAGTATAGATAGATAGATATACTGGGTTTGAAAATACTTTTAGGGGGTTAAGTTAAGCGAAGTACCTATTAAAATTAAAAGTCCTTACCCAGAAATGCCTGACGGCAACCTTATGCCTCTCCTCCGTGGTCCGTATAAAGTCCGTGTACTCAACATTAAACTCCTTGAACAGATCCCTGTACTCATTGGACACGCTGGTGCAGTACTCTGGCAGAGAGAGCTTGGCTTTAGCGGCCGCTTGCTGGATCTTGGTGCCGTGTTCATCTGTACCTGGAAAATGGATAGTGCAGGGATGAAAATATTTGTTGGGATTAAAATTAATACTCTTTGTACACCTCGCTTGCCAAGGTTGGTCTGTGGATGGGTGACCATCTTAACATAGCGAGTTTCCTCCGTGCCTCGGAAAGCACGTTAAGCCGTTGGTCCCGGCTGTCATTTGTAGATCTTTGGCAGTCGTTACGGATAGTCAGAAGCCAGTAAATCTGACTCCAGTCTTGCCATGAAGTACCGTGTTACCCAGTTACTGGGTTGTGGAGGTCTGGTAGGCAGCCGCTCCGCGTAAAGTACTGGTATTCAGCTAAATCCGGTTTGACTGGAAGCCGACCCCAATATAGTTGGGAAAAGGCTAGGCAGATGATGACTCTTTGTACACCTTATACTGATGGATGGAGAAAATTTTATAGGTACAGGTTCAGTAGCGTAGCTAGCATGGGTGACACCCGGGGCGGATAATGTGGTGTCACCCCATAATTGAACCCAAATAATTATGAGTGGCGCCTTTCGTTTTGTGTACGGCAGTCACCAGCCATTTTTCGAAAGTGAGGTGTTTCATTTGTGCTGCAGGTCTTTATTTTCAGGAATTTTCTTACATCACACTTACAAACAAAATCTCGAAAATTTGTGCATCTCGTCTCGGACTATTTTGTTTGATTTTCTTTTCATCACTATAAAGACTCAAATTTATTGAGTGACGCAAGTAAGCTCCAGTAACAAGCGAGGGTAGAATACATAAGCGAGCGAAGCGAGCTCGAAAATTTTTGCCATCTTGGATAGGTTTTATTTTCTTTGGATTATTCATACTTAAATACATTATGGACTGATGCCAGAAAGCTAATTAATTGAGAGAGGGCAGAACACAAGAACGAGCGAAGCGAGCTAAAAATTTTTTGCGTCACACCTTGGATAGGTTTTATTTTCTTTAGATTATTCATACTTAAGTAAAAGTAACTTTATGGTTTGATGCAAGAAAGTTCATTAACCGAGAGAAAGTAGAACACAAGAGCGAGCGCAGCGAGCTCGGAAATTCATGCAACCCGGGAAGTTTTTTTCCTGACATACATAAAGTCATTTTGTTGGTTTATACCGAAAAGCTCGAGAAGAAAGAAACTGCAGAATGCAAGAGCGAGCGAAGCCAGCTCAAAATTTTTTACACCCCACCTCGGACGAGTTTCAATACGTCACCCGTAAAAAGGTGACACCCGACTGCATCAAAAAAAAAGTCAACGAACAGTCGAGTGTCACCCCTTAATGCGAAAACCTCGGGAACTAAAGTATTTATTGCAACACATCTTGGAAGGGTTAACCGTTTTTTGGTCATAATTCTTTTGATTAACACAGAAAAGCTCATGAAATCAGAGAGTGCAGAATGCAAGAACGAGCGAAGCGAGCTCAAAATTTTTTTCAATCCTCTCCCAGCAGGTTTCGTTGCATCAAACGTTTAGGGGTGACACCCGACAGTGACAAAAACCAGTCAACGAACGGTCGGGTGTCACCCGGAGCGAACCGCCCCCCCCACAACCTGTAGAGTAGCGTAGCTGTACCGGTTGAATTTTAAAAAGTAATTCGTTAAAAATGAGCGCTTTCTTTTAGTTTGCCAATTGTATTACTTGCCAGAATTTGATCTTAAGGTCCTATTAACACCACTTTCGGATGGTGTAATAATCAGTGATCGGAATAGGCTCACTATATTTACCTAAACTTCGGAGAACAGAGACAGAAAGTGGAGACTACCTTACGACGACATTTTTTCTACTCTAAAAATGTTAATTTTATTGTTCACTGGCGACCAGCCACGGTTTCGCACGAGTACAAATTATTTTCTTGAACCTTCCTCGGTTATCGCTTTTTCTATTAGCGAAAACCGTATCAAAATCTGTTGCGTGGTATATAAAAAAGAAGCCGAGAAACATAGGTACAGAGGCAGACAGCGGGTTTTGTTTTAACCCTTTAACCGCGCGTGTCGCATATATGCGACAAATATTTCCGTGTCCCTACCGCGCGTGTCGTATTTCTGCGACAGAGAACATGCATGATTTTTTCGTTCTATTTTCGTCCTATTAATTGCGTGGTACAACTAAAACTATTATTAAATAGAGCTATTATTTACAACAATTACTTAAAATTATGTGTCATAACTCTAAGCATTCAAAAAACTTAAACAAAAATAAGTAATTGGCAGCTTGAAATTTTCTTCGGCGTCTATCGCGCGCGTCGCATAAATATGACCATAGGGATGGGATACAATGCAATGCGCATTTTAAAAACGAAATAACAAACAGTTAAATAATCAGGTATAATGCATCATTCAGCATAAAATAAACGGTGTCATACCAAATAAAGTTAAATTTAACATATTGCCTTGTGTTATTAATTCTTTTCCTTATTATTCATAAGAAAAATATCCCTCACGATCTTTGTATAATGCCAACATTTGACGTTAGTTCCCATCCCTTGACTCCTATGCTTGCAACATATTTCTCTAGTTAGTCTAGCGCGGCTGTCACATTAATACGACCACTGCCTACGTCACAAGCGGATCAAACGAATGGAAAGTTCCATTAATGTTGTTCGTTGGTATTTGTGCATTGTCGATAAAATAGTCACATTTCAATTTTCAATAATGACGACTACTGAGGAATTATTAAGAATATTAGAAGGTGACGACGACGAGTGTGACGACGAATTGAAATTATCCGATTCGATAGAATTTAGAAGTGATGGAGAGGTAAGTACCTATTTCAATTTCTTCTTAGGTTATTTGCACATTATTCAGTAGGTATAGGTATAAATAAGACTTTCGTTGGGTTTAGGTAACTCCTTGATGAATCGAAATAGTATTTTAAATATTGTGATGTAATTCTGTTATTACCTATATTACCTACTTAACTACCTACATATCCTATTGATTGTTCAAATTTGGAACCGTGTTGTATGTTGTCCTTACCATTATTAAGGTACTGTGACAGTACCTACCAAGCCGGACAGGCACTCGCACTCGCGTTTGTCTCTTTTTCTCTCTCTCTCTCTCTCTCTTTCATAAATCATTATTCGAGTTTGGGTGTAGCTGTTTTGTGTCCGTGACTTGTGTGTTTGTGAAGTCCCAAGCTACACAGGAATTATTCCTAGTGCATGAGTTATCTTTAAAAAAAAGATAACTTTAATAAGCGTTCTGCACACGATGCCGTCACCGCGCCGTCGCCGCGCCGACGCCCGCCGCACAGTTACACTGTAGAATACGAGTCGCGCGAAGCCCGCCACCGCGCCGCCACCGCGCGCGTTCCCGTCCCTGTCTGTTTGATTCATTCCATTAGGTACCGGCTGCGTGCGATCTCGCGGCGTGCACGTTCGTACGCGGTCGGTAATGGAATCAATGGAATGAATCAAACGAGACAGGGACGGGAACGCGCGCGGTGGCCGCGCGGTGGCGGCGCGGTGGCGGGCTTCGCGCGACTCGTATTCTACAGTGTAACTGTGCGGCGGGCGTCGGCGCGGCGACGGCGCGGTGACGGCATCGTGTGCAGGAACGCTAACTAGGTTCCTTTTTGTTAAAGTTATATACCTACCTAATGAATATAAAAAATAATATACTTACGTAATAAATTTTAATTTGTCATTTCAGGATCATGACGACAATGAAGGCATTAATTGGACGTTAGACATAACTGTACCTGATAAAGAAAACTTTGACGAATTTATTTCGGGGGTATCACCTTCAGTACCTTTGAGCAGCGACTCCTCGGAACTGGATATTTTTGAACATTTAATTACCTAAACAAATGGAGTATAGTAACTGGTAAGCAAAAACAAAAAAAACAATTGTGATTCAAAGATTTATTATACTTAGTTTGATTTGAAAAGGAAAAAGTCGAATAATAAGAGATTATTTTGAAAGTAATTAAAATTTAGATAGTAAGATTAAACAATTGTGATACAAAGATTTAGCCATTGCTGTTGTAGGTAGATTTATAAGAAAAGAAAAAAAGTACCTAGTCGATTAATAAGAGATTATTTTGATGTAAGTAATTAAAATTTAGATAGTAAGATTAAACAATTGTGATACAAAGATTTAGCCATTGCTGTTGTAGGTAGATTTATAAGAAAAGAAAAAAAGTACCTAGTCGATTAATAAGAGATTATTGTGATGTAAACAATTCGAATTTAGTAAGGTTAAACAATTAGTAACTGTTAAAAACATTTACTTATTAGCTTAAAGATGAACGATTGTGATACGAAGAAAGTGATTAGGGTGGTTAATTTAAAGGTCCTACAAACAGGCGCGACACGCGACACAAAAACATGAGCGATTTCTTTGTGTCGCGCCTGTTTGTAGAAGCCATAAGGCTGATTTAAAATAAAAACATAAAAAATTCTTTGACTTTTTTTTATCGATACAACGATTGCCCCTCCTTATTTATTGTAGGTATTATTTTGTCGATTTGTAGCCTCGCGCTAGGGGCACGACAATTGATATTTAGCCAAGCGGTTAAAGGGTTAAAACTACCTAGTTACCTACTATTTACAGAAGAGATAAAAATTTGGAGTCACATAAGCAAGAGTTGCTTATGATACGAGAAATAATTCCGTCACTTAGCACTTGTCTCACTGCCAGCGATCAGCGAATAAAGCTTCACTCGAAATGAGTTGGCGAGCAGCGAGAAGCGAGGGAAAGTTTCGATAGTTTTGACGCTCTGCTTTCAGCGAGTGCTTTTGTGCGACAGGCTTTTACTCACAATACTCGCTCCGCGGCCCGCACTATAGGTAGAAATTACCACTGTATGGTGAGTTTTGACCTTCGAGTTTTTTGTGCCTCGGAAAGCACGTTAAGCAGTTGGTCCCGGCTGTCATTTGTAGATCTTTGGTAGTTTTTACGGATAGTCAGAAGCCAGTTAATCTGACTCCAGTCTTGCCATGAAGTACCATGTTATCCTGTCAATGGGTTGTAGATGTCTGGTAGGCAGCCGCTCCGCGTAAAATATTGGTATTCAGCTAAATCCGGTTTGACTGGAAGCCGACCCCAATATAGTTGGGAAAAGGCTAGGCAGATGATGATGAGATTTGACCGCCAAGCGAGCATCGCCGAGCGAGAGTCGCTGAGCGAGTACAATCTTTGATAGATTTTGTCGCTGCGATCAACAAGAGGTAAGAGCCGCTCGCCGGCAGTGTGAACAGCCAGCTATCGACTATGAATGTATGTCTCTTTTACTCACATGAGATCTACATCTTTCGTCCCTTTCCTTAGCGAGCAAATAGTCGATAGATACTCGCTTCCTCGCTGGCGGTGAGATAAGTGCCTTTAGCAGAGATAACACGTCATACGTTATTTTTACTCAAAACCAATTGTCACTTCAAATATCTCGCAAATCATACAAATCGATCTTGTCGGTCACCATGACTTTTGCAAAAAATAGAACTCCGACAGAAAGCAAGTTCAGTTTGACCATAACGGTCTGACTGATTCTGTGAGTGTAGGATTCTCATCCACCGCATAGATTACAGTGAATGCTGAACTGAGAACTCCGACCGCTAGACCGCGCGCAGTGGGGCCGGCGCCTTATTAGCGATTTACATTCAGTCAAAAAAGTATCGGGAATGGATGATTTGTTTATGGTTCCAAATTCAAATTTTTGTTTTATTGTAGTTGTTAGATTGGCACAACTGTTTTCCATTTTGGCGCGGAGTTTGAGTTGCATCTGTTATTTATATTAAATACAGTGCTGGTTTTAGTAATATCATATATAGTGTGTATTGCGAATTTCATAATTGACAAAAATATCGAACAAAGAGTTTGTCTTAAATTTTGCATCGCCAATGGAATTTCGTGTTCGGAGTCACTGAAAATGTTACAGAAGGCTTACGGTGAATCGACTTTATCAAAAACTCGTGCTTATGAGTGGTTCAAAGCGTTCAAAAGCGGTCGAGATGTGATGGAAGATTTGCCTCGCTCTGGTAGGCCGTCAACGTCTGCAACTGAAGTTAACATCGCAAAAGTGAAGGAAATAGTGACTGAAAATCCCCATTCAACTCTGAGAGAGATAGCCGCCGAACTTTCTGTATCTCACGAGTCGATCCGTACCATTTTAACTAATCATTTGGGTATGAAACATGTTGCTGCTCGGCTAGTCCCAAAAGATCTGAATTTTCTCCAAAAACTCAATCGCATGAAAGTCGCTGAGGACATGCTAGAACGAGTCAGTTCGGACCCAACATTCATGAAACGCATTGTTACTGGTGACGAGACGTGGGTTTACGAGTTTGACATGCAAACTAGTCAACAAGCTTCGGAGTGGCGCCTTCCAACTGAACCGAAACCGAAAAAACCACGCCAAAGTCGATCAAAAGTCAAAGTCATGTTGACTGTTTTCTTTGACTATCGCGGTGTTGTGCACTCTGATTCTTACCGGAAGGTCTAACGGTAAATAAAGAATATTATTTGAGCGTTATGTGGCGTTTAAGAGAGCAAATTCGACGAAAAAGGCCAGATTTGTGGAAAGAAAATTCTTGGATTTTGCACCACGATAATGCGCCTTCGCACAAGGCTATCATTGTGAACGAATTTTTAACCAAACACTCAACAAATACCATCCAGCAACCACCATATTCGCCAGATACGGCTCCTGCTGACTTTTTTCTTTTTCCTAAACTCATATTACCACTTCGTGGCACCCGTTTTCAATCGATAGAAGACAAAGGAGAATTCGCGGCGAGAACTGAACTCAATTCCGGAAGCAGCGTTTAAAAAATGTTTTGATGAATGGATTATTCGTTGGCGCAGGTGTATCGTTTCTAAAGGAGCATACTTTGAAGGTGATAAAATAAATTTGGATGAATAACAGACATTTTGTGTATTATTGATCTTTTCCCGGTACTTTCTTGACAGAGTAGTATTATACTGGGGATAAATGCTGCAGTGCTATTTTAAACTGACTGTTATGTATGATTTTGTAATTATTATTTTATAATTAATTTTTTTGTTAGTAATTTAATTTGTTATTGACTTTTTTCATTTTAATTTAGTTTGAAATAATAGGTCTTTACCTATGAAATTGCCGTTTTGTATGAAAAAATGTAAACGAATTTTTTTCATGTATTTTTTATTTGTATTAATCGAAGTAATCACCCATGCAATCAATGCATCTTTGCCAACGCAGTGGCAGTTTATTGATGCCCTTCTTAAAGAAATCAGCTGGACGGGAGGCAACAAATTCTTCAAAGGCATTTTGTACTGCCTCTCGGGTATTGAATTTTTTCCCGCCAAGAAGTTATCCAAATTCTGGAAAAAGTAGTAGTCTGTAGGCGCAAGGTCTGGTGAGTAGGGCGGATGACGGAGAGCTTCCAACCCCAGTTCTTGCAACTTGGAGACCGCCTGCTGTGCAGTATGAGGTCGCGCGTTGTCGTGCAGGACCAGCGGAGACGAGCGATTGACCAATGCTGGTTGGAGATGTGCCAGCTTCTCCATCATTGTGTTCAGTTCTTCACAGTACACATCTGCAGTAATGCTCACCCCGTTTGGTAAGAAGCTGTGATGAATCACACCGGCGCTAGACCACCAAACAGTGACCATCACTTTTCTAGGGGTAAGTTTTCGTTTAGGGCATTGTTTAGGTGCTGAACCAGGATCCAACCAACTTGCTGAGCGCTTGCGGTTATCAAACAGAATCCATTTTTCATCGCAGGTAACAATGCGGTTCAAAATTCCTTCATTTGTGTGTCTGTTGAGCAGTGCAAGGCACGTCTCGACGCGTACTTAGCGCTGGCGTGCATTGAGTTCGTGGGGCACCCATTTGTCAAGCTTTTTCACCTTGCCAATTTGACGCAAATGGACCAATATTGTTTTGACGCTAACGCCGAAAGCTGCTGCTAATTCAGCCGTAGATTGTGTATCATCAGCTTCCACAATCGCCTTTAATTCGTCATTGTCGACCAAAGTCTTCGGACGACCGCGAGGTTCATTTTTCAGGTCGAAATTTCCAGAACGGAAGCGAGCAAACCAATAACAGGTGGTGCGTTGGTTTGTAGTGTTAGCTCCGTAAACGTCGTTGATGTTGCGTGCCGCTTGTGCCGCGTTGCTGCCACGACGGTATTCATATTCCATAATATAATTACTCGAATTTTTAACGTATCCATGATGACGAAAAAGATTGAAATGCGATGAAAATGTAACACTAATCAATAAATGACTACTTTTGGAAAAAAAAAACCATGTTTTAAAAATAAAATTAATTTGAAATTAGAATTCTTAGCCAAACAAAAATTATTTTGATTTGAAATGACCAGTACTGCAGAACGGCAATTTTATAGGTAAAGACCTAATATTAATATTATTATAATTATTTCATAACTGTGACTGACAAGAATGACATATTTTATTTTGTGTTTAGTTTTTACATTACAATATTTGCATAGGACCCATGTGATGGTTAAACATGGAGAACATTATTACCTACTCACTTATAAAAAAGAAAACATCAATGTATATTTATACCCATGTTTGCAAATAAATAAATGATTTCTTATTTCCTTAGTCTCATTAGAGTAGCTTCACTCTCTCACTAATTGGTATGTCAAGTGAAGTAGGAACTGATAACAATCTATTTACAACTGTTAATCATTTAATCATGGTACAATAGGAAATTGTAATTAGAATTTAATAATCTTCGCATTTTTATTTTTTTTTCATTTGTTATGGGTTTGCTCTTGACTCTAGTCTATATCAGAGATGACAGAGACAAAGTCTACGATGGAGCGAGCCTACCCAGAAGGAGCCTGTTCACTCTAACTTTGAAGAGATTAGGGTGTGTTTGTTATGATTATTTTTAAACAGCATTCTCTAAACTAATATCTACACCGATATTATAAAGAGGTAAAGTTTGTGAGTTTGTGGTTTTGTGAGTTTATAGGGGGTAATCTCTGGATTACCTACTGAACCGATTTTGAAAATTATTTTAGAACTAGCTGACCCGCGCGCTTCGCTCTCGTCAACTGGCTACCCTACCTAACCTACCTACTTAACATTTCTTTTTGTTTTTAAACCTTCCCTGTATGCTGGCGAAAGTAACAAAAAAATAATTATTTAATCGGCCCCGCCGTTCTCGAGTTTTAGCGAGACTAACGATCAGCAATTGATTTATATATACAGGGTGGGCCATAAGGGTGTTGGCGGTTTAAATATTCGATTAAAAAAAAACTACGAAACATAACACAAATATATTTGTATTGTTAAAAAGTAGAAGCATAGGAATTTTTAAGACTTAAAAATAATGTTGTCCAAATGGCTTCCCTCGGCTGCTTGGCACTCTTGGAACCGAAGTCGCAAATTTTGGAAAACTCGTTGAAAAGTTGTTCTCGGTATTTTGTTACTTTCCTGAATAATATTCCTCTTCAGCTGCTCTAAATTGGTCGGATTATTCTCGTAAACTACCGATTTGAGGTAGTCCCATAGAAAATAATCGCATGGAGAGAGATCGGGGCTACGTGGGGGCTATTCAATATCCCCCCTTTTCGAGATGAGTTTTCCGGGAAAAACATTTTTCAGCAGCTCTATGGATACCCTAGCCGTATGACATGTGGCCCCATCCTGTTGAAACCACATCCTCGAGGTATTGCCTTGAAGTTCTTGCAAAGCTGGCACCAAAAAGTCTGTTATCATGTTGCAATAATTGTTAGCTCTAACCGTCATCGCTTGCCCTCTTTCGTCCTCAAAAAAGTATCGCCCAATAATACCGGTTGACGTTATCCCCGCCCACACGACAAGCTTAGGGCTGTGAAGTGGACGTTCATGCAAGCGTCGGGGATTAGTCTCGGACCAGAACCGACAATTTTGCTTGTTCACATGGCCATTAAGGTGAAAATTAGCCTCATCACTAAAAATCACGTTGTTGAAATTGTTGAACCGCTCGAGCATCAAATTGACAAAGTTAAGTCGGTTATTGGCATCATTGGGTTTTAATTCTTGGACTATCTGAATCTTATAAGCCTTCAAATGCAGATCACGTTTCAAAATTCGTCGCAAAGTTGTTCTTTTGACGTCCAAAGACTGACTTCTCTTACGTGTTGACTGTTGCGGATTTCGCTGAACTGAAACACGAACACGCTCCACAATGTCGGCTGATCTTGCAGAAACTGGGCGACCACGAGCCGTAATTGGTACTGTTGAGCCGGTTGTTTCAAACATTCTGATCCATTTTCGTAACACATTGGCGCTTGGAACTTCACTTAAATCGCGTAAACCGTGTTCATGCCGATACAAACGTCGTGCAGTAATCACTGATTTATTGTTTTCGTAATACGCTCGGACACAAAATGCACGCTGCACTCCCGTGTACGGCTCCATGGCGACTAAATTTCCAGGAAGCGGCGCCTTGAACAACATATCCCCCTGCCACCCCGCGCCGTGCGTTACCGAGAAACTGAAGAATTAAATCGCCAACACTGATATGGCCCACCCTGTATATATAGAAATCCACATTAATTGTGAGTGCAATAGGCCATATATGAACCGGAAAGATACGAACGAAGTGGGGACGGGTCAGCTAGTTAATGATAAAATGATTAATGATACTCCTGTGTTTTATGTTGTCATACAGACAATTTTTTTTTTAATATTATAAAGGAATGGATCTGGGAAGTAAATCAACTTTATTTTTCCATTTCTAATTTTGGCTGGGACTTATTAATAACATACCTGTACTAAATATGACCTGACAATCGGGGTTGGTGAGCTTCTCAAACCGCTGTATTGCATCCGCTACCACTGCTGTGTACAGGTGACCCAAGTGGGGAGCTGTAACATTGATATTATTGTGGTTTTAATGCAGATCAGATCTATAAGAGATTTATTAAGCTTAATAGGCAGTTGTGTAAAAGGGAGTTAATAATATTAATAAAGCTGCTTTTAATCCCGTGTTTAATCTTAAAATTTAAGTTTAGGTAATAAGCCTTGAACCTGTTGTAATAAGCCTTGAACCTGATCTATAACAGGAAATGTTATTCTTCAATCACCAATCCATCCCATGTTAAAATAATGAATATGTTATGACTAAGATCTTTCACTTACCCGCATTCACATAAAATATCGGTGTAGTGATATAAAACGGAGTTTTTTGCACAACAGAAGAAAGTAAACGCAGTGTTAATCTCATTTTCTTGGAAAATTACTACTTCCAATGTTTACCCAGCTGATTATCGGTGAGGTTATGAGATAGCAATAATTGTAAATAATGTCAACTTTTGTTTGTCTATGTAGCAGTAGAACATCCCTTTCATGTAGTTATTTACATTACTTCATTATTTACGAACTGAAGTATATAAATAAATACTCTCGAGTGACAATAACCGGTCCGTAACCGTAAAGGACAAAATGTCAAATGAGGGTAATAATGCGGTAATTTAGGATGTCGGAAACTTTTCAAACATTACACAGTAAGTGCACCGATTTTAAATTCAATCGCATTGTATAAGTTTCGTTACACGGTAACTATTAACACAGATTTAAGAAAAAAGGAATATAAACAAAAAAATAGCTGAGTTTCTCAAACGATTTATTTGTTACTCCAATTAGTGCCAAGTACTTCTAAAATAAAACTATCGTTTGCCAAAAACAGACGTCAGAAATTTTTTGAGTTAATGGCACTGATTGTCAGTTTAACCATTTCTGCGTAGAATGGCAGTTTCTAATGTGACGTTACCCTATCAGGAAAAAATGACATTCAATTTTATAGTGAGTCGTAGAAATATCGGAATTTTCAATTTTGTTGCATAATTGCATTCTGAAGTTGAATCAATGAAAAGACCGATCGCGACGTGCGGACTTGTTGTGATGTGATAAATATTGCAAAATAGAAGTGAAGAATAAACAGTGTTGAATAAAACAAGCCGAAATGTCTAAAGGAAAGATTGTTATTATGGCTTGTGGGAGTTTCAGCCCTCCGACCTACATGCACCTTCGCATGTTCGGTAAGTTATCGGAAATCGAACGTGAAATGCGCAATTATTTTGAATTTTTCATTAATTATATTGCAGTGAACTTGAACTGTTGAACTTTGGCATTTGAAATAAATGTAACTTGAACGAACTGTGTGGTTTGTGTGATCGAGTTACGGAAACTTGTGAAATATGACTCCATTTATTTGCTCAAGGTTTCATAACTGAAGTTTATTAATATTTGATTTCTTTTCTAGAAATTGCGAAAGATTACATCCACACCCTAAACCTAGGCAATGTGGTTGGAGGTTTGGTGTGTCCTGTGCATGATGCATATGGGAAGAAAGAGTTGGTGCCTGCTCACCACAGGTAAAATATTCTGAGCTATATTACGATGATTAATTCAAAACAAAAAATATGACATTACAATTAAAATAAACTTATGTTTAAAAATTGTGTTACCATGTAAATAAGTTTATTTCTAACTAGCTTCTGCCAGCGGCTTCACCTACATGATCCCTAGGGAACATTCTCATAGTCTGGAATAACACATAGGCTATATATATAGCCTATGTGTTATTCCAGACTATATTCTACCTCTGTGTCAAATTTCATAAAGATCCTTTCAGGGGTTCTGATGTCAAAGAGTAAAAAACGTCCATCCATCCATCCTCACAAACTTTTGCGTTTAAAATATGAGTACCTATGATAAGATTCTACGGGCCTGTGGACGGCGAGCAGTGGGTGTCTCGTCGTCTGATCAGAACTAGGCCCGGGTCTGCGAAAAGCTCAATGAGATGTCAGCATGGAAGACGGGGCCCACTAGGGCAAGTGCCTGCTGGGGCTGTGGAATCTGTTCGATAGTGGCACACGCAAAGGAACACAAAGGGCACTAGGAGGAACACGGATGGGTTTTAGTCAGTAAGAGTCTGACACTCCCTCCTGCTTCACCCAAAGCGGGAGGAGTATTATGATGACTTTCCATCCTTAAAAAAAAGGTTAAGATTCTAACTAGTAGGATTAAAGTTAGGTACATCTGAATTTACTACTACTGCACTGACAGTATTGTTTGTCCCTAATTTCCTCAAACTAATTTATTTGTATAAGCAAAATACCAGTCACGTAATGGTTAATTTACTTTATTTGTTCCAAATTGTGAATAAGGATAGGTAATAATAAGTAGCTAAGACAATTTGATGGCCACGAAGGTTATACTAAAATGTAAATAAAAAACTTTCATCGCTAGCCAATTGATTATTTATTATTACAAAACACTTTTAAATTAATACTTACACTAAATGAAAATATTTGTGTCAGTATTGTTACCTATAAAGGAGTTACTTCATCTGAAACTAACCGATGATAGATGGTGAAACAGGTCATGGTTATCATAACAATTAATTGTCATCGCATCTGAACCACCACCTAAAATTTAAGTCTGTAGGATAAGAGGAAGTGTTGTGGAATTTGTTCAAAAGAGTCACCGTGGTGGTGGAACGTAAAGGGCACTAGGAGGAATGCAGATAGGTTTCAGTCAGTAAGAGTCTGACTCTCCCTTCTGCTTCGCCCAGAGTGGGAGGAGTGATTTAATTTGATGTTTTTTTTTTTCTTTTTTTTTATTTCTAATGGGTTTGCTCTTGACTCTAGTCTATGTCAAAGATGACAGAGACAAAGTCTACGATGGAGCGAGCCTACCCAGAAGGAGCCTGTTCACTCTAACTTTGAAGAGATTAGGGTTGTAAGCTTTCGGAAACACAGACGCAGGCAGAGAGTTCCACTCCTTTACTGTGCGCATTATAAAAGACGTTTGAAAACGCTTAGTCCGAATTGGTGGAATAGCTACAAGGTAGACAAGGTACAACCAGACAGGTCTGCTGTAATATATAATATTAACGGACTATTCTCTACTCCAGCACAATTTGTTTAAGTATCTTGAAAAGGTTATGAGAGAAGAAGATATTAGATAATTTAAAACATGTTACATCACAATAACGTCCTTGCTTAAGACCCATAACTTAAGATATAACAGTTGACTCAGATAACAAGACAATCATTATTATCATAATAAACAGTTCAAGGTGTAGATAGACATATTATAATATAGTTATTGTGTATTATATTATCTCATAAGTACACACAGGCTGAAATAAATATTTAATGTAAGCGTGCATAATGTTTTGGAAACCCCTACGAAAAATTCTCACTGCTTAATAAAAGCTGTTGTATTTTTAATAAATTAAACTGCCACCAACTTGGATGTGAAGATTTTTTTCAATTATAAATATGAATAATTCTAAATTCTTCACACAAATAAAAATATATTTGGGTTTTTATTAAGTAATGATAAGAAAAAACATAAAAAATACCTACTTTCTTTTTTTTCTCATTGATGGCTTGACTACTCTTTCAGCTAATTTTTTTGAGTCAGTCAAAAAATAAAATCAATGTTGATTCCAGGATAGCCATGTTGAAGCTAGCCCTGAGGTCATCATCATGGGTCAAGATATCGGACTGGGAGACACAGCAGTCCGGATGGACGAGGACCAGGTTAACACTGCAGCATCATCAGGTAATACCGTCAGATCAAATGAGACATAGACTATATAAGAATACAGAATTCGAAATAATACTCAATGGTTGGAAATAAATTCTTTCGTCATTTATGGCCTTTGCTACCCACACTAGTAAGGGCCTTTTTGATACCAATCTATATCTATACTTCTATCTATCTCTATATTTCTATCCCTATCTATATTTCTATTATATAAAGCTGAAGAGTTTGTTTGTTTGTTTGCTTGAGCGCGTTAATCTCAGGAACGACTGGTCCGATTTGAAAAATTCTTTCAGTGTTAGATCACCACGCTAAAACCAATAGGAGCGGAGCCGACGAAGTTACGCGGTTCTACTAATATCAACTTAAAGGCGTTACCATATAGGTACAAAATCAAGCTAATTAAAACAAAATCAAGTTAATTTTCTATCAATTTAGTGCAAATACTGAGATGGGGGAAGGGGGATGCCCAGCAGTAGGATACAAGCGAAAATCCCGATCCCAAGTGGTCCTTATAAGCCTGGCCAATAATCCACATATTTACGTGATAGTTTTGAGGTATGTTTATCAGCAAAACTGCGGCACATCCGCAGTTTAGAATAGCCTTCAAGAGCAACGAAACTAAAATGTATGTCAATTTGAAACTCCTGAAACTCATCCAAGTTTACGCGTCCCGGAAAATCTATAGAGCATAGCGACGCTTCGGCGGCACTTGTGGGTTGTTACTCCCTGCGTAATATTTTATCACGGCATGAACTATAACTCACTAGCTGACCCGTGCCCTCTTCGTTGGGCGGTGTTTTTCGAGTTAATAATATATGTATAGCCTACTAGCTTCTGCCAGCGGTTTCGCTAGCGTGGTCCCTAGGGAACATACTCCCGGGGTAAAAAGTATCTCTGTACCAAATTTCACGTAGTTTTGGCGTGAAAGCACGACAGACAGACAGAGTTACTTTCGCATTTATAATATTAGTAAGGATGACACTCGCAAATGACGTGGCTTTTTATTGGTAATAGTAGATCCAGAGACTACCCCCTACAGCCTCACAAACTCACAGACTTATCCTCTTTAAAATATTAGTATAGATGACACTCGCAAATAACGTGGCTTTCTATTTGTAGAAGAATTTTCAAAATCGGTTCAATATATCCAGAGATTACCCCCTACGACCTCAAAAACTTTACCTATTTAAAATATTAATATAGAAGTACAGAATCGTTTTTTTTCGCGAATTCGCACACGTTAATATAGGTTTTTTTTTTCAAAAACAAGGTAACCTATAGGTGAAAATATAGTAAGTTCATGCCTAAGTGAAGATTAAAAGAAAAGGGCATTTTACTGAAAAAGTCAAATTATTCCGTCACATCTTCAAAAAATATTGGACATGTATATTTTTTTTTTCACGTAAACAAAAAATGTGGGCGATACATTGCGTTGAAGAAACGCGTGACGAAATTATTCCGTCACATCTTCAAAAAATATTGGACATGTATATTTTTTTTTTCACGTAAACAAAAAATGTGGGCGATACATTGCGTTGAAGAAACGCGTGACGTCATGTCGCTGGTAAAAAGTGTACCACCATAGTGACGTCACGCGTGTTTTCAAGCCTTAGTTACTTAAGTTCGACGTGATGTAGGTACATTTTGGTTAATGAGTCGGCATTCTAAATATTTTCTTGATTTGGGAAACTCTTCTACATTATCTTAAATAAAAAATAAAATAACTATAATTTCGGAAGTCTGTGTTTTTGTTTTTTTTTTTGTTTTTTGACACCGACTTCCGAAATTGAAGTTATTTTATTTTATGTTAAAGTTATTTTATACTTTGTAGTGTTTTGTTTTTGGAAGTCAGTTTTATTTTTTTGTAAAAAAGTTTTTTATTTGTGGTTTCACTTTTTAGTGGTACCTGCATACCACTAAAAAGTGAAACCACAAACACAGCGTCCCAGCGTGCTGTTATGTTATGAACTGGTGTAAACAATCATCATTGTTGTCTAGTACCCATAACACAAGCTCTGCTTAGCTTGGGACTAGATGGCGTTGTGTGATAGTTGTGTGGAATATTATATTATATTATATTATATTATATTATATTATATTATATTATATTATTATCAGACATAAAATTTTTGAAATCCCCATCCATTTGCTATCATTGATTGAAGAGTTCCGTTTCCTACCTCCGAAGATCTTCACCAAATTAAAATGGGACCATTCCGGGCAAATAGGCTTCCAAACAAAAAAAGAATCATCCAAATAGGTTAACAATTGCCGAAAATATCGCGGAACAAACATTTTTCATGGGATCCCATCATCAGATCCTGACTTATAGCTTCCATCATCAGCTCAGCAACATGAGATGAATGATTACCAGGCACAAATATCTGAATTTCGATGAAATTTCATGAAAAACATTGTATGTGCTTATAAAATTTGAGGGTTTCCCCCGATTTTCATGGGATCCCATCATCAGATTCTGACTTGGTGACAATGGGACCACCCCAGGAGTATAGGCTTTCGAATAAAAAAAGAATTTTTAAAATCGGTCCACAATTGTCGGAGAAATCGGTGAACAAACATAAAAAAAAATACAAACAACCGAACATAGAACCTCCTCCTTTTTAAAAAAGTCGGTTAAAAATCACTTTCAATCTTTGTTTTTCTAATGACTAAACAATGACATCAACAAATCTGTAATTCTCCTTGATAAATCATGAATGATTGAGTCAATTTTTGATAAATTGTCAAAAAAATAAATTTATTCAAAAGTCATCATAGATCACATCATTCTAGATTGATAAGATTATAAGTAACGTTATAACTAATTGCTGTGACGGTAATGAGTGTTTAAAGTACAAAAAATTCAAATGGTGTTATCACTATTTCCTGTTTGCAATTTTAAACTGTCGCGTCATGTTTAGTTTCCTGGCCATGAGAATCTCGTATGAGGACTTTTTTGATGCCTGGACAAGGGTGGTGTAACTTCTTGTTTAAAAATCCTCCCTATTTTTAGGGTTCCGCATCCACAGGGTAATCAATGAAACCCTATTAAGCCTGCGCTGTCCGTCCGTCCGTCTGTCTGTCAGCGGGCTGTACGTCAAGAACCGCAATAGGTAGACAGTTGAAGTTTTCACAGAGTGTGTATATATTATGTGTGTAACAAATAATAAAAACTAAATTAAATTAATAATTAAATTCCTTCCATACAAGAAACGTGTTATTTTCAGTTTGTTGCACGGAGTGTGAGAGTCCGACTCGCACTTGATAGTTTTTGGAACAACCCACGAATGAGCTATGCTCAGTATTCTTCGTCGGCTGACTCATAAGTGTTATCGGCCCAACTATTTTCGGCATTATAACTTATCATATCAGCCGAAAGACGTCCACTGCTGGACATAGGCCTCTCCAAATTTTGGGGGAGGTGTTGCCATAATCGCTACGGTTGGTTGGCGATGGCAGTGTATGGTGTTGCGTTTCACAGAGAACGCTGCTGCCCATTCTCTGGCGAGTCCTTTAGTCGCCTCTTACGACACCCACGGGAAGTGATGGGATGGTATTATTCTTTTACGGTACCATACGGCACCGGCGGATACCATACGGCGGCATTAACTAAGAACCTAAAATCGTAAACTTCGTCACACCACAAAAGCGCATAGTGTTTTTGTAGTGTGACTCATGTCCTAATGAGATTTTTAACCTGTCACGATTCGTATAGGTAAAGCTATTTTAACCAACTTCGAAAAAAAAGGAAAGAATTAAGAATATTTTAAGTTATGCACCGGTGTAGGTATGTTGACAATCATCATTTTCAATGGAATAACTCACAATGAAGTGGGGGAGAGCGAACGCTGGCGTTCGCTTGGGGTTTGACCGTGCGATGAAGTAACGCTTCGCTTGGGGATTTGTGGTAATAATATTTATGTTTCGGCGCCATTTTAACTTGCTTAGAGCATTAATTAAACAAACGAAAAATGTTAGCTACATGGTGCCCTGAAGTGTCACGTTGCCGAGATGCCAGAATAAATTCTATGCCCTTTACTAAATAGGAAGTGAAAAATCACGACACTACAGATGTGATTGACAAGTACTAAGCCTGTTACTACTAATATAAATGCGAAATTTTGGATGGATGCATGTATGTTTGGTATTCAATCACGCCAGAACGACTGAACGGATCCGCATAGAATTTGGTACAGAGATAAATTGTAGTCTCGCACATAGATTTTTATCTCGGTATGTTCCCTTGGGAACGACCGATTTTAATGAATTATGGTACAGAGATAGATGGAATTCTGTAGGCAGTTATAAGGTTCTCTTTTGCGAAAATAATACTTAAACCCGAGCGAAGGCATGGGCATAAGCCAGTATTTAATGTCTTTTTCTCATTCTAGGACACAATAAACAACTACCTAACGGGTCAGAACGACCCGGACCCTCCCTCCTGGCTGCCAGACGACATCATCAACCTAAACAGCCTCGACGAACCGGACAACCTGATGGAGAAGCTGAACGGCAACGTTCAAGATGGCGTCACTGTGAAACTTTTGTGTGGCGCCGATCTGCTGGAGTCGTTCGCTACGCCCGGCCTGTGGTCCGATGAGGATGTGAGTAGCTTTGAATTTTTAACTTTATTTCTTTAGTGATTGAGTAAAGTATTGTGTGACTAAGAGAGAGTGAGGTAACGTTCAAGATGCCGTCACTGTGAAACTGTTATGTGGCGCCGATCTGCTGGAGTCGTTCGCTACGCCCGGTCTGTGGTTCGACGAGGACGTGAGTAGTAGCTTTGGATTTTCAACTTTATTCCTTTTGTGATTAGGTAAGTACAGAATTGTGTGATAAAGAGAGAGTGAGGTAACATTCGAGATGGCGTCACTGTGAAACTGTTCTGTGGCGCCGATCTGCTGGAGTCGTTCGCTACGCCCGGCCTGTGGTCCGACGAGGATGTGAGTAGCGTCCCAACTAACACTAAAGCGTTAAAAAAACCTATATAAGACTCGTATATCAGTTCCATTTGAGTATAAAAGTGTTAACGCATACCTGTGCAACTGAGTTAGAGCATGCTCCAACTCGCTTATAACCACGAAAGAGGACCACAGTTTTACAGGTAAAAGTTATAGAAAGCTTATAGTACGGTGTCACAAAGATATTAAAGCTGCACAAAAGCGCTTATTCATCGTCAAAAGCTGTGTTTCCTCAAAGCTGTGTTACGTCGTCCATTAAAGCTTTAGTGCTGCGATTGGGGCTAAAACTTGTTTTTTAACTCCTCTATATCGTCTTTAGTTATAACTAAGATAATTATAACCTTGTTATACATTCAGTCAAAAAAGTATCGGGAATGGATGATTTGTTTATGGTTCCAAATTCAAATTTTTGTTTTTTTGTAGTTGTTAGATTGGCACAACTGTTTTCCATTTTGGCGCGGAGTTTGAGTTGCATCTGTTATTTATATTAAATACAGTGTGAAAGCTTTTCACAGTATTCAATAAAACAAATTAGGATTAATCCGCTTTTATCCGATTTATTGTTGCACTTTTAAATAACGTCTGGTTTGTTCGCCTCCTGGCAATGATCTGCCGTTGTCTATGTCGAAGTGCCCGAATGATATCCATCGTTCAATGTCAAAAACGTCAGCTGTCACTTTGGCATAGACTTTTCAATAAACAACGTTGCCATACATATTAATCAAAAGTTCATAACTAAATATGTAATTTAAATACATTAGGGGATTGATTCTTACAGCTCGGCCATCCTTTTTAGGGTGGGTCCTCACACCTTAATTTTTTTTTTTTTTTTTATCCTAAATCAATAAACAGTCGAAATTTACTCAAAATGTCTGAATTGAGTTACAAGTTCTTGTTCTGATCTGCCATATATATTATGGTAATTTCAATTAACATTTACACATAATATCATTTTATAATCTAATCGTAATCGAAGTCATTTACCATGTAGCACTGACGCTTGCAACCTATGACAACGATATCTATCGTAATCTGCGTCATCTGTGCACGAAGCACTGACACTTACGACTTATGTCGTCATAGTCTGTCGCAATCTGCGTCATCTGTGCAGGAGCGCTGACACTTGCAACCCATACCGATATGGTCTGTCACGATCTGCGTCATCTGTGCCACTGCGACACTGACGCTCGCAACCCATACAAGTACAGTCTGTCACAATCCGTGTCATCTGCGCTTTTATTCTATCATTGCGACCTATATCGGCATGGTCAGTCGCGATCTGCGTCATCTGTATGGAAAACATTGGCACTCACAACCTATACCGACATAGTCTGTCACGATCTGCGTCATTAAACATAGACGCTCGTAACCTACATCAGTAAAGTCTGTCGCGATCTGTGTCATCTGTGCAACCAATACAGACGCTCACGACCCATACCGGTATAGTCTGTCGCCCTATCTACACAAATGTACGTTAACAATTACGTCATCCCATATATCGTGGTAAAATCTAATCATTATCATTTCTATAAAACTATTAATCCCATGAATACATCATCATAAAAAGGTTAACCAAAGCATGATTACTATAAGAATTCTCTACTTCTCTCTTATCATTAACTTATAAACTATTTTCAATTTTTATCACTTCCGTCACTACTGTCGCTGTCGTTTTCGTTTTCGCTTTCCATTCCTTTAAAATTTAACCATGGGTGTATTTTGTCAATAGACACTACATTTTCATACTTCTTTCCTCCTTTCCTTGTGAGAGGGGTATCTTGGATTAAATATCTATCATTTGGTAAGATTTTAACAATCCTGTATGGACCATGAAATTTGGCTACAAGTTTCTTAGACTTACCTACCCTATCCTTGTCAAAAGTTGTTCTCTCTAATCTAATCAAATCGCCCTCATTGTATTTCGTTGTCAATTTTCTATGTCTGTCGTAACGATCTTTTGCCTTCTTTTGTTCCTTTTCAATATTACGTATCGACTCTTGTCTTAGATTTATTAAAGTTTAGGCCTAATAAATAGACACGGAATCTAGTCAACGATGCTATGACAGCGAGAGTTTCTAAGTCATTCCCTGAACACTCGAACAGCAGTAGCAGTTTTTGTGTCTCGAACTGGTTTGATACTGATAAATTTGGTGAATGCGTCTATAATTACTAAAAGGTACATATTACCCCTCCGCGAACGAACAAACGGGCCTAAATGGTCAGCATGCAACGTATGAAATGGCATGTCTGGTTTTGGGATAGGATGGAGAAATCCTTCCTTTGGCCCACCAGGCACTTTATGATACGCGCATTCCAAACATGCCTTAACATACTTTTTTGTGAACCTTCTCATTTTTGGAAACCAAAACGTATCTCTAAGTCTCTTTAGAGTCTTGTCAAATCCAAAATGACCAACGTCATCATGATTCATCCTTAGTAGTTGCCACCTAACTGATCTAGGGACTACCCACCGCGATCCACCGTCAACTATCCTGTACACGTAGTCACCTTTCAATTGGTAATTTTTATGAATATCTACAATGGACGCCGTATTTTTGCTCAATAAAATTTCCTTTATCCGTTTAATTTCATCATCAGCGCTTTGTACAGTCGCGATCCAGTCCTGTGTATCTATCGTGAGTACATCTATGACGTGTGTAGCATCTGAAGTAGTGGGCTCATCAACAGGAGCACGACTGAGTGCATCTACGTGCGACATTTTCGAACTTGCTCTATATTCTATGTCACAGTCGTATTCCTGTAGCTGCACCCACCACCTACCTATCCTTGGCACCAAGTCTCGTTTTGTCATAGTTGTCCGTAGTGCATTGCAATCGGTTATTATTTTAAAGTTTAGGCCTAATAAATAGACACGGAATCTAGTCAACGATGCTATGACAGCGAGAGTTTCTAAGTCATACGAATGAAATCTCTGTTCATCAGCCGTTGTTTTGCGACTATAATATGCTACTGGTCTCATAAGTCCGTCCTGACTGCGCTGCATAAGGATGCGCAAGACCTAACTTCGATGCATCCGTATGCAACTCAGTATATAATTTGGGATCATACAGAGCGAGTAAAGGTCTATCTATTAGCTTACGTTTCAAGGTTTCGAATGCTAACATATGCTCATCGGTCCATTCCCAACTGAAATGTTTCTTTAGTAGGTCGGTTAATGGGCTTGCAATTACAGAGAAGTCTTTTACAAAGCGTCTAAAGAAACCAGTCAATCCTATGAAGCGTCTAACATCGTGAATATTATTAGGTACTGGGAAGTTTGACACAGCCGTTATTTTGCGGTTACCGGGTCGGATACCCGTACCACTAATTTCAAAACCTAAAAAGTCAATCTTTGTGTAAAAGAAGAAGCATTTCTCTAATTTTAGGGTGAGATTTGCGCTACGAAAAATACTCAAAACCTCATCTAATCGTCTCAAACCTTCCTCAAACGTACGAGCTGGGATCAAAATGTCATCCATATACACTAAAGTATAATTTAGGTGGGATAAAATTTTATTCATCGATCTTTGGAACACCGACGGAGCATTTGCCAAACCAAACGGCATTCTTTTAAAGTGATATTGGCCGTCTGGTGTTACGAACGCTGTTTTGTCTTGAGAGCCCTCTCCAATGGCTAATTGGTAGTAGCCTGAAGCTAAATCTAAGCTTATAAACAACGAATTACCAGCTAGTCTATCCAATTGATCGTCAATCAATGGTAGAGGAAAATGCTCCTTTTTAGTTTTTCTATTCAAAGCCCTGTAATCGATACAAAGACGTTTATCTCCGGTTTTCTTTTTAACTAAAATAACTGGACTGGCGTAACCAGAATTGGATTCGCATATTATATCAGCATCAAGCATTTCCTTTACCATTGATTTAACTAATTCTCTTTCTGGATATGATAATCTGTAAGGTCTATAAACCACAGGTGTTGTATCAGTCAGTTCAATTTCCATCTTATCGATGTTGGTATAACCTAAGTCCATCATATTACGTGAAAAACAATCATTATACTTCTGAAGAATACCTTTTAATTGTAAAACTTCGCTATCGGATAAGTTTTCAGCGTAGTTTATACATTTACCTACGCTTGGTTCATCAAAATCTAAAACATTGATATTCAAAGATGTAGTTGTGCACAACGCTCGTGTTATTAATAATCCCTTTTCTAAATTTATTATGTTATCCGATATGTTTTGTATTAATACCGCACCTGTACCATTTTTGATGTCGTATTCACCGGGCATCAAATAATATTCAGACCCGAAACTCCCTCGTAAAGATCCATTAACATGTATTGTACCTGTATAATCAATGTTACTAGCTACTTTAATTACAAAAGTATCACGGGGTCCTATAAAGGTGTCATCGAGAAGTACAAGACGTAGTTTCGTAGGTGAAGTTCTCTCGAAAATCAAGGCATCAGTAGTTTTTGTAATTGTTATACCGGGTAGTTCAGTAAAGCTATGTCCTATTAGCACATCGTATTTTATTACATTATCCTCTACAACGTAAACTTCGATGAATTCCGATATACCTTGAATTTCAATCTTGACTACAGATCACCCAATGGTAACACAATATTGTTTCCAATGCCGCGCATTGTCGGTAGTTGCTCTGTCGCCCACTGAATACCTAACTTTTTAGCTACGCTATGACGCACCAATGTACACTGACTGCCTAAGTCAACGTAACCGTGCAAATATTGATCATTCGCCTTAATAGTAATCAAGTATTTATCATTGTCTACAATGAAACTATTCAAAGCCATAACTGACTTCTCTTTGCCTACTTCTAATTTTGATGAATCGTTATTAGGTAACTTTGAACAATTAGTAGACAAATGCCCTAATTTGTGACAGATACTGCACTTCAAGATTTTCTTAGAACATTGGAAACTGTAATGACCACTTTCGTTACAGTTAAAACAAGTAATAGTTTTCGTATTGTCAACTGATCTTGTTGATTTAGTAGCTGCTTGTTTAAAGGAATTGTTATCATTAATGTTTGTCCGTTTGTCATAGTTTCCCTTTAACCTATTATCAGACTCCCGCGGCTGTTGCTTAATGGACTGAAAATACTTCAATACCTGTTCCGGTTCTTCGCATTTTGTCGCTTTCGCACCTAACCTTAAACTACGATCTTCTATCCCGTATAGCATACAGTCAACTGCACGTTTGCCTTTAATCTCACATCGATTCAGCAAGTTAATCTTTTCGTAATAATATAGCTCTAAAGAATCATTATATTTAACCTTTTTAGATAACATTTCTGTTAACAGTTCTGCATAGTCATCACTAGAGGGGAATGATTCGTTTAATTTGATTTTCCATTCGGGCCACGAAAACGACATCGATGGCAGAGTTTGATACCATGTCTTTGCCACTCCGCTTAGTTTAGGTAATGCGTAATGTATTATTTGGTCTTCACTCCATTTATATAATCGAGCACATTCCTCTACTTTACTAAGCCATGTACTAACATTTTGACCTTTATTCATGGGATCAAACTCTGGTATAACGTTGCCCAACATGGGAAACTTATTCCCTTCCGGTCGATTATTATATATCGTTTTTATCAACTCACTTAACAATGATTGAGTACCATTATCAAAATTGGAACGACTCACGTGTCTGTGACTCCTTCGCGTCGATCTAGAACGACTCCGCCGCCGCGTCGATCTCGAACGACACCCCCGTCGCGTCGATCTCGAACGACTACGCCGCGTCGATCTCGAACGACTACGCCGCGTCGACCTCGAACGACACCGCCGCGTTGATCTCGGACGGCTCCGCCGCGCTGATCTCGGACGACTCCGCTGCCGCGTCGATTTCGGACGACTACGACGCGTCGGTCTCGAGCGACACCGCTGCGATGATCTCGAACGACTCCGCCGCATTGATCTCGAACGATGTTTGCGCCTCGAACGTGAACGATTTCCCGCATTATTTTCAGTTCGTGCGCTTTCATTTCTTTTCTTCGGCATACTTTTCTCGCGTTCGTGGGTACTTGAATGTCGACCTGGTGGTGTACTGCACTCTTTTTCATGACGACGTCGTTTACGTAATGATTTTTCACGCACATGGTGCGTATGCTCACTATTACCGTCCATGTTTCACCACAATTACGAAAATTTTCAAGGATGTACTGAGCGTGAAAATAGCTAGTGGGTTTTCTTTATCACACTTCTGAGTTGAAAGCTTTTCACAGTATTCAATAAAACAAATTAGGATTAATCCGCTTTTATCCGATTTATTGTTGCACTTTTAAATAACGTCTGCTTTGTTCGCCTCCTGGCAATGATCTGCCGTTGTCTATGTCGAAGTGCCCGAATGATATCCATCGTTCAATGTCAAAAACGTCAGCTGTCACTTCGGCATAGACTTTTCAATAAACAACGTTGCCATACATATTAATCAAAAGTTCATAACTAAATATGTAATTTAAATACATTAGGGGATTGATTCTTACAAGTGCTGGTTTTAGTAATATCATATATAGTGTGTATTGCGAATTTCATAATGGACAAAAATATCGAAAAAGAGTTTGTCTTAAATTTTGCATCGCCAATGGAATTTCGTGTTCGGAGTCACTGAAAATGTTACGACTTTATCAAAAACTCGTGCTTATGAGTGGTTCAAAGCGTTCAAAAGCGGTCGAGATGTGATGGAAGATTTGCCTCGCTCTGGTAGGCCGTCAACGTCTGCAACTGAAGTTAACATCGCAAAAGTAAAGGAAATAGTGACTGAAAATCCCCATTCAACTCTGAGAGAGATAGCCGCCGAACTTTCTGTATCTCACGAGTCGATCCGTACCATTTTAACTAATCATTTGGGTATGAAACATGTTGCTGCTCGGCTAGTCCCAAAAGATCTGAATTTTCTCCAAAAACTCAATCGCATGAAAGTCGCTGAGGACATGCTAGAACGAGTCAGTACGGACCCAACATTCATGAAACGCATTGTTACTGGTGACGAGACGTGGGTTTACGAGTTTGACATGCAAACTAGTCAACAAGCTTCGGAGTGGCGCCTTCCAACTGAACCGAAACCGAAAAAACCACGCCAAAGTCGATCAAAAGTCAAAGTCATGTTGACTGTTTTCTTTGACTATCGCGGTGTTGTGCACTCTGAATTCTTACCGGAAGGTCTAACGGTAAATAAAGAATATTATTTGAGCGTTATGCGGCGTTTAAGAGAGCAAATTCGACGAAAAAAGCCAGATTTGTGGAAAGAAAATTCTTGGATTTTGCACCACGACAATGCGCCTTCGCACAAGGCTATCATTGTGAACGAATTTTTAACCAAACACTCAACAAATACCATCCAGCAACCACCATATTCACCAGATATGGCTCCTGCTGACTTTTTTCTTTTTCCTAAACTCAAATTACCACTTCGTGGCACCCGTTTTCAATCGATAGAAGACATAAAGGAGAATTCGCGGCGAGAAGTGAACTGAATTCCGGAAGCAGCGTTTAAAAAATGTTTTGATGAATGGATTATTCGTTGGCGCAAGTGTATCGTTTCTAAAGGAGCATACTTTGAAGGTGATAAAATAAATTTGGATGAATAACAGACATTTTGTGTATTATTGATCTTTTCCCGGTACTTTCTTGACAGAGTAGTATTACTTAAAGTCATAAAATTGCCTGTAACTGACACCAAAATGTTATTTGGGAAACCGTTTTGAGGACGTGGCTAAATAAAAGCAGCCGCACGAGTCGATCTTTAAGGTTAAGCAATGCTTGCCAAGGTTGGTCCGTGGATGGGTGATTGTGCTATCTTAACATACCGAGTTTCCTCCGTGTCTCGGAAAGCACGCTAAGCCGTTGGTTTCGGCTGTCATTTATAGATCTTTGGCAGTCGTTACGGATTGTCAGAAGCCAGTAAATCTGACTCCAATCTTGCCAAGAAGTACCGTGTTACCCAGTTAATGGGTTGTGGAGGTCTGGTAGGCAGCTGCTCCTCGTAAAGTACTGGTATTCAGCTGAATCCGGTTTGACTGGAAGCCGACCCCAATATAGTTGGGAAAAGGCTAGGCAGATGATGAATTCACAAACCATTTAACCATATATTTTTTCAACAAACATGCTGAGAAAGTCCGAGTCTATAAGAAAAATATTAAAACATTTTTTTTTCTTCCGTCGTTTTAATTAACAAAACACTATTTATTTTCAGTTGGAGACAATAGTGGGTCGTCACGGGTTGGTCGTGGTGTCCCGCGCAGGCTGCGACCCCGGACGGTTTATCTACGAGTCGGACATGCTCTACAAACATAGGGTAAAGTTGAAGTATTATTATCAGTTCCTAGTTAATGTCGTGACTTTCCAAATTATTCGTATAAACTCTGACTTTATGGGCTGTCCTGGCATACTATGTAGCAATGGTTATATTTATATGAAATCGTTGCTCTGTATATTAGTGGTATGGCGCTTGGGAAAGACCTTGATTTCCGGGGGGGGGGGGGGGGGGGGAATTAAGTTCTGTGGCGGTGCCTGTCATCACCTAATCATCAGTTCTTATTACTGTCAGTTTCATACTGTAAGTATCACAGTATGAAAATAACAATAATCATCATCTGCCTAGCTTTTTCCCAACTACATTGGGGTCGGCTTCCATTCAAACCGGATTCAGCTGAATACCCGTATTTTACGCGGAGCGGCTGCCTACCAGACCCCCACAACCCATTAGCTGGGTAACACGGCACTTCATGGCAGGCCTGTAGTCAAATCTACTGGCTTATAACAATCCGTAACGACTGCCAAAGATGTACAAATGACAGCCGGGACCAATGAAAATAACAATAATAAGAACTAATATTACTAGGATGACACCACAACATGCGCAACTGAATAAAAATGAAGATACGTTTCATTTCGAGAGTATGTCCCCTTATTGAACGAACATGCAGGAACAGCAGGTGGCAGCACAGAAGTGTCATTGTCAAGAATAATTTACAACGCTAGATGGCACAGTCTTCGCGCACGTTCCCCTAAGCGGAGCGTGCAGGAACTATAGGTGGCAGCACAGAAGCGTTAATGTCAAGTATTCTTAACTTTAAAGATTCCAATATGCAACACAAGATACCATAGCCAACGCCGAGCACGTTCTCTATAATTTCTGTGTTTAACACAGCGCAGTGGCGCAGCCACTAGCAAAAATAAGTAAATTATTAGTCTGGACAGGTCCACTCAAATCTGTGGGTACCTCAAAATACCACTTCAGACATCAATCTACATGGTTCTTATATGACTTGACCAGTAGGTACGATTGTATGGACTTTAAAAAGAGTCTTGAACTCTTTATTTTCAGCACACGTAAAAAATTAAGCGTTACACCGTACGGTCGTGAATCTGGTTTTATACCTCTCACTCCCTCACATACTTTCCTTTCTTTCATCCGCTGCGTTCCGTTTTAACAATATTGAGCTGCGTTCATATTTTAACTTATTATAATATTTTTATCCCACATAAATATCATTTATCATGCGCACAGCAAATAAATTGAATTCTCTGCCTGCGTCTGTGTTTCCGAACGCTTACAACCCTAATCTCTACAAAGTTAGAGTGACCAGGCTCCTTCTGGGTAAGCTCGCTCCATCGTAGACTTTGTCTCTGTCATCTCTGACCTAGACTAGTGTCAGGAGCAAACCCATCACAAAAAAAAGAGACTTTGTCCTTCTGAGTTTGTTTCGGTGTTTCTTTTGAAGCTAGGAAACACCGGCCTCATCTAGCTTAAATGACCAAAAAAGTTTATTAATATATATTTATTTTCTCGCCACAATACACATTAAAAACAAGGTTTCCAAGGAACACAATAGTTCACAATAAGTATATTGTGGGAGACTGGAGCCTAAACTAGGCTTGGCTTGTCCTGAAATACAGGCCACCAGGTCTCCACCCCTTAGGTAATATAACATTCTTCCTTATTTATTTATTTAGCAGACAGTGGTCGCGAATAATTTATTAACAACTTAAGATGTGATTTCCTTATCTATATAGTGTTAGCATGGTTAGTAAAGTGTGGAGATGAAGGAAAGTGTAGTAAAGGTTGAGTCTGTGTTTATGTAGCGAGTGAGAATGTATGTAGAATTATCTGTTTCTTGGACAAATTAAATATTGATGAAGTATACAGTTAAATCAATAAGTAATTATGTAAATCAAGAACTATACCGAGACGATCGAGGTGGCAGAAGAATCGCTGAGAAAACTTGGTCGAAAGCCGGTTGCTATTACTTTCTACGGGGTTGTAACGCCTTTTACCACGTGATAGAGAGGGGGAATATGTTAAGAGGCCATGCTGCTTCAGAATTGTTTGTTGTATGAATAGTTGGCGCACTGTCAGGACTTTCGCTTCTTTGTATAGAAGGGAAGTAGGGTATCTAAACGGAAGGCACAATGATACTTTCAGGATGGCTCTCTGCGCTCTTTCTAATTCGAGAATTGTGGATTTTGAGGCACCACCCCAGGAAGTGATGCAGTAAGTCAACAAAGATTGAGCGAGTGTAAAATACACCGACTTCCTTACCTTTTCCTCAGCCACCCGTCTAAGAATCTTAAAGACGTAAATTAGATTCCGCATTCTGCCACTCAATACGGTGATATGCTCGTGAAATTTTAGTGCACTATCTATAATAATTCCCAGATATTTTACACTATCGTCTTTATTGATGTGAGCGCAAGTACAGGTGGTGCAGTATGGCGTCGGACAAGTGTGAGCTATGATGGAAAGCGCCTTAGTAGCCGAGGTTTGCCTGTCATGTTTTATGGAGTGACATAGTTGGTTTTTGCAGCATTTAGGGTGAGAGCATTATCTCTTAACCAATCCAATACCATATTCAAGCCTGACTGAGCATGCCAGAACACTTCACTCCACGTGGCCGCACTGAATAACAGGGAAGTATCGTCGGCGAAAGTTATAACCTTACCCTCAGGGAGAGTGAGCATACCCAGATCATTAATATATATAAGGAAGAGGGTTGGACCCAGTACGCTGCCTTGAGGCACGCCGTAGCTAACTAGGCACTCGTCACTGACGTACTCTCATATTTTTACGCTGTGAGTACGCCCACTAAGATAATCCTCAAATAGTTTTAACTGGACCCCCCTAATTCCTAGGCATTCCATCTTCCGAATAAGTATAGGTACAGAAACCGTGTCAAATGCCTTCGCAAGGTCCAGAAAAATCCTCATGACCTTACGACCCGCATCCATGCTAGCAACGATAAAGTTAGTAAGATGAACAGCATCTGACGTCGATTTACCAGCCCTAAAGCCGTATTGAGAGGGAGACGGAAGGTTATGTCTCTCCAAGTAATCAACTAGTCTGCCATTCATGATCCGTTCAAGAATTTTGGATAGTGCAGGCAGCACGGCTATGGGTCTGTAGTTGTTGACACGGCTTCTGTCCCCACCCTTAAAGACCGGACGAACAATCGACTTTTAAATGCTCTGGGGAATTGGCCTGTATCAAGAGCGAGGTTACATACGTAAGTTAAAGGTGGGGCTATGACTGCTATGTGTTTCTTGAGGAAACTTAGATATTCTGTCCCATCCCATGGCACAGTCATAGCGGAGGCACAGAATTAATTTTGTCACCTCTGCTTCGTCTGTAGGTAACAGTACCATGGATTGTGAGGTAATGTTGGAACCATCGCTCGGCGAAAAAGCCGGCCGACTCACAAATTTTTCAGCATGGGTCTTACCAATATCTGCGAAGTAGTTATTGATATCGTTAACCGACTGCTTTGGTGTTGTTGAAATCTATAGCAATTCTGAGGCGCTGTCTTTCTTTTCGACCCTACTCGTTAGGTTGTTTATAGCTGTCCACAGGTGTTTACTGTTGTTGCCAGCATCACTGATTTCTTTTTTATCTTGTTCAATTTTAGATTTCTTTAATACATTATTGCAGTAGTTTCTGTATCTTGAATAAGTCCTTTTTAAGATTAGGTTTTCAGGGTCGTTTTTAATTTTTTTGTGTAACTTATCTCTATGTTGAATGCAACGGAGAAGGCCAGGAGTGATGAAACCATAATGCCATGGCTTTATGGTTTTTTTACGGTTTGGGACTTTGACTGTATTCGTGTTTGACTCAATGACCCGCATAATACGACTAATCAGTAAATCTGCCGCTACATGTGGGTCATCTGACATATATACCGCACTAAAGTCAAGTAGTTTCAGATCTGCATCCAGCTGATCGTGATTGATGCGTTCAATTGTTTTCTTTCCCATTGAATTTAGGTTTCCTTTTTGCTAGGAATAACAGAACTGTTTCGTGGTCAGTGAGAGCGGAGTGGGCAACCATTGTCATAGCATGCAAAGTTGTTTTTAGAACAAAGTAATCTAGGCACGCAAGTTGACGTGTGGGTAGGACATGCGCGGGCAGGAGACCATGTGAGGCTAATCAATTTAAATAACTATGTTTAGCAGAGTCATAGCACTGTTCGTGAATATTTATGTTTATGTCACCACAAATAACGATATTTCTATAATTTGCTATGTTATGAAGAGTTGTGTCTAACGAGTTAAGAAAAATGTTAACGTCTTTATAACCTGGTGGACGATAAATTGCCAGTATAACACTATTTTGGTAAATTTTTATTTGGAGACAATTTGCTTCCAGAAGTAAAGGTTCTACCACAGAGACTTTAAGGTGTTCATGTACATAAACGAAAATACCTTCATATTGGGGGAGATTTCTAGTTGTCTTAAAATAGTTGTAGCACTCAAGGTGTGGAATGAAGTGCGTGCTAGGAAGCCAGCATTCTGTCAGCGCGATAATATCCCAATCAACTTTTGTTCTAGCGAGTTGCGTGTGAAACCCAGGCATGTTTTTAGTTATACTCCTAATGTTTTGATAGAGAATTTTTAATGATTGTTTAGAAGGGAAGTTAGGTGGAGTAAAAGAAGAGTATACGATTGACGTGTAAAAGTGTTAGGTTTAACCTATTTACAAAATAAATGTGGGATTGTATGGCAAAATAAACAAATGATTTTCAGCACACGTAAAAAGATCAGCGTTACACCGTACAGTCGTGTTATAACTAGATGTTATATCCTCACTCCCTCACATACGCGTTCTGTTTTAACAATATTGAGCTATGTTCATATTTTAACTTATTACAATACTAGCTTCTGCCAGCGGCTTCGCCTGCGTGATCCCTAGAGTACATACTCCCGGTATAAAAAGCCTCTAGCCTATGTCCTTTCTCAGGCTCTAGACTATCTGTGTACCTACCATTAAATAATTAAATCAATTCAGTAGTTTTGGCGTGAAAGCGCAAGCATTTATCATATTAGTAAGGATTTTTATCCCACATAAATATAATTTATCATTACTCCGATTTTTACTCGTCTTCCAGAAAAACGTGATTCTAGTAACAAACTACATAGCGAACGAAGTAAGCTCGACGCAGATCAGACGGCTGGTGCGGCGCGGGGAGAGCGCCAAGTACCTGACGGACGACGCGGTGCTGGCCTACGTGCGCACGCACCGCCTCTACGGCGCGCCGCATTCCATCACGTGAGTACTGGCTACTGGCTACTGGCTACATACTGCGAGTGCTGAGGGAAAGACCGCACTATTTTCGGGATGGGAAATGATCCGGCAATAGAGTATTTTAATAAAAACATCTAATTAGTCCGTCTGATAGATTTTCAAAAAATATTGGTCACGTATTTTTTCTTTTTTCACGTAAACAAAAAATGAAGAGGAAACAGCGCGTTGAAGACACGCGTGACGTCATGTAGCTTGGTTAAATTGTACCATCATAGTGACGTCACTCGTGTTTTCTACGCATTATATCGTCTTCATCTTGTGTCGTGTTTACGTGAAAAAAGAAAAATATGAGTGCAATATTTTTTGAAAATCTATCTGACGGTCATTTTGACTTTTTTAGTAAAATACCCTATTCTGCCGTCCAAAATGAGCGCATCTGTCTTTTGAGATAAATTTCGTTATTTATATGTTCGAAATCAAGAACAAGGCATATAATTGTTTACTAAAAAGATTTAGGTAGTTAAACAATCTTGATGTGACTTTTTACACAAACGTATTTAAAAAAATAAGCTACCGTTTAAACTAATGGTTCAATTGATTTAGCATTCGTTATTTTTATATTGGTTTTTAGTTGCATTTTAATTTTAAACTGAATTTTTAAACAAAAATGATTAAAAGGACACATCAAAATTGTTAACCTTTATTTAATTACCTAAACCTTTCTATTATAGTTATATTGTTTGTATTATTTTACGAGTTTCTAAGCTTGAGTAAAAATAGTGATTATTTTTTGTGTTTTGGCAAGATGCGCCCTTTTTGCTTAATGCGGCAGAATTTTACTGCCTAGGGAATGACCTCGTAATTTTATTATGTCCCTAGGGAATGATCGAGCTATTTCTGCATTGTAAACGGTCGAAAAGATTGCTAGAAAAACGAGCTTTTAGATTTTAAATTTTCTTTAATCGAGATTTATATCATTTTTATGATTTGTATAGTTTTATAAAAAAAATATTTTTTAATAATTATTGTTTTATGACATTTTAAATAGTTGTGTTTTGTAACTTATATCGTTTTTTAGTTTACATTTTGTACCATTCCAAAATTGTCTTAAGTAACCGACTTCTTCAAAAAGGAGGAGGTTCGGCTGTATGTTTTTTATACTAGAAACTTAAGTCAACTATTGAATGAGTTGCTTGAAAATATTTTTAATGCGATGTTTATTTTTTAGTTCTGTAGATATATTGTTTTTAAGACTTATTGCTTATTTTGTTCATTAATATTACTTGAATCGTGATTTACGAGCCAAATATTAAAAAATTTGTTACTTTATAATTATATTTTATACATATAATTATACAGATTACAGACATTAGATTTTTATACTGATGTTGTTTTTATAATATTTTATGGATATAAATAAAAGAGGTAAATATGGTTAATTCGTGTTTCTTTTGAAGTTGATTAGAATTAAAACAAACAAATAAATTTAAATTAAAAATGTATACGTTCGTGGAACTGTAGATTATAATTATTACAAAGATATTAACGGAAAAATCATATTTTCTAAAAATTATGAAACTACTATTTTTATTTTTGAGATCTTTTATGTAAATATCAACTTTAAAAGCATTTAATTAAGTCACATTTTATGTAATGACATATTTAACACAAAATACTAACTCGTAAACCTCTTTCCACGCTGCCCGGATCAGTGAGTATAACATTCTCAACGATTTGATCGCTAGCTACGACAAACGATCACCACAGGACGTAATCATGGCCTCTCCCGAAGAAACCAGCTTCAAGAACATCCTGATATCGATCAGAGACAAACCCTCTATCGTAGACGAGACTATAACTGTCAAACGACCAAGGAAGACCAACTTCTTAATGCCCAACTCTCATACCGACTCTGTAAGCCCGTTCTGTGAGCCTCTCAAACCCAAAATGGCGTACCTCGACAAAGTCCCTTCAACTTATGTCCCCGGAAAGGCAGTAAAAATAGTGAGCGATGCGACTGAGCACAAACTTGACAAGGTAACTCTTGATACTACATATTGCTCCCTCGATAGCTATCTAAGCAAGGACTCCGACTTCGATCTCTACAAACGACGGGTAAGTGAGGGTAATGTGGAAAAAGTCGAAGTCGAGACTTCAAAAAAACGCTGTTCTTCGACCATAAGGAAGTTGAAGCCGGAAGAGATGAAGAAGAGTAAGTCGGAGGTCAGTAAGCTGTGCGATAAGGTGAAGAGTATTAAGATTAAGGATAGTTCGGGAAGGAATTATAAGACGAGGAGCTGTAACGATATTGTTCGGTTGATTCTAACTAAGCACGGGATACATGTTATTAGTGATACGGAGGCTATTGTTTAAAGGTCTCAACATTATTTAGGGTGAGATTCTATTGAGATACATTAACGCTTATTATGATATTTTCTGGTGACAGATTTACGCATATTATCTAAGATGATGATATTTTCTGGTGACAGATTAACGCATATTATCTAAGGTGATGATAGTTTCTGCTATTTTTGACCCGATTAAAAAAATGAAGAATTTTTCAATACAAATCCGTGTCAAAAACAAGAACACGACTTCCAAAATTTAAGTCACTAAGGGCCGATTTTTCAACAGACAGATAACGTTTAACAGAAAAATTAATGTGTATGTTTGACGTATTTTGTAAACAAAATTTGTCAATCCGCCATAGTTATCTGACTATTAAAAAATCGGCCCTTAGTAGTTTCTTTGTGTCTTAGTAGTTTGTTTGTGTATTTGGAAGTCGGTGGTAATTTTTTGTAAAAATAAATAAATCATAAAACTTTGCGCACACCTGTAGTAGGTAAGTTATCCTTCAATATTAGGACGTTTTATTAATTGAAGATTGATATTACAATTCTCAGTTCACACAGGTGATTTTGCCTGAAAAAATATTAACAATAAATGTTTCAATAGAATCTCAATCCTATCGGATTGCCAAATAATGGAATTTCATCAGATACCTGATACAGTCAATTTACGTGGAATTGTAAGTTTCTATAACTTCAGTATTAATTAAAAATGAAAGAAAGAGACAAATAAAAATAAAAGCTTGTAGAAGAAGCAACTAGACATTGGTCGAAAAGATTTTCTAGAAAATGTCTTCCAAAACTATGAATTTATTTGTCAATTTGCATTTAAGCCGGTTTCATCAATCTCCGACTGACTGGAATTATATAATGAACTATTTATATAATAACATTGAATTTAAACATTTCACCAAGTTCACTTCATGTTGAAATTAAATTCAGTCATATCTAATTCACGGGGGCTACTCTCTAAGCCCGAAGTCCGTAATTTCGGGCTTAGTTGCGGGCGTATTCTACTCCGTATCACCTACGGACTTACGATTAGTCCCGTACGCGAACTAATAATGAATGACAACACGATTTGACAGTAACTGTCAACTCAACCGTGTTGTCATTAGTTCTTACTGGTTAGGTGATACGGAGTAGAATACGCCCGCAACTAAGCCCGAAATTACGGACTTCGGGCTTAGAGAGTAGCCCCCCCCTGAAATTCACGATCGCCGCTGACTAATTCAGGATAACTGTGGTGGCCTTTGGGCTGACTGTTCACTGATGCAGAGAGGAAAAGAGCGGAGAGATTAACCTATGGAATTGCATAAAATATCCCGCTCCGCTCTTCGAGTTTAAAAATTCATACAAAACTGGTACTGGAGCGAGGTAGCGGAAGAGGGGAAGCGGAGTGCAGAAGCGGAACGGGGAAGCGAAAAAACTTTCCGGCACTCAAATTACTCGTCGCGTGAACTTGGACTAGCTTCGCACAGTTCGCAACTCCGCTCCGCTACCACGCTCCACAACCTCGCTCCGCTGCCTCACTACACGTCAATGTACAGACACAGTCCGCAACCGTACCGTTTATACACTCTTCGATTTTCCATTACAATGAAATAATATAATTGGCAACTTTTTGATAGTCTATCTATTTCATGTAAAAAACAGTGGAATTTATATAAAAGCTGTTAATGTTCTTTACATTGATGATAATCATTTGTAAATAATTATATGTATTTGTAATCAAATACTCTTTTTTATAATATTATATACTTTATTATAAGATGTTTAAATCTAGATTATTACTATTATAAGTAATTAAGTGCCGTATTCAGAGGCCCTTAATGAAACATTATCCCATTGTATTCCCAACTGATGGGGCGTGGCCCACTTAGGAGGGAGGGCGGTTGTAGAATGACACAAAGAGGGACCCCACAAAAGAAAAAAATATGGTATGTAACCAAATTAAGAAAACAATATAATGGCTTACATTTGACACACATCATCGCTCGTTGTTAGGTTGAAGCTAGAGACAAACTGTCCCACGTACGCAATGTATGTAACGCATTATGATATCTGGACTCTTGATTTTATATGTAAAACCAAGCAGTAGAAACACACTTATCGTATGCAACGCAATTTTAGGTTAATTCTAACATTCAGGGGATCGTAGAGGTTTTAATAGAAAATTGGGGAGATGATTATGGATTGAAGTTTGGTAACCACAGGCGTAGAATAATAGGGTAGATGACTAAAAGATCTTAGTTCGTCTGATAGATTTCCATAAATATAGGACACGATTTTTTTCCACGTAAACAAAAAATTAAGACGATACAGTGCGTTGAAAAACTCGCGTGACGTCATATTTCGGTACAGTTTTTACCGAATAGTGACGTCGCAAGTGATTCCTGATCTTTGATGCGTTTTAGCTTCGCCAATTTCAATTGATTTGATAAAGCAAAAAATAAATGTCCAAATATTTTTGGAAATCTGTCTGACGAACTAATTCGATTTTTTTAGTCATCTACCCTATTCGTTATAGACTCTGAGTGCGGCGGTAAGTGTTGTTTTCTTAGGTAACCACGTTTCTACATATGTACGTATACATATATTACAAAATAATTATACATAGAAAGTATACTTTTAAAGAGAGAAATATAAAATAAGTTTATAATACAAAATGCATGTCACGTTTGTTCGTTAACTTAGTGAAAATAAAAATAAAATATAATCAAAAGAAATATAATACAATTTTCTATTAAAAGGAAAACTAAAAAGAATGTTATTTAAAAATAAGCTGTTTTAAAATTTTATTAACTAGTAATTTGTAAATAAATTGGTATAAACCTTAATAAGTATTGATAAAGCACATTTTTACATAAATGCCAAATTTTTCAGCACAAATTATTAAAATTTAGTTTTTCAATGCTTAATAGTAAAATCTTATATTCCTTTATTTTTATACATAAAAATGGTTCCTCAAACTAACTCTGTGGCCTCATAACTGCCCCTTAACGTGTGCTAAATTAACTTTTTTACTGTTAATTTAATGCTTTTTTTAATTTAATGCTTAAGATATCTTTAAAATGAATAATTGGACAGTAATATGTCAGGTATTTAATAAGCAATCTGTTAGAGCCCACAATAATTGGGGAAAGGATATAAACCGGCCAAGTGCGAGTCGGACTCGCGCATAATGGGTTCCGTGCCGTCGAATTTTTTATTTGCTGTTATAGCAGCAACAGAAATACACAATCTGTGAAGATTTCAACTGTCTACCTATTACGGTTCTTGAGATATAGCCCTCTGACAGACAAACGGACGGACAGCGGAGGCTTAGTAATTGGGTTCCGTTGGTTACCCTGTGGGTACGGAACCCTAAAAATGGTGATATGAATACGGAAATATACATGGTGTAATGTAACCACCAACCAGTACCGATGATATTCAGATTTACCACACCTTTTTGAAAATTTAAGTTTAATTGAGTTTGAATTGAGTGGTTGGAATATATTAATGGATATTTCCGGATTTCCAAAACCCTGTGTTGTCACTATCTAAGCCGATTTCTGAATTGAGTATTTAAGGATTTCTCAAATCCTACTTAAATGTCAAGAATTGACAGATTTTAATAATGCTAAAAGCTAAAATATATTGTGACAAAAACTCAACTTTCAATTCTTTATGCAGTAATCTGGTGTGTCTTTGATTACTCTCCCTATAGTAATTTATTTACTGTTTCTTATAATATACTACTATTATATTATAATATATTACTTTTTATTTTGAAAAGTAACTAAGATGTTAACTATCAATATTTTTAAAAAGTGCCAATTTATAATCGTTCTTAATTTTTTGTGTTACTGCATGAAATAATAATATATTATTTATATATTTTTGTGCTGTAGATAAGCATGAAGATATAGTACTGTTAATTCAAATTATTATATCTTGAAGTTATTATAAATTATAATAATTAAATGTTACAGTATTAAATAATAATAAATGTTTAAAAATAGTTTGTTAAAGCTAGTGTAGGTAATACTAAAAAACTCATGAATTTCTTGAAAAATTTATGGTATTTATTGAAATATAATATTACAGGATTCATTTTTAGTTTTCTATGACATTATTTTTACAGTGTATTGTCTCCAAGCGATATTAAACTTTCTTGCCCAGCATGGAAACTACTATTATTGACTTTGTGTTCAATGCTATACAGCTTTAAATGGAGTGAATTGAACAGAACGCTTAATAAGCTCTTACTTTATATAGTTTTCTATAATAGAACGAGTGTATACATGAACAATTTGAATATGTTTCGAAAGTCAAACCGTTGAATTGGCCATTTTATGAAGCGGTGGATCATACTCTTTTCTTAATGATTGGTCATCTAAAACCTAACCTAACCTCAGCTACATCATGAAATGGTCAATTCGCCAATATGGCTGCAGCATAATATGCAAAGTATTTTCAGATATAATATAGTATTGTTTAAAAGAAGCTGTCGATGTGAAATTGTGCCAGTATTTAAATTGTATGGCGTTTTTAATACTTTTATTTTCAGCATGTTTTATTGATGTTGCTTGTCATAGATTTTTATACTTGTTCTGAAGTATTTACTATCCCCTTTTCCATAGATAATTTATTCTGTATGTTTGTTTTTGTACCTTGTCTTGCCCCCATGGACTTAGAAATAAAACGATAATAGCCATATTCAATATTTACAACATATTTAACTAGCCTGCTATAGTCAATTTTTTTAACAAAGGAGTACCGAAAGTTTTGACTGGTTTTCTATTGGTCCATGTAATCAACATAAAGTGCATCCATTCAATTCGCCTTTGTTCAAAACAAGAACAAAGGTGTTGGGCCCACCCCGACTAATGACCCATCTCACTCTGTCAATATTGGAAATGTGCGAGAGACATACTCAGTACTCGTTTCTTAAAAAAAAAACAGACTATAGTTACAGGGTTGTGAAGGTCAGATAGTCAGACGCTTCATGTCAAATACTGTTATTCAGCTGAATCCGGGTAGGTACCGAGCCTACCCGGACATGGTTGGGAAAAGGCTAATCAGATTTATTAATTCAATAAGGAATATGCATGCAATTTTTTTATTTGCAAAATGAAATACTTATTAGCTCTAGTAAACAATCATCAAATTATTGTTTAAATACCTTCATCAGTGATGAAGTTATAAAGCTTCAAAGATTACAATTAGAAAGAGAAGTCCGATGTAAACTTTGACATCATCGTCTATGACGCCTATACAGCTGCCATAGAAAACAGCGTTTTCGCGAGAGGGACAGATATATTTGTTTAAAATAATTACATCTCCTTCGTTTTTCGAGTAATTTTGATTCTATTTTCACTGTTAGTATTATATTTTTAGATAAACTGTATAGGTGATAAATTTGACTTTCATGCATATTCCCTATTGTATGTCACAAGTGACTGTTCGTGTCTGAGTTAAATTATTTTTTAGTACAGGAATATTCTTATGGTAGACTTTCTCGTTTCGTTTCTATGTCCATACTTTTGTATGCCCACTTTTTATTTTTCTCCTAATAATGGGTGTTGTGTGCGTAGGGAGGCGGTTGCCCGTTGTAGCTGACATGTTGCGCGCGCGCCGACGAGACGACTACGTAACGTGACCGTAGCGGACACGTAGCCAGTTCGTAGCGAGTTCGTAGCGGGGACGTAGCGAGTTCGTAGCGGGGGAAAGGCGGAGCGCGCATACCCTATCTAGTTTTAGTTATAAGTTTGATCTTTGTAGTGCCTATAGTGTCCACTAGTTTGACGTTTCATATTAAAAAATTTGACCTTTCGTTTTTGGGGTTGCTGTCTCAAAAACAAGTCGAATCTTTTTTTTGTAATTAATGTTGTCGGTCAAATAAATTGTTGAAAAATATTGAACTTTTTATGTATTTTAAAAGAAATATATCATTGAAATGCAATGGAATGTGATAAAAGTTGTGGCAAAGTAAAATATTTTTGGAGGATATATACATTGACGTATTTATTTTATACGTGCTCAATATTTGCGTGAAAACTAAAGTATTTTTGGGTTCCTATGAAATAATGTTGTTTTGTTATAAAGTGAAGTGTTATAATATCAACTAGTGGACACATACTTAACGGCTTGTTTGAAGCTTTTGTGGAAAACCTGCATGAGATGTTTTATCTTCCCCATTTTGTGTTATTTTTGGAACAGATCTCGACTTCAGGTAGACATCAAATCTTGAAGAAGATGAATTTATTACCAAATAATATAATCCAAAACCTGCGGTTTCAGTGCCGTGATGAATCGTGCTTCGTGGACAAGTTGCTAATGTACAGACGCCAGCACATCAAGCTACAGCAATCTGTCAAATTTCTTTAATAGATTTTGAACTTTATCGCCAAAGAATTAGGTTCAAGGTGATTGAGAAAAGTCAACAATTTCGGGAAGCTTGATGTCTGGCGTCTGTACTAACGGCATAAAGTTTAGTCATAAACTGTCCACCGACTTACAACCAGCTTTTTTAAAGATACGTTGACATTCAAACACACAGGCATTTGTTTTACTGTCGAAACATTACACATTACATGTCTTCCCATCACCGAGATTGAGGTAAAACAAATCTACAGGGAGTTTCAGAAGTTAGTGGACTTTTTTTTATGGTAAAGACTCAATTGCAAAAGTGTATCAATAAACCACGTACTTTCTTCTGAAACACTCTTATAACGGGTATTCCACAAAGCCTCCAACAGCCAACGCTGCGGATCAGAGCCAGCCTAGCTTTGCGTCTGACCGTACTTGCGCTTCGATACTTAGTAAATTATCAGCCTTATCTCTGCCTGATTAGGTCAATTGTTATGCCGTACAACGACTATGCAACTCTGCTGTTTTTAACTCTATTCAGTAGCACCTAAAGTCCATATTTGGCAATCATTTAATGAAACAAATAATGAAATAGCACCTTAAAATGTATGTGAACTTTATTTAGTGTCTCGTTAAGTCCATATTTGGTAAAAGCATCACTGAATAATCTAATATAACTTATTACGTGAAAATAAACCCTATTTTATTGGCTTTTAAAGTTCATACTTTACAATCAGCGAAAATCACATACTAATGAGTGAAAAATTTAGAAATCAATTTCAACAAGAGTTCTCTTTGATCAAAAGTATTTTAAAGTGAAAATATAGCATGGTTTTTAAACAGAGATGCAAAATCGTTTTTCCTATAAACTAGATATCAATGAATGTTAGCCTTAGCATGTTTTAGGCTTATTATTATTTATTAAATTGTGTACTTCCCTTTATTATTTAAGTAGCACCATTTTGTATGTGTGGAGTTTGATAACAGCTAAGTTTTCATACTACATTTACTGAGAGTTATTCCGTATTGCATCCTATCAGAAGTAGCCCTAACCGGGCTCTCGATCCGAACTCAGTGCATTTCGAATTCGGATAGAACTCGTGACTTCAAATTCGGATAAAACTCGTGACTTCAAATTCGGATAAAACTCGTGACTTCAATTTCGGATTCGGACAGTACGTAAATATAAAATAGAAGTCTTTTTTTCTTACCTTTCTTCTATATTTATCCCAGATGTTTTTTATATTTTAGGTTATCGGCTAGTGATTTTACATATTAAAAATAAAAGTTCAAAATAATTATTTATGTTTATTACAAAAAGGTTACAACATTTTTTATGTACAAATATCATAGTTTATTGCTTTAATTGAATTGGAAATTATATATTTATTAAAACAATTTAATAACTATAGATCCCGGTTATTTTTTGTTTATATAAAATTTATCATTACTTAGCTATTCTGATTCTATTTATTTTATGGTTATGCATATAAAATGTGTATGTACTTAATTTTAAGGATCTGATTAGTTACATATTATGTTGGCTAGCCAGTGTTGGATGTAGATGACGTTTACAAATATTTGCAAACAATCACCGTAAGTAACTTCTCAACCAATACATTACATTTAAGTACCTTCTCAACCAATTGCTCAGCGGGTCTAAAAAGGCCACTTCAGCGCAATCATAATATAAACCACACAAAAATCTGTCGAATTTCATTTTCATCTTTATCGCTAACGCATTAGGTTCAAAGTTGATTGGGATTTGACAGTGACGGGTAACGTGATGGACTTTCTGATTCTGCTAAAGTGGCCTTTTTAGACCTCCAGAACGTGGAAAAGTGCGAATACAGCAGTGGTGACACTTGCATTAACAAAATCGCCCTTACTGCCACGACATTAAGGCGCTGTCAAACTATTGCCACCGATGTTAAGTAGTTTAATGGACTGCAGCTGCAGTAGTAATAAATTTATTCAACTTATAGGGAGCGTGCAGAAACTATAGGTGGCAGCACAGAAATGTCACTGTCAAGTATGTTTCAAGTAAAAAATTCGAAATAGCTACGCTAGATCGCACAGTCTTCCTAGCACACGTTCCCTTAAACTGAGCGTGCAGGTGGCAGCACAGAAGCGTCAATGTCAAGTATTCTGACCTTTAAAACTTCGAGTATGCGACGATAGCCAACGCCGTGCACGGTATCTATACACGACACACAACTAACTACGATAAATGTTTTAAAAATAGTAATTAACCGACTGCATAAAAGGGACGATTTAGGGGCGATTTCTAATAGGGAACATGCAATATTTCCATATTTGCTTTAATTTTAAAGAACTCCATCTAGAATAGACCACCACATAAATAAGAAATGATAACGCTTTAATTTATTGCCAAAATTGAGTTTTGAAACCGACAGTTTAAAGGTTCGCGCGAAAACGGACGATGACGTCAATCGTGTCTATCACTGTGTCTGTCAAGAACTGTCCTAACTCAAAGACATAAGGTTGCCTTTTCGTTGGCATAACATCAGATACGTCACTAAACGCTGATTGTTGTTTTTAAATACGTTCCGTTTCACGTTACTCATTATTTTTGTTAAAAATCGATAGTAACCCAAATAAAAACGTTGCAATGGCCTTTATTTTATACTTTTCTATCATTTTACTGACAAAATTCTCATAAATTCTGTAATTGCATCTTCCTTATTGTCAACTGATTTCGATGATACTTTTTTTGTTGAGAGAGTATTTTTATTTTTATAATGTCGTCATATTAGAACATCAAACTTAAACAAGAACTTCATTTATTTTACACCTGGCTCTCACTGGCTAGGGTCACATCACAACAGAATACTTACTTAATTCCTACGTTTCTTGGCTTTTTAATGTTTAGCTTTAAGGTTCGTGAGTTTTAGATATTTCATGTTCGAAGCTGTAGAAAAACGTAAAAATATTTAGTTCACTTACATCTCAAACTATTTCCAATATGATTTGTCTTGAGTAACTTTAGATATTTTACAAAAATGTAATTGGTTTTAGGATACCGGATTAGCGGAAGAGTCGATAGCAGTACTGTAAAGCAACGGTTTTATAAGAAACCGCGACGCTTCTAAGAAAGTATGTTTTTCATTCAATGTTCTTTTTAAAAGTAATTTGTTCGAATTCAGTACTCGAATCGATTTCTGTAGTTTTTAAACGATGAATATTTCGTCACATCCACGTTAACTCGAACGTTAAATCGGTATATAAAAATGAAAAGCCGGCCAAGTGCGAGCCGGACTCGCACACTAAGGGTTCCGTAACAGAAACCTTAATTTTTATTATTTGTTATTATAGCGCCAATAGAAATAAACAATTTGTGAAAATGCCAACTGTCTACCTATTACGGTTCTTGAGATACAGCCCGCTGACAGACGGACGGACAGACAGACAGAGGAGGCTTAGTAATAGGGTTACGTTGGTTACCATTTGGGTACGAAACCCTTATCTAAAACGAAGAATGGACAATTTGAAATCTGTAACCATCAGATAGAAAATTGTATTTTTTTACGGCGTGTATACTAATAGATACAGTTTTTCATCTAAATATCGATTTCACGAAAACTGCAGATTCTAAATATTTATTTTTATTTTTTTGAGCTCGTGGCTAAATAACAACAGCCGCACGGGTCGATCTTGCCAGGGTTGGTCTATGGATGGGTGACCATCTTAATATAACGCATTTCCTCCGTGCCTCGGAAAGCACGTTAAGCCGTTGGTCTCGGCTGTCATTTGTAGATCTTTGGCAGTCGTTACGGATTGTCAGAAGCCAGTAAATCTGACTCGTCTTGCCAAGAAGTACCGTGTTACCCAGTTAATGGGTTGTGGAGGTCTGGTAGGCAGCCGCTCCACGTAAAACAACTGGTATTCAGCTGAATCCGGTTTGACTGGAAGCCGACCCCATTATAGTTGGGAACAGGCTAGGCAGATGATGATTTTTTTATTTGTGATGCCGCACGGCAACCCGCCAGAAGGAGCCTGTTCACTCTAACTTTGAAGAGATTAGGGTTGTAAGCGTTTGGAAACACAGACGCAGGCAGAGAGTTCCACTTTGCCGTGGATGTGACGATTTAGCCTCTTTGGACAAGCAATTATAAAATTGCTTCAGTATCTAAAATCTGCAGTAGGCGTACTATCTATCGACACAGATGCAACTCAAAAGAGTACTTTATGGTCGTATTACTTTGGCTTAAATTCGTTTATCAATCGGAGCATAGCCATGGTGTGATCTATTGCTTAACGACTTTGGGCCAAAGTTATACACCAGGATCAAAATTACCTCCCTTTCTGCGAGTCTAAAAAGGCCAGTTTAGCAAAATCGTAATATTAACCACACAACAATCGGTCAAATTTCATTTTCAGCTTTTTTTTTTTCTTTGGCAACTGAGCCGATGCCGACTTTTCTGCCAGTGTCATTTTCATCTTTATAGCTAACGCATTAGGTTCAAGGTTGATTGGGAAAATGTGACAGTGACGGGTAGCCTGATGTGCTCTCTGATTTTGCTAAAGTGGCATTTTTAGAAGCCCTGGTAGTTGCATCTGTGGCTAGTTGCTAGATGATAAATAGTCGGTGGAATAAAACCACATTGTATTTTGTAAAATATTTTTCTTTAAAAAAAAAATGCTTTTCTACAGCGTCTTAGCAAATACCTTAGATACATTCTCAAATGATTGATTCCTTTAGTTTTACAGATACATTCTCAAGTTATTCCTTTGATGTTAAAGTCTTATTCTAGTTGTATTTTAAAATGTACTAGCAATGTTACCGATAGCTTTGTATTAGTATGTTTTTAGCTGCAGTAATTTATTGTCACTGGGTCTAGTACTAGTTTTAGATGAGAAAAAACATAAATTAATTTCTTAATAAAACTATGCTATTGGATTTTCAAGCCTCGGTCGGGAGCTGTAGGTTGAAAATCCAACAGTGCTATTATATTAAGGCATTAATTTAGCTGTTGCCTAGTGCCTTAACGTTTCAATTTCATATAATATTTACGTTTCTCTAGTTCAGTTATGTACATGGTGTGGCTAAAACAAAAAAAAAAACAATATAATGGTGATTATCTGAATTTCCTACAGGAATAGATGAATAATAAATGAGTATTTTCAAATTTTTTCGCAACTTGAATAACAGTGACGAGATGTAATTTAAGTTAGGTATATATTTTTTAAACTTTGTGTGAAATTGAAACGTTTGTAGGCGGAATCATTCAATTACAGATTTTTAATATAAATAAAAGAAAAAATATATAATAAACACACGGTAAAAAATATACTTAAAATTTAAAATAATTAACATCGAAACTTATCACTGAAAGTTTGCGAAGTCATTATGATAAGTATTTATTATTGATTTTATAAATTGAAATAAGATTTTTAACTCATTAGCAAATCAGTTTTTTTATGTAAAAAAAAGTTGGCAGCACTATACTAGAAAGGTTTCGGTAGTCAAATTATGGTAAACAAACAATTTTTATGTCATTTTAATGTTATTTATTAATAATAAATTACAACTAAAACTGAATTACGACTGACGTCAAATTGTAATTGCCGGCTGTCACTGAAAACCAGCGCTGTGGCTCTGTCTCGTACACGAGTCCCAGCATTATGCTGAGCGATGGCTGTTTTGCGCGAATGTGACGCATATCTTTCCAATTTTTATAAAATTGTAATTTTGTTTATTTTTGGTATGCGTCATGCTTGGCGTAAATAAACTCTTTCTTTCTTTCTTTCTTAAAACCAATGTAAATACAACAATAACGATTGCTAAATCAATTGAATCATTAGTTTAAGCAGTAGTTTATTTTGTTTTATATGTGTTTGTGTAAAAAGTCATATCAGATTGTTTACATTTATTTACCTACGTAAACCTTTCTAGTATAGTTTTTACAAAGATGACGGTTGCACAACTACGACAAAATAAACGTTATTGCTTTTATGATAAAAATAAAATAGTGCACACATACAAACCTTCTATAAGTATAATTATGTACAATAGTGTTTCTTCACACCAATCGTGTTGTTGAATTCAAGGTGGCGACTTTTAATTCTCTACGTTAATCTAGGACAGGGGTCAGTAAACTCAATTAGAACTATAATCGACTTAGAATAGCGCACAGGAAAAATTCGCTATATAACACACTAGCTTCTGCCAGCAGCTTCGCCCGCGTGTCCCTAGGAAATGTACTCCCGGGATAAAAAGTATCCTGTGCCCTTTCTCAGGCTCTAGTCTATCTGTGTACCAAATTTCATTTAAATCGGTTCAGTAGTTTTGACGTGAAAGCGCGTCAAACAGACAGAGTTACTTTCGCATTTATAATATTAAATAAAGGATAGTTCTAGTAGGTAAACAATTTTACTATGAAATAATTTTTAATATTCATCAGCGACGAAGTTGTAAAGTGCTGTAACTGTTAATTAAAAAGAAGACAAACGTTTTCGCGAAGAGGTTTTAAGAATGTAATATCTCACTAGCTTTTCGATCAGTTCTGATTCTGTTTTCATTGTTTAAGTAGTTAAATATTTTTTTTATGCATCCTATTTTTACCTCTGCGTCACAGATTTAAAAAAAGAAGATTAATAGGGAATATGCATGAAAAACATATTTTCATCTCTACAGTTTATCTAAAAATATGCGAAAATATAATACTAACAGTGAAAATAGACTCAAAATTACTCGAAAAACGAAGGAGATATAATTATTTTAAACAAATATATCTGTCCCTCTCGCGGAAACGCTGTTTTCTATGGCAGCTGTATAGGCGTCATAGACGATGACGTCAAAGTTTACATCAGACTTCTCTTTCTAATTGTAATCTTTGAAGCTTTATAACTTCATCGCTGATGAAGGTATTTAAAAAATAATGTCACGATTGTTTACTGGAGCTAATAAGTATTTCATTTTGCAAATAAAAAAATCGCATGCATATTCCCTATTGTGGGTATTTGTTTTTAGTTCTATGTAAACAACAAGTTACTACATTTTTTTATCAAGGAGTTGAACTTTAGATAAAAAGAAAAATGGATTATCTTGTATTTTTGCAGTTGCTATCTCTTCCTTGGATTATTCCAAATAGATACCAGTATCTACCGCATGGTAACCAAAACATCTGTTCAGTTAACCAAGCTACACGATCTAATCAGGTTAAACCAACAGATTAAAGTCGCCGCCTTGTAGTTAACTGTAATTTCACAGAAACATTGTGTTAACTGATAGTAATAGTAACCGCTTCGACAACGTTACCAATGAATGTATAAAACGCTTAATTACATCCAAATAAAAATGGTTAATTTATTTACATTTTTTTTGTTTTATTTACAGATATATGATTATTTCTCTCGTCACTTTTCTTACTGTTATAACTTAGATAAATAGAGTACAAATTTACAGGCACCAAACTCAAAGACTTTCTTTCTTTAGAGCAAGTTTCCATCTGCAACAATTGTGCTTGTAAGTTTCTTTACATTGCGGGTAGCCTAAAATAATTATAATGGTGCGTATCCACTACGTTCGCGATCCTCTTGTGCTGTGCGCTCCTGCAACTGCTCCACTAGTTATCGTTATCCACGTTTGTGAACTTGGTTCGCAAACGTGGATACCCACCATAATGTGATCAATCGCTTGATCATACCTCGCAATGTAATTCAAATAGGGAACATGCAATATTTCCATTTTTGCTGTATTTTAAAGAACTCCGTCTAGATTAGACCTTCACATAGATAAGAAATGAAAACGCTATAATTTATTGCCAAAATTGCGTTGTTAAACCGACAGTTTAAAGGTTCGCGTGAAAACGGACGTGTCTAACACTGGTCAAGAACTGTCCTAACTCAAAGACATAAGGTTGCCTTTTCGTTGGCATAACAGCAGATACGTCACTAAACGCTGATTGTTGTTTTTAAATACGTTCCGTTTCACGTTACTTTAATTGATTATTTTTGTTAAAAATTGATATTAACCAAAATAAAAACGTTGCAATGGCCTTTATTTTACACTGTTTCATCATTTTATTGACAACATTCTCATAAATTCTATATTTGCATCTTCCCTATTGTATGCGTGTTGCTTGAAGATGGAAATGTGGCCTTAGAGCTAGTTTTTCTATAGTCGTATAACTTTCATTTGAAGAATAAATGTGGTGGTGTGTGTGGAATACGAAAGCTGATTGCATTTTTAATATTTAAGAAAAAAGTTATCTTAATATTGAAAAATCCGCCCTTAATTAAGTCAATCTAAAATTTGTAAAATCCTTGTTTTAACAACCATTTGAATTAAATTAATGCTAAATGAAATCGTAATAACTACAATGGCTACGAAATTTTGAGTGTTAATAATATTAGACTAGGAACAGAGTATGACAGGTTTACAACTTAATATTATAGTAAAGTAAACAATAAATATAAAATCTAAGACAAATTATCTTAGTATCTAATTACCTTCAGAACAAACTTATAAAATAAATTAATGGTAGCAAAATAATATTTATGTTTAAAAGTTACAAAGACTGCTATCAATTCCATTTTGACACAACAATGAAATAAATACGACAAGTTCATTGGAACTTTTCATTTTTGAGATGGGACATTGGTCCCTGGTCTATATCCCATAAGCCTAAATAATATGTATAATTTGATTTAAACAGTCACAGATGGCAAGCCAAATTATATAATTTATTATAATGTAATAATATCAGACGGCATGACCCTGCATTTAAATTCATTACGCGACGATAATTTATTTTCAGAAACTGGTAAAATAGTAATTGATTGGCAATTTCAGTTGCTTAGTTACATTGACGAATTTAAGTTCTTTCAGTAAAAAATAAAACCGGCACAGCTGCAAAAAAAAAAGTAACCAGCCAAGCACGAGTTTGCACACGAAGGGTTCCGTATCATAAACTGAAAAAACTTGTGGGCCCCTTCAATTTTGAATTAAATTTTAAATTATTTGTTAACAACTAAAATTTTAAATTTTAATTATATGTTATTTTTATAGAGGCTATAAAAACACACTAAAAATTTCAACTGTCCACTTTTTACAACAGCCTACTGAAAGACAGTCTTGGTATAACTAAAATGACATTATCCGACATCTGGTCGGAATTTTCGACACCTTTAAAAATTCATCATTAAATGCTTTGGAAATTTGCAAACACAGATTGATAGATTTTTTTTTCTCATTAACATATATCATCTAAAGTAAGAAAACAACCAGATGTTTTGATGTGCATAGCGGCATTTTAGTTATACCACGGCAGCAGTGGAGGTTTATCAATAGGGTTCCATTGGATACACTTTGGGAACAAAACTCAGAAAAGCACAGAAGCTGGCTGTAATCACCAACAGCTCTATCTCAGCCAATTACTTTCCCATATTCCCTAATTCTTTTTAACAGCTGTCTTCACTGGTTCCGGACACTGGCACCAAGGAGTTCGACTCTTATCACAAAGCAGTTCCACATTCAACACGGTGACGTTCAACCCGTCCACCGCTACGGTGTGTGTGTTGAGCAGGTTGTACTGTACGTCGTGTAGACCTGTTTGTCGGTCGCGGCGACGGGTTACCTCACGTTGGTTGTAGCATTTCCGCATGTCACGCTTACGGTAGGTTTTGTCGTGGATATGTCTGGAATTTTATGATGAAAAAAAAAAATGGTAAAAAAGGAATGATAAATAATATAAGTTAATTTTGTTATGGATATAGTCAAAGTGATCATCATGGAATTTGTAAGAGCATTAGCAAGTATTTTTTGTGTGTTATAAAAAGGGATAATCACCAATAATTCTCTGTCAAGAATCAGAAATGTTATTTTTAAACTTAGGTAGATTTGCAGTGTATGAGATGTTACAACATTATATCGTTGCTCTATGGTTTGCCATAAGGCATACAAATCATTTAAAATACAAATTAATTAATTGTGGTCAGTGTGAGATACAAATGCCTAGACCTAGAAAGCTAGACGTCTTATTTCCATGCATAAATATTGATGTTAGAGATAAGCTTTGGTCACTCATTCAAAGAAAAACTTTTTAGCTAAATAATGTTTATCACAACTAAGCTCAAATTATGAAGTAGAAAGTAAATGAGCCCCAAGTTTATTTATTAATTGCCATTCAGAATACATTAACATCTTGAGAGGAACTGAAAGGAATTTTAATAACTAATTTAAGGGATAAAGTATGGTCAGTACTCACTTAAAAGTATTATCTATCCCAGTAGTAATATTGCTTGGTCTCATCACAGTCAAGTTAGCATCTTTTAGTCTCACATAAAACTCATCATCTTCCAGCCCCCATCCCCAGTAGTTATTTGACATACCATTCACTAGCTCATAATGTTCCCTTTTCACTAATAAAATGCCTCCAATAAAAGTTTCGTAGTGGTATTTAGGATGAGTTTGCGGTGATGATATGTGCATAGGCCCCGCAGCAGGATAATCATACTTTAAGTTGTTATTCATAGGCAATAAATCCACGTCATGCATCGCTATATAGTCATAGTCCTTCTGCGAATACTTAAATCCAACATTTATCAACGAAGCCCTGTTAAAACGATTATTGTCCTTCTGCTGCACTATGAATATGTGAAATGGTATTTTCTGGCGGTTTAAGAAACTGTACATGTGGGGGACGAATTCTAGAAGCTCCTCGAAGCGGTCTCGGAAAGGCACGAGCACCGCGAGACGCTTTTTCGGCAGTTCCTTCGATGTTATTCGTTGTCGTACTGGGTTAGGTAAGGCCTCTTTTTCTGTGGGAATTATCGCAGTTATCAGATAAAAATCACTTAAAATATAAGCTAAATATAGTAATGTTTAAGTTTTGTATAAAACTTACCGTATCGAATAGGTAAAGCTGCTAAATAACAACCCATAAAGAAAGTTAATATCAAACAAAGACCAAGACATTTCGAAGCTGATAATCTGTAACCCATCACATTAATCCGTCGAGTCATTTATGCTTATTGTCAAATATTTACAGGTATATTATTTAAGCACATTCTTTTCACACGGTTATCTTAATTTAATTAATAAATCGCTAATTCCGTGAACTGTTTTGTTATCGTTAATAGTTGACATTGACATTGACAGTGACACAGCAGTCATGGAAACGTCAAAGACACAGAACTCATTGACGTTACGTTTGCGTTCACGAAGACAAATTAAAAAAGGTTATTCTCTTTCTCATAATCTCGTTCTTTCACTTGCCTTTATACCTCAACAGATAAAAAAGTACAAGGCAATGTATCGTTACTGTTTCACTAAAAGCCACAAGAATAGCCTAATGTAGTAGCATAACAGGTACATAGTCATTGTTTCAGATAAGATAGTCCTTGTTACACTAATAGTTTTAGTTGTTTGCATGGAGAGAATATTCATTTATCTGATTAGCAAACATTTGTTCGGATATTGTTTATCTCCGAAAATTGCCATTCCATGTTCATGTGTAAAACATGAAGCAGATTACTTCTTAATCTGTGTGTAGGTACGTGTGTGCTGGCCTGGATTTTGGACACATCGAGATCCTAATCTCCTGTCATTGTTTGCTCTTGCCAAATTATTACAAAGTAGTCTTAAAGAAAGTACTTATAAATTCTCCTCTTCATTATGCTCCTGCCAATTACCTATTCTACCTGTTCAAAACGTGACTGGCGAACACGGGGACCGAGTTCGATTCCAAGGTCAGGCCAACGGGTTATTGGGTTTTTCTATTTCTCAATACCTAGCAGCCAAAAGTCAAGTCTAAGGCTGAGTGCCACTTTTTGAACGTCAAAGTTCTACATTAAGACCCCAAAACACCCGCCCGTCAGCCGGAATTTGGAAGTCGGTGGCGTGACAACCCCGTGCCTCGGAAAGCTCGTAAAGCCGCTGGTCGACGTCGTGCTGCCAGCTGTGTCGTGTCGCAGATTGGTGTCCTATCGGACTATAAAAATTAAGAAGCAGAGTGTGTACCTGTGTCGGTGCACTTACCTACTTTTGTGCATTGTAGTATCTCTTGCATTTTTGGCTAATCTCCGTTGGGACTGGTCACTGAGACCCCAAGTCAATTATATGTTAGAAGTTCTTACAATTGGTAACAACAGCGGTTTCCTTCCGTAGCTACCCTATTCTTGACTTTACCTTTTGGTCATGTCACATCAAAGTTTGCTAGATCTTCGTACAACGCTATCCGACGTAAATTAAGCTTGGGTTGGACAGGATGGTTATCATCATGGTTCTCTCTCTCTGTCTGTATACCAGACTGTTCCAGACTCTAAAGTCGCCTATCCACAATTTGCCTTGTTCAGTGAGAACATCTTTAATGCCAAGGTTGCTAAATGGTAGGTAGGTATCTAATAATGATGATGTTAACCTGAGGTGCGATTGTCTAACTTTAGTTCATGATGAATAATGAATACGATAGTCATTAATCGTAAATAAAAAATTCGAATTGTGTAAAACTGTCCATCCAATGAGTGAACGATCGTATTGGATCGTAAACAAACGTATCATAAGATTGCGTTTAATTATGCAAAATATTCAGAAAATCTTTATTTTTTTAGGATTATTTTAATAATTAACATTAAAAAAAGCCGCTATTTTTTGTTATTACATCTTAAAAATAACTCTTTGGTTGTTATAAACATTGAATTATAATGGAAAATTTGTCTACGCAAATGTTGCAACTCAAGTAACCAAACGCAAAGGAAAGAATGAAAGAGAGCTTCGGCTATTCGGCCCCAGGTGGCGCCATAAGTTTTCTGCTACTCGACACTATGTGGCGTTAGTGGGCTATAATTACAAGCATTTTATATTCTGTGCCTGTCAAGAAGACAAGTGACAAGACGAAGATTGACATTAAAGCTGTCATCTTTGTAGTCTGTGATGTTGTTGTTCGTAGAAAATATATTTTTATCACTAATAGTAACACAGAATACCATACTCTGTACTCAACTGTCTGGGAGCGATTTGTGAGGTAATTTTTAAAGAGATCCAGTTGTATACCTCTGACACCCACCCTCTCAAGCTTGAGTAAAAGAGTGGGGACGGGAACAGTATCGAAAGCTTTTGCGAGATCTAAAAATAAAGTTCGCACCTTTTTGCTTTGGTTTAAGTTCTCTACGACATAGTTAGTCAAATCATGAACAGCGTTGACTAGTTTTTCCGAAAACCGTATTGTTGTAACGATATTAAGTTGTAATGTTCAAGGTAGTAAGTAAGCCTCTTATTAATCAAACATTCGAGTACCTTAGATAATGCACTCAGAACGGCTATCGGACGATAATTATTTGGTAAGTTCCCCTCTCCTCCCTTGAAAACTGGATGAATTGTTGAACTGGTTGAACTCTTGTGACTCACTTTATTTTATTTCAATTTAACACTAAACACTATACATTATTCACTACGACGTTTGGTTGGACTCACTTCCAACCAACCCACCAACCTTTTTCTTTCGATAGTTTCGATTACTTACCCTTTTCTTTCAAAGAAAATAATAAAACAATTAATTACGAGCACTATAATTCACGATTGTCATGAGTCACAAGTCACCGCAATCATTTGACATTAGCAATGAGCTCAAAAAACATACGCAATTCGAATTATGTGTCAAAAACTTGTACATCATTCACTCATCGTTTAAAATTAACGACCCAATCGTTATCGATAAATGAACTCCGTACACAATTAGAATTAGCCGTTTGACAGATTATACCGTACGTTTTGAAATATCAAATGAATACGATTGCCTTACACAATCGCACCTCTGGTGTTTATTGGCACAACTCATTGAAATTGGACATCCCATCCCAGCCACACGCACAAAACGTTTTGGGAACACATCTAAGGAGTGGAATTCGCTGCCAGAGTCTATGTTTCCTGATAGCAAAAAAAAAAAAGAGTGAATTACTTCTAGGCAAGCGTGCTCCATCTTCGACCACATCATCGCTTACGCACGCAGCGCAGCAGCCAATTGCTCAACCACTGCACCAACCGTGTCGATTCCGTGTCGAAATTGACAACTTCAAATGTCAAAACTGACTTAAATGTTATTGAAATCTATGTCAGTTTGCCAATTTCACTTATCAATTTAGTCTCTGAGATTAAAAAAACAGACTATAGGTTTACTTACCTAGCAAGTAAACTTTCAGTTCGTTTCCCAGGCATTCCAGCTAAAAATTAAAACCATTTTCCCAGTAGATACTTAACGTCGACTAAGTTAACCATCGCATGACTCAAAGATGTCTGCCTCAGATAAAACTAGACAAAGACAACATCTTTTCCTTAAACAACGCCTAATAGCTGTTAATTCAAAGAAAAATATAATGACGTCATGCTTCACGAACATAGGCAAGCACCCACCATCTATTAGGTGGGTATAAAACTAAATGAGTTAGGAAACAATGGTAGTATATACAGACCATCATCCTTGTACCCAAACTAAGTGGTCCGTAATAACGATTAGTGCAACATTATGAAAAATAATTAACCCCCACCATATTATTTAAAAATGGAAACAATAGCTAATCACGGCCATATTGTGTCCACCGGCCACCATTAATTTCGTGGGTACAAAATGGCGTGCGTAGAGGCCATTCCGTGCCGATTAATTAGCTATTCAAACATATTTAGCTTAATAACAACGCCTAAACTTGGTTTCGATCGCGTTTACGGGTAATTAAATGCTTTTCTAACCATAATTTTTGTATTTTAGGTCAGTGAGGTACCATTTAAAAGATGGCGGGCAGTTTTCCCGCGCTGTTATTGGTAGGGCGGGGACGAGGAATTGTTTAATAATTTTATCGATTCTTTTTTTTGTTGAAACCTGCTGTTTTGTTTTTCTTTTTACACTATTGTTAATGATAAACTAAAGACAAGTAATTTAGGTAGTACTAAACGTTTAATAAAGCTTTGCTATAATGAACATATCCGTTTGTGGAAATCGTTGGAAATATTGTTAAGTACAATAAATAATTAACTCTTCCGTTGCCGATTTCTTTGCCGTAAACTTAGCTAATTGACACGATAACAACTTACTTAAAGCAACGGATCATAAACAAGACAATTAACAATAGAAATTAATAAAAGCCGTTCATGATAATAACTCATTTACTTTTATTTCAGTAATTGTTGAAAATTTTCTCATAAAAAAATATAATTACACAAAATCATTATTATTTGCACAAACTGTGATAGGAATTCAGTATCTTTTGTAGAATTTTTAATTGCGATACATACCGACGGAGAGCGACCGCCATTTTGCTTCGTGTGTACGAATTAACAACAATTAAATATGAGCGCCGCTCACGGCACGAAATGTCAACAATAAATATCAATTTAACGCACACTAACAGCACAAAGCAACACAATTAATTACCTAAAGTTTTTATAACCACCTAATTACATGGTTCGCTCGAACGGCCACGCTCGAGTTGCCAGCCACAAAAACTTAAGCTCCCCCAAATTAACGAATAAAAACAAAAATTGTGTTTTCGTGTTACAATAAAAATCGTAAAATATTTGTTGTTGTTTTATTGTGCTTTCCACGAAGTAATGACTGTCAATTAAACAAGGCTTTATTATTTATTTACGTTTTCCGCATCGTTTGCACATTTATTCTTTTATGAGCTAAGTTTTTGTTTTAGATTGCCTGAGAAACAAAAAGCCAACACAATAAAATACTAAATGTGGAAAATCTCTCTTAACTTGCAATCAATATTGGAGCAATTTCAGGCGGTAACTAGTGTCCAGAACCACCCACATACTTACTTGATTTTTTTTGGGCATAATAAAATATCTTTATGTCCTTTTTACGAGGTTCATAAATAGTTCCTGACGCATAATTATTCAAATATTCCCAAAATTACGGTAAAACTTCCCCCGCACCGAATGAGCCTTGCCCATGGCCTGCGGGCGGCGATTAAAAAAAATACAAATACGTTCCGTTTCACCCAGCAATACATCAACGTCTCTAGTTGAAGATAAGTCCACTAAATACCTACTTTCAACGAGTGAGTTACGTCTTAGTTAAAAGTAATTAAGAATAAGTAGTTAGAACTCGTACCGTGGCGTTTCTATGTTTATATTTCAAATAATAATTGACTGTTTCGAACTGGCCGGAGTAATTAACCGCAGAGAACAGGGGATTTTGAATGCGTTATTTATATTCAGCCTTAAGGTACGGGCGTTTTTAATGAGTGTATTCATGTTATTGTTTGGTTTGCGTTTCCAAACGTGTTCGAGAGCAATAAAAAAATGAAATCAACACTTTTTAAATGTGCGCCAAGATATTAAATAATGAAATGACTGACAATTAACTATTCTTATTGGTAGATAATTTTATGTGTATTGGATCGTGTTGATACTGTACACTATCTAATTTGTTCTAGGGTAGTTAAAGATAATAAACACTTGCCATTTGAATTTATGTTCGAAGGTACTAAGAATATAGATCTCGATTAGTGTGGCGAGCAAATCGTAGGACTTAAATGTTTTGCATTAATGAGATAAATGGAATAGTATGACGCGTATGATCGTTAGTAGGTAGGTGGAGTTGTAATTACGGTTGATTCATGACTGTGAATTAAATGAGATTAGGTATGTTCTGTAAAGTTGGAGGATGCTGAAAACGCCCAACTTTCTGACTTAGTTACCTACACGCCTGAAGATTAAATTGATGACTGTTTAATTTATATCTTTTTTATTTGGGATGAAGTTGCTCTTGACTGTAGTCTAGGTCAGAGATGACAGAGACAAAGTCTACGAACGAGCGAGCTTACCCAGGAGCCACTCTAACTTTGAATTGTAAGATTAGGTTTTAAGCGTTCGGAAACACAGACGCAGGCAAAGAGTTCCACTCATTTAGTGCGCATTACAAAAGATGTTTGGAAACGCTTAGTGCGAATTGGTGGAATAGCAACCAGGTAGGGATGGTAACTTGCAGCGCGTCTAGAAGTCCGATGGTAGGGTGATGTCAGGACGATGGGCCGGTGGGATAAGGTCGTGGAGTTCTTGGGCACACACACCGAAGTACAATCTGTAGAAGACCGACTAACAGGCAACGTTGCGGCGATGAGCCAAGCTGTGTAGCTTGGCATACACCAGTTTTACATCGCCGATGAGCCTCTTAGCTCGGCGTTCCACCGAGTCAAGCGCAGTAAGCTGGTATTTAGCTGAGCCATCGCATAGGTGGCTGCAATACTCCATGCAGGATCGGACTTGTGCTTTTCATAGGGTTGGCCTAAAGTATCGCTTCACCCTATTTAAGATGACCAGCTTTTTGACCGCAGTTTGGGCTTTTTGTACTCAATGGTGGCGCCGAAGTTGAGATTGGATGTGAACTCCATGCCTAGGATCTTCCATACAGTCAAATCATCTTTTTTTTTTTTGGTTGCCTCTACGGTTACTTACGCCATTCATATTCAAACGAAACTACACCTACCTACTACAGTGAATGCATGCTTTGTTGCATAAAGTCCGCCTATGTACCTCGACTATGTATAAAGTTTTAATAAATAAATATCATGTTGCCATAAACCTTTTCCTTGCTGTGATCCTAACTTTAATCATGTCATGCAGGGTTTGACATCTCCAATTTATTTTAGGCGCGGCAATCGATGAAGCGCAGAAATAAAGACAGTACGTGTGTCAACATAAAATAAACCCCGTGTATGAAATCTACTTAATATTCCGTAGGTACACTCGGCACAGTGGAACACCATGATAATAATCTCATAAATAAATAAATGCAGAAATTAACTTTTTATCCACATTTTTATTACATTTCACCATAAAATGAACACAAATTATTGTCAATTTACGGTCACTATAACATCGAATAACCGTTAATGTCGATCTAATTCGATAATTACAAAAAAAACGTAATGAAAATCGATTCCCGCCAATTTGGAAAGCCATTTTGACATCTGTCATGTAAGGAGGATGCACGAAGGAGTTAAATGCTTGGTAGTTATTTTAATGAATGGAGCAATGTCTCCACCTGCTGACAGGGTAATTGAAATAATATAATACGTGCCTGCTCACTTAATCAATATGTAAGTAGATCTTTAATTAAAGGTAATGTTTATGTGGAGTACCTGTGTTGTTATTGTTAGCTGTACTTACCATAAACCTACGTTAAATACGTAGGGGTATGCGTACTTTAAATTTCCTTAACTTTAATTTTGAATTATAAAACCACAAAAGTCTAAGCTAATAACAATGAATTATGTAATCGTCCACAAATAGAGTATGTATCTCCAAGAAATTACAACGCTGCTACAACGTTGCTACGAGACTACTACGCCGCCGCGCCGCTGCTACGCCATAACTATGAGGCTGCTACGCTATTGTTACGCCGTGCCTACGCTTTGCTTACGCAGCATCTCATGTCAAGTATTTGAAAAAGTGCAATTTTACATTATTGCTGTGCCTTTTTCCTAAACTATGAATTTATAAAAAGTGCCGTGGATCTAGTGTTGAATTCTACAGTCGAATTTTCTAATACATTTTTAAATTCTATTAACATCTGAAGTTCAAAACAAGCGTTGCTTAACCTTGAATATCGACCCGTGCGGATGTTATTATCTAGCCACGAGCTCCTTAAATACCATTTTTGTACGGAACCCTAATTATATGAACCGTTTTTCATCAAATCAAATCAAATCAAATCTTTATTTGTGAACATAAGTACAAAAAGATGTTATTTATACATTTTTTAGCTGATCTGTATGTTCGGCCAATAATCGGCATACAAATATAATATTAGTAAGCAGGTTATTTTTACTATCATAATGAATAAAGTCTAGGATAAAAGAAATGAAGCAATTGAAAAATGTCATGAGCCGCATAAAATAAAGTAATTGAATTATATTATTAATTATTAAGAATGTCAAAGAAAATTAAGTTTAGTCATAATTTGTCATTTAAATAGTCTTCAATCGAGTAATACGTCTTTTCAACTAAAAACAGGAACAACTTTTTTTTAAAATGGCTGACATTTTCCTCACTTCTGATACATTTTGGCAATTTATTGTATAATTTTGGAGCCATTACGAAAATACTGTTCTTGTATAAAGCAGTTTTAGATCCAACAGTTTGTAGCCGGTCAGCTCGACGCTGACTACCTACTCGGTCAAATTTATACATATTATTTTTGACGAACATAGATGTCTGGTATATGTACAATGAGGGCACTGTTAAAATTTTCATACTTTTAAAATATTGTTTACAGCTGTCAGTGGTTTGCAGGTTACAGATCGCTCTAATACACCTTTTCTGACACTTAAACACCATATCTTTACCCGAGGCGTTTCCCCAAAACATAATGCCATATCTTAATGTTGAGGCTACTAGACCATGATATGCAGTTAGTACGGTGTTTCGATTGGCCGTTTTACTTAGCATACGCAGCGCATGAGAAAATTGGTTTACTTTACTACATACTTTGTCAATCTGGGTATTCCATTTTAATGTGCTTTCAATATTTAATCCCAGAAATTTTGTCACATTCGTCTCATCAATCCTTTTATCATTATATCTTATATCTAAATTTAAATTCTGATTTACTGTTTGTTGAAATTTCATTATTACTGTCTTATCTAAATTTATTACCAAATTATTATTCTCTAGCCAATTTATAACTGATTTTATGTTAGAGTTAATGTCTGATTCTAATGTATCTAATTGGTCACTGTTGAAAAGTAGAGTGCTGTCATCTGCAAACATTGTCATGGGATAAGTCGATGCTTTTGGGAAGTCATTTATATATATAATAAATAGGAGAGGTCCAAGTATGCTACCTTGTGGAACTCCATACATCACTGTTCTCGGGCTAGATTTAAATGTTGTGTCATGTTTTTTACATATTCTATTAATAACTGTTATTTGCTGTCTATCTTGTAGGTATGATTTAATTAAATTTGATATGTTACCTCTAATACCGTATGCGTCAAGTTTATTAATTAATATTCTATGGTCTACGCGGTCAAAGGCTTTCGACATGTCCATATATAGAGCCAGAGCCGGTTTTCTTTTATCTACTCTGTTGCTAACGAGTTTTAAAAAATCATAGATTGCCATGTCAATGGACTTATTTTTCCGGAAGCCCTTTTGGCTATCGACAAATAATTTATTTTTCTCAAAATATGAATTGATTTGATTGTATATTACTCTTTCAAATATTTTTGACAAAATAGGTATAAGTGCTATAGGTCTATAGGAAGACATGTTGTCTTTATTATCTTTTTTGAAAAGCGGTTTTATGATACTAATTTTTAATTCTTTTGGAAAAACACCATGCAAGATGCACATATTGATCAGGTGACTAAGGACTGGTGCAATTATTGTAGATACTGTTTTAATTATTTTTGTGCTAATACCATCATATCCAGTGCTGGGAGTATTCTTTAAAGACATAATAATTTTATGAATATCTTGTGGTATTGTAGGTTTCATAAACATGGACGAATTTATTGTATTTATTGGTAATTTATTATTATTATTTGAACTATTAATTGATTTGACTTGATCAGCAAAATAATTGTTAAAAGCCTCTGCTATATCAAGAGGGTTGGTAAGTATTTTATCATTTGCTTTAATTCTCATTGTGGATTGATTTGGTAAATTATGTTTGTTTTTATTTATGACTTTCCAGGTTGCCTTACATCGATTCTTAGCCGAGTGAATGTAACGGTTATTGTGGGCTCTCTGCGTGAGATTGACAATTCTTTTAAGCCGGTTAGACAACGCTTTGAAGTTTGTTTTATTATGTTCAGTCGGTGATAACCTGTATTTCCATAACAAATCTCTTTTTTTCTTGCTACATAATCTAATACCGCGACTAATCCAGTTTGGTTTTACTTTCGTCGATAGTTTTATTTTAATGTTAGGAAAACATAAGTCATATAGCAATTTAAACCAGTCATAGAACAATTTGAATGCTTTTTCAGGGTCTGTTTCCTCATAAACATCAGAAAATGACAGTTGTTTTAAATAGTTTGCGAATTTTTCTATATTTTCTTTTGAGTAGTCCCGTTTTGTACAGTGCCAGTAGTCTAAAAGGCACGTTTGTTTAACTGGACATCGTAAAAATTGTGCTGTGTGATCGGATACTGCTAGTTCCAAAACTTCTCCTTTTGCTCCTCGCACATTGTGGATTATATTATCAATGCAGGTCCCACTGCTTAATCTAGTTGGAACGTTTACGGCAAATTTAAGATTATAACCCATTATTAAGTGCTTGAATTGCTGCGAACTTGTGGTATCTTTTAGCAAATCAATATTGTAGTCACCGCACAGAAGCACTTTTTTATTTGAGCGAATGGATAAAGAATTTAACAGCCTGTCTAATTTATTAAAAAATATTTCATGTTTGCTTTTTACTTCGGTACTATGTGGACTCCTATATAAACATATTATAATAATATTGTGGTCGGTGAGTTCCACTGCACAGCATTCAAAAATATTGGATACACCATATTTCGCAACTGACTCCAAAGTTCTATATTTAATACCGTTTCTTATCATTATACATGTGCCTCCATGTCTGGATTCTCTAGTGAAATGTGTGGCTAAAGTAAAATTAGGTATATGTAATAGGTTTACATCCGACAATATCATATTGTGCTCAGAAAAGCATAATACATCCACCATTTTCCCTGAATTATGTAGTTCCTCTAGCAGTACAGTAAATACATTGGATTTATTTAAGAGGCCATTTATATTTTGATGCATAATATTGAGATTTTTATACACGAAAAAAACTATCCTCATCACAGTGCTTAGTGTCATTTATAACAGAAATATCATTTTGTGTTATGATTTTATCCGTGCTAAGATTTTGTATACAATTAATATCTTGGTAGGTAGTATTCAGTGCGTTTAGGTTTAAAATAAAGCTCTCTAAGTCCGTTACAATAATATTTAGAGCTTTGTTATTTATACTGCCGGACCGTTGGTTATATGAGTCGTATGAATACGGCAGATTGAGGTTTGAGTCTAGAATATACGCATATTTATGCGTCTCGGCGTCCATATAAATCAAATTATTAAAAATATCTATTCTACTATTAAACATTATATTAGCATTGTTCTCCATATATTTAAATGTTGGAAGACTTATAATAAAATTAGTATGGTTTAATGGGAGTAGTGTTTCCCGGATATATGAAACAAGTTCCATATAGTTATTAGTTTGTCTGAAATCTTCTTCACCAATAACTATAATACAGTAGTCAAAGAAAGTGAAATTACGAACTTTTTCATGAATATTACATAAGACATGTTTTAAACCACATCGTGGAGTGCGATAATGACACCTACTATAGTTAGCGAGCTGAGTTCTTTCACTCATTTTATAAATCCTGTCAGATGTTTCACTGCTCACAATGCAGATTTTATGTCTTATAGGAAGAAGTTGGATCTTCGGCTGTTTGATATCTTGAGGAGTGATTTTTGTCTTGTCTTCTTGTGTACATAGTTTAGATGTAGGGTATTCTGTAGTTTGTGTTTGTTTTGTTTTCATGCTGCTGTTAATAGTTTTCTTCAGCGGTGTTTTTACTTTTTTCTTGATTGGGCTACTTGCAATGTTCTTGAATATATCATTTTTCTTCATTAATTCATTGTTAATCTGTTTTAGGTCGCTGTTTTGCAGCGATAGCAACTCAATTTCGTTATGTGCACTTTGTAATTGGGATTGAAGTTTTTTGATTTCATCTTTATAGGCGATTAGTTGAATGTCCTCTTCGTCCTCAGATAATTCAGGCATGCTATTTGTTGTACTGTCCAAATTTTTTGATTTGTTTCCATTGTCATCATCTGGTTCCGAGCGTGTACGGGTGCGTCGGAATGTAACATGTTCCAAGAATGAATTCATAGTTTAAATTCGATTGATCAAAAAAAAGTTATAGCAATCCTTTGTAGCTTCGATTACTTTTTACGCCTGACTATATTTTAATAGCAAGATATATTGAAATATATTGCGACAGATCGCTGATATGCAAACTATGCGTGTAGCGGAGCGCAGTCCCAAAGTGCTGGTGTTTAAACTTCAAAGATTCGATTTCCGAACGACAGACTTTGTGTCATCGATTTCGTGGTGCGCTTGGATTGGTCAGATGTTTATTTTTGTACAATATCGATGAGTGAGCTGTGATCTGTTTACATTCTTGAAAAAGCAACCGCTTTTCAATAATATGGTTATTCTTTAACACCTCTATCACTATTATATGAACAAATTTACACTCACATTTGTATTTCCCGAGTGAATTAATCCTTTTCCATGCACAGTTCAGAAGTTTCGCCCTGTTTACAGACCAAATTCACCAACTGTCACCGGTATCGAATTCACCGGTTCGTTCACACAGACGAGATAACCCGCTGCTGCAAACACTCACTTGCACTTATCGCTCGTTAACAGGTTGGACCAGCACAGCCTTGTAGATTTTAGAACAGGATTACTATTTTTAAGTTTTTTTTATTACAGAGCCAATTGTTAACCGTGACATTGACAGCTGTCAATGTCACGTTCATTACTAGAGAATGTAAAGAATCTCGACAGAAGTGGATTCAGGACAGCTTCACGTCTGTATTTCTGTTTCAAATATTGTGGTGGTTGCGCCAGGGTAGCCCGCGAAATTCAAATTTTCTTACGTTTTTTGCAATTTGAAAGTTAGTATTAGGTTAGGTTATTTATATGTTGATTAAAGTATGATTCGCGGGCGTAAAAATTATGGATTTTCAGAATTATAACCATTAAAATCAGTAAATTAACTCCATACGTCGGTATAATCCTAAAAGGTCAAGATTTCATGAAATAGTCATTCTTTCGGGTTACCTGGCCCTATGGAGTTTTATTGCTGATTGACATACCATGTAGGTAAGTCTTTACTTAAAATCCGTAATGATATGTAAAAACATAACCAACATTTTATATAAAAATAAAAAAACGCATCTACCTACAATGTACACTTATTGGCACTGGCTATTTCATTTATTTTATGGCATATTTTGGCACATAGCCAAGTGGCATTTGTTGCCAATACTGAGTGAATCCTGCTTGTTATGTACTTATTTTACATTTAAATTAGATACTTAAGTTATTTATTGTTTAAGGTACGTGTTAGGTACAGTAGTATATGGCAGACGTGTGTTGAAGTAAAATTGTTTTATTATGATTATTATGAAGACGGGTTTTACTTTGATATTACTAAAGTTATGTATGACGTTGTAGCTATATATTAAACGCCGCAACCGCTTCAAGGTTAAGCAATGCTTGACAGTGTCGGTACCGGCTGTCATTTTTAGATCTGTTACAGTCGGTATGGATGGTGAGAAGGTAGAAATTCTGACACCAGCCTCGCCATAGGGTATCTTTACCAAGTTACCGCGACCGCCACATTTAGACGAAGTTATGTGTACCTAGCTTAAGCTAAGCATATTATAAAGAAATGTATAGCGTAGTGACCTGTAGCCAGTGACGGAGCAAGACTAAAATTTGATGTGGGCAAGATTGGCATTTTGCGATGCCCTCTAGGTCCTCTAGGACCTAAGATTAGAGTGATTTTTCGAGGAGGTTTTCAGAGGTTACAAATCAACAAGTCAGGAGGCTACAAATTGATATGCGTCGAACTAGTTTTAATTGTTATCGGCGACGAGACCACGTCGTTTATGGCTTTAGCTAAGATTTTTCTGAGTTGACAAAAGCCAAAGTTGCGAGGCCCATCGGGCCGCGAGGCCGTTGGCGGTGGCCCACGTCACCCACGCCTTACGCAGCGTTTGCCTCTACCCTTCTTTCTTGAGTATGATTAAATAGTTCGTAGTGTTAAGAAGTTCCGTTTTATTTATTTTCTCTAGGCCCCTTCTATCATTGAAATGTGGAGGTCAGATAGACCGCTACTTGTAAAACACTGGTGTTTAGCTGCATCTAAAATGACCATGCTTACAGCCAAAGTAAGTCAACAAGCCTGTTCGCTTTTATACTTCCTTGACCTGATACTTAGACTTACACACACCCCATGCTTGTTCTCTACGTATTCTTAATCTCTCGATGATCTCACTGTTATGTTGTGTAAAAGTAATAAACAAAAAATAGTTACAAATTAATTAGACGGACGTATGGTGTCGGCCGGTGCCGTAAAAGAATAATACCACCCCATCACTTCCCGTGGGTGTCGTAAGAGGCGACTAAGGGACTCACCAGACAATAGGCAGCAGCGTTCTCTGTAAAACAACAACATACACTGCGATCGCCAACCTGCCTGCCAAGCGTGGCGATTAAGACAAAACCTCCATCTTGGGAGAGGCCAATGCCCAGCAGTGGACGTCTTTCGGCTGATACGATCATATGAATTAGAAGGACTAAAACTTGCAAACATTATATCATGTTTTCTTTAGTACGAAAACAGAAAAAAAAACACTTTTTTTAAAAGACCTGCTAACTTAGCTGCTATGTCTGTAAACCTACGAGTACATGAATAAGTAATAAGTAAGTACAAAACCAACTAGCTAGTACAATACTTACATAAGCGACCACACCGGGCGCTACATAAAACACCATTACGCGAAACCTTACAGTACGTTAAACAGCAATAAAATAAAATCAAAACATTTTCTCATTAAATTGAGAACGGAAGTAAAAACAGCAATTACGAATTATTAAATTAATCTCGAACGCATTTGTTGAGCGCACCGCTCGATCGTAAATGGCATGTTTTACAAGATGGCCGATGTTGTTCGTGCGTTCGATGTTTAAATGTCGATGTCGATGTTTGTGTGCACTGGGTGCAGCACTATTTACATTTAGTTTTTTTTTGTTCGATTTTTAAATTAAGAAGAATGTTTGTTAACAACCAGGACTCTATGGTCGGGTATACCTATACTCTGAAAAAGTTTTATTGTTTTCACCATAGATATATCTAAAGAATAGACACAGACAGACAGTCAAATTGACAGATAAAAGACGTTTCTTTAGTAGGTAGGTGAGCTAATGACTATCGATTTATGTAGGTCGGTGGGTTATTGTGGCATTATTATCACTCTGGGTACTATACATTTGTTAATGTCTTTGTTATCATTATTATTATATATTATAAAACAAAGTCCTCGGCCGCGTCTGTGTCTGTTCGCGATAAACTCAAAAACTACTGCACTGATTTTCATGCTGTTTTCACCAATGGATAGAGTGGTTTTCGAGGAAGGTATATAATTTGTCAAAATTTTGTATACTTTTGGTCTCGATGACCAAAATCCACGAGGGCGAAGCCGCGGGAAACAGCTAGTCAAACATAAAACACAAAAATATCATTATTAAAGTAAGAATAAGGTATTTAGGTATCCAGATCCGAACTGTGGTTGCCAAAAGAATGCCAGTTTCAGTCTTAAATCTGATCATCATCTTATTCTACCTGACTTGACTACGAAACGTAAAAGCCTTAACTTCGCTAAGTAACCATGCAAATTTATTGTTTTGCCTTCCTTTACAAATTATCATAATTCAAAATTAACAATTCTAAGTTCTTAAAAAACAACACCAAATTGTCGGACATTTTGTTGAGCATGTTATTGTATTCTGGCATTCGTTTAGCAGTAAAGTATTACTTTTTAAACAGTTAGTATTGTTGGGTTGCCATTCTTCTTACAATCACTCGCACATTTTACGTAAACTGGCAACACTGGAATGTTGGTTTGTACCATACTTAAATACTCTTTGGTCATTATAACTTCTGTTTTCAAATTGGCTTCTTGGTAGAGAGACCAAATATTAGGTAAGCGAAATTATGTCCTAATGGATCCAAACTTTAAGTTTTAATTGTACATCGTGTAACATATTACACCTTACCTCATAAGGGGTTGTATTCATCATTATGAACAACTTTTACCATGGGGTAAAACCAGAAATCGCGAAAAAAAATCAGCTGTATTGGAGTTATGCGCACATGAGTACCTATGGGGAGTCGATTTTTTTTTCACGATTCCAGGGTTAGTCCCATTTTAAAACTCAAAATCATAATGAAAAGTCAAATTAAAGTATAATTATTTGAACAAAAAGCAGTAATAGGGAATATGCATGAAAAAGATATTTATCATCTATAGTTACAGTTTATCTAAAATAAACAAAAATATAAAACTAATAGTGAAAATACAATCAAAATTATTACCTACTCGAAAAACGAAAGAGATATAATTATTTTAAACAAATATAAGTATCTGTCCCTTTCGCGAACGCTGTTTTCTATGGCAGCTTTACAGGCGTCGTGGACGATGACGTCAAAGTTTACATCGGACTTCTCTTTCTAATTTTAATCTTAAAAGCTTTATAACTTCATCGCTGATGAAGGTATTTAAAAAATGATTTAATTTTTACGAGAGCTAATAAATATTTCATTTTGTAAAAAAAAAAATCGCATGCATATATTCCCTATTGTGACTTAACCATAAGTAGGAGATACACCCTCGCGGACTTTTTTGTAGATATTGATGTCTTCTATAAAACTGTTGTACATGACTTTGCTCTATTGACAATAGTTTCCGCAGCGTACGCGATATAAGGATCTATTTTGGTTTTTTTTTTCTCACCTAGGCTTACCTACACTATCGAAGTTTTCATACGGATCCCTAACTTTTAGAAAATATTTTATAGTCTATGTTCATTAGGGACAATGTAGGGATTCTAACGGTGAAAGAATTTTTCAAATCGGTCCAGTAGTTTCTGAGCCTATTCAATTCAAACAAATAAACAAACAAACAAATGTTTCCTCTTTATAGTTAACATTAGTGTAGATTGTGTTTCATGGGCCTTAGTAAGGATAAATAAATAATACATAAATAAATCCTTACTTAATACTATAAATGCGAAAGAAAGTCTGTCTGTCGCGCTTTCACGCCAAAACTACAGAACCGATTTAACTGAAATTTGGTACATAGATAGTCTAGAGCCTGAGAAAGGACATAGGCTACTTTTTATCCCGGGCGTATGTTCCCTAGGGACCACGCGGGCGAAGCCGCTGGCAGAAGCTAGTTATAATATAAGTACCTATGGAACTTGACTTTGGATTTTGAGGACTCTCTATTGTAGTCCTGCCTTGTGTTTTGCTTCTAGCTTACAAAGTAGTTAGTCTGTAGGTACCTATCTAATCGAATGGCGTGTTTAGATATTATCTAATTACACTCGTACAACAACGCTGGCCCTTCGAAAGGTTAATGTTGTCTGCGCCCTTTTATTCACAGCTATTTAGATAAACTGTGGATTTTACACTATCTCGGTTAAATTATCTATCTAGGTACAGACGAAATTAATTAGGGTTAGCACGCACGGTGAAGCAATGCGACGCGATGCTACGCTACCCTTTACAATAAATGGCAATGCAATGTATACCAAACTAGCTGTCCTTACAGACGTTGGCTTTTCGAAAAAAAAACACACAGGAACCCTAAATTATTGCACCTACCGAGGTCTATTATGATTGTAAACCAGATAGGGACATATTCAAATACACAAACAAAATATCTACCAAAATTTGCAATATAGGTGGAGTTCAGTGACTTACACTCGTATAGAAAAATTCTACATTAAAAAGATAAACGTAATTAATTTGATTAATTTACTACAAAAACCGGCCAAGTGCGAGTTGGATTCGCACACAAAGGGTTCCGTACCATCAACCTTAATTTTTATTATTTGTTGTTATAGCGGCAATAGAAATACACAATCTGTGAAAATTTCAGCTCTCTACCTGTTACGGTTCTTAAAATACAGCCCGCTGACAGACAGACGGACGGACAGCGGAGGCTTAGTAATAGGGTTCCGTTGGTTACTCTTCGGGTAAGGAAAAAAAAGGTTCATATTACTTCACCGCGGTATTCAAAATCATAATTTATTCGAATTCTCTTTCTGAAATGCTCCTTGTTGCTAGTAAACAAAGTTCTACTCTACTACAACACCACTATTTCCAGTGTGAGCTCACCCTTATAGCTCCTGTTCTTTGGTTTGTTCGTGAATTCTCGACTTTAATTACTGTACTTTTAAGCGAGGTCAATCAAATCATTCATTGTATTTTATTGTAGACTAGCTGCAGCCTGCGGCTTCGCTCTCGTGAAATTCGAAATCTAAGGGAACATGGTTGCTGAATTTGTTTGAAAGATTTACCGCAGCTTTGGAACGCAAAGAGCATATTAAGGAGGAACACGGTAAGACAAATCAAATGGCTCCTTCCGCTCTGAGTCATTTGATGATATGGCATTAAAAAAAAGGAATAAAAAAATCATAATGATAAAAAGTAGTCTACTCTATGTCCTTTTCCAGGATATGGTCTACCCGTGTGCCAAGTTGCATCTAAATCCGTGAAGCCTTTAAGAGGAAACGCGGGCAGAGAGATTTTGTATGTTAAAAGTCATAATTCGAGGTCTGACACTCGCCTGTTGCTTCCTCCAATATTGGACAAATTGAAAAGATATTTCATGAACTGAACAAGAAAGATAAATACTGTGTCCCTATGTATACCTAACAAAAATAATACGCTAAAAGCACTAGGACCCTCAAAAAATGCTCAAAATTGTCCGGTAAACCGCTGTCAACAGAGCCCTAGTCATTTAATTTGCCAACTATTACCTAATAAAAAAAACCAGCCAAGTGCGAGTTGTACTCGCACACGAAAGGTTCCGTACCATAAACCTCTTATCCTTTGTTGTTATAGCAGCATACACAATCTGTGACAATTTCAGTTGTCTACCTATTACGGTTCTTAAGATACAGCCCGCTGACAGACAGACGGACGGACAGCGGAGGCTTAGTAATAGGGTTCCGATGGTTACCCTTTGGGTACGGAAACCTAAAAAGAACTTAAACTACCTATCCTCATTAAGGTGTACCTATCTCTAGTACTGCAGTAGTCTGTAGTACCTACCTAGCTAGGCAGTCTCTAATTCTTTTACCATGAATTCCAATAATTAGTTTCCCCAAGTCATATTTTGTAGCTAAAGATGCACATTTTCGTATGTCAAAAGAAATGTACCTAAGTTTCTTTTGACATAAAAATGACTTAATATGAAAGAAAAGTACACAGACATTATTGCCTGGTTTCTATGAAGTCGGGAACTGAATAAATTATATTTTAGCATGAGAACTTTGAAACTATAGCATTTAAGTAGACTTTAACAAGTTGAAAACTTTCAACCTCAAATTGTGAATTTATAATTGAGTATTAGAAACTTTGAGCATGTTGAAAATCGTCAACCTAGTATCTAGTACCATCTGCCTAGCCTTTTCCCAACTACATTGGGGTCGGCTTCCAGTCAAGCCGGATATAGCTGAATACCAGTATTTTACGAGGAGCGGCTGCCTACCAGACCTCCACAACCCACTGGGTAACACGGTACTTCATGACAAGGCTTCGGACTATCCGTAACGACTGCCAAAGATCTACAAATGACAGCCGGGACAACGGCTTCACGTACTTTTTGAGGCACGGAGGAAACTCGCTATGTTAAGATGGTCACCCATCCACAGACCAACGTTGGCAAGCGTTGCTTAACCACGGTACTTCTTCAACCTAGTATCTAGTTTAGGTATTAACTGGAAATCAAAATCAAAAGGTATTTATTCAAACTAGGCTGAAAATCAGTACGATTTGAACGTCAAAATTTACATATATGAAGGCAGTCCCCCAAATCGCCCACCCGTCACCACTTCCTAGTGTTTTAGCTGTGGAGAAGAAGTGGCCAACAAACTCCCCAGCAACACAACTGTCTGTTAAGTTTGAAGAACTTGAATTCACAAAACAGTCATCATCATCATCTGCCTAGCCTTTTCCCGACTATATTGGGGTCAGCTTCCAGTCAAGCCGGATTTAGCTAAATACCAGTTTTTTACGCGGAGCGGCTGCCTACCAGACCTCCACAACCCATTAACTGGGTAAAATGGTACTTCATGGCAAGACTGGAGTCAGATTAACTGGCTTCTGACTATCCGTAACGACTGCCAAACAGTATTATTCAACAAATTATGATGGATATCGAACATTAAATTAAATTTAATTTAATGGCACATGTCAGCAAGCACACTATATTATCCCAACAACTAAATATGAACAATGATAAAACTTTGAGCCTTTCGTATAGGACTTGGGCCTTTCCCGCCACAAGTCCAGCCTACTATTTTGGTAACGGAAATCAATTAATTAAAATAGTGTTGTGCAAGTATCGATATAGTTCCCAAGTGTCGCTAAAGTGTCGGCCGCCCGCGTCGCTCGCGCCCACCCGCGCCCATTGTTTACCAGCCACGTTTTTATGATTGATGCTATTAGTGATGCGACTGTTATATCGATAAAAAAACATCGATGGATTTAACTTCCGTAAGATTAATTGTTTTTGTGAGAATGGATAATTGTGATGATATTATAATTGGTTTGTTGCTTGTGATTGCTTTAACTACCTATAGACTTATCTAAGTGGGGTGCTTGGATAAAAACTTCCGATGATAAATGCTTAATTTTGTGCCGTGGTTGCGATTGTACTGTTGTGATAATGAAGATGATTTAGGGGAGTTGATTTTGTCTGAACAAATTACACGTTAGTTAGATATTTCAGTGGCCTTTTTAAGTTTTTAAAAGTACTTAATTGCGTTCACGTTAACGTCTATTTGTATTGATCTTGGGTTAGCAACGTCTGATGAAAATACTTACCTCTTTTTTTTCTATACCAACTACAATAAGTGAACATTTACATGAACTAAGGGTTTTTTGTGAAATCCAACCAAAAGACACCTTATTTTTTTAAATACTAATGTAATTTGTCATGGTGTACCTACCTTTTTTTTTTTTTTTTTTTTTTTTTTTAAGGATGGGAAATCATCAAATGACTCCTCCCGCTCTGGGTGAAGCAAGAGGGAGTGTCAGACTCTTACTGACTAAAACCCATCCGTGTTCCTCCTGGTGCCCTTTGTGTTCCAAGGCTACGGCACCTCTTTCGAACAGATTCCGCAGCCCCAGCAGGCACCTGCCCTATCGGGCCCCGTCTTCCACGCTGACATCTCTTTGAGGCGCGCTGGGATCGCAGCGCGCCGCCGACCCGGGCCTAGTTCTGATCAGACGGCGAGCCACCCACTGCTCGCCGTCCGCAGGCCCGCGCCTACGGCGGCCGGGAATCGTCCTGCGACTCCCGACGCCTGGGGCGTCTTCTTCTGTTGCGGCGACTGGGACGTGAGGTTTCCCTCTCTCTCACACGTTCGGCCTCCTCCTTTGCTAGCATTACTGCTTCGCAGAAGGAGGTGATCGCTTCCCATGCCTCCTCGCTCCGGACCAAAGATTGAACCAAGGCCGGTCGCGAGAGGTCGCCGCCGCCGATCGCCTCGACGAGGACCCGGCGGTGCTCCGCCCAAGCAGGGCAGACCTCCACCGTATGCTCCACCGTGTCCTCCGGGCGATCCTCGCAGTGATGACACCCGGGCGCGTCCTCCCGCCGAATCCGAAACAGGTATCTCCCGAAACAACCGTGTCCGGTGAGTACCTGTGTCAGGCGGAAGGTGAGGACGCCGTGGCGCCGCTCCAGCCACTCCTCAAAGAGGGGACTTATCGCCTGGATTGTTGCGTGCCCAGCGCTGGGTTGCGACAGTCGCTGTCTCCATACCGCCATGAGGTCCTGCCGGAGCTCCGTCCGCCTTGCTGCGATTTGCCGCGGCAGAGGTGTCTCGCCCCGGCGTTGCGCCTCCACGCGCCACTCGTAAATGTGCGCGAGGGCTCTCGCCTATGGTGTACCTACCTACAATAATAATAATGACCGAGGAGCTCGTGGCTAAATAATAAAAGCCGCACGGGTCGATCTTGAAGGTTAAGCAACGCTTGTCAAGGTTGGTCTGTGGATGGGTGACCGTCTTAACATAACGAGTTTCCTCCGTGCCTCGGAAAGCACGTTAAGCCGTTGGTTCCAGCTGTCATAATTATGTAGATCTTTGGCAGTCCTTACGAATTGTCAGAAGTCAGTAAATCTGACTCCAGTCTTGCCATGATGTACCGTGTTACCCAGTTAATGGGTTGTGGAGGTCTGGTAGGCAGCCGCTCCACGTAAAATACTGGTATTCAGCTGAATCCGGTTTGACTGGAAGCCGACCCCAATGTAGTTGGGGAAAGGCTAGGCAGATGATGAATAATAATAATGACCATCGATATAATAAACAAAATTATCTTAAAGAGTATTTCAATTCTATTCTAAGCCCTCTGTTAGTTACAGGGACCATAAATTTCTAGCTTTTACCCGCAACTTCGTACGCGGATTTCCCGTTTTTTCCCAATCCCGTAAAAAAATCGGGAAATCCTCTCTTAGTCCCTTCCTTACACTCCCCAAGGAACCTCCTCGTCAAATTTCAGCTTTCTACGACCAGTAGTTTTGGCTGTGCATTGTCAGTCACTCATTCACTCAATCAGTCAGTACCGGTTTTTTTATATATATGTACTAGTTGACCCGCGCAACTAAGTCTGCTCCACTCCTATTGGTCTTAGCGTAATGATATATAGCGTTCCTCGATAAATGGGCTATCAAACACTGAAAGAATTTTTCAAATCGGTCCAGCTACTCTATTCTGTAAATAAACACTTCGATATCGAGCTTCACCTGAGTGACAAACCTCACAAAGTGAGCTTTATTGCACACAACATAAAGTTCTTACGTTTGACGTAATTTGATACTCACCTCGGATTCCGCTGTCAAGACACGAAAATGTTGTGTTTTTTTTTTCTTACTATTGATAGGCACGCGTTGACCACTATCTCACCTGATGGTAAGCGATATTATGATGTGGTCGAAGATGAACGTTTGCCTAGAAGTAACCTATTGTTGTTACAGAATAGCACTACACTATTTCCTGAGATTAGCGCGTTCAAGCAAGCAAACAAACTCTTCAGCTTTATAAATTAGTATAGATATATAGTGGTAAGTAGATAATAAGTTTCCAATGTGAAGAGCCTAGTAATAGGTACTAAACAAGTTTTCTTCTTGAAAGTGTACTTACTCACACATGAAGCACTTAGATGTTATTTTGTATTACCAGGTAATAACGTGAAAGTTATAATTAATTCACTAGTTACGTACTAAACCACGATTGCAAGATAGGTTTAAATTAAAACCTCTTTAATCAATGCAATTTTAAAATCTATGGCTGTATCCATAGACTAGTTATAGATTATATCTGATGTTTAATATCCCAGTGGTGCTAATAAGTAATAACAGGTCTGGGCTTGCTTTAAGTTATATCGTTTTGATCTTACAGGAATAGTTGCATAACCTACCTACCTTCTACTTGAATTATATTATTGAAATAACAACATGGAGGCATGTTAAAGTAGGTACCTATTATATTACCTACTTACTACCTAAATTCTAAATAAGTACTAACGCAAAATCATACTAAAAAGCTTGTTACGCTGTCTGTTTATCTGTCTCTCTCTGTTAACTTTTTATTTCTTAACGGTTGATCGGATTTTTTTTGAAAATTGACGGGTAGAACCTGTCCTGGATTGTGGTACTTTTTAGGGTTTCGTACCCAAAGGGTAACCAACGGAACCCTATTACTACGCCTCCACTATCCATCCGTCCGTCTGTCTGTCAGCAGGCTGTATCTCGGTAGGTAGGTAGGTAGACCATTGAAATTTTCACAGATTGTGTATTTCTATTGCTGCTATAACAACAAATAATAAAAATTAAGAACCCTTTGTGTGCGAGTCCTACTCGCACTTGGCCTATTTTACTATCACACGGGCGCAGCCGCTGGCAGAAGCTTGTTATAAATTATAGTACTTTTTCCAATGAAAACACGAGGCGAGGAAATCAATAAGGAGTAGGTATTATGTAGGATTTTGGAGCCTAGTCGGTTTAAAAGAATTTTGAAATATCCAATTTTTTTATTAAAACTATCGACATCAACACGACCCCATCCCTACTGCATCGACAATCGGCAGCCACTGAAGCGCAACACTACACTGCATTTATGCGCGTACGCTTTTAACTGAGCCTCGCTGCTTACCGTCCATTACGCCGCTGTAGGTCATTTAGGAGGAAATCAGTTATTTAAGTTAAGTTTTGTGTTGCTTGGCGCCCTTTTGTTGGTGGGGTCAAACGGTTGTTGCAGAATTTGTTCGAAAGAGTCATCGCGGCTCTGGGGTCTACTCTCTAAACCCGATGTCCGTAGTTTCGGGCTTAGTCATCATCTGCCTAGCCTTTTCCCAACTATATAGGGGTCTGCTTCCAGTCAAGCCGGATTTAGTTGAATACCAGTATTTTACGAGGAGCGGCTGCCTACCAGAGCTCCACAACCCATTAACTGGGTAACACGGTACTTCATGGCAAGACTGGGGTCAGATTTACTGGCTTCTGACTATCCGTAACGACTGCCAAAGATCTACAAATGACAGCCGGGACCAACGGCTTAACGTGCTTTCCGAGGCACGGAGAAAACTCGGTATATTAAGATCACCCACAGACCAACCTTGGCAAGCGTTGCCTAACCTTGAAGATCGACCGGTGCGGCTGTTATTATCTAGCCACGAGCTCCTCCTCGTAGTTTCAGTCTTAGTGATGGGCGTTTTCTACTCCATATCACCTACTGACTTACGATTAGTCCCGAACCCGAACTAAGAATGAATGACAACACGATTTGACATTAACTGACAAATCGTGATGTTATTCATTCTTAGTGGTTGAGTGATATGAAGTAGGAAACGACGACGAAGTAGAGTAGACTCACTGGAACGCGGCGGGCATTAGAAGGAACACGGATGGGTTTCAGTCAGTAAGAGTCTGACACTCCCTCCTGCTTCACCCAGAGCGGGAGGAGTCATTTGATGATTTCACATCCTTAAAAACAGGCTCAAACGGTTAATCAATTAATTGTGGGGCTTCCTGGAATTCTAGAATTCGGTGGCTGAAAATAAACTACGTTCACTTCCTACTTTTTTTTTATTTGAAAAGTTTTTAGCAAGATCTTAAGGGCGGTTTTTTGATCGGTATATTTAATTAACTCCTCCAATGGTATTTAGCTTGACCAATGGTCAAATAATGTTGTTAGATTCTAACTTGGTTTTTTCTAGTAAACTTTTGTGATCCTTTTTAGGGTTCCGTACCCAAAGGGTAGCCAATGGAACCCTATTACTAAGATCCCGCCGTCCGTGCGTCCGTCCGTCCCTCCGTCTGTCAGCAGGCTGTATCTCAAGAACCGTAATAGGTAGGTATAGAGCTGAAATTTTCACAGATTGTGTATTTCTTTTGCCGCTATGACAACAAATAATAAAAAATAAGATTTACGGTGCCGGTTTTTTTTAAGCATGTTGAATCATCAAATCTCCTCCCGCTCTGGGTGAAGCAGAAGGGAGTGTCAGACTCTTACTGACTAAAACCCTGCCGTGTTCCTCCTAGTGCCCTTTGCGATCAAGGGCCGCGGTGACCCTTTCGAACAATTTTTGCAACCCGGGCAGACAACTGTTGTGATCCTGCAGACTGCAGTCGTATAAACTGAGATATTAATAATTAATGATGCTCAAAATGTGCGGCAATGGAATTGTTTTAGGTTGCCTTAGTACTTCAATATACATTTCAGATTTATATTCTCAATAAAATATTCAAACCATAAACCTCGTGACCTAAAACGATAAACTTAGTTTTATTTCAATTTTCGACACCTAATCATGTTTCCTCACTGTGTTCTCAACTTGTTCTACGTTACTTCGGACCTGTTTCCGGTAAGACCGGATGCGGCTCTGCCATCGGTGACCTCTACATCCATTACTAACTCGAATATTACTCTTTCTTTTTAGTAACTGTCCATACACTGCTTAGAATAATAACGCAATACCTCTCAAGGGGTCATTGTACTCATAATTAAGACCAACTTTTACCTACTATGAGCCCAACGATGAAATGCGAAACAAAATCGACTGCCCCATACCTACATTTATGTGCGCATACGCATTCGCCAAAATGTACCTAGTGAACAGCAGATTTATTTTTCGCGATTTCGGGATTGGATCGGAAAATTTCAACTATCTTTCTATCTATTACGGTTCTTGAGATACAGCCAGGTGACAGGCCGGCGGACGGACGGACGCACGTATGGACGGACAGACAGTGGACACTTAGTAATAGGGTTCTATTCGTTACCTTTTGAGAACGGAACCCTAACAGCTATCAACAAAGCCTTCCTACATTACTTTTAGCACTGAATTTTAATATCTCAAATTACGAGCTCCTGAGCAAGCAAACATAAAACTACATACAATCACCATAGACAATTTGTACCAGTCTATTATCACGCCTCGCACCAAGGGAGCGGCCAGAGTCGTGACCACATTTGAATAACTGAATACCAGTTGTGTTCAATCGAAAGGTGTTACGGCGTTACAGAAGATTTGATTTAATCTCAACAGAATTCAAGATGGCGTCGTAATGGCTTCTAACTATGCGATTATTTGCGCGGGGTTATGAGAATGTTTGTTGTTGGTTTCTGATGGTATTATCACGCTTGTGTTTGGAAAAGGGTTCGGTAGAGGTGGGGGTTATTTATTAACTTTTTGCTAGATACGTTATTTCGTTAATTCCTATTGAGAGAACATAAATTAACAGTAAAGGTAACCAAAAATCAAAAACTGAGGTGGAGAATATTTTAGCATCTTGAAATAGCCGTCGTTAATAGAATGGTGCTTTGTCTATAGTCTTAAGTTGGTTTTTATTTGTTAGCCTATGTCTATAGGTTCAGAATAATCCTTAATAGGGTATTTTACTTAAAAAATCTAATTAGTCCGTTCGATAGATTTTTTTCACGTAAACAAAAAATAAAGAGGATAAAGCGAGTGGAAGACACGCGTGACGTCATCTGGCTTGGTAAATATGTACCAAATTTACCAAGCCAGATGACGTCACACACGCCTTCAACTCGCTGTATCTCCTTTATTTTTTGTTTACGTGTAAAAAGAAAAAATACGTGTCGAATATTTTTTGAAAATCTATCAGACGGACTAATTAGATTTTTTAAGTAAAATACCCCATTACATAGTAGGTAGGTACCTACTATAACAAAATTGTTTATGGAACATAATAAGGGCCAAAACTTGCACAGGTCGATCTTGAAGGTTAAGCAACGCTTTCCAAGGTTAGTCTGTGGATGGGTGACCGTCTTAACATAACGAGTTTCCTCCATGCCTCGGAAAGCACGTTAAGCCGTTGGTCCGGCTGTCATTTGTAGATCTTTGGCAGTCGTTACGGATTGTCAGAAGCCAGTAAATCTGACTCCAGTCTTGCCAAGATGTACCGTGTTACCCAGTTAAAGGGTTGTGGAGGTCTGGTAGGCAGCCGCTCCACGTAAAACACTGGTTTTCAGCTGAAACCGGTTTGACTGGAAGCCGACCCCAATGTAGTTGGGCTAGGCAGATGATTATGATGATGATGATGATGAATAATGGCCAAAATTAATAAGTCTAAGCTTGGATTCTTAAGTATATAGGCCCTATGATTGTTTATTGGTGGTTTTTAGGGTTCCGTCCTCAAAAGGAAAAACGGAACCCTTATAGGATGACTTTGTTGTCCGTCCGTCTGTCAAGACCGTTTATCTCAGAAACGCGTGGAGGTATCGAATTGAAATTATATGTTGTATATTGAAACTATCTCAGCTATATAGCCCCTTGCAGCTGTGAAAACACTAAACTTGTAAGTTAACGCAAAAAAAAGATACGTTTCGTCGTTTATGTCATAAAAACGTATATTTCGACAGTCTCAAGGGAATCAAAATGTATAGGGTATTTCCCGTTGACCTAGAACTATGAAATTTGGCGAGTTACTACAAGTATAGGGAAAAGTCTGAAAACTGTACATTTGTAATTAAATCATAAAAAAAATATAGTCTTTATTTAAAGAACCTAATTTGTAGCTACAAATTTGTACCTACGGAACCATCGGTGGGCGAGTATTGACTCGCACTTGACCTGTTTTTTAACAGTGCTAACATAGTCGTATGTTTTACTAACAGTTTTTGAGTCATGGATACTCAATTATAGAGAAATTCTATTCTATGTTCAATGGACGATCATTTTGCATGTTATTCGATAGGCAATTGGGCTACCTACCTACTTATCTATGTTTGTTTTTCCTGAAAAATCTTTTTGCGTAAATCGTGTGTGTCTTCAATTCAGTCATTATTATAGTTCACCTAATTAGAAATTATTTTACGTTTGTTTAGTACTAGTTGACCCGCGCAACTTCGTCTGCGTCACAAATTTCATTACTGCTCCGCTCCTATCGGTCTTAGCGTGATGATATATAGCCTATAGCCTTCCTCGATAAACGGGCTATCTAACACTGAAATAATTTTTCAAATCGGACCATTAGTTCCTGAGATTAGCGCGTTCCGTATTGAAAATTTTAAAAGCGTCATAGTTCTCCTCATCAATTTTGGTTTACGGAACAAAAGAAAAAACAACGGGTCAAAGATATTTTGATAATCTAAGTGACAGACTACACGTAATTAGATTTTTTCAGTGGACAAGACTATCTATTAATAGATAGACACACAATTGTGTGCGTTAAGGTGGATGCTCCAGGGTAGCACGCGAAATTCAAATATTTTTATGTTTTTAATCATCAATATAGCCCTCTAAGTTCATGTAGTTCGAAAGAATGATTATTTCTGAAATATTCATACTTTCGAACTACATGAACTTAGAGGGCTATATTGATGATTAAAATGGTTATAATTCTTTAGATAAATACGCGTTACGGTCGCGGATCGCATTTGGTCCACATACAGCTTCACACTGACCGGCAAATTGCAAAAAACATAAAAATATTTGAATTTCGCGGGCTACCCTGGAGCATCCACCTTAAGCTATTTATTCTTGTTCCCATAATCTCACCTGATGCTGCTCAAAAATGTACCTACTACTAACCGCAGTTTGTTGCCCACAATAACTAGGCAGCTAATTTAATTTCACTGTTGTTCAAATAAACTTTGAACCCATAAAATCAAGTGTGAATGTGAAAGCAGTGTTATTTGATACAAGAAAGTAAATATAACAAAAGGTTGGCAGGAAGTCTTCAATTACCAAACCACTGTAATGGGATGGGATTGTCTGAATAACCACTGCGGTTGGTGATCGGTGATTATGGTTGTACCGTTGTTGTCATGAACTGCGGGTATGATATTTGTATGGTGGTGGGTAGATTGATATCTCGTTCAATAAATCAGTGTGTCGCTAACTCTTGCCTTTCATTGACGCTGCATTGGCGACGAGTACGGGATTCTTAGACATTATATAATCTAATTCGGAACAAAAAATAACTTAAGTAACCTAGTGCTATTAAGATGCCAATCGGAAAATTAGAACCGTTCAATATCAGTTCAAAACAATGGCCTGCATATATACGTCGGGTTAACCAGTATATTTTACTAAACGACGTAAAAGATAATTTAAAAGTGCCAATGTTAATTACAATCGTGGGCGAAGCCACCTATTCGTTGATGTGTGATCTGTGTTCCCCTGACTTTCCCGAGGACAAAAGCTACGAGACATTGGTGAAGCTAGTTACCGATCATTTGGAACCGCAGCGATCCGAGATCGCCGAGCGCCATGTCTTCCGGCTGCGGAGACAACGGACCGGCGAACCCTTGATGGAATATTTACAGGCGCTAAAACATCTGGCAGCAACTTGTAATTTTGGCAAATGTAAAAAGTGTTCCACGCTCGAGGAAAATCTGAGAGACCAGTTTGTTTCGGGTTTGACAAATGACGCGATGCGTTCTAGAATATTTGCCGAAAGGAAAATAGAATACAAAGAGGCGGTGGAGTTAGCACTAGCACTGGAGGCTGCAGAGAAGCACGCGGAGGTGAGCGGCAGCACGGTGCCGACTACGACCTCAGGTGCTGGCGGCGAGGCAGGTGAAGACCTGCACTACACACGCGGGGGCCGAGGGCGCGCCCGCGGCCCGCGCACTCCGGGTGGCGCGGATGGCGCGGCGGGCACGGAGCGCACGGAGCGTACGGCGGGCACACCGCGGAGCGGCGCGGCGGCTGCGCCAGCATGCTGGCGTTGCGGTAAGGCGCATCGCGCGGATCGGTGCCGTTATGTAAATTACAATTGCGACGAGTGTAAACAAAGAGGTCATTTACGAGTGATGTGCAAATTGGTGAGAGGTAGTGGCAAACGGGACAATCGGCAAAATTTTATGAGTAGTGAGGACGATTCAGACGATATGTATAAGATTGATGCTGCAGGTAAGGGCAATAAACCGTATTTTATAAACGTAATCATAGACAACTTTGAGACCAAGTGTGAAATTGACACCGGTAGTCGTATTTCAGCGATCAGTGAAGATATGTATACCCACAAATTTTCTCATAAGATAATTAAGACAGATAATTTGATGTTACGTAGCTATGCCGGTTCACGCATCGAATCGCTTGGTTATATAGAAGTCCGAGTTAGGTTACGAGATGTCGAAGTAAAATCCTTGCCGCTGTACGTAATTAAAAACGGAGCGTGCCCATTACTGGGACGAGATTGGTTGCGCGCTTTGAAAGTAACACAAATAAATTTGTATAAGATAACCGACGATGGATTCGTGAATCGTTTATGTGCAGAATTTCCAGAGGTTTTTACAGACAAATTAGGTACTTGTAAGCGAGCCATTCGACTACAGCTGACTAACGATGATCCTGTGTACGTACGTGCGCGGCCCGTGCCGCTGGCGTTGCGCTCGCGCGTGGAGCGCGAGCTGGCGCGGCTGGAGTCCGACGGCTCCATATACCGCGTCGACTATTCCGACTACGGAACGCCCATTGTGCCGGTTGTTAAAAAAAATGGAGACATACGCATTTGTGGGGATTACAAAATTACTATTAACCCAAAACTCAAGCGTGATTTTTATCCCTTGCCCCGTATAGATGAGTTATTCGCGAACTTAAGCGGAGGAGAAAAATTTACGAAAATAGACCTCACTCACGCATACGAACAGTGTTTATTAACAGAGGAGTCACAACCCTACACAGCAATTACAACTCACCTCGGGACATATGCCTACCGTCGAACGCCGTACGGACTAGCGTGCATACCCGAGAAGTTCCAGAAATTAATGGAAGAAACCCTACGTGGTATTCCGGGATGTGTTGTTTTTCTAGATGACATTTGCACAACGGGGGCCAATGACAAAGAACACATTAGTAATTTACGAGCTGTACTCGAACGGTTGCGCGAGATGGGCTTAACAGTTAAGTTGAGCAAGTGTAGTTTTTTACAAGACAGCGTAAGATACTTAGGTTTTGTTATTGACAAAATGGGCTTACGGCCAGACAGTGCAAAGTTGGATGCAATAAATAGCGCACCCACACCAGAGAATATAACTCAACTGAAGAGTTTTTTAGGAATGTTAAATTATTACGGTAAATTCATTAGTAATTTGAGCACATTGCTGTATCCTTTACATAGCTTACTTAAAAAAGATGTTCGCTGGAAATGGGATGCTAGTTGTGAGAAAGCATTTAAAGAAGCCAAGCGTGTTCTCCTGGGCGAGCGAGTGCTAGCACACTACGAGGAGGGGCGGCCGCTCGTGCTCTCGGTAGACAGTAGTGCGTATGGGCTAGGCGCAGTGTTGGCTCACCGCTATTCTGATGGCAGCGAGCGCCCGGTGAGCTGTGCGTCGCGAACACTTAACGCGGCCGAGCGGAATTACAGCCAACTCGATAAGGAGGCGCTTGCTATATTGTTTGGTATAACAAAGCACCATCAGTATTTGTTCGGTAGGAGTTTTATATTACGCACAGACCACCAGCCATTGACACACATTTTCGGCGCTAAGGGGGGCATTCCACAGACCGGTGCCAGCCGACTACAGCGGTGGGCGGCACGCCTGGCCGCATATGACTTCACTATAGAATTTGTTCGCTCGGCTGACAATGGGCCGGCCGATGCTTTATCTAGGCTACCGCTACCTCAGGAGGGTCGCTTGGTGGACGCACTCACTTACATAAATTTAATAGAGGAAACCATTCCAATTAGCTTTAAGGATATTGCTAAGGAGACGGAGAAAGATACATTGTTGTGCAAAGTTAAAGGTTATGTCACATTTGGTTGGCCGTTGACAGTGGCGGATTCAGAGAAACCGTTTTTTGCTAGGAAACAGGATTTGGCTATAGAATTGGGATGTCTTGTATATAAATATAGAATTGTTATACCGACCGTATTACAAAAACAAATTTTAGATGAAATACACGATGGGCACTTAGAAATTAATAAAATGAAGAATTTGTCAAGGAATTATGTATATTGGCCCAGTCTAGACAGGGACATAGAGGAGCTATGTCGCGCGTGCGCAGCGTGCCGCGCCGTGCGCGACGCGCCGCCGCACGCGCCACTGCACCCCTGGGAGGTCCCGCTGCACCCGTGGCAGCGAGTACATGCAGACTTCGGGGATTGTGGGGGAAAACGGTATTTAATTATGGTGGACGCAAACTCGAAGTGGATAGAAGCTATTGCAATGAGTAGGACGGACGCGGGGGCGACTATCACAGCAATGAGATCAATTTTTGCCCGGTTCGGCTTACCGTCATTACTCGTCACTGACAACGGCCCACCATTTTTCTCACAGGAGTTTAAAACGTTTTGCAAAAAAAACTGTATAAAACACGTGACCACAGCTCCTTACCGACCACAAGGAAACGGCGCAGCAGAAAATGCGGTAAAAACCGTAAAGAAAGCGATCAAACGTGCTTTGTGCGAGGGCGAGGACGTCGCCACGGCACTCAGTAAGTTTTTATTCCAGTATCGAAACTGCGAACATGCAACTACTGGTGTCTCCCCCGCGGTGGCGTTGCAGGGGCGTAGGCTCCGCGGGCGCCTTGACGCGCTGCGGCCCGACGTGTCGGCCGTAGTGCGCGCCTCGCAGGAGCGGCAAGTGGCCGCAGCGGGCGGCACGGCGCGCGCGCTGGCGCCGGGCGACGCGGTGCTGGCCCGCGACTACACCGCGAGGGGGGAGAAGTGGTCGCCGGGAACAATAGTCGACCAGACTGGACCGGTTTCGTACAAAGTAGACGTTGGTCGTGGAGTCGGGTGGCGTAGACATGTCGATCAAATCATACCCGTACAAAACAAGAATCGCCACTCGTTATCTCGGACTAGCATAGTTTCTGAAAGTAAGGATTTATCTCCAGAACAAGAGATCCCTTCGGTCCGTGAGGAGGCGGAGGACACATTCGAGGATGCGTCTGACGGCATTGGTGAAAAGTCACAGACAACTAGTTCTGAAGCGGCATCCGGGCCGGAGACACCACCACCACCGTCAGGTGCATCAGCACGTGCTATGCGGGCTTATAATCGGGCTCGATCAGGAGTCATTAAATAACATGTTTTGATATATAAATATTTCAGATTATTCATGTTTAAATTTTAGATTATGCTGTAGCTAAAAGGGGAGAAATGTACCGTTGTTGTCATGAACTGCGGGTATGATATTTGTATGGTGGTGGGTAGATTGATATCTCGTTCAATAAATCAGTGTGTCGCTAACTCTTGCCTTTCATTGACGCTGCAATGGTCATTGTTAGGTGCTGCTGTGTATAGGCAATTTTAGGGTTCCGTACCCAAAGGGTAACCAACGGCACCCTATTACTAAGCCTCCGCTGTCCGTCCGTCTGTCTGTCAGCAGGACTGTGTCACATGAACCGTAATAGGTAGACAGTTGATATTTTCACAGAGTGTGTATTTCTGCTGCCGCTATAAGAACAAACAATAAAAATTAAATTAAATTAGAAATTAAAGGGGGCCATACCTACAAGAATGTTTTTTCGGCTTACGGTAGGAACCTTTCGTGTGCAAGTCCAACTTGCACTTGGCCGGTTTTTAATGGAGTTATACTATTTGCCTTAGTTCGAGGTGTAGCGGCATCAACGCCCCACAAGAAAAACCAGCGGAGCAAATCAACGTCGCAACAAAAAGAACCGCGACGCCATCTATCCAAATAGCAGCGAACTACTTCGTCGAAATCTTGCATCGCGCAGGCAGAGTTTACCGTGCGATTTGAACATATGTATACATCAGCCCGAATATCAACTATCGGGCAGTAGTCCGCCAGACACAACAACCGCCTGGTCGGAAGGTCCTTCCTTTTCAACGGAGGTTTGCGGGACTTTACTCTCCAAAGGGTTTGGGTTTAGCTCACCGTCCGATAAGGACCAGCTGGTCTATTTTGTCATCATCTCACCGAGCAAACGTAGGTCGAGTGAGCTTGCAGACTCATAGATTAGGTAAGTACTTATAACCAGGAAAAAATAGAGATCCCTACGAAAATTGCAATAGGTAGGTACCTACTAAACCCGCGCTAACGAAGTCGCGGGCGAAGCACTAGTGAGGGTTCCGTACCCGAAGGGTGACCAACGGAACCCTATTACTAAGCCTCCGCTGTCCGTCCGTCCGTCCGTCTGTCTGTCAGCGGGCTGTATCTCAAGAACCATAATAGGTAGGCAGTTGAAATTTTCACAGATTGTGTATTTTTATTGCCGCTCTAACAACAAATAATAAAAACTAAGGTTTATGGTACGGAAAATAGAAAATTGTCTTAAAAAAAAATAATTGAAAATTGATTTATGCTTAGGTATCTAATACTTACTACTTGCTATCATTCTGTTACAATAATAAACCTTCCAGGGGTCTATTACTTGCTTGATTCTTGATGATCTTGATGTTTAAGCCGGAACCCAAAACCTCCAGAAACCAACCCGTAAAATGGTTTTGTATAATTGACACATATACCTGCCTACGTCTGTGTTTCTAAAAGCTTACAACCCTAATCTCTTCAAAGTTAGAGTGAACAGGCTCCTTCTGGGTAGGCTCGCTCCATCGTAGACTTTGTCTCTGTCATCTATGACATAGACTAGAGTCAAGAGCAAACCCATTACAAATAAAAAAAAACATAAGTATTGACAAGATACAGGTAACTAAGATACTTACTTGCATATCTATTATCTACCTATTTCATTCAAACGCATATCTTCTTCCTTACTAATAAAAATAAAATGATGATCAATATTGAATGGTATGTATCTACTTATCTACCTAATTTGGCACAAGATCTTCATCCTTAAATAATTAAATCATCATCATATCATATCTTAAATAATTAAATCTTAAAGGGCTTAAATCGGGGATGAAAGTTTATATGGAAGTTAGTAATTTTTACCGGTGGGACATCCCATCGCGGCTCATGACTTGTAAACAAGGAAACCAAATTGAATTTATTTTTCTAGTTCTATAAAATGCTTAATTATTCTAGGTACCTTTTTCAAAACGCAAGTTTAGGTATTTATTTGGATTTCCAACAAGGATACACAGATAGAGGTAGACAGAAGTAGGTACCTACTTAGGTACCGAACATAAGACTGTGATACAATGGTTCATTTAGCTAAGTGTGCTCCTTCAGTTATATGCATACCAATAGCATGCATTTATAACAAGGTTTACATAACAAAACAAAATAAAAATAAAATATTCATAAAATTAGGTTAAAATCGTAACATTAAATTAAATTAGATTCAATTATACCATTACATTAAATTACATTCTACGAGTAGGTATGTCGAATATAAAATTCAAATACAAATTAAACTGAGATTTGAGAAGGTTATAAAGTCAAGTTACAAGTAGGTAGGTACCTACCTATAAAAATAAATAAAATTATTTTTATAAAAAATAAATAAAATTATTTTCTAAATAAAGTTCTTTAAAACTAAAAAGACAGTTGTGTTGCTGGGCAGTTTGTTGCGCCACTTCTTCTTCCCAGCTATAACACTAGGAAGTGGTGACGGGCGGGCGTTTTGGGGGACTGTCTTCATGTATTTAATTTTTTATCAATTTTTTTTTAAGCCTAGTTTGAATAAATGTCTTTTCATTTGACTTGAAATAATTATAACCAGATTTGCTTTAATTATCTACTGTTTAGCAGACTGTTAATTTGAATTACACCTACGGCTATGCAGCTTTAAAACTAATCTCATGAATATATGTATTTTTACTGTAGGTGAAACCTATTTACAATAGGTACCTACAATTATGTTAAGCACATAATTTTTTATAAGAATTTCGTTAATGTGTACCTAAACCATCTCGTTCTTAGATGCACAGTAACATTTAAGTACCTACCTACCTAAAATTTTCATCAATCAAACAAAAATGATTCAAATTGCTCTTATGTGTGAATTTTTGATACCTATACCTACCTGGAAAATAATTTTAGACAGTTACCTGTTGAAAATAAAGAATAATTGAATTTCCGAGATAAGTAGGTAAACCTATAAAGCTATTAATATCTAAAGTTAGGTGTTAATCAGTATCTATTGACTTACTTAGGTAGGTACCTATGTAAAAAAGGCGAACTGCAACCAGAATGACTTACCTACACAAAATAAAATTAATTCAAAAAGGCTTTATCAAAATAATTGTAGCTATATTGTATACTTCAATGTTTCATAATGAATAGGTATCATAAAATAAGCAATCTGTATTTTATAAACAAAAATCAATCACAACGCACCACAGACTATAAAGCATAACAATTTTAATTAAAAAATCAACTATTTACCAAACACTGTTTAGTTTGTAATAGTGGAAAATATCCGTGAAATTCAAACTTTATCGGGTTTCATTAAAATTTAATTCAACTACATAAGAAAACAATCGTACGGCCGCTGCAACAAATTATTTTATTATCGATAAAAATAATTAAACCGAACGCGACTATAAACGTCCGCCATTTTGTAAGAATCAATTATTGGTGGGAATCGTTGAAAAATCCACGTTTATCTCGCGACATTAAGCTAATAAAGCATCGGACTTAATTAAAAAGTATTCGAGCGAGCGGAGGCGAGCGGAGCGAGCGCTGCACCGGCCGACTAGCCAAAACGAGCAAGCCGACCGCGTCACCTACCCAATCGACGCCTTAATTGAATCATAACCAACTAAATTCGAAAGCACCACTCGACGCATTTCGCGCCACAAATCTGCTGTAATACGCCATACGGTCGGCTAAATCACAAGCTCTTAACTCAAACCGCCCACTGGGAAAGCGTTCCAAATTCAAATAACACCTCTACACGCCTGCTGGCCAATCGCGCAGCAGACATTCAAATAAAGAGTGCAGCTCGGAGATCAGTCACCACCCCTCGGTAAATACCGTCCAATCGGAGGTGAGGAGTCCATGTTCGTTATTTTTTTTCTGTGTCGCCGGGCGTCTCGTTAGCGCGCAGGGCTCATTCGGCCGCGCGCCGCCTTGGCGTTCGTATCGCGCGCTCGCGTCACGATGGATTGTGTTCTGTGTGACATGTGCTTCTGATTTGGTGTATTATTTTTTTGTGACGGACCCGTTGTGTGTAAAAGCATGATGCCTCTCGCACCGACCCCTGTGGTGGCGGTGCCATCGAAGCCGAAGATAGGATTTAGTATAGACAGTATAGTGGGTGGTTCGGAGCGGCCGAAGCAGGCATCGCCGCCGCTGGCGAGCCCGGGCTCACCTTCGCCGGTCGCGTCTCCGAGGAGTCCTTCGCCGAGACCTTTATTGAGGCCGAGTGCGCTGCCGGCGGTGTTTCCTTCGCCTGAGTTGAAGAGGCTGCCGTACTTGGACGCTCAGAGTCATCACCACCAGTTCTTGGCGCACTTCCAAGGAGCCGCTCTGGCCGCGGCGCTAGCGCACCAGCAGCAGGGCTTCGGAGGACCTCTGCCACCGCACCCGCCCCCGCACCCTGCACCACCTGTCCCCCGGGAGTCCTATACGCTCTACCCCTGGCTCATCAACAGGCACGGCAGGATATTCCCACACAGGTTTCCTGGAGGTAAGTCTGAATAGGCTTTTGTTTTTTTCTGAACGGTAGTAGGATAGGACCGTAATGTGTTATCAGCCATTACAGCTGGTCAGTTTTACAAAGTGATTGTAATAGCCGCTAAAGATTTCAAAAGATCACTTAAATACTATGTCATTATTACCGGTATATTCTAAGATATTTTTATAACTAAATACACTAAAACTTACTAATTAACAAGAAATTATGTACAAACGCGTATAAAAAAATAAAATTAATCATCATCATAATACTATGTTGGTTATTGCAATGTGGTAAATGCTCTTGGACTCAGAAAAAATCTCATACCATTTTGCGATGCCGTTTTCATCTTCTCAGAGACTGATAATTTGATGTCTTTCCGCTAATTTATCTGCATTAGGAGTTTAAGACGACCCTTTCAATCTAGGGACCTAATCTAAATACGTTTTAGGCTTATCGTAGCCATCAAAATTTGGCATAAGCAGTACTAGCGCTTTTCATTCGGAAGTAGGTTCCGTTTTCGAGGAACATTTGGTTTAATTGAAAACTCAATTTAGATTCTGAAATCGTTTGGAAGAAAAAATGGCGCCCAACAATAGGACCATAATTTCAACGGACCATACCGCAAGCCTGCTTTGTGAGGAAATTCACTCGAGCAAAAATTCTTAGATAAATACTTATAATACCCATATTACAAATGTTATGATCCTAAAAAGATTCTATGCATATGTAATCACTTGATTAATCATCAATCTTTTTATATTGGCACTTTCGGTTAAAGAGCTATTAAAGTTTATATAAAAAAAGTATGTTCCCACCAATATTTGGCCAATTATGATGTAATTTATTATAACGACTTCTTGAGAAAAGCTTCATTATCTTTTTTGTTGTACACACCAGGAAAAAAACTTTACGGTCCAACCCAATAAACGTGCATACAAAGAAATGTGTTTTACCCACAATTTTTTCTACACATAGATCAGTTTCGAAACTTGGTCAAACCCCAAAATATTATCTATGTGGATGATTTTTGGGAAAAATAATATGGCTAGAAATGAAGAATTATTGGGACGACGGCTGATGTATGGAAAGAGAAATTGTGTTTTCTGTCGCGTCGCGAAAAAGTTGGGAAATGGGAAAGGATAAAATGACTCTAGTTATTTATTCCGAAAACATGTGTAACATAGATGACATGGTATCCTCCTCCAATTCCTTTTCTGCATCATAGGAGTAATTCGTATGTTCCGAATCATTTTGAGGACTGAAACAATTTGTATCTTTGCAGTATAGCCCTTTATTAACATAACTTACCATCACTCTATTGATGTCATGTCTCCGTATAGGCCATTCTTGTCAATGTTTCCTGGTGTTATGCCAATATCCTTCGTTGGTTTTTCCTGACGCGCATTTGGCAATAGCTTGTGGCAAAATCGAAAGCGTTTTAACAAAAGAACATTGCGGAATCTTTCTTTATACAAGTTGCAGGATTCGCTTTTATTTTTGCTCGCTGTTTTTTGCTTTGACACTTTGTTCCCGCTTTTCAGTTCATAGAGTTATCGGTCTTTATGGTTAATGGCCTGACCTCTTTGCCGCTAAATTGAGTATTTGTGGTCAAATGAAACTTTTAAATTGTTCTTTGGTAACTTGTTTATCCTTCTGTGTTTATCTAAGTTTGTTTGGCGACAGCTAATTAAAATTTATTTGATGACAGCAAACCAAATGTGTTTAGCGCAGGAGTGGCATGTCTAATATCATGCATTACCTACATACCTACTTCTTTTGTTATATTCCAAATTCCACTGCCATAAGGACGAAAAATGTTTTTTTTAATTATCATGCCATCATCAAATATCTACTAATAACATAACATACATCCTATCACTGGATGATTGCATTTTCTACGACCAAATTAGTTTTACGATTCAAATTATTCAATAATACGACTTTTATTGACGAATTTGGAGCTGATTTGAATTTCCGGCGGCAAATTGACAATTAAAAACCAGATATTAAGAATTCAGGTGTTGAGATTTTGAATAGATAAAATCTACATTTTTATTTTTGATGTACCGTTATGGTTTGTCTGAATTTTTACCGACGCGTTTTTATAACGTTTTTATTTTTGCGGAAACTTAAATAAACTTAGTTCTATTCTATTTTTTTTTCAAGATGAATTTTATTTTCTTAATTAGAACTTGATTAGAACCTATTTATTATCTCAACCTCAAGTTTTATAATTTCAAAATGGCGGTTCCATTCCGGCCATTTGTTATGAAAATGTTATTAAAACGCCCATTGGACACTTAGTTATTAAGGAAAGTCAATTTACTTATACACTTAATTATCTCTCATTGATATTGCATAAGTTTTTAAACGAAATACAGTTTCAATTATTCAACTGATTTTCATTTCCCGCTTACAAATTTCCTACTAGTGTTTATTCGATTAATTTGAAATAAATATCGATACATATTTATTGGGTGTGTTTTAGTCGATAATACCCACGCATACCTACTGTTTGTTCATTTGTTTTCGAATATATGGCCGGTTGTGAAGCTCAATTGCTAGTTACAGAGGATGTATACGATGGGGTAGCAACCTATCATTACTAATGCGCTTTCGTGATCAATAAATCATCAAGTTATAGCCGCTTGTTAACGAAAAGTACGAGTATCATGAGTTATTTGAGTTTGTATCGTGTAAGCTTTTTTTCTTCTGTTCCTACGTCTACCATGAGTTTTATCAATCAAAACTAACCACAGTCGCTAGACTGTAGCTAAAAAATGTATGAATACTTAAAAAAAAACTCATGAACTCATTTCTTCTGACTGCTTGTAACGACTTACGACGACAGGTAAGTCCGACACGTAAGTACGGTCAGTCATAAACCAAAAAATCTAATACCAGGCTTGCCAAAGGATGCCGTTCCCAGAGCAAAAATGCTGGTATTCAGCTGCATCCAGTTAGACTGGAAGCCGTACCCAAAATGGTTCGGAAAAGACTCGGCAAATTGAGTGTAAGCAAGAATGACGCGATCACAATAGCTTAAAAAAAAAACTGTTTTTTATTTCATAAAAAAGATAATCGATTTGCCCGGGTCGTCGCGTGTAAAGAACTAAAGAAACGTCGTTGAAAGAATTAAAATGTTTAAAAAACGTAGTAGCTTATCGGAACACGAAGCCATTATGATAAAAAGCCCGTTATCTGAGTACGTTGAGATCGTTGTCTTTGCTTGTAAAAAGAAAGTCACAGATTAATCCGTTTGGCGCGAAAATAAAACTGTGTTTTTGTTAGTTGGCATTTCGTGACATCCCTTTTGTGTTTTTTTTTTGTAGTATTAGATGATTAAAGAATTATTTCGGTCTAGCAATTAAGAATTATTTTGCTTTTTTTTGTAGTTTGAATTTTCTTAGTTACTTTTAATAGCAGTGATAATTCGCAACTGTTATCAGAAGACCATGTCAATCAATTGTCAATTTTGTTGCAATCATAAAGATTGTGATGTTCTTCTGTTATTTTATTGAAGATTTAACAGGTCAAAGTTAGATCAGTTAGATTATGTCAAAATAAGATGAGAGAAGGATTTTAAATGATTATTCAATAAAAAATGGTTCAATATCGACTAAGAAAAATATGAAAATACATAGTTGTTTAAATTCTTTGATTGTCGTCTTCTTAAAGACCATGCGGTTAAAAAGTGCGGTAACCATGAGCCATTAAAAGCGACCATAGAGTTTTTATTTTTTAATCCGCATTGTTTGACGTACAAAGAGGTTTAATAAGTTTGTTTATTCCTATTGTCTTGTTGAAGTCAGATTATGCTTTTAAGCTTCTTTAGTTGTTTAAATTTTACCGTTGAACTAACTTCGTTAATTAAGAGAGATACCGTTATTTTGTCCGTTAGGCTAGTTATATCACCGGCTTTTTGGATTGTCTCTTTGTGTATTGGTTCTTGAGTTTAATTATTGAATGTTTTGTTAAGTACCTACTGTGTACTTTTTTAAATTAAGAATTTTCTTTTTTAAGACCCATAAAGGTTGTGGGTATTTACTACGGCAAAGGACAGTGTTAAAACTTTTTGTCTGCTCCATCTACCGTCTGACCGTCTACAGACATGGCCGGCCCACTTCCACTTCAGCATGCTGATTCTACGCGCAATATGGTGAACGCCTAGGTAGGTACATTGCTTTAAGAAAAAAATTATAAAGCATGCTGATTCTACGCGCAATATGGTGAACGCCTAGGTAGGTACATTCCTTTAAGAAAAAAATAAAAAGATTGCTGATTCTACGCGCAGTATGGTGAACGCTTAGGTAGGTACATTGCTTTAAGAAAAAAAATATAAAGCATGCTGATTCTACGCGCAATATGGTGAACGCCTAGGTAGGTACATTGCTTTAAGAAAAAGATTATAAAGCATGCAGATTCTACGCGCAATATGGTGAACGCCTAGGTAGGTACATTGCTTTAAGAAAAAAATTAAAAAGCATGCTGATTCTACGCGCAATATGGTGAACGCCTAGGTAGGTACATTGCTTTAAGAAAAAAATTATAAAGCATGCAGATTCTACGCGCAATATGGTGAACGCCTAAGTAGGTACATTGCTTTAAGAAAAAAATTATAAAGCATGCTGATTCTACGCGCAATATGGTGAACGCCTAGGTAGGTACATTCCTTTAAGAAAAAAAATAAAAAGCATGCTGATTCTACGCGCAATATGGTGAACGCCTAGGTAGGTACTTTAAGGAAAATTTTAAAAATCTTGCTGGTCTCATCTAGATAAGAAAAATGGCGACACCAAACCATACATTTCTATTACATAATATATAGCAGCTACATAAGAGCTTAATTTCTATGAATGAAGCGGCGAGCACAAAACCAGTTTAACACAAAAAAACAAAGTTAATTCCTCTCACAAGAGATTTCACAGCGAAACTACCTATATCATCTAGATCTAACATCCATATTTCAACATTAATCATAATTATAATTTATGTAAATACATAGGCACGGCTTATATAGCCGTCGCAGATATACACAATTAATATGTTTTATAACTCATATCTAATGAAGTCAATTAAAATTTTATGATTTAATTACAAGTTTACAACGGTATGGTTGGTAATTAGTTGCTGTTGCTTCTTGGTTTGTTTCAGTCTTCTTTTTTAGGGTTCTTGACTAAATTTTAATGTTTTTAGCGTAATGTTTTAAGTCCCAATAGGGCGCCAATAATAATAATAATGATACCTAGGTTTTTTTTTGAGATGTTTAAAAACAGTAAACTATGCAATATTTCTTGTTCTGAAAGAATTATTAGGTACAAAAATGAGGAAGATTGTACCAAAATGAGGGAGATGCCTAGAAGCAAATCTTAGTGGCGCCCCATTAGGACTAAAACGACTAGGCTAATATAAAAATGAGTCAGTCAGACTAGCTGACTGCTTGATTATACTCACAAGAATAATGTAAAAATCTGAATCTGACGAAAATGATTTCTCACGCTTGTATGTGAAATCGGGCACCATGTCTATTTCCAGTAAGTCCACTACGCGCAAAATAAGACATTTTAGCTTCGAAATGAATTTCGTAAAGAGTAGAAATACGTATGTCACTAAGCCAATTTATTTACTGTTCATTTCCATTGTGTTTAGTCCTATTCATTGTCATCCACAGCCCGACTTCGCCCACTGCTGAGCTTAGGCCTCTCTTTTTTGTGTCAATCAATCCCTACGCTCCTGTGCCAGCCTCATCCAGGTTCTACGATGCGATGGCAACAATGTCATTCGTCCATCTCGCCGCCGGCCGACCAACACTTCTCCTTCCAGTCCCGGACGCCACTCGGTCACTGCCTTACTCCACCTATCATCACCGCGCCATATTTAGTAATAATTCAGCCAAAATTAAAGATGAAATTAGTGAGACATTATCACATTAAAGATGGTCATAAATCATTCAATAACCTATCGATTTCTAGAAAATATTTAGCGAAAACGATTTATTATATTAAACATTAAGTTTTGATCTTTGATCCTAAATTACTAGTATTTGTTGTAGCTCTCTATGTTCCTTCTGTAAGTACTTTTTTATGCGGGTTTGCTATTGACTATAGTCTAGTTCAGAGGTGACGATGGAGTATGCTACCTACAAGAAGCCTGTTCACTTTGTACTAAGTCTTACAGCGATTTTAATACCTATGCTGGATTAATCCGATTCCAAATTTGAATGAGTTTTCGAATACAGCCAGTATTATTTTATGCCAGCCTGTATGCCATAAGGTTTCTTTGAGTGGGTAACATTCATCTTCATTTCAAATAACTACAAACATGAATGAAGAAAATAAAGGAATAGTATAGAAAACTTTAAGAGGGCTACTTATTTTTTTAATTTATTTATCAATTTCGGACAACAATATAGCCCATTTTGTTAGTAAAATATCTTAAGATGGATGCTCCAGGGTAGCCCGCGAAATTCAAATATTTTTATGTTTTTTGCAATTTGCCGGTCAGTGTGAAGCTGTATGTGGACCAAATACGATTCGCGACCAACATAAAAATATTTGAATTTCGCGGGCTACCCTGGAGCATCCACCTTAAAAACTAGTGTTAGTAGTAAACAAACAAGAATAAAAAAAGAAACACAAAGTAGGTTCTAAGGCAGGATGTGCAGAGAACGATAAAGTTAGAAATAAGCTACCTGACCATTCTCACTGCCTCAGTATTGTCACTGCCCCGCGTTCTACGCATCGAAGATGCGACTTTTTTACAATTAACTGCATGGAAACCATCAGTTCGGTTCTGAGTAAACATCTCCGATGCGCGTCAGAAACGGAGCAGTTTCAACAACATCCTAAAAACATTATTGTACTGGACGCGCAAGACATCTAACGACCTTTTGGTGTAGCTGACCCACAGACCCCACGCGTACAGACCTTGACAAAAAGCCTTGAACAAGGTGATTTTGACTTGGTCCGCATAACGCGAGAATCTACGAGCCAACATGTTGCCTCGGACCGTTTATGAGTTCTCAAATCTGCCAGAGCGTCCAGAGCCTTTCATCTTCTTAGCCTTTTCCCAATTATGTTGGGGTCGGCTTCCAGTCAAGCCGGATTTAGCTGAATAGAATAAATGACTCCTCCCGCTCTGGGTGAAGCAGGAGGGAGTGTCAGACTCTTACTGACTAAAACCCATCCATATTCCTCCTTGTGCCCTTTGTGTTCCACGGCTACGGTGCCTCTTTCGAACAAAGTCCGCAGCCCCAGAGCCCAGAGCCTTGGATTTAATAATGAAAAACATTGTCACCTGCTTTGAATTATCTTGATGCTTACATTTCGGAGATCCAAGTTAAACAAAAGTCCACACTGTAGAGGTAAAACGGAAAAGAAAATGCGCTGTCTTCTGATAAATCATGACAGGTGGGTTCAGGCTTCAATAGTGACTTCTGAAGGTACTACTGGAGAAGCCCAGTTTTGAGACGGTCAAAGTCTTACGACTTTGACCGTCTCGAAACCGGGCTTACGCTTTAGGTACTTCAGTAATGGCAAATGGCAACATGTAAGCTGAAAGACAAGACTAAAATCTGAATAGCCCAATATAGTGTAAGTTATGACTCTAACTAGACGTTAAAACAAATACACAGTAATAAAACTATTTTGAAACAATATCGTGGCAGTTTGACCCGATCGTGGTCCGTTTCATTACTGTGTCCGCGATAGCCTATAGCCCGAATACATTGTAACTATCGACCCATTAGCTGCAATTAAAATAGTGATAACATAATTATGATGATAAGTACATGAATTTATAGCTTCTCGTCTCGTTTAAGATGTGTCCCGGATTTGTGTGGAAGATTTTAATATTTTTTTTGGCGCGAAACTGTTTTTTTTTATGTCATTTCGATGCTGTCAGTGTGTGTTGGATTTTTTGTCTATGGTTTGACAGTAATTTTTTTTTTTAAGTGCGCGGGTGTTCTTTTTACACTAAAGGTTTTCGTATTCCTTGTCGTAGGTTTAAATGATTATATTTTTATCAACACACATGATCACGCCTTTATTCCCCCAAGGGTTAGGCATTGTTTTAAGATCATTGTTATTTTCTCGGTCGATGAGCAGTTGGCCAATATTGGGTATTGAATTCAGGAGCTTACTGTCCTAAGTAATGTTTTCATCTTTAATATTTGTTTTAATGACTAACAAAGTTCAACGTTTATTATGATATTCGATGTTGGAGCTGATTTTCGGTTGCAATATTTTACGGCCGTCTGTGAAAGTCACAAGCTGGGTCCTTCAACGAACGTACAATATTTGTATCTACATACTCAATTAAAATAGATTATTCACAATGAAAACAGTAGCCCCTACCATTCCCAACTTACCAAGTAGGTAATCTACAACTACCCTCCTCAATTTCACACCATTATTTAAGTCAACAAAGGGCCGCCATCATAATTTGTCCCTCCTTCCGTGCAGTAAATATTCATAATAAACTCCCTGGATCAGTCGCTTTATCATCCCCATTTTTATCTGCGACCCAATGTTATTTTATGAACCCGACGACATTGTAAAGAACTCGATTTTAATTAAACTGGCTTAACGCACAGCCCGTCGAAATCGTCACAAAAAAGGGGGAAGTAATAAAAATAAAATTATACTTTTTTTCATACAAAACTAATAAGCGTTTTGACAAAGAAGGTTTTATGTGACTTGTGACTGGTGAGCGAGCGGAGCAGGCTCCCGATTATCAACTGACGCCATTGTTGTTCGAAATTTGGTTATTTTATAGTGTTGCTCCGTTAGTCGATTAGTTTATTTTTTATGGATTTTCTGACTTCAAAAATAAAAGATATTATATTGGTCTTGATTTAACTGACTTCAAAATAAAAAGATATTATATTGTATGAAATTAGCAAACTGCATTTTTCTTTTATTTTTCCTCAACAGACTTGAAATAGAAAGTTTAATAGGACAAAAAATATGCTTAACGCAATTATACTAAAACTTTCTATGCCAATAACAAGATTAATAGACATATTAATTGACGAAGATAAACACGCAGATATACGTGCCTATTTATAATTATGATTCATATAAAAATACTTGTTTGAACTTCTGGTCGCGTAAATTTCTCATATAGACGCTTCGTTCAAATCGCTAATTAGATGCTTATTTACATGTCATTATCAATCGTCCTACTTATCGATACTTGCACATCACTATCTACCTCGTTAAACATGTTGGTAGCACTGCCTGTCACATTTTTCGTTACGCACGCTTTTTTTCTTAATTACCACATATTGTTAAACCACGTGTTTTTTTCAAACCATATTTCCACTAAAAGGATTGAATAGCTTATAATTGGCTGTAATTTGAGCTTACTTTGTTGTCGGGCGACTGCGACGATTAACTGACGTTAAAAAGCAACGATTTATAATGATTGTTATGTTGGTTACTCTGAGTGGGCAGCCATTTTGTTAGTGATGCGATCGGTAGTTAGACAAATGATTTACAATGTCGACGGCTTCGGAGAGCAACGAAAACTATGATTAATTAACTTGAGTTATTGCTGTTGCCCGCTGGAGATAATGGGAATCTTATTAGAAGTTTGTTTTATTTGTTTTGGACGATAATTTTTAGAGCTTATCAACTTTTTTCGGCCGTCGCCGTATTAAAAAGCTGATGTTTAATTAAAAGAGTGTTGCCAGAATGAAATATCATACAGTAGTATCTGAAACGATTACGATGTCACGGTCCATCATCGTTTAATATAAATAGTATTGGTAATAAAGTCTATCTCGGAGCTTATTTTAATTGATGACGTGCATTTTCAATTCATAATTTCTGTTTAATTGTGTTTGCTATCAAAAAGATCATTCATTAAAAGAGTTCAGCGCGCAGTGACCTTACAACGACGGCTTTTATTACTTAAAATTTTTTTTTTCGAACAAATCTGTTTATCGTTGGCAGTATATAGTTTTAATGAATTTATCTTTTAGCTTTTAGGTTTACGAACGTCAATATAAATTATCTGTCTCGTGGTCGTAAAACAAAAAGTTTATGTGTTTTGTGACACCTCCACGGGTTATCTGGGAGATAAAGATGTTTGTGATTTCAATTACTTAAGTAATAGTGTCAATCGTAAATTATTTTTCCATTCAGAAGGTTCTTTTTTTTCCTAGAATTATTCTTAGTTGCCAAAAAAAGGTTATTTCCGTGTTTAACCGTTAAAAAAAGAAAACAGCGCTTTCCTCATTCAAATAAAAATCGTTTTACAACTGACAACAGCGACAGTCAGCATTTGTTATCGTTGCATGTTAAACACAATTCCTTTACCAACGTTATATAGGGCACTTTATCAGATCGGTGCTAATAGCGACTAATAAGTCACAAGTAGTCCAAACGTAAAGACTAGTGTGAAAACACATTATAGAAATAAATTGCCGCACTTTTGCGAAACCCGTGTGTTATCACGCAAAACGCACATTTGCTTTGACATAAACGTACCAGGTAATTAAATAGTCGTTATTCAGTAATTATATACTTTATATAAACGGTTTATTGTTGGTATTTTTACTTATATGGGCTTAATGAGTTTAGCAGTGTCTTAGTTCAAGTAATTATTGTAAGGGTTATGGCGTGACGATGTCTTTATTATCGAAAGGCTACTTAGCAGGGACAGATGCTTAATGTATTGCCATTAGCATTTTCTTATGGATTCTTTCAAATAGATATCAATTTGAAACGTACAATGTCTCATATTCTTATCTTGCGGCGCCAGTTGTAGGTAAAAATGTCTGAGAAGGAGTTAGATAAATATAATTACGTCCTGTATTTAATATAGACCATACGTTTATAAGACTCCATTAAAACTTCTTATAACTTAAGTTAGACCACCTATTGACACATCGTCTTCAGCTCACCATAGAAAAAATTAAAAATTAAACTTGAATGTCAAATGCAAATTGACATTTGTCAATTCTTGAGGGAATTACACACCTACATACCCATCAATTAGCAATGATTGGTTGGCTCCCCAAATTATGTCATCAATTAGACGAAACATTGTGTAATAACTTTGTTACAACGTAAAGGTTACAGCCATAGTGTCAATCATTTTGAAATACGAACGCTTATCGCTACGCCATTTTCTCATGCAAATATTTGTTTGCCCATATCCTTGATACTCAAATCATTTCTATTCGTATCGGAAAACCATGGAATCCTTTTGTTCTTTTCGTTTTGTATTGAATTTCCCTCTTCAGCCCTCCGACTTTTGTTTCTATTTGTACCTCAATTTTACTTAAAGAATTCGTTTACAACTTTAACTTGAGGTTACAAGCTGACAGCTAATTAAAAGCGAGCAGTTAAACATTACATAAAGTTTAAAGTAAATAAAAATATGTAGTAGCTCATTCTGTCACACCGACGATTATCACAGAGAGCCATCGTACGCGAGAGAGTTGTCAAAATTTAAACTCGTGAAGAAATTAAAGCCGTTTTCATACACTTACAGTTATTTCAACTTTAATAACAGGCATTTATTGAAGGTAACTTATTTATCATTGACATTAATAGTATTGTAAGCGCGACAATGTAAGTGGAAATACCTTGGATTATGACAGTTTTATCTCGCTCACAAAGTAATCTCCTCATTAAAACTCACCGGCGAATAATAAATAAAAATAAACGATAACATCTCAATTTTAATGTCTCGACCAACAATGACGTTGCATGTAATTGATATCGTACCTTAAATATTACATTATAATCGCACGACCATTATAAAAAGGCACATTGTGGGATTGTGTGCGTTGAAGCGCGGATGGGTGAAGATAGGTCTGAGGAAAATGGTTTTATGTGCAATTATAATATCATTAGCAAATGTCAGGACGTCGCCACAAGGCCACTGCGTGCGGAACGCGTATGCAGCCACCCACGGGTAATATTATTCCTCATAACTAATGGCCTATTAAAGTTCCAAGTTGGACGAGGCCTTTAGCATAGCTGTTATTTTGATACGAGGCCTAAATTGGTTCAGTAATCTACAAGTAATTGTTTGGAGTGGGCGTGTCAGTTTTTAATTATAATTATATAATTGCTTTTGTGTACAGAAGTTTTAAAACCGGTAGTGGGGTTTTGAATAGAACTATTATGGGAGTGGGAAAGCTAGGGAAACATTTAGAGCATGATACGTAAGTCATGGAACATAAAGCGAGCTTTTGTGTTAATTTGATTTAATACGCTGAGTTACAGGTTGTAATTGTCTTATTAATATATTCTTGCCAACAATTTGCATAAAAAGAGCGCAACCAGTACTACCTTTTATGACTCACACATAGAATAAACAACGCAATCAAGCATCTATTTGTCACCACATTGTGAATGAAGTGAATCCATTCTCAGTACGTCTACATACATTACTGTTTAAATATGCGAATTACATTACATCCTGCTGATCACTATCCATTAACCCGCGAAACGTGTAATAATAGCCATTTTACAAACGCTAAAGTAGTATTGTGTAAATCTAACAAACGTCAAATTTCAACACAGAACTAAATAGCATTTATAAAAGCAGAAACACTCGACTGTATAATTTGTGGGGTTTCATTACTTCATATTTCTTAGTACGTAGAAATAACATAAGTGGATGATGGATTATCCTCCCGGGGCAGCGGTCGTTTAGTGGTAATCTTTGTTTAATTTAATTTTAATAGTCGGTACGCCACTACAAGGATAGTGCGCGTGGAATTTTCATGCTTCGTTCTTTTTTCACTGTTTTGTGAACGGCCAGGATTTTGGGAACTGTCATTGTTTATGGTTTAAAGGTGTGATCATCTGGCAAAATACGTATAAATATCGTTTTCTATTGAATTTATAATTGAAATAAATACATTATCAGCATTTAAAAATCTCATCATTGATTTAACGCTAACTACAGTCATTGTACGTTCTATAAACTTATGAATTATTTATTAACGTAAAGAATTTTACATTTAATATTCAATAAGTGTGTATAATGACAATTTTATTACTGTTCTTGTCATGTCTGCGTACCATATACGTTATGTTGTATCAATCGAAGTTGTCAAAGTAAGAATATTTACGCTTATTTAGAAACGATTAGGTGTCCAATATTTCTTGAAACTTCTTGGCAGCGCTGCTTGCTTAGACAAAATGTCATTGAGCTGTCAAAATCTATACTGAGCTTTTAGTTCCGTATTCTGCTGCATGTCAAGATAAACTGGCGTAAAATATATCTGCTACTATACATAGATATCCGTGTTATTTGAATAGGTTCTAGAAAAGTAAATCAGTTGCATGTCAACACTTTCATTTAAGTATGACTTGACGACCATAATTTGAATGGCGGCAAAGTCAAACATATACTTTTCAAAGTACCTACATAGCTCTTGCGTTTACTGTCAAAAGCCCCACAATTAGGACAAGTTTTTTAGTTATTTCTTTATTAATAATAGTTACTTAACTAAATGACAACTCAAAAGTAAATTGACTTGTAAATTAAAGGTCTTATTTTAAGTAACTGCTTTGACTTTGAAAGATAATTGCTACACAAATTAATAATATTCACCTTCAGAGGGTTTTTTAAGGACGTTCACATTCTAATATCATTCTCAAATTCTCTTTCAGTCATTATTTTAAAAATATCCTTTCATTTTCGGATTTTTTTTGACACTGATTGTCTCTTACTGCAACTTTATTTTAAACGTATTTAATAAAGGGAATGGGCCGTTAGTGAAAAAGGGGAGCGAGAAGTGGTCTCTCTGTATCAAACTCGAACTTCTGACTGCATTTATCACAACATAGTATAAAACAAAGTCGCTTCCGCTGTCTGTCTGTCCCTATTTATACTTAGATCTTTAAAACGGATTCTGTTGAGGGTTTTTTTAATAGATAGAGTGATTCTCGAGGAAGGTTAAAGTATATAATTTTCACCCGTGCTAAGCCGGGGCGGGTCGCTAGTTACAATTAAAGTATTTATAGGCACTCTTGAACTGTCAAGAAGTGGGTCAGTAGAAAAAATGCCTTCACGGTACCAGTTAACGCTTAGGCGAGAGGCTCTCCTTTGACGTTAACATGATGTTGATATCAATTTATCGAATGTCGGAAAACAACGTCCGTATAGTTCATTGGCCTGAGAGCCATTCTACTAACTTTTAAGCGATGTTTGCATTCACATTTCAGTCGCAATCTGTCCAAAAAGCCCCAATTTCCATACATTTTTTGACAGATTGCTAGTGCAATTGACATGCGAATGCGAACGTTGCCTGAAAAATAGTTCAATTGGCACTCTGAAGTCATTTCAGAAAGTCCTCATTGAATACTTACTTCAAATTGTGAATTCTCTATGGAGAAGCACGTGCAAGAAACTCCATAGATGCTAACAACGTCACTCTTGTCCCCAGGTCCAGACATCCCCGGGTTCCTTCTCCAGCCGTTCCGCAAGCCAAAACGAATCAGAACAGCCTTTTCGCCCTCACAGCTGCTGAAGCTAGAACACGCGTTCGAGAAGAATCACTATGTGGTGGGGGCGGAGAGAAAACAGCTGGCGCAAGCGTTAAGCCTCACAGAGACACAGGTCAGTTTTGTCTATTGTTCTTCTTAGCTTGTCTATGGCAATTTTTTTTATGTTAACACCAACCTCACAAGTGACAGGGTTATATTTGTTGGCGCGTCTTTGGTTTTAAGTGTATTAGGAAATGGTGTAGAGGTCGAAATAAGAGTATGTAACCTCTTTGGTTGAAATCTTTAGTCCGATAAATGCTTGTTGATACTTTGTTATTATTATCTTTTCTAATCTTTGCAGATGATGTTTTCTTTTGCTTTGTTTTCAAATAACTTATCTTCATTTGCTCTATCTAGCTAAACAGTTATATTTAACAGAAAATATGAAACCTTTGTACCGTGTAACCGGAGTAGGTATGTCGCATTTCTTTCACAAAATACGACATAACTTGTGACATACCTAAGTCACAATATGTAGGTACCTAAGTAGAAACTGGGAATTGTAACAACAAAAATAATGTTGTAATTAACGCAGATTTGTTGAAAACATCGCGATCATTGTTTAATTTATTATAATTAATATCTTTGAGGTCAAGAGTCGCAGCGTCACAGATTGTTGTCAATTTAGTTTGACATCCAGCACCGATATTGAAAAATATCGCTATAAAATAATTTGCGAGAATTTAATCATTATCTTTAACTAAAGTAAATAATAAAATAATTGAATTATTAATTAGACATCATGAGATTGTAATAAAAATTATTTATGATTGTTTTATCGCAAGCGAGATAAAAGTTGTTTCTGGAATATTATATGTTTCTGAGATAAGTATCAACATACTGACAGACAGATGCGGTTAGAAACTTTGTAGCACTTGGGCTATAATCTATCACATTTTCAACTGTATTATTATCTTGGATATCGCTTCAAGGTATGGAAATATGAAGTATCCTCTATTTACTTTTTATGAAGAAGAAGTTCCTATCTTTCAAACTTAAACAATAATTATTGTCATGATTAATTACTAGTGTTAACGATATTGAAATATTGTAATTATAGTCTTTAAAAGGGTAATGTAAACATTTCAGATTAAATAAGAAGATAAGTTTGAAATACCAGGCTGGTATTTCGATTCTACGTTGTAGTCTAAAGAGGGGTTGGCCAGACTGCGTGAAAGATGGCTAGGAGGGGGGTGACTATTGAGATATCCACCTCTTTTTTGGTCGTGGTTAAAAACAGTAGGTACTTTATTAAAAGCAACAATGGATTAAAATTGAAGAATGCATGATATATCACATAATGGATCCATGGTAGGATATAGGGATTCTATCAGTGATCTATAGATTCCGTTTAATATATTTAAAAATAGCAATTAAGAATAAAAGTTCCGTTAAAATCCGCAAAACGATTTACTAGTCAAGAATAAAAAGATAAAATACATTAATAAAGCAACGAGCGACATCAAATATTCTTTATTTCCACTTTGACCACAACAACTCATAAAAAAACTGCGAAATTGATATCATTATTTTGCACTAGCAACACAATTAATAAAATGCTTTATGGTATATTTTTTGCGTCAACTTTTATAATTAATTAAAACGCGATTAAAAGAAAGTTTAACAATATTAAATAATATATTTTACGAGTATTTTCGCTAATATACGAACTGATGTTTGGTAGAAAATGTATTTGATGAGGCTGGTAACTCAGCCGTGAATAGTAAATGCTTTAAAAATAATGTAATTAATTTTAATTTATGTAAGGTTTACTGAATATAAATAGTAAAGGAGAAAGTTTTAGACCAGGGTGTATCTGGCAGACCATTTGCAGAAAATATATCGACTAAGTATGAACCGTATGATTGAGAAACGAATCGTTGTTACCTACGAATCTGAATGTCATTCAGCATTTAGCTTAGCCGTAGCTATCATTATAAGGTAACTTTGGAAAATACTACAACTTTGTCCTATTGCTTAACGTAAAATTAGAAGAACGAGTCAGTTAAAACTGCATCGTTTTTTTCATTGTAATAGCTACGGCGAAAATTTTGGGCCTTCACACGTAATTTCAGTGGCAACCATTATTATTTCTAACTTGATATACCGAGGTAAAATTGTTTGTAGGAAGTTTTAAACCAATTTTATGCAATCTGTCATTCGTAACATTTCGTGGGTTTTCTGACAAAGTCTACGATGGAGCGAGCTTACCCAGAAGGAGCCTGTTCACTCTAACTTTGTAGAGATTAGGGTTAGACAATAATATAACAATCCTGCAAAATTACACGGTGTCTGAGTGAATCCACACAAGCAAAGTCACGAAAAAATATTAATAGGATGGTATTTATTGAAAATTTTGGTGATTCATCTACAGTCAATCTTACAAATCTTCACTTACTCACGTTCATTCGGTAAAAACCATACTACTTACTTAGTTAATACCTATAACGTTCAACAAACATGCAGTGCCCAGTCGGTTTGACCGTGCAGTTTCGTCATTAGCCACGCTTCACCACACCACACAACATGATCTAAATTCCAATAAAACCCATGTACGCCACATTCTCACGTCCATCGGTGGATTTATAAATTGGCTTTTAATATATGGTTAGTGAAGGGCATTGAAAGTCATACCTAAAGTCCAATCAGCATACAATATTGGCACTGCTGGAACACAGGCTTCTTCTCTATGAGAGATATGATTGGCGTATGTCACATGTCTCCGAACTTTTGGTTCTAGTACATGCCCGGTTTTCTCACGATGTTTTCCTTCGGCATTTTGAGTGCAGTTTTGAAAGCCCTGGGTGAATATTATGACATCTTAGATACACCATCACGATAACGGTGTGGGAGGGAGACGGAGTTATACGAGACGCATAACACTATCCTTTTTTCACAGCTTAATAGATGGCATTGGCTCGTCATAATATTTATTCGGGCAACTGAAAAAATATGCGGTGCCAATATTTCTGTAAAAAAAGTTGTTGTATTATTGTCGCTTTGCACTTGTCTTCGAGATATTTGATGGTGATTTGTCTGTCTTAGTCATCTGCGACCTAACCCGAATTAATTCAGTGTATGTATTAATGCAGTGTAAACCTACTATATAGTTACTTTTTATAATTTGAAGTCGTACCAACAGTCCTTTTTTTTCGCAAATAAATTAGTATATCGACCACATCGATATACTAATTTATTTGCGAATTTACTACAAGGCACTTTTCAAATCAATTTAGATTCAAATATTACCCTAGCTATAATATGGTCAACATGGACTTCAAAATTAAAATGGAAAGAAGTCACTGGGCATCAAAAAATTGATCCTCTTCGCTGTCAATGGGAAAAGTATCCACGTTGAATGGCAATACTGACTTTTAAGCCGGGAAAAGGCTCATCTATCGCGTCTTTGCACACAGCAAAGGAGCGATGAAACCCTCTGCTTGCGTCTGTGTCATGAATCGCATTCGCACCCGTCCTTGGCATTTTACCCTTAACACTGACGGAATCTAGGTGAATACACGTAGTAGCCAGTGCTAGTTATATACGAATAATGATGACCACATTTCTGAGGAGCTCGTGGCTAGATAATAACAGCCACACGGGTCGATCTTCAAGGTTAAGCAATGCTTGCCAAGGTTGGTCTGTGGATGGGTGACCATCTTAACATACCGAGTTTCCTCCGTGCCTCTGAAAGCACGTTAAGCCGTTGGTCCCGGCTGTCATTTATAGATCTTTGGCAGTCGTTACGGATAGTCAGAAGCCAGTAAATCTGACTCCAGTCTTGCCATGAAGTAGCGTGTTAGGTACCTATTCAATGGGTTGTGGAGGCAGACCTCCACAACCTATTGAATGCCGTGCCGTGGAGCGGCTGTCTAAAAGAGTAGGCAGCTGCTCCACGTAAAACACTGGTATTCAGCTAAATCCAGCTTGGCTGGAAGCCGACCCCATAAAGTTGGGGAAAGGCCAAGCAGATGATGATGATGAATGATGACCACATTTCGACCTTTTCACCTCCAAACCAACAGAACACAATCAAAGTCGTCGGATTAAGTGAAATAATGACCGACATTATCGTAACAATGAAATCGCGATAAGAGTATCAAACGTTGCGTCTAATTGTTCGAAACTGAGCAAAAAATTCGCTTTAATTACTGGATCATTAGGCGTTGGCTTGCGTGTGCGCATGTACCGTCAACAAGTGAAGTAGCTGCTAGATAAGTAGCTGTTTTTGTACTGTAGGAGTTTGTTTCTTTACGCCATGTTTTGTTTTATGGGTAATTTGTTTATCTTCTTGGATAATGATACTGATTTGATGAAGTTTCTGGTTCTGTGGGGTCTTCTTTGTCTGATTTGTAGATTGGTTTTAGCTTTTCAAGTCTGGATAACGTGGTGTTGCGGAATTTGTTCAAAAGAGTCACCGCTCTGGATCGCAATGAGCATTAGGAGGAACACGGATTCTGCTTCGCCCAGAGCGGGAGCGGCATTTGATGATTTTTAACATTAAACAAGAGGTAGTGTGGTATCTGTAGACACCTACAGATATTTTTATTATTATTGATAAGCTCGTTTAAAGGTAAGATTGTGGTAAATAAAAAAACGATGATGTGGTTGATGATGAAGCACGCTTAGCTAGGAGTAACCTGTTCACTCTTATCTTTAAAACCCCAGGTTGTTATTGCTTTTGCATCTAACACATCAATTTTTTGTTCCATAATTAGTGGTTTAATCCAGATTTAAAGTATGATTGGGTGTCTTTGTTTTGTTCTTTGTTTTTTGTCTTCTTCTTTTATCGTCTGTTCCTCGTGATTGCTAATGTCGTATTATTTATGTCCGTACCATATTTTTTGTGTGTTCCTGTCTGTAAAAATACGCACATGAGCCTTATCATCTTTGTAAGGCACTGATAGCGCAAAATTTATCTCGTTTTGTTCAGTCCATCCAAAAGTTGTCAGAGATTGTCCTTTGCTATAAGAACGACCATTGTACAATTGTTTTTTTTTTAATAAATGTCTAACCTATGTTTCTTATGAGATGTACCATAAAGTATAGCATCAATTAATCAGGCGGGCTAAACTACCGAAGTTCGTTTAGTTGTAGATATTCTTTTAAGGACGGGAAATCATCAAATGACTCCTCCCGCTCTGGGCGGAGCAGAAGGGAGTGTCAGACTCTTACTGACTAAAACCCATCCGTGTTCCTCGTAATGTATTTTGCGTTCCAGGGCCGTGGAGACCCTTCCAAGCAAGTTCTTAGACCGTGCTAGACCCCCTTCCTTTCGGACGACGAAAAATATAGTTGTTTTGCAAGAAGCACTAATTGATTATTTTGCCAACCGTCCGCAGAGTTACCAATCGACCGGGTGTGGTCAGTTACTAATACTAATAGCCCAGCCTAGTTTCTAAACACATTTGCGATGTTTTTCATAGTCATTAAGTCAGTACTGTGTTTACAGTAATTATTTGATTTATTTCCAGTTTTCAGCTGTTTTGTGTCAGACGGTTAACGTGAAAATTTATCGTTTCTGAAGTGATGAGAACTTCTATTTTATGTTTTGCAAGGTTACTAGTGATTCCATTTCATGACGAGAACCCCGAGAAAGATCAAAAAATCAAATATTTTGACTTGGCTCGCGAGTTGCTCGACACGTGAGATGTGAACTCGGCAATCATTATACCGATAGTCGTGTTGAGTCAGCCAACACGGCTTATAGCCATGAGCTTCGACCAACACAGCTGGATCAAAAGTTTGATAGAACAAACGTGCATAGGGGCACTTCTCGTATTTTAAAGAAGCGTTCTTGTTGATGATGTCGATTTTTGGTTCATATAGCCAGGTAGTGCAAATACAGCCCGAATTGAAGTTTTAAGGCTTATGCCAATAATCATCATCATCATCATCATCATCTGCCTAGCCTTTTCCCAACTATATTGGAGTCGGCTTCCAATCAAACCGGATTCAGCTGAATACCAGTGTTTTACGTAGAGCGTCTGAGCGTCTGAGCCTACCAGACGTCCACAACCCATTAACTGGGTAACACGGTACTTCATGGCAAGACTGGAGTCAGGTTTACTGGCTTCTGACTATCCGTAACGACTGCCAGAGATCTACAAATGACAGCCGGGACCAACGGCTTAACATGCTTTCCGAGGCACGGATGAAACTCGGTAAGTCAAGATGGTCACCCATCCACAGACCAACCTTGGCAAGCTTAACCTTGAAGATCGACCCGTGCGGCTGTTATTATTTAGCCACGAGCTCCTCAACCTACAGTCACAGTTTATTAAAAGTTTAAAATATGGAACAATTCTAAAACTGGTTAACAATGTCAGCCTGTCTCTAATTAGATTCAGTCAAAAAAGTATCGGGAATGGATGATTTGTTTATGGTTCCAAATTCAAATTTTTGTTTTTTTGTAGTTGTTAGATTGGCACAACTGTTTTCCATTTTGGCGCGGAGTTTGAGTTGCATCTGTTATTTATATTAAATACAATGCTGGTTTTAGTAATATCATATATAGTGTGTATTGCGAATTTCATAATGGACAAAAATATCGAACAAAGAGTTTGTCTTAAACTTTGCATCGCCAATGGAATTTTGTGTTCGGAGGCACTGAAAATGTTACAGAAGGCTTACGGTGAATCGACTTTATCAAAAACTCGTGCTTATGAGTGGTTCAAAGCGTTCAAAAGCGGTCGAGATGTGATGGAAGATTTGCCTCGCTCTGGTAGGCCGTCAACGTCTGCAACTGAAGTTAACATTGCAAAAGTGAAGGAAATAGTGACTGAATTTTCAGTCACTGTTTCCTCCGTCCAAAAGATCTGAATTTTCTCCAAAAACTCAATCGCATGAAAGTCGCTGAGGACATGCTAGAACGAGTCAGTTCGGACCCAACATTCATGAAACGCATTGTTACTGGTGACGAGACGTGGGTTTACGAGTTTGACATGCAAACTAGTCAACAAGCTTCGGAGTGGCGCCTTCCAACTGAACCGAAACCGAAAAAACCACGCCAAAGTCGATCAAAAGTCAAAGTCATGTTGACTATTTTCTTTGACTATCGCGGTGTTGTGCACTCTGAATTCTTACCGGAAGGTCTTTATTTGAGCGTTATGCGGCGTTTAAGAGAGCAAATTCGACGAAAAAGGCCAGATTTGTGGAAAGAAAATTCTTGGATTTTGCACCACGACAATGCGCCTTCGCACAAGGCTATCATTGTGAACGAATTTTTAACCAAACACTCAACAAATACCATCCAGCAACCACCATATTCACCAGATATGGCTCCTGCTGACTTTTTTCTTTTTCCTAAACTCAAATTACCACTTCGTGGCACCCGTTTTCAATCGATAGAAGACATAAAGGAGAATTCGCGGCGAGAACTGAACTCAATTCCGGAAGCAGCGTTTAAAAAAATGTTTTGATGAATGGATTATTCGTTGGCGCAAGTGTATCGTTTCTAAAGGAGCATACTTTGAAGGTGATAAAATAAATTTGGATGAATAACAGACATTTTGTGTATTATTGATCTTTTCCCGGTACTTTCTTGACAGAGTTGTAGATACGGGAAAAAGGTTTCCTCTCAAACAACGAAGGATACAGTACAATACTTATCTATCTATTAATCCGTACCATTTGAACACTAGTCCATAGGTATATTTTGATGAAATTACCTTTCTTCCTCTGCTCTACTTTAAAATTAAAGCCTTATATTGAAGACAACACAAATTTAAGCAAGTAATTGTTATTAAAACCTATTTCGTTCTAACTCGATAAATGTTGGAAACTACCAATTTGGTAGAAAAAAAAAACATGGACATGGCTACACAGTTGATTAAGGCAGCAGTAGGAAATTAGCGCCGCGGCTAATCGCATCATGCAACACTGGTGATGAAACAAAAAATGTGGAGCGACTCATAGATCGGTGCAGTGGTTCTGTACGCTGAATTGTTAAGGGTTAGTAGAAATATTGATTGTTTCATTATATCATCTGAGATCATATGAAGTTGTAGGAGTATTTAATATTATTTCTCAAAAAAATTCAAAATAATCATAATTTAGTCCTAGCGACTCTGAAACTTCACTTTTGATATACTTGCTCCTTTTCAGTGGGTAAATATAGGACGTCCTGTTTATTTCAAGTAATCAAATGTGTGTCTTAGAATGTCTCCGATAAATGAAAACAGCATAGTTAACTGGCCTTTCGTTTAAATAAATACACGATCGCTGAAACCAGCTTCTAAAGACGCAAAAGGTTATGCTGATTAGCCTTTCACCAACCAGACAAGACTCCAAAATAGGAAAGGCATTCCGACCTACATTACAACAAAAACAATAATTCTCTTCATTAACACATTTCCATCTTACGGAATCCTAAAAAAAAGTCTTTCCATCAACGTTAAAGTAGCAATCATTATCTCCCGTCACAACTACATTACCATAGAGAATTATAGAGTAATGAGGCTTGAAAGCCGATCTAATTTATGGTACTTAGATGATGAGCACCATGTTTTTATACGGTTATGTTTAAATATTGAGTTCAATTGAAGAATTTACATGTTAAATGAAAATTATTTGTAATTAGGTGTGGTTTAATTGATTGCAGCTGCTTGTTGTGTTCGTTAGACTGTTAGTTATGGTTTTTGGTGAAAGTTAGGAGACTATAGACAATGCCGCCATCCTATTTCAAACTTGGAACATGCCTTGGTTGAGTTTTCTTTATCATAATCCTTAACAACAGACTTCCTACAACTGTTAAAAAAATGTAAAATCTATAACTAATATCCTAACTATTTAGGTACATATTTCAAAATAAGAACACTTGTTCTAAGTAGACAGAACAGGCTTTACTGCTCAAAAACCTAACTGAAAATAGGTCCATTTATATCGGTCACTGGTAATAAATAGAAGTATCTACGTAGGTATATGCGATTCTATTCTAGCAATTCACTTAAAGTTTTTTCGTGCAGTTTTTCTTTTATGTTACGTGTTTAAAGTATCTACAGAAGCTGTAATTTTTCTTTGTATGCAGTGTGTCGATTATTATGCGCATTGCAGCTCGATTAACATCGAATGTAGAACTTGAACAGCGTAATTAGACTTTTTTCACTATTTATTAATAAGATAAAGCTTAATGCAGCGTTTAAATGATCGTGGTGGAAATACTTCAGTTAGCAGGTATTTATAGCAAAAGTAAAATAAAAATCTTTATAGAAATACATAAATAATGACTTACGATAAACAAGATACAGCGGATTAATACGTGGGTAAATATAAAAAGTGATCGTGATATTTTTAGTTGTTTTTTTTTTGGCAAATAAAACGTATTTAGAACAAATCAATGAACTTTAATGGCAACACAAAGAAGTGTAAACAGACAACCATCGAGGTTTATAATCCAATACGTTTTTTTCAAGCCAAGCCACGATGACGTACAGCCAGGACTGGTTATTCTCGATACAAGTAATTTTATATTATTAACTAAATTACACGCAGCTGGCCTGTTCGTATGTTCGTATATAGTCGACTATTAAGATAAAATGTTTACCATACTTAATTCGATTATTGGAACTCGTGAAAACGTAATTTTTGAGGGAAATGCTTCTTGGCTGTTTTTTTATATCTTTGCTCGTTATGTTGGTTTATATTTTTTTTAATTAGTCATAATTTTCTTACTTATGGCGGCGCGTTGTTAACGTGTTCGATTTTTGAAGTTTAAACGTGCGTTCTCCATTACGCGCGTGGATGTTGTCGATTTTTTTAAGTTTAATTTTTTGTTCTCGATTGCTCGCGCGGGTCTGGTTTATTTATTGTATTGTTGTGAAACTGTTATCGTAATATTTTGTCATTGATTGGTGATTTGTTGTAAAATATCGTGCAATTTAACTAAAACAGCTGGATAATATTTAATTTTGACGTAATATTTGATACAGGTGTGCTCTAAATTTCACACTTCATTGCAAAACGCTGGCAATAAAATAATATTAAAATTGATAAAGTGATGTATTAAAATGCGAATATTTTTATTTTATTGATGTTTTTGTAGAAATACAGTCAATTTCAAATCTTAATTGAAAACACCTAAGTACCTACCCGCTGTGCATGTTTCTTACATAAGAGAAATTCTGAAATTTAATACGATTATACGACTTACAAAGGAAACTTGAGATATCATTTACCTACTCGTCCAAAATATATTTCTCCCCATCTTACCATTCAGAATAAAAATCAATTTACTAAAACGCTTTGTTTTTCAATTCTTTCATCTACTGTTTATTTACCGCCCGAATCCACATAAAAACTCCAATCTATTCGCAGAACAAAAATAACGCTTCGAATTTCGATTACATCTCAATTGAGCAAATAAAAAAGGCGGCAAATATTTATTGTGTTACAGCGCATGCGTTATGTTGGGGGCGTAGCCCTACGAAGTCCTGCAGCGGAGTTAACACGGTCCCCTGTGGGGGGCGAGTTTTAGGGGACGCTTTTAAAGTGATTCGGTTCTTTTATGAAAAAAAAAAGCGAACCTAACAGCTGAGTTAGGTTTTTTTTTGTTGTCTCTACCATAAACAACGGCGATTTGTGTATACAAATAGGTCTTGCTATGAGATATAGCTATACTTTACGTACAGGCTGATAAATGCTAGGGACCTACGAGTAGGTATGTAGATAAAAACATCAATAAGAATATTTTATTTTGCAGCAAAATACTTGGAAAATTGCAGGCGTTTTGAATGGCTGTTTATTTTCAGTTTAAAGAAATAAGAATTTTCAAATCAGAATGTTTCCAAACGTTCCATTCAACATTATCAGGAAAAATAAAGGTTAATTCTTCTTGTCTTTGTTTAAAAATGGAATTCAGTAAAATGAAATGCATGCGACTTATACCTAGAGTCATGAACATAAACTTTAAAATGGAGTGATCATAAAAAAAAACAATGGGTTGTGTAAGAAATGAAAATGACAGACAGAAGGAAATGGTGACAATTGACAGAAAGGTAGGTATAGAAGAGAAAATCGTATGCACATACCTCAAGTAACTTGGAACAAGGGCAGGAAGACGGTAATGTGTTGGCGAACATAATCTTAAATACGAGTAGCATATAGGTAACTTATACATACTTCCCTATTACCATCATACATACCATAAACAAAATATAAACGATAAATCAGCCACCATTAAAACGGTATGTCCCGTCAATGTCCCGTCCCGTTTTCCACTTACGACTTTTAATGTCGGAAATCGACACGCGTTCGGACCGTGTACAGTTTTATTGCCGAGCGTTCCGGTATCGCCGAAGTTTCTTATGTCCGGTGGCCGGTAATGTAATTGCAGTTGAATTTAACCATAGACAAAGTGAATGGACTGAGGCTTGTAAAGTATGTAGTCGATACGGGCAAATATATTCACTTTAGCCTTTTCCTAAATAAATATGTTGGCGCCGTCTTCCAATATTTAGCTGAAAACAGTATGTTACCTAGAGCGACTGCTTTTCAGACTTCTAAAACTCAGTTATGGATACCATTTAGTAATAATGGTAGGGCAGAAAAGTGTGAGAAAGAAAAAGCGACCGTGTGGCCAGTAGTTGTTTGTTTTAAGAATTTGGATTGGACGATGTCACAAGCCTGTAGTGTTATCTTCGTCACTACGACCTATAGTAAAGAGACCATTGGCCAGAGAGTCACATCGTTTCTTTCTACAAAGCGGAATATTTCGTCAGGGATCATGTCTATGATTACTAACTTCTATATTGTCTTTGGTTTTGATTGGAGTCACTGAACCTGGTTTCGTGTTTATTAAATTAATTTAACTGCAGACATAAATCGTTTATGTTACATTTGCATAATGGCTCGATAGATTTATTTTGTCAAGAAATTCGCGAAGGAAATGATTTAATTTGCACATGGTGTTCGTTAGGATGAGAAAGAAAAAACAAATTGATGTTGATTGTTTATAAATGGAATAACTCTTCTAATGGGTGAATTCTTGTTTTTTTTTTCTAGGCAGAAAAACATAAAATATTTGCTCAGATATTTAGTAGGCACTAGGTTATTTGCGGCAAAAAACAGAGACGAATATCAGGTTTCCTCAGTCGTAAGTAAATACATTGATTACAAAACATCCAGACTACAAGAAAATACAATAAGGGCAAATCAAATAATCTAAGTTTGCAGCTTTTCGTGAAAACAAAACCCTTATCAACCTTCCTCATAAAACACTCGAATTAAATCTTATTTACCGCCAATTTCCAGCAAACAAACTCAACGTTTACAGAAAACAATTCTGTGCCTCGCTAATGGCGACCGGACGCAACGTAAGCGGGCGCTTTTCCACATCCGGTGCTCGATTATCGACGCTTGCGTTTTATCGTGGAGTCCCATCACTTAGGCAAAGGAAATTCGCGTTAGGCCTCGCTGTAGTTCAGTGGTTCCCAACTTGCAAAATATGGTGAGCGAAAATGTTCAAACAATCTTCTCACTTAAAAAAATTCATTTATGCTAACTCAGTTTAAGTTTCTATCTGAAATTTTGTATTTTCTATGAAAATGCTCTTCACTTTTAAATATCATACATGTTTTCGGTATGATTTAAGTTTTGAATATCTATAATTATGATTTATGTGAATTTTTGGATAAACACTGTTTAATTTTCTTCTTGATCCGTATCGTATCATGGTCCGCAAAAATCAAAGTGGTCCCGGGGTCGGGGTAAATAAGGTTGGGAAGCACTGCTATAGTTAAAGGTGATTTGATGGTTTAATTTCTAACTTCATGTTTGTTTTTCTTGACTGGCCTATTTACTGATGAATGCTTTGGTGATGAGCTTTCGTCTATGGTGTGGTTTATAATTGATGTTGTCTTTGGAAGTGTTCGCGGAGGTTTTATGAAGGCTGGGTTGGTGTGATCGTGTCTTGTGATATTAGTGGGGGGATGTGGTCGATGGTATGTTGGACTTGTTTTGAAGATATCCTTTGTGTGAGTGCTAACTAACTTCTGATAATTGACTACATAGGTAATTTATTTTTCACTTCATCGTCAGGCTTCACTTATACCTAATATTAAATGGAATTGAATTCTACAATGATACTTCTTCAATTAACAAAGAGTGGAAATATAAATCAGTTTTATGGGATCATCCTTTTAGAGCTTGCTTAAACAAAGTGAAACAAATTTTATGTTTTCGTTGTCAAACTAATTCAAATCTCGAGTAAACCATAATAAAATCAAATATGAATATCGACTCTCAATAACCCACACACATTCAAATACAAACCTGCTAATTCACCATGATTACTTAGCACAAATAACCAAAATGGCGCCCAAGTAATAAAGAAATTCGACCATCAATCAACGGTACTGGCCAAAAACCAGTTCACACTCGAATAATAACAGCCAATTTGAGTGATGTTGTCTCTTTTGCACTCGACGCCATGATTTTTGATAGGGCTACTCAATTGACGTATTGACATTGACATTTAACTGTCATTTTTTGGCGGGAAAACTGACACTGTTTGGAAAATGAGAAAAAATAATGGGTATTCTTTCACAGTTAATCCAAAAAAGGGTGTTATTCGGTTGTTAATGTGCAAAATGAATGGTTTTATAATGTCTCTTTTGTTCTTTCTAACTCGTGTCGGTCCCCAAACAAAGTTTCAAGGGTCGCCATAATAAAACGCGTTGCCACCCAAAAAACATTCCACTCACTTATTCCTAACGGAATCACTTTATTAACATCCAATTAAAGTTCGCCAACCCTACAAATATCTAACAACCCCAATTTGTCACTCTAATGTCCCTTTCTAAACTATATCTGTCCTTTTCCCTCACTAATGGAGCTACAATAAAGTAATACGGCGATCCGTTTAAATTTTCCTCCAAATTCGCGCGGCATTCTTAATTGCGTATCTCCCCTATTTGTTGCTTCGCTCTCTCCAACGCGCTGTAGCTTGTATATGTCTGACTCTCTCTCTAATCCGAAGGGGAACGCCATAATCGGGTACATAAGCACTTAATCGCATTTCGGGCCGGTTTGAATGACACCCCTATTTATTTAGTACGGGTATCATTGTACGGATCCCTTTTCCTATTATAACGATTGTTTGTGGAGACTTATGACTTTTATTTAACGACCAGCGTTGTTAGAGCTCTTTTGTTGGTATAATAGAGTTTTATGAGGGTTCATTTTACGGTAGTTTGGGTCGTATGAGCAGATGCGTCGTGTAAAACGGATTAAAGTTTATTGTTGTTGTGGCACGGAGTGGTAGTACATTAAATTTGCATCAGAATGTGATAATTGTTTGATGGTTCGTCTCGTTGCGAATTTTTCAAGGTTTTAATGTTCGTTTGTGTGTTGAAATAATGGGATGTGTGTGTTTTAGAATTAATTGTATGATGGTAAGAAGTTTGAAAGGCATATAAATTCTTTAGTAGGTTTTCAAGTTTCAATTTTGACAAGGTTTGATTCGATAGGTAAGATAAGATATGATATAAACGGAGGTGTTTAGCGATTTATCTTACTAATATTATAAATGTGAAATTAAATAAACTAATGAAAGTAATATGTCACTGAATCCATAGAAAACCTTGATCATCTGATAGCTAGAACAAAAATAATGACACTATGATCTAGATTCCTAGAGCTATACAAAAATCATATAAGAAAATACAAACTAAAACAAAAATCAGGAACCTTAACCCTACAACATAAAAGCAAAATGATACAAAATTACATAGTACCTACCGCTCACATCCCCAGGGGTACAAAAGACCGTATGATGGATGCGAGCGGCGAATAACCCGTAACCGGCAAATGGGCCTATGGGACCGCCGGCACCAAGGGTTGTATGGAGAATCCTGATAGGGTCTTTGAATGATGTAATGGTAACGAAATATATGATTTTGAACCCTGTAAGGAAGTATTTGATGGTATTGATGAAATTAAAAAGGACATTGATGAAGTTGAAGTGACTAAATATGAAAATATCTGCTGACTTTTTTGGATAAAGAATAGAATAGCCTTTATTATGTACACCGTAATAGTTACAGAAAAGATAGATAAAGAAATCATTACATAGGGTGGTAGGATGGTTGGAATGTTATTATTAAAGGTACTTATAACAAATGCCTCAGGTACAACTTGGAAAGTTTTCATAACCAACAACGAAGTATCTGGTTTGTGGTCCAGTTTAATGTAGAATTTGCTGCTGCTAAAAAGTTAAAAGCAAACCAAGTATGAAGACTGGGTCCGCTTGGGCCATTGCTTGCTAGGGTTGCGAGTTTTTTTCGAAATAGTCACCGCAGCCCTAAAACGCAATGAGCACTAGGAGGAACACGGATGAGTTTTAGTCAGTAAGAGTCTGACACTCCCTTCTGCTCCGCCCAGAGCGGGAGGAGTCATTTGATGATTTCCCATCCTTAAAGCAAAGTATGTATATGTTCATTATTCTGGTTTCACGCATATCAGTGTTCAGAAATACCGATAATTTTGCAGTCAATCACGGTCTTAATATAGATTTTAAACATAGTGTGTCTCACCAAAAAAATATTAAAAGAAAGAAACTTGAAGAGTAGACTCCACAAATTGGGTAAAGTTTCGCGTAGTTAAACACACAACACCATTATCTGAAGCCGTAGTAACTACTATAATTATCATGTTTAAGACGTTTGTAGTAAAATCTTCATGTTGCTTTGGCATTAACACAAAAGATGCAATAATATCCATTTTGTTATTAAGTAAACTTTGATTTACAACGACTAAACACAGGTTAAAAAGCTATTGTAAGAACAGTGGTGGGTCGTTAAAATTCACATAAAATTCAAAAGGTAAGAGGAGCTAAAGTGTTCTGTATGTACCTTGGTGTTGTTGATATGTTTATGCATATAGAGACGATGTTATTTAACAAAGTAACTCCTAACATAATTTTATAGTATAATAATGAGAATAAAATAGCTGCAACTTGGAGGTGTTTAAGTCAAGAGAGAAAGGTAACATACGCACAAAACGTTTTGGGAACACATTCATAGTGCGTACAGCTAAGGAGTGGAATTCTCTGCCGGAGTCTGTGTTTCCTGATAGCTACAACCTGGGAGTCTTTAAATCAAGAGTGAATAGGTTATTTCTAGGCAAGCGTGCTCCATCTTCGACCACATCCTCGCTTACCATCAGGTGAGATAGTGGTCAAACGCGTGCCTATCAATAGTAAAAAAAAAAAAAGGTAACCTCTAGGTAAGCGATGGAACACCATCGTCAACCACATAATCGCTTTCTATCAGATGAGATTGTGGTCAAACGCTAGTCTATAAAAAATAAAAATATATGACACTCTGAAAAAAGTTTGATCCTAATATAGAGCCTTGCGTTACTCTCAGCCATGTTGCCTAATTTCTTCTCGATTTTATGTCATGTAAGCACAATCTTTACGAAAACATCATCTTATATTCGCTACGAACCATATTATTACTGAGAAGTTACGAAAAGCCTCTCACTATTAAAACATAGCTAAAGCATTCGAACACTCAACCGTCTCGAAAGACAAATAAAAATCCTAAACTATGTCCGTTTTAGTAAAGACATAACTATCATGTCGTAAACGTTACGTAGGTTGTAACAGCTGTAGTTGTAAACGGTAACCGGTCATTTGGACTCATATGTGAAACACTAAGGCTGTGGATAGACCTCAGTCAGGCTTTAGAATGGACAGTCTTGGGTTAAACTAACTTTACACAGGCTATCGCTATTTGCAAATAATGAGCGTTTGTTTACACTGTAGACTCATAAACTAAGAGTTGATTAAAATTAGTTCCAATAAAGTATCTACTAATATTACAATTACTCAAGTAAGTCTGTCTACTGTATTTACCTTTTCGTTACCTCTTTACGTCTTACCAGCCGAACGCAATCATGAAACTTGGCACAAGCGTAGACCATGTTCTGGAATATGACTTCTTTTTATCTCGGGACCATGGTATATTTTTATGCTGAAAGAAATTTCTAAAATAATAAGCATCACTGTTGTATCTATTTTTGTTTTTTGTCTGTTTCTATATTATGTGTACACTACTTACTGTTAAGTAAATATTCTTATTCAAATCATCTAATTGATCTATGAGTCTCAAGACAAAGTCTATTCGGTCTATAGCTTACAAAAATGCATTGGGTCTGGCTAGTGTGGGCATTGCAGAAATATATACTAACACTTTGTTAATTCGATTAAGCAGCATTGAAAGCCTGTTTCCTAGATTCCAGTTTTGTGATCATTTGTACAACAATTTATGTTTACTTAGTATTATAATTCTGATTGGTATTGTTTTGTTTTGACAACTTTGATATTATTCTGCGTCATTTAGTGGATCTTGCGTGGGCCTTAAAGTGAACCGTGTGCAATCCAAACGACGTTGACTTCAGGTTTCTTTCGTATTTTGCAGTAATTGGCCCTAAATGTTAGCTTTTGATTTTTTTACTTTACCATATGGTCACAAAGCTTTTTTGTTGTTATTGATTAACTCTTGTTAGGGCACGATCACACGTGAAGGTAAGCGATGATGTTGTCCACGATTTAGCACGCTTCACTCTTGACTTTAAAACCCAGATCATATCTATCGGAAAACACCGACCCCTTCAAAGAATTCCACTCCTTAGCTGTACGCACAATGAAATAATTGTAAACGTTTTGTGAAAATGGGAATATTTCATCTAGATATTTAAACTGTTTACATTTTAGTTCATCTCTAACTTAACAGACAGTTGTGTTGCTGGGGAGTTTATGGCGTGTTCCCAGCTAAAACACGCGGAAGTTTTGATGGGCTGGCAAGTATTGGGGGACTTCTTTTCGAAAAGTGCTGGTACATCGCCTAATTTGAATAAATTTTATTTTGGTACTTTTTGGTTATTTTTGTCAGATCATGGCTCATCTTCTGCCTCTGAAGATCAACAACATCACGCTACATACTACATAGTTGCTCCCCTCTTGCACGCACCATTACTCGCGACAAAAGGGTGGAATCGGAACTAAGTTGATTGATATTTGATGTCGATATATAGAATGTAATGTAGCGTATCCTGTAGCAGTATGAGACCGTATAATTGAGGGGGAGACGCCATTAAGCCGTGAACTTTTAATATTTATCATTTTTCTCTCACGGTTATGTTTGGAAATCTGGGATTTTGAGCGGAAAAGTTGGTGCTCTGAAACTGTTAAGTGTTGTCTTTCGTTCACTTGATATTTCTTTTGATTCTGGGATAATTTTGATGTACTAGTCTATAATATTGACTTTCTGCAAGACAAAGGTCTACTTCTCCCTTTTTATCAGAAAGTTGCAATATTAAAGTTAGATTAAGGTTTTCTGTGTTTGTGATTCTTTCGTTACTCAAGGAACATGTTCCTGTCAAAAGATTTTCCTTGATGTCTGTAAATAACATGAATGTAAAGGAAGGAACTCGTAAACGATAGAACACAGAAAAAGATTTGAAATGAATCTGCCCATTGCTCAATTTTTTACTTTCAATTTTGACTTGATCGAGTGTGGGTTATGGTACGGCAAATATGTCGTAAAACATGATTTTCTTCATTTCCCTATGCCAATAGCAAATAACAAGTCAAAAAGCAGATAAGAGTCCCATTTCATGGAAGTAATGAAAGTATAGAGCCCAATTATAGGAAACACCATAAAACTAAAATGTTTGATAGAAAACCGTTCAAAAAGCAAAGTTAATAGCTTATTCCCTTATACATTTTTATCAGTTATAAACTAAAATGTGATTTATAACATGTACGGAATTGTAAGGAGCTATAAACCTTACGATTGCATCAATTTCACGCCAATCCGTTGTAACTAACATGGCGATTGACTGTTTTTACCGTCGCATTCAATTTTAATGGAAATCCTGATAACTTATTGCTTTCGACAATAAAAATATAATCGTACCTATATGTTTCTACCTAATTCTAGATAATCTGGTGTTGTAGAAATTTTACTAAAATTTTTATGCTTTTCGATTCCGGTCGGAAACTTTGTTGTGGAAAATGGATAAAGATTGACAATTTAGCTCCGATAAATACTTCAATGAAACCAAAAATCTTTCCCATTATTTGACTTCGTTTGATTGATTTGACAGTTTCAGCTGAGTTTGCCACGATTTACAAATAATGGTTTGGCAAAAGCAGTGCACTTAAATTGGCATAAGGACCTTGTATTTCTTCCAGAACAATAGCCAAGTTAAAATTATTATAAGCAATTACCCTTTATTGTATGACTCATTCGCTGTAATAAACCACATTGTAGACAATTCAAAATATGAACCAATTCCTAACCTAAATAAGCGTAATGTACGGCCTTAACTCCATTTTTGGCAGAATAACAAATAATATACAGACTCCATGCATTAGTTACAATATCTCAAAAGCGTACTGGCTGGGTAGAACGTGAATACATTTCGCAAGCCATTAACCACGTGACAAATTGTCTTACAAAATGGCTGCCGACGTTTTTTGGGCGGGAAATCTGTTGTTGGTGCGCAGAAAAATTCGACAACGGATTTTTCTTTCAATAGCTCGTGATATATGATCGGAGGGGTCGCATTGAATAGTTTTTTATTGGCTAGTTCCTTTAATCCTTTATTGCTGCTCGTCGACCATGAAATTATATTATGATTTGTGTTTTCAATTTTTTGTTGTCGCTTTCACATTTTTTTTTAGATTTAACTATGCAGTTGTATAGAATAAGGGCAAATCAATTATGTATTTGTTTTATTTTTAAAATATTTCGATTTTTATCTAGATGAAAAAGCAATTTACACTTGTTATTAAAACAAGACTAAAAATACCTGTTAAAACATTCTTTATACATAAGTATTCTTAAATCCCATTTTAACCCACATTTTCTTTGTCAACAGGTAAAAGTTTGGTTTCAAAACAGAAGAACGAAACACAAACGAATGCAGCAAGAAGAAGAAGCAAAGACTGGAGGCAAGTCAGGTTCCTCAAACATGAAGCCAGACGATGTCAGCCAACACAACAACTCCTATGAGGACGATGATGAGGAACTCATCGATATGGACATGGACGAACTCAGTGAAAGTGAGAACGAAACGTAAAGACAGTGGACTCAGTGATAAAACGTGTAAATATTAATGTAATCTAGATGTTAGAGTATAGTTTTATTTATTTATGATTTTTAAGAGATTTTAGCACTGGCGAGGATGAGATGGGGTCTGTTATAGCCTTGTTTTGACAAACAATGACTGATTTGAAAAGCGAATGTCAAAAACGTTAAGTTTGAATTTGTATTGCGTGGAATATGAGTTGATTTATGAAAACGTTTCATCGTGATTAGAATAGGTAATGTTTTACAAACCAAGTCCAAGAATTTGTCATCAATTATATAATTTCAACAATTAATTTAGGCACTTTGCATGTCGCAATCAAATTCGCAAGTTTTAATTAAAATTTATTTGATTACTAAACCTCATTTATCAACACTCAACATGATCAATCTTCAAAAAGTGGGCGTTAGTTGGTGTTTGCAATAATTTATATCAATTCCAAAGCCATTAAACTAGCCATATCATTAAATCAACTTTATAAAACGGTTTCAAAATGGCTTCCCGAGTCTTGTTAGCGTCACGGCTTATTAGATAACAAAATTGGCCGTATTATAATAGTTTTTGGGGTTTAAATTAATTAAAAATGGCTCTTTTTTGATGTTCATCCAGTGATGTGGGTATAATTAGACATTTTAGATTTGAAACGTTGATAGGCAGGGTCTGTGGTTTCTCAACGAGCGCTGTCAACGGTAGACAAGGATAACAATGTGGAAGTTACTGGTGTTAGAAAGAGATAGGTGTAATATAGAGATGAAGGCGATTATGGGTGCGTTCAGGGCCCTATTATTAAGAGATGCGTTCGAAAACTATCGCGTTCTCGAATCGCGTTTCGTAATTGCTCGCGACGTAACCAAATTGTTTTCGAGTCGCTGACGATTGTTCTCGACGACTATTTGTCTACGCGTTAGGAATTTAACGATACAGATCTTTTTGCTGTTGATGATGTCTTTGACGCGTTGCTTAACTGTTTAGTTTGACTAACGACGTGTCTGGCCTATTGTTTTAATGTGTCACATTCTTTTTATAAGTTTGTGAGTCTGTAGTTTTATGGCCATTATCAATTTTGAAGACCAGTTTTTATTATGCTGTGATTCCGAAAATTAAAATGAATCCGCTCTAATCGCCTGCGAGCGGCCATTTTATGGCAGATTATGGCTGAATGCTAAAATCTGTACGGTCTATTAATCGATTAGCAACTAAGATTTCGCTTAATTAAACTTGAATGCTGAAAAAAAGCATAGCCTATGGAACTTTAGTGTGTTGTTGAAAGAAATGAGATCTAAGAACCGTTTTCTGCATTGAGAATTTGGAGTTTCCAAATTTCGTCTGTTTTCAGGCTAAAGAGAGATAGTTTGCCAAATACTTAACTTAAATTTTTAATTCTTTTTCATAATCCAAATTAATTTCTATTTCTGATTTTCATTATTCAAATCATACCAGGTCAGTTCCCATTGCATTGTTTACTATGTTCTTCCACTAGGCTGTGGCCTTAAAACCCGAGTTTAAACGAGCGATTATAAGGCTAATTTGTATTTTCCTTTCCGTCTTTTGTTCATTTGATTTACGATTACGAGTATCGAGTTCGCGCCGAATCGATTTACCGAGTGAATCGATTTTAAAAACAAAACTATTTTGTTTTTGTTCGGTACCCGTGTGGTTATGCCATGTTGTTACAAAATGTAGTTCTGAAAACATGCAGAGGTAATATATTTTTAATTGCGTTTAGTTTGCGTCGTGAGAAAATTGTTTTGAGAAATGCACAAAGACCTGAAACCCTGAATGATCGTTTTTCGTGTTGCTTCTAGAACTACTAAATTCTTCCTCAACTTTATTAAAGATCCGAGTTTCAAATAATCTCAATAAAAAAGATTAACCGAATTCTTTAGGAGAATAAAAATAAAAATCGAACATTGGAATGCGCTAACTACCACACTATTCCGATCAAACGCGCGATTTAAAAAAAGAAAAACAAAAACAGGCAAAGAACCAAAGCGTTTGGCTCCACGCCATTCGTAATTTGAAATCTAGATTCCATTTTCAGCTCAATTAACTCTTAGTCGATTTTAATTATCGATTTTATTCATTAAGTGTTTGCGATTAGCGGGCATGTCGATATTTTACGATGTATTCTTTCGTAAAAGTTCGTTTTTAATTACATTCGCATTGATTGCTTTTAACTCGCTGATTATGTGACATTATATGGTTTATTGGAGTCATTGGATGTTGAGATAAGGCTATTCGATTTTTGAATTGAGTTTGACAGTTGAATTTAGAGTAATGCTCATTTTTTTGACATGTAAATGTTGTAAAAATGGACCGATTTCAACAAATAAATCTTGATGTTAATCGATAACTAAGTCAAAATAAATACTTGTCAGATTGATGTACTTATTATAAGTTAAAATTTTAAATGTTTATTATTTATGTTATAACAGGAATCTTTTGACTGCTTTGTTGAAATTGGTCCATCGTACTTATAGCTCAGAATTGAGTAGCAATACATATGGAAGTAAAACATATTACATACTATAAAGTTAACGATTCGCTCAAATATAGTAGTTTTATTAAGCCAGTTCCTTTAGAGTAATAATATGTTATGTGAATAAAACTATCTAACAACTTTGTGCAGTATTATAATAATTCTACATCATGACGTTGATTATGATCATGTGACGTCAGTTCACGTCAGAGAGATACGTCAGAATGTCAAACGCAGCTTTTTGAGCTGAAATGTTTAAAATTAAAATGTAATTTCTATTATGATTTCCAAAATAATTAAATTAATATCAATAATATCTTTTCCTCAATATTACGATGTATTAACATTGAAATACTAGATTCTAGTGTGTTAGATTTTTTGGGTTTATATTCTTAACAAAAGGGAGATGAATAGTAGACATCCAATGAAGTTATTGATTTTCGCTCGAAGCTACTCGTACATGCGCTACCTACTTTTGTTGTCCATATTTAAAATTGAATTGACGTTTTTTGTAACAAAAACCATTTATTTATATCTTGTAAAATATGTGGCTGTCAGTATAATTGGATTTCAAATAATTAAACTGATAACTACTGGATACAGAGAGGCATGTTTTTTTAAATAAAAGTGTACTGATCCTTAGTTTATGACCATTTGCGAAGACATGAAGATTGTGTAAATTGTATTCGTGTAATAGCGATATTTTTACAACACATGAACTACTTTTTACAACTTTTGAGGACAGACTTGAAAACGCTCACGTACTTGCAAAAACGTGATAAAACGGAAATAAGGTACTTGACAATTTTGACAATTAAACGTCAATTTGAAACTTCAAAAATTAGTGAGTTAAAATTATTCTTGAAATCGAACAGTCGTATAATTACGCCGGTGTAACTGTAACAATAGGTCCATGAAATGTACAGTCAAGTAAAAAAGTGAATGCAGATTTTTAAAGTTTGATATTAAATGTTCATCATTTTATTAGATATCTCAAGAGTGAACTACACGCATTTCATGTTATTAATTACGAAGATACGCAATGCCAAAGTATGATGTCAACACCAATTCTCCTACTTTGGAGTGTTCGCATTCGCAGCGTAGTTGAAAACTGTCAAAACCCACCTTCTTTTTCGCCGTAGTTCATTAAAAACACGTCTTCAATTTCCCTACATTTTAACAAGTTCATTGTGACAGTGATGGTCCCTGAGATGATAATTATTGTGACTTGTATGAAGGTGAATGATTTTTAATAAGAAAGAGAATTGGCCATCAGACTGATTGACAAAAATAACAACAATAGGCTGTTCTAGACAGATAACGGACACTTCAGTTTTCTTAAGTTGTAAGTCTTTGAAGGGTCCTCAATCATCTTGTCGATGGTACTGATGTGCATATTGTTAGCAGCCTACACTGCCTGCCCAAGTCTTCAGAAACATTTTAATACTTAAAGCAAACTCGTGCGCGCCCCCGGCACCGCCTGCTTGCAACAATATCCGTTAAACTTCTTTTTGAACCTGAAAGACCAGTGAATGGGATCGCTTCAAGCGTTTCCATTCATTCGTTCAATCATTCACATGTTGACAGATGGTGAGACGAGAAAATTGACCGATTTATTTATGTATTGTAAGAAAAATTAAAAGGATACAGAAAATTGTAAATAAAAACTATTTATTTCTTACTTTGTACTTAATAAGGAACTTATGTAAAAGGTTGGCCGCATATGGGGCTACCACAAACAATTTGTAGAACAAAAGAGATTTTCGTGGTCATCAGTTTTTAAAGACTTTGTTTACGAGAAAAGGTTTTCTTTAAATTCGAACTTATTGTTATCCCTTAGCATAAAAGGCAAATTTAAATGATGATCAAAGAATTACTTGTTAAATTTATTTTTTTGTTCATCAAAAAAATCTTTAACTGTATTTTTTTTATATGATACATTTATAAGGACTTAAAATTATTTTACTCTGTTTACAAGGTTTAAAATACTTTAAACTTTCGATTATTTTGGTTGCTAGGCAATCTAATGCTTTAATATTTTGGTCTAAAAAGACGAATAATTGATTCAAACATTATGCAAATGACGTTTGACAACTTTGCCCACTATATTTCGAACTGAGGAGTAAAATTTAAATCGAACCTATTTTTGAGACGGATGTTTTCACCGTCTTCAAAAAAGGATAAAATAATTAAATAAAAATTACTAAAATTCCAAATATTGTTGGACGGTTTTTCCATGCAAAAACTGACAAATTTTATTCCTTAGTTATAGATATTTAATTCCGAAATATTTCGGAAATCAGATCCTTTTTATTTATTTATTTATATTAAGTACAGCCTCCTCCCAGATCCTTGACGAAAACAGATTGCCTATCAAACATACGAGGGTTTAAACTTTATCCATTTGCGCTCAACCTTTAGTACTGTAAATGTCGCTATAATAAACAAAAATGTTCCTTCTCCTGGGTAATGCCACTGAAAAAGTTTGTAAATATTTAACTAACATTAACAATCTAATAGGCTAATTGTAAATTCTCTTTATTTAAATAAAACATAGTAAAACTGTACATATGTGTGTTTAGATGTAAAAGAATACAGTTTAAGTGTATTTGTGTGTATATCGAGTAACTTCTCTTCATGACTGTACCCCAGTAATGTTTCGTTCTAACTCAATACGAAAATGTAGTAATTTAAAATCAACGAGTGATATATAAAATATATGTTTTTACTCATTTAGTTGGTGGTTTTCTTTGTTTCTTATTGCCTTTTATATATTCAGCGACTCTGGCTGAATAATTTTTTTTGACATAAAGGTTCAATTTCGAATTCATAAAATTGGCAGGACAAAGGAGCCTGTTATTAAAAAGAACCGGTCAAGTGCGAGTCGGACTCGCCCACCGAGGGTTCCCTTAAAATTTGTAGGTACATATTACTTTAAATAAAGAGTTTTAAGTATATTTTTACCCGACTTAGAAAGAAGAAGGGTTATGTTTTTATGATTTCGATTTAGACTGTTTCATATACTTATAGTATAAGACGGTATTACTTGCCAAATTTTATAGCTCTAGGTCAACGGGATATACCCTATACATTTTGATTCCCTTGAGATTATAAAACCGAAATATACTGTTTCTGCGGAGTAAACGGTCGTTTCTTTTTTTACGTTAACTTAGAACTTTGATTTTATCACAGCGTTTAATTCGATACCTCCACGCATTCCCGAGATAAAGGGTCTTGACAGACAAACGGACGGACAACAAGGTGATCTCATAAGGGTTCCGTTTTTTCCTTTTGAGGTACGGAACCCTAAAAATGCAGAGGTGTTAAATATAGCAGTCTACATCCTACCATAATCTGGACATGCAGGAATGCTCGTTTAATATTAACGGTAATTCTCCAAAACTGAATAAGTCATAGGGTAGGCAGATTAGTCATAATCATTTTTGAAATTGAAACATGTTGTGGTAACTAATGTCAACAATTAACTCTTGGAACCAAATTGTAATTCATTATCATCATATCAGCCGAACTGCTGGACATAGGCCTCCCGGCGCGTGTCGCCACTACAACCGGTCCGTTTTCATCAGCTACCCGCGACCCTCACCAGGTCATCGATACGCCTTGTGGGAACTTCCAAAGTTGCATCTTCCGGTACGGTCGCCACTCCAGAACTTTAAATAAGAAAAATACGCGTTAGGGTGGTCTTTAAGTTCTAGTTCTACCCACCCCACCCTATCGCTTTGGGATATCCTGTAATGATAGAAGTGTTGTGATAAATAATTAAATAAAACTTTTTGGCCCCATCTGTTCTGCGAGAAATGTGCCCTGCCCACCGCCACTTTAGTTTGACGTAACCTTAACCAACCTAGTTTCTTGCGGTAACCTTGGTTCTCATACGGATATCATCATTCCTGATTCGATCACGCAAGCAAACTCCGAGCTTTGCCCTTTTATAATCTGAATAGAAACACTTTTAACTATTATAAAAATCGTTGTCGATGTCACATGTGATGATTTGTTTTTGCCTGCTACTCCCCTATTCTTTGCTGATACATTTCTGAGAATCATTCCTCCGGGACTTCTCGAGCAGAGCCACGTCAGTTTTCTGCTGCTCACAGATTACCAGTATGTCGTCCTTTTATGTCAGATATTCCAGTCTTTTTAACACAAAAGAGAAGTACAGAAGGAAACTGTGACATGACAACTATCTAACTAACGCCAGTTAGTTGACATGGCACAGTTAGTTAGTCTATCATCATCTGCCTAGCCTTTTCCCAACTACATTGAGGTCGGCTTACAGTCAAACCGGATTCAGCTGAATACCTGTGTTTTACGTGGAGCGGCTGCCTACCAGATCTCCACAACTCATTAACTGGGTAACACGGTACTTCTTGGCAAGACTGGAGTCAGATTTACTGGCTTCTGACAATCCGTAACGACTGATAAATATCTGCAAATGACAGCCGGGACCAACGGCTTCACGTGCTTTCCGAGGCACGGAGGAAACTCGTTATGTTAAGACGGTCACCCATCCACAGACCAACCTTGGCAAACGTTGCTTAACCTTCAAGATCGACCCGTGTGGCTGTTATTATTTAGCCACGAGCTCCTCACAGTTAGTCTATGCGTAGACAAAGGTAAACAATATTAGATACTGTCATATCAGACTGACAAGCCTTTTTCAAGTTTTGGCTTCAAGTCTAACCAGATGCAGATGAATACCAGTATTTTGTATGAAGTGAGTGCCTATCTATCTGAATCCCTCAACACATAAACTGGGTAAAACAATACCTCTTGGTAAGACTGGATTCAGATTTCTTGACTACCCGTTCTGACTGGGCTGTTCATATTTAGCCGCGAACTTCTAGTTTCACAAGTAAGTAGCATAAAAGCATATATTCAGTCTTCTAGTTAGTCTACCAGCTGACCTCAGTGTACCAATCTGCCTGCTGCGTTGCGGAATTTGTTCGAAAGAGTCACCGCGGCCCTGGAACGCAAAGGAGAAACACGGATGGGTTTTAGTCAGTAAGAGTCTGACACTCCCTTCTGCTTCACCCAGAGCGGGAGGAGTCATTTGGTGATTTCACATCCTTAAAAAAAAACAAGTGCAAATCTGACTTGCACACTAGGGGTCCGTACCATAAACCGAAAAATTAATATTTCTGATATGGGTGTCCTCTTTAATGTTTAATTTAATTTTTATTATTTGTTTAATAGCGTCAATAGAAATAAATACATGCAGTGAACATTTCAACTGTCTGCCTAGTATTACGGTTCATGAGACACAGCCCGCTGACAGACGGACAAACGGACAGGTAGAAACACAGGACAAACAAACAGACAGGACAGGACAGGACAAATTTCCGTGCGTTCAAGCGATTTTGCCACACCTATTACTGGAATCAAAAGTAGCTCACAATTTAAGACCCATCGGTTTTAGTAGTACCTAAGATAAAATGCGTGGTGCCAGTTGTATATGCCCCTTGGTGCCTAATGGCCTAGTTCTATTCTGTCTCCTGCTTGATACGGAGCGAAGTTGAAATTATATATATTTTATTTCCTACCAAGACAGTTGAATCGTTTCTCCGGGACTCGTCGGGTTTATTGGCTCGGCGTTTTTATGGTGGTCGCCACTGTTGATTCTGGCTTTCAGGAGTTGCAGTGGTTGGGAATGTGTGGCGGGCTTGTCCCAACAAAACGGACAGAAGGAGGCTTAGTAATAGGGTTCCGTTGGTTACCCTTTGGGTGCGGACCCTAAAAAGCATACCAACTTAGGAAAAGTTTCTTGAATGATGATGATTGAGTCAAATTCTCTTCGTGTTTAGTTAAATGGCAGGACGTAAGCAGCTATAGATCAGGGGTAAAGTGCTCACTAACTACTGAGAGGTCACAGGTTCAAGACTTAGAATTATAATGCCTTATTCATGTCTGGTTTATTTATAATCAGAGGAGCAGTTAAAGTTGTGAGTTTTAGCAGAGATGTCAGTAATTAAATCGTTTACTTTTATGTTAGGTTTGGTGTCTGGCATACAGATTAACGATCTCAGGATCAATTCTATAAATTTTTAAGCAACGTTCGTTTGCAACTTAATGGGCGTGAACACTGAAATCTAAAATTGACTTTGACCAAAATACGCCAAAGTTATGGCTATCAGGAAACTCAGGCAGAATCCGGTAGGAAATTCCACTCCTTATCTGTAATTACAATGAAAGTATTACCAAAACTTTTTGACGTGCGATGGCGTTTCGATTTTCGAATTGGATTACAATCGAGGGCGTTCAAGTGACATTAGACAAACTGCCTGCCATTCTATTAGCGAATGCAATTGTCGACATGCTAAAGTATGTGGGATGAAAATGGGTTTTAGTCAGTAAGAGTCTGAGAATCCCTTCTGCTCCACCCAGAGCGGGAGGAGTCATTTGATAAATTCCCATCCATAAAAAGGTAACTCTCGTTGATTGTAGGCTAACTGTTATGACTGTTGACTTCATTTAGTCTCGTAATTGTATAAAGCAATTTACTGCAATGGTCTGTCTATAGATTGACGATAATTCAACGACTCTACAAACAAACTAAACGCCAGCCAGGGGAAATCCTTCTCATTTAAATAACCAAAGTCGAAACTAGCAATATAAAGAAATTGGCAACGACCACACATATAGACATGACGTCACGCATCGATATGATGACAACACTAGCGCCGCGCGATGAATGCAGAGTAGGGACGTGACACAACTTCATAATCAACTATCGATATGTCGGAAATTTTCGGTAAAACGCATTTTATGATCTTTTTGAACTTTTGTTTGTGGTATGACATTTTATGTGGAGTTATCAGATTGGATTTTATGGCGAAATCGTTCGTGATGAGTTTGTCGATGGTCTGTTGAGGAAAAGTGTGAGATCTTCGCCAAGGAGGTTGACAATGTAAGTTACCTACACGGTAGTCAAGTGTTTTTATTGGTGTTGGTACAGATTGTAATCGCATTTCAAATGTATGTTTAGTGAAAACAGAAGTGGCATTTAGTATCTTTGTGAGGCATCGTGTGCGGTGTCGATAAAAGGGACTTTTTTAAAAGGTTTGACGAACCTAGGGTCGACGCAGGACGCACGTTATATTCTTCATCACGTACTGGGTTCGTGTGTCAGATCACGTCTCCTACAGAAGGTGTCCTGGACACCAGCCAGGACACCTTCTGTAGGAGACGTGTTCCACAACATGAGAGTATAAGACATGTCCAGAGGAAACCCAGGGTAAGTATTGGAGGTGCGGAATTTGTTCGAAAAAGTCACCGCGACCCTGGAACGCAAAGGGCATTAGAAACACGGATGTGTTTTAGTCAGTAAGAGTCTGATACTCCCTTCTGCTCCACCTAGAGTGGAAGGAGTCATTTGATGAGTTCTAATCATTTAAAAAAAGATGTATCTGGGTGTATTCATATATATTTAAAAGCGTGATGTTGAAAGCCAACTAACGATAGTCAGCCATTACTGATAGAAAACTGATTCATTAACCAATAAGGAGCCCAAAGCAACTGTAGGGCTTACTTTCACAATTCCATATTTGTGTTAATAGTAGTTTCAAGAAGATATTTCAATGCTTTGACAAGACTTGTGGAAACTGGCCATCACGCACATAATCAGGGAGCATTTTTTTCTATATCAGCATCATAATAGACAAAAGAGCGTTTATCATTATATCCATCTTTTTAGTCGACAGACGTCCACTGCTGGACATAGGCCTCCACCAAGTGTTGCCACATCGACCGGTCCTGAGCGCCTCGCAACTTGCGATCAAAGTTCTCTGCACAATCCTAATATTTAAAATTCTTCCGTTATTGAGTGAGTGAGTAACTGACAGACAACGCACAGCCAAAACTACTGGTCGTAGAAAGCCGACATTTGGCATGTCCTTGGGATAAGAGGATTTCCCGTAACTCTTACGAGAACGGGATAAACAGGATATGCGCGTACGAAGTTGCGATATAGGTACAACAGCTGCCATCGAGCAGTTGTCCACTAGATACAACACCCGTTTGGTCGGTGGATCCTTCCTTTTCAATGGAGGTGTGCGAGACTTTTCACCCTGTTCTTTATACCTCTTTTTAGGATTCCAAATCCAATGGGTAACCAACGGAACCCTATTATTAAGCCTCCGCTGACCGTCCGTCTGTCTGTCTGTCAGCGGGCTTCATCTCAAGCACCGTAATAGGTAGACAGTTGAAATTTTCACGGAGGGTGTATTTCTATTACCGCTATAAAACCAAATAATAAAAATAAAATTAAAAATTAAAGGGACCATGCAAGGAACGGGTTTTATTCGGTTTATAGTACGGAACCCTTCATGGGAGAGTCCGACTCGCACTTGGCCGGTGTTTTTTTAATAATACTTCATAAGATACTCCCTCCCGCTCTGGGTGGAGCAGGAGGGAGTGTCAGACTTTTACTGACTAAAACCCAACCGTGATCCTCATGCTTTTTGCGTTCCTGGGCCACGGTGTCTGTTTTGAACAAATTCCGCAGTCCCGGCAGGTCCTCATACCCACAGGTTTGAAGGGGCACCTCTATAGATAGACAGACAATTGGTAAAAGGCCTGAAGAGCTGAATGCCGCTAAGAGTAGCATATTATATTTATTTATTGAGGATGTATAACTATGAACGGGTTAAAATATTCTAAATAGATACTACTAACGTAACTACATTTATACAGGATGGCCAGAAAATTGACGTCCGAAAATAAAATTTAGGCCCCTCGTATCCTGGGGTATCCGAATCACCCTCATGTGTGTTCCGCGACTTTTCAACTCATGAAGTTTCAATTGCATAAAAGAAATCTCGACAAAGTCTTCTACTTTATTTTAAGATTTTTTTCAAGTTGGTCAGGTAGATAATTCTCAATAAATCAGAAAAAATATCATAGCTCGAAAACTATGAAAAGTCACGGAACATACATGGGGTGATTCGGTTACTCCAAAATACGAGAGACATAAATTTTATTTTTGGACGTCAATGTTCTGGCCATCCCGTATTTACACTTACAATAAAAACTCCTAACTGAAACAAGGCGTCAAAAATTTATCCGCATCGCTGTCGACTGGAACTGAGCTTAAAAGACTGGCGAAATTACCACGTTGAATGGCAATGCTTATCCTGGAGAAGCATTACGATTGAGAGTAGTGGATGAAGAACGAAATGTCAATGTTCTATACCAAGCTTGTCACAAACACAAACAGGTTGAGGTGTATTTTAAGGCTGCTCTCTCGAAAAAAGCTTAAGGAGCTTAAGGTGGGGAGCGCCAGGGTAGCCCGCGAAATTCTAATATTTTATGTTTTTTTGCAATTTGCCGGTCAGTGTGAAGTGTTTGTTGAACAAAATACGATTCGCGACCGTAACGCGTATTTGTCTAAAGAATTATAACAATTTTAGTCATCAATATAGCCCTCTAAGTTCATGAAGCCCTATTGAATGACTTTTTCATGAAATAACCATAATTAATAATATTATAATTTGAATTTCGCGGGCTACCCTGGCGCTTCCACCTTAAAATAGCGTAAAGATAAAGCTGCTTTTCGTCGGCACTACCAGAGAAATTACACCTGAAAAAAATATTAGAAAACACTAGGTACATGATATGATTCGTCATTTGGTTTAGCCAGAATTTGTCTATCGCTATCACCTAATAAGAAAAAAACACCACCAAATGACCTCTAAATCGTTGAGATGAAACCATTTTACTCCTTCATTTTTTATCAAAAGAGTGTAAAAATTACTGCTTTGCAATGCAAAATAAAATGATTTGGTTTTGTTACTTTTTAAAAACAAGTAGATATTATTTTTATTATTATCTATATCTACTAATATATAAAGCTGAAGAGTTTGTTTGTTTGTTTGTTGACTTGAACGCGCTAATCTCAGGAACTACTGGTCCGATTTGAAAAATTCTTTCAGTGTTAGATAACCCATTTATTGAGGAAGGCTATAGGCCATATACTCGTATCATCACGCTAAAACCAATAGGAGCGGAGCAGTAATGAAAATTGTGACGCAAACGAAGTTGCGCGGGTCAACTAGTAATAAACATTAAAAATGCGGGTAGCTGATTGGCGCGTTGAGGGGTAGTTAGCTCCGTTTTTATGCACAAGGTCATTGGCATGAATACAAGCCTTAAGCTTGTGAATCAGATGATAAATCCAACCACATTATTGCCAGTTTTTCAAACTAAAGGTGTAAAAAATATGCCAATATGTGGTTAGGTTATCTTTCCCATCTTTGCTTAACTTAGTTCCCACACAATAAAAGCCAGATAATAGTCCAATCGACCAAAAAATAAGGCAATTTATTTTCGTATTTCGCTAAAGTGCGGTGACCACTGACGCGCGAAAAGTCAAATAGTTAAAAGGATTATTTAGCAGGTAAGTGGGTTTGAGTCCCGGATGATGTAAGCCCATTTTCCACGAAACGACGCGGGTGGCACATTATAAGGATATTAAAAGATTTTACAAACAAACTTAAGATAAGTTTTTTGAAGATTTCTGTAAAGTTATCTCTGTTCACCGCCTTTTTGGCGGCAGATTTTAAATGATCAGACAAACTTCCTGTAATCTGGAGTTAACTGGACATTTTTTTTTTTTTCAGTAACTGTGATTAGTTAACTGCAGTGACTGTTTTATAAATAGGACAGGGAGTTAAAGTATTTGAGTGAAAGTCTTACCTAAATTGTTTGCAGAGACAAGATTATTCATCAATATTAATCTATAACTATACTGATATTATCAAGAGGAAAGATTTTTATTTTTGTATGTAACGAATAAACTTAAAAACTACTGGGCCGATTTGAAAAATTCTTTCAGCAATGGATAGCTACATTATCAGCGAGTAATATCAACACAACAACACGGACGGACGGACGGACAGCGGAGGCATAGTAATAGGGTTCCGTTTGTTACTCTTTGGGTACGGAACCCTAAAAACTGGCCAAGTGCAAGTCGGACTCGCACACGAAGGGTTCCGTACCATAAACCTTAATTTTTATTATTTGTTGTTATAGCGGCAACATTAATACACAACCTGTTAAAATTTCAACTGTCTACCTATTACGGTTCTTGAGATACAGCTCGCTGATAGACAGGCAGATGGACGGACTGACGGACGGACAGCGGAGGCTTAGTAATAGGGTTCCGTTAGTTACCCTTTAGGTACGGAACCCTAAAAAGACAGTTCCAAGTCCTTTTGTTTATTTACCTTTATCTCTGTCATCTCTGACCTAGACTAGAGTCAAGAGCAAACCAATCACAAATAAAAAGTAAATTACCCGAAGATATATAATTTGCACCCTGTGAGGCCGGGGTGTTAGTGCATTATAATAATCAGTTGTTTTAACATACTTATCACTTTCGGCAATAAATAAGCATTGTGTTCTGATAGAAAATGTAATTTTTAGTGTTCCCAACCTCTGTATGGAAAAACAGAACCCTGAGGCCTGTGCCTCAGGTTTTGCGGGCAGCGGGGCGGGAGCGTGGTGGGCAACGTAGACCCGTTTTCGAAACCAGCGGGCAGATCGCGCGGCACTATAGCGGCGTAGTGTTTTGTTCGTGGTTGTTTCGTCGAAATATTTGTTTTATTCGTGAACGAAATGTCTGAACAACGGCGAAAACATTTTTTTGATTCATATTATTCTTAACGCTCGATTTATTGTGGGCAAAAGAAGAAATCGGCGGTCCGTTTGATTTTACACATTAGATCCTGTCGCTCCCGCGCCGCTGCCGCCGCCTCGCTGCCCGCAAAACTCGAGGCAGAGGCCTTTTACGGATGGTTAACGGATCACTTGGTCGTATGTGTGTCTGTCCTTCTGCCACAGCTGATTTTATCCGAATCAACTGGACCGATTAAATTGGAATTTGGTGCACATATAACTTTTTGTGACCCAAACAAGGACACGAAACGAAAATAAAAAAAATGACTCCGTTTTATTATTTGGGAGGAAAATTAGATAACTAAAACAGTTTTTCCAAGTGTATCTTGTGACATATCAAATCAAAGAGCTCCTCGTCAGGGTCTTAAAAGATTTTATAATTTTAAAATATTCCAATCTGAAGTTTTTAAAGAAAATAGATGATAATTTACCTTATATCCAGCCTAAAACCTTGAAAAAAAAAATAGATAAGTACTTAGTCTTTGCTTATAGATTATAGGTAAACCTATATGAAGTCTATGATCTTAAAATAACACGTTGAAAAAATATTACTCGTTCGGAACCCTTTGCACGCGAGTCCGACTCGCACTTGGCCGGTTTTTGGTTGACTTTCAAGTCAACCAAAGACCGACGACAAAGGACCTAGAAGAGGATTAAAATCTTTTTATCTATTAAAGTAGTTATATCTAATAGGATTTTAAAATTAGCGGGTTTTGTCAGTTGACTTTGGGCTCATCTTAGTACTGATTAAAACGGGCCCATTTGGTTACTAACTTTTCAAACCTTTGAGGAATTCTACGAGTCTTTATACCGTTTTTAAAAGATTAGTTGACAGTTAACAAAACCCTTTAATTTAACCGTAAGTTACTCTCTGTGTTTCACCGCCATATTTCTATTGTTGCCTTAAAATGTAGCTAAAAGAGCTTTGGTTTTTAAACAAAACTATCTATTAGTTTGTAACATTTGTTAATTTGGCAGGCAGGCCAAAGAATAACGGGAACTCTATTTTAAACAACCCATTAAAGAAGGGAAAAAAATGGAGACGCAATATCCATTCGTATTTTAATCTTCATGGCTTATTCTTACCAAATCGAAAATCTCTTTTTGGGCAATATTGACATTTCCCTTTAAATTCATAAGACTTCCGGTCGCCGCTTCCAGTCTAACCGGATGTAGCTGTGTACCAGTATATTACCTGGCCCTGGACCGACTGCATAATATCTGCCCTCCACAACCCAGAAACAGGGTAACACGGTACTACTACTGGCAAGACTACCTACTAATTTTATTATTATTAATAGTTGACCCGCGCAGCTTCGTTTGCTCCGCTCCTATTGGTCTTAGAGTGATGATATAGCCTATAGCCTTCCTCGATAAATGGGCTATCTAACACTGAAATAATTTTTCAAATCGGACCAGTAGTTCCTGAGAAACAAACAAATAAACAGACTCTTCAGCTTTACATATTAGTATAGATTCAATTCAATTCAATACAAAATTATTTAATAACCGAGATGAAGAGTTTTTAAAGCTAAAGAGTTTGTTTGTTTGGTTGAACGCGCTAATCTCAGGAACTACTGCTTCGAATTAAAAATAATCTTTTACAGTTGGATAGCCCATTTATGGAGACTTTATATTATCACACTACGACCGATAGGAGCGGAGTATAACATAAGCATAATCGGCCTATAATGTTCCCACTGCTGGGACACAGGCCTCCTCTCGGTGAGAGGGAGTGGGCCGTAATCCACCACGCGGGCCCAGTGCGGGTTGGTAGATGTCACATGTTTTCGAATTTTTGGTTCTAGGACATGCCGGTTTCCTCACGATGTTTTCCTTCACCGCTTTGAGAGCAGTGGTGATGAAATAATTTATACAAAGTAAAACGCCTGCCTGGGTTCGAACCTATGACCTACAACTCGTAAGTCGCAGCCATTACCTCCGGGCCACCACTGCTTCTCCAGAAGCTGAGTAATAATGCAAAATTTGACGCAGACGAAGGAGCTCGTGGCTAGATAATAACAGCCGCACGGGTCGATCTTCAAGGTTAAGCAACGCTTGCCAAGGTTGGTCTGTGGATGGGTGACCATCTTAACATACCGAGTTTCCTTCGTGCCTCGGAAAGCACGTTAAGCCGTTGGTCCCGGCTGTCATTTGTAGATCTTTGGCAGTCGTTACGCATAGTCAGAAGCCAGCAAATCTGACTCCAGTCTTGCCTTGAAGTACCGTGTTACCCAGTTAATGGGTTGTGGAGGTCTGGTAGGCAGTCGCTCCTCGTAAAATACTGGTATTCAGCTAAATCCGGCTTGACTGGAAGCCGACCCCAATATAGTTGGGAAAAGGCTAGGCAGATGATGACGCAGACGAAGTTGCGCGGGTCAGCTAGTGAATAATAAAATTAATATGAAGAAGGCGTTAAACAAACACCACTAGTTAAGCTATTAATTAGTAAGTCACAGCGCGGCTGTATATTAAGTTATCTGTCAGAGTTGTTACAAATGATGAGATCTCGCCGTCAAGTTGTTATAGACTTATCTTTGTATCTAGGGTGGGGTGCAAGTTACAAGACAAACGAGTATATAGGAATCTAGTATTAAAAAAAATATTGAATACTAGCTGCCAGCGGATTCGCCCGCGTGGTCCCTGGGGATAAAAACGGGATAAGAAGTAGCCTATGTCGTTTTCAGTCTCTAGAGTATCTGTGATCCAAATTTCATTTAAATCGATTCAGTAGTTTTGGCGTGAAAGCGCCGCAGACTGACATACCGAGTTACTTTCGCATTATAATATGTGTAAGAAAGTAAGGATATTAATTGTTTTGGGCCACCCAAATCTAAAGAAAATCCTGTCGTGACAGCGACACGAAGAAGAAGAATATTTTAATGAAAGCTACAGATAATAATAATAATAATAATATTCCACACAATTGTCTTGCTGTTTAATCCATGACTGAATTAACGACATCCTTTAACGTTTTCAGAATGTCTATTACGCTAGATATTAAAGATATGCTAAATTAGATGAAACCGTCCAAAGTATTACGTATTACAAAGACAAGCCAGAGTATGATTGTCTTTTAAAAATAAATATTGCGTTGATTTTCTCTCTTGTAAAGGCAACGATGTTTGTTTTTGTGTCTACAGCCAAGTTAATTTTCACCTCACAGGTTTGGCAATAAAATGGTTTTTCAGAAGCTAAAAAAAGTTATTAGAAAGTGCCATTCTATATGTATCAGCGAATATGATTGTCGAAAAGCCAAAATAAAAGGTATTGATCACGTGACATTTCGACATCGTTGGCCAATCCTATAGGTACATTTTTGACGTTTTGACAACCGCCTTCGACATGCTACCGCTGACAGAACGTGACTTGTCTAGAGCCTCAGAACTGTTGTGCATGTTATGGTTAGGGTCCAGAATAAATTATATGCACTTTGGATTGGTACTGAATATGATAAAAGTTTATTGAAGGTTCACAATTAACCGGTTATATTGTTACAATAAAATAGAGGAGCTTGTGGCTAAATAATAACAGCCGCACGGGTCGATCTTTAAGGTTAAGCAACGCTTGCCAAGGTTGGTCTGTGTAGACCATCTTAATATACCAAGTTTCCTCCGTGCCTCGGAAAGCACGGTAAGCCGTTGGTCCCGGCTGTCATTTGTAGATCTTTGGTAGTCTTTACGGATTGTCAGAAGCCAGTAAATCTGACTCCAGTCTTGCCAAGAAGTACCGTGTTACCCACTTAATGGGTTGTGGAGGTCTGGTAGGCAGCCGCTCCACGTAAAACACTGGTAGGTATTCAGCTGAATCCGGTTTGACTGGAAGCCAACCCCAATATATAGTTGTGATAAGGCTAGACAGATGATTGTTACAATAAAATAGGACGTGGCTGAACGGTGGTATGTAAGCGACTGGCGAGCTGGCTGTCATTGTTCCTTTACAATATCTAAAATGCAATTCAGCAAATCGCATCGTTATGGTCGCTACATCACACCAAATTTTTTATATACAATTGTGCGTTCATCACCTACACAATACAATATATCGCGTAATGTTCCTTACACACTATCTTAAGTCATCATCTGCCTAGCCTTTTCCCAACTAAATTGGGGTCGGCTTCCAGTCAAACCAGATTCAGCTGAATACCAGTGTTTTACGAAGAGCGGCTGCCTACCAGACCTCCACAACCCATTAACTGGGTAACACGGTACATCTTGGCAAGACTGGATTCAGATTTACTGGCTACTGACAATCCGTAACGACTGCCAAAGATCTACAAATGACAGCCGGGACCAACGGCTTAACGTGCTTTCCGAGGCACGGAGGAAACTCGTTATGTTAAGATGGTAACCCATCCACAGACCAACCTTGGCAAGCGTTGCTTAACCTTCAAGATCGACCCGTGCGGCTGTTATTATTTACACACTATCTTAAGTAATAAAACGATTTCTATAGTTTTCCGGTCGTGTAAGCCCGCCGTATATTTTGTGTAAAAGTGTAATAGAATAAAACGAGTGACTGTTATTAATCACAAACGTGGTATTATTTCAACGATCCTGATATAACACGCCCATGATGGATGACTATTACCAAGACCGCTACGCTGCCTTTCCTGATATTCCGTTATATACATGTATATAAGCATCAAATGTCTAAGGGTACCTGTATAACGTCCGCTCTGCAATAATTAAAAACGGGTAGGGCCGGGCCGGGCTTTTGAAAAATCGCTGCCTACTTATCCCTTACACCATCACCTAGCGGTGTACCCCAGAGCGTGCTGATGACCTGTGACTTATATTAATAAAAACGTCCAACAATGCCGAGCACTATTATTGTTGAGCTTGACGCCAGCAAGCAATGACCAGCAACGAGCGTGGCACCGCTCTATCAATACCATCTACGTGTCTACCCACTGCTGCGCAAAAAACGTTGGTATTAGCAATTGTTCGATACGTATCTCTTCGTGTAACTTTAGTAAATTGTAATCCTTACTAATATTATATTTGAGTTTCTGAAGCCGCCATGATCTAAACCACTTTGTAAGGAATATTATGAAGATAATGCTCAAAGAACTAGCATTGCCATTCAACGTGGCAATGCTGCCAGTCTTCTGGGCACGTTTCCGGATGACAGCGATGCGGAAGAATTTTTCGACGCCTGATTGTATTTGGTTTTGTATATTCATAATGTATATAGTTATTTATATTATGATATAATTATATTTTTCATTTCATTTGGTTAGTTCAGTAGTTCAATACACGAGTTCGAACAAGTGCTGTCGTGCGGTTGTACGTTGTTTTATAAAAGATAGTTTCATAGAATTTCATTTCACATAAAAAAATTCTCGTATTATCATTTCAGAGAATAATCAATAAACAGAATACTTACTTCGAATAAATTTAAATCATAGATTTTTGTTACAAATAAACTTAGTTTCGATATTTATGATATCATAGAATTACAAATCAAATGTTCTTTATCCGCATAATGAGTAGTTAACAAAAACTTGTTACCAAGAAAAACATTTCATCAACTGACAGTTTCTAAACGTTTGTCAAAATGCATACCCTCCTATAAAATTACAACATCGCAGTCACAAAAAATGCGGGTAAATTCTACTCAAGTAAAACTTTTCATTCGGGCCCACTCGATGGAACCCCGCGAAACGGCAATGGTGGCAAATGGCGATGGGAATAAAAGACAAAACTATGCAAACAAGCATAACCATTAATGCAGTAAGCATACAGCTAGCATGCAGGAAGCATACAGCAAGCAAACGATATGCAGCATGTAAGTAAGCAAACATACAGCACATAAACGAGCATGCAACATGCATAATGCAAGCAAGCATGCAGTATGCATGCGACCATGCAATATGCAGAATGCAAGCAAGCATGCAGTATGCAGGCGAGCATGCAACATGAATGCAGCAAGCATGCAGCAATCATGCGGCATGCAGCATGCAGCAAGCATGTGGCTTGCAACATGCAGCAAGCATGCGGCTTGCAACATGCAGCATGCAAGCAAGCAAGTATGCAGCACGCAAACGAGCAGGCAACATGCAGAATGCAAGCAAGCAACTCAGTATACAGGCAAGCATGCAACATGCAGCAGGCATGGTTTCTGTCCCGCCTCGCCCCTTCGCGCCTACGCGGGCTTAAATTACACTCTAGGGGTAGGGCAGACAAGACTACGTGGGGTCGGTTTTACAGCGATTCATTTCTGTCACAAATTTTTTAGCACACATGTTGATATTTTAAGATCATATAATGGTTAAATGCTATTTTATAAAAATTAAATTAATTTTAGTTAAATTATTCCGAATAAAATTCTTCCATCTTAAAAGTATGCCATTACCATATTATAAAAAAAAAAATATTTAATTATAATTACATTTCACTGAAGTATAAAATACTGTGGAAAAAAACACCGGACAAACAATATTCGTTAAAAAATAATTCTACTGTTTGATAAGTTTGTTAAATAAAAAAATGTGATCATAAAATTCATTGAATTGTGTTTTTGTGAAATAGTTTTCATTCAAGTAAATAGTCTTTGAAATAATAATATTTGACATAAAATTACAACAACCAAATTTTATGTCAAACATTTTCTGCGAAACGATATTCTATGAAATTTCTGTCTATGAAACAAGGGTACACCGCTGTCGTGCATTTTATGAGAAACTAATTTCATAATTTTGGATTTTATACAAATAGATAAGAAAAATACGAAAAGTGAGGCCGCTATAAACTATACTAATAACTATTCTCAACCACCCAATAAGCCAAAGTTGGCCATATAAAGCAAAAACACAGTCAAATTGAAATAGGCCTCTTATGCAAACGCCAAACAATCATTTTTTTTTTTTTTTTATTTGGTTTTTGGGACTTTTATTCTATGAACATGTCAGCCCCGTTGCCAAACAATCATCATTATCATCATAACAGCCGAACGACGTCCACTGCTGGACATAGGCCTCCCCCAAAGGGAACGCCCAACAATGCCGAGTACTATTTTGTAGACTAGAAAGTAATAACCAGCAACTAGCGTAGCACCTCCCTACCCACTGCTGGGTGTAGGTACTTTGTCAACCAAAAAACTTTGGTATTAGCAATTTTAGATAGGTATATTTAGTTATATTATTTGTAAATCGCTGAGCAGATTTTGATGATTTTAGTACAGATGTGAATGGAGACGGAAAAATCTGTATAACGCGATTGAAGTCGCTAGTATTTAATTGTTTAGAGCTCTCAGTTTTTGTTATTTTTTGTAACTTATATTAATACCTACCTATAGTATCTACTATAGGTCTGCCTAAATCTTCGGGGATTCATACAGGTCTGGTTCAGGCTTGGGTAGGTACCTACAAACTAGATTAATAAATTACTAAAGCTCCATCGTTCTCCGATTTCATATTTCGTTTCATATTTCAAATTCTCAAAATTACCAGTACCGGAAATTCTTCGCAAAAAACCCAGCTTCTTTCCTCTGTAAAAATAAAACAACAATGAATTTGTTATTAATATACGTCCTGCTACAAATTCTTAAGCGACAACAACTAACTAATGTGTACCTTTCAATCATATAACATTGAGCAATCAAAACACTCTAATACACTAATTAATAACATTAAAATCATTATGTGTCGGCGCACATCACAGAAAAATCGACCAACTTAAAACTACCAACCCAATAATATATTTTACTCTTACAACACTCGAGTTAGAGTTGAAAATGATTTTGACAGCAGCTGTCATAATTTTGTCGATGGTCGGCGACATGTTTGACATGTGTCAAGAGTGACCGCGCTTTAATTAATTATGGTCATTGAACATCAATGTGGAACAAGTTTTAAGGGCCATACGAGATCTTAAGTTTTTTGGACCTAACATAATTTGCTGGATTTAGTTCTACTATTTTCGGACCTTATATCAATGCTCCATGCATGAAAAATGTTGCTATAAGCTGAAAACACAATTAAATAGGCAGGGACAGTCATGAAAAAATAATATGGAAATTACTACAGAGTTTTTTATGCGAATGCGAAAGTTGCTTAAAAATTAGTACATTAGCACTCTGTTAGCAATCAATAGTCAATCCTTGAACTGGTGCGTTTAAAATTATACTAATCCATTTATGACCAGGAAGTTTACAGCTATCTTTAAACTCAATAAACTTTACAAGTCAACAATAAGTCAATAACCAATAGATTAACAGAAACAGATACTCCTAAAACTAAATTAACCGTTCGCCTTAACACTTATCCGCTGTCAACGGCCCAAGATTAAGCGATACTAACCAACCAATAGACAAACTTAACTTTGCAGCTCCGAAACTCACAACTCCTCAACATTCCTTCACCAATACAGTCTATTTTTCAAATGTATAACTGTAAAAGAAAATTAGTTTCGTACTTGTTCTAATAATTTGATTAGGTTATCTAGATGAGCTGTCGATCAAAGTGTGACGTCATATATTGAGCTGACCAATCAGAGGTCGAGATTTGAAATGTTTAGAATACGCAGCCATTTTGATGCGTAACAGAAATGTGTAGAAAGTTCGTTATTTCATTATTTGTACAAATGATTACGTGGTGCATACCTACGCAACAAGGTTTGTGCTAAGCTACAAGGATAACAGTTAAATTTAGATTGAAACATTACAATAATATATCTATACGGATAAGGTTTAAATAGCACAAAAGTAGCTAGCAGTAGGAGATGGCGAATTGGCGTGCCAACTGCCAAGCTTCCTACTGCCTCCTCAACCAATAAACAGAAGGAAATAATTGACCCCTAATTGGACATTACAGCATTTACCATATACATAGTTATAGCCTATTGTTACGGCCAGAAAACCGTGAAGATGATTATGAATTACCTATTGACCAACTAGTAACGGGCTTCTTAAATAGCACATTTATTCTTAAGAGGCCAATTACAATTTGAGTTGTTTTTTTTTGCGTAAAATTACCAACTTTGGCTTTTTTATTCTCAAAAACTGAAATATTTAGAGAAAGTTGAGAATAGTTGTTAGTATTGAACACAGCGGTCTCACTTTTCTCTTATCAGAGAAAAATGAGAAAAGTTAGTTAGTAAAAGTTAAAAAAGAAAGTAGAAAAGTTAATCTTTTTACAAATAGATATATTTGTAAAAAGCCAAAATACAGAAGTAAGTTACTCATAAAAGCGCGACAGCACTTGTTTGAGCTCGTGGATTGAACTACTGTACTAACCAACTGAAATGAAAAATATATCATAATATTCCTTATACAGGGTTAAACTCAAAAAAATATCAGCTGTTTCATACATTTTTATTGGCTAAATATTGCATTTTGTATGAAACAGCTGATATTTTTTCGAGTTTTCGGGGTTGTTCTCAAATCAAAAGTTGTTTGTAAACATGTGTACTTTCATTACCTAAGAGGTTGTTGGTGTTTTACAAATAACCGTGTATAGTGGTTTCGTGCATAGCGGTCTCAGAAATTTGAAATAAGAGTGGAATATCCTTGAAAAAAAAATCCATTCAAATCCATAAAAACTACTAAAAACGCTCAGAATTAATTGTAATTTTTTTTATTTTTTTTACTAAACATAGGCACGCGTTTGACCACTATCTCACCTGATGGTAAGTGATGATGTGGTCGAAGATGGAGCACGCTTGCCCAGAAATAACCTATTCACTCTTGATTTAAAGACTCCCAGGTTGTAGCTATCAGGAAACACAGACTCCGGCAGGGAATTCCACTCCTTAGCTGTACGCATTATGAATGTGTTACCAAAACGTTTTGTGCGTATGGGTGGGATATCCACCGTGTACCGGTGGCGCATCGCCGTTCGTCTTGTGGTCCGATGATGGAACGGGCTTGGCGGAATTAAATTATGCAATTCCGTCGCACATTCCCCAAAATGCAACCGGTAGAAAACCGACAGGCTAGCAACTCGTCGTCGATGTTCCAGACTTTGGAGCTTCGTCGCGACAAGCCTCTCATTGCCGATGATCCTCTTGGCTCGTTTCTCAATTGACTCAAGGGCATCAAGTTGGTATCTGGCAGATCCATCCCAAAGATGAGAGCAGTACTCCATACACGATCGAACTTGCGCTTGATAGAGTTTAAGCATCTGTTCCGGCGTGAAGTATCGTCTCACCAATTTCTCCTTATTAATATTATTACGAAAAATAAACCATAGTTCATAAGAAATGAAAATTTAATAATAAACCCTAAATTAAACGTAATTGCAACTGCCTAATTTCTATATAGTGCGATGAGGCAGCAGTTTTGTGAGTGGAAACGAAAGATTGTGATAGGGCTCTTAACTAATATCAAAATAGGTGATTGTGTTGTATGTTTATGTCTCTATTAATTCTTTAATGAAGATATAAATTAAAATTCAGTGATAATAAGGTTCGTGTTGAATGGCGTGCAGTGGACTGCTGTAGGCTGATGATGATGATAATAAAGTTCATATGCAAAGTCGTGTTTAGGTACTTGACTCAAAGTTGAATTTTCTCCCAGTAGATCTTTGAGTGATAGAGAGAGATCATTATGGAGAGTACGATCCAGTGTACAATTGAATGTTACTTGAATAAAATGATACGTAAACAAATACCTGTGAGAAAAAAAAATGGTTTAAAAAAGTAATGTACAGTCAACAAAGCTATTAAGTATGCAGGCACCTAACTTGCAACTACTTTTAAACAATGTTGTGAGTGTGCTGCGTAGACAATTATTGAACAACAAACTCGTAAGTATTTCTGAAGCTTAAAATATATAATGCATACATAAGAAATAAAAATTGGCAGTGCTGTGAAAAAAAGAATATTTTTGCCTGTATGCCGAATAGCTTTGTTGACTGTACCTGTGTATTTCAAATGTCACATTGTCTAGTCTTGTCTTTGTAAAATCTCTGAAAGTATTAAGTATTATTATTAAGTAACAAATCACTAGCTAATGGCAAGTTACACTATTGTTATGTGCCATGAAATAAAAAAATAAAAATAAAATAGCAATATTTACCTTCCTAAAGGTTTGGACAAGGGAGCGAAGCCGTGGGAGGAAGCTAGTATCACATATATAACGTAATTACTCAACCTTCGATGTATAAAGTTATCATACGTTACTACACGCCATTTAATAAACCAATAAACTTTAAATAAGCGTCATTATGTGTGATTGGCGATCGTGAACGCATGTAGCAACATTATGGCACGTTATTATAACTGGCAACACTGTTATTGTGGTGTGGCAACACTCGCACAGACTGTGTTATTGGTGGCTCTATGGTTCTTTATTTGAAAATTAAATTGGCGGTTGCGAGATTTTGATGCGCTAGCGCTATTGTTTTTTGTTTGGCTCATTATTAGAATGTTTTCCTGTTATAGTTTTTTTGTATGAGAAACTAATCAAATTATTTTCTTACTATATAACCGAGGTGCTTTACCGTTTTTAGGGTTCCGTACCCGAAGTGTTCATAACCTCCGCGCCGTCCGTCCATTCGTTCATTCATCCGTCCGTCCGTCCGTCTGGTTGTCAGCGGGTTGTATCTCAACAACTTTCATAGGTAGTTAGACAGCTGAATTTTTCACAGAGTGTGTATTTCTGTTGCCGCACAACAAATAATAAAATAAAATTACAAATTAAGGGGGGCTCCCATTCAAGAACGTTTTGTTTTATTGTTTATGGTACGGAACCCTTCGTGTGAGAGGCCGACTCACACTTGGCCGCATTTTCTGATTTGACTTCCTTGTAATTTTTATTTTTTTTTGTTCTTATTGATGGGCTCGCATTTGACCATTATCTCCCCAAATGGTAAGCGATGGTGTCATCGACGAAATAGTACACTTGTCTAGAAGTAACCTATTCACTCTCTCAGGTTGTAGCCATCAGAATATACAGTCTTCGGCAGGGAACTCCACTCTTTTACTGTAGATACTCACAATGAAAATATTTCCAAGACGTTTGAATGAGAATGTCTCCAAGGACGTTTGTAAATCTATCAGGACTCAATGGCAAAACAAATTTGTACCATAGACACGCGGGTGGAAGAGGACATCGCTTAGAATATAGTTCGTTCCGGTGGGAAAAATCTATATCCTTTTTTTTTTTAATAAAACGTTGCCCCACACTAGGAATTTTTCTGTATCGTGGGTGCGTTAACATAAATATAATCACATATATGAACAGCCAGACCCGGAATAACTATCTAATGGAAGTTAGTAATCAATTATGGAACTCTTTGCCTGCGTCTGTGTTTCGAAACGCTTACAACCCTAATCTCTTCAAAGTTAGAGTGAACAGGCTCCTTCTGGATAAGCTCGCTCCATCGTAGACTTTGTCTCTGACCAAGACTAGAGTCAAGAACAAAAGCAGCATAACCAAATAAAAAATAATAACAAACAAACACCGCGTGCCGGCGTGACGTTATGTTATGAACTGGTGTAAACAATCAACAGACATGTGATTTCAGAAATCCCAAACCATTTGCTGTCATTTATTGAAGAGTTCCGTTGCCTACCTCCGAAGTTCTTCATCAGATCATCACCAAAATGGAACCAGTCTGAAAAAATACTGTTTCAAACAAAAAAAGAATCATCCAAATCGGTTAACAATTGGCGAAAATATCGCTGAACAAACATTTTTCATGGGATCCCATCATCAGATTCTGACTTGGTGACAATGGGACCACTTCAGGAGTATAGGCTTTCGAATAAAAAAATAATTTTTAAAATCGGTCCAGAATTAGCGAAGAAATCGGTGAACATACATAAAAAAAGATACATACAGCCGAACATGATGACCATCTTAACATACCGAGTGTCCTCCGTGACTCGGAAAGCAAGTTAAGCCGTTGGTCCCGGCTGTCATTTGTAGATCTTTGGCAGTCGTTACGGATAATCAGAAGCTAGTAAATCTGACTCCAGTCTTGCCATGAAGTACTGTGTTACCCAGTTAATGGGTTGTGGAGGTCTGGTAGGCAGCCGCTCCACGTAAGTACTGGTACTCAGCTGAATCCGGTTTGACTGGAAGCCGACCCCAATATAATTGGGAAAAGGCTAGACTGATGATGAACCTCGTCAAATTGCTTGTAACAGTTAGTCGGTGGGGTCGAAAGGTTCTGGTGATGCATACTGGAAGACGAAGCTTTGGAAGACCTTCCACAAGATGGACTAATGCACTGGTGAAGACAGCAGGAACCCGCTATATACGAGACGCACAGAACCGGTAGTTGTGAAGGCGTAAGTATGTCCAGCAGTAGCAGGGGAAAGCTTTCGAATGAAATTATGATGATGATACTCTCGTCCCCGTCGTAATACAGTCTGTGACCCTCTCGCGTCCTGCCCTGGTTCAAGCCAAGGTCTTGAGCGAGGAGACATGGGAAGTGGTTACCTCCTTCTGCGAAGCAGTAATGTTAGTAAAGGAGGAAGCCGTACGCGTGAGAGAGAGGGAAACCTCACGCCCGCCGCCAAAGAAAAGGACGACCCAGTCGTCGGGAGTCGCAGGGCGATTCTCGACCACCGTAGGCTCGGGCCTGCGGACGGCGAGCATTGGGTGGCTCGCCGTCTGATCAGAACCAGGCCCGGGTCGACGGCGCGCTGTGTTCCACGCGCGCCTCAAAGAGATGTCAGCATAGAAGACCGGGCCCGCTAGGGCCAGTGCCTGCTGAGGTTGCGGACTTTGTTCGAAAGAGTCACCGTGGCCCTGGAACGCAAGAGGCACTAGGAGGAAAACGGATGGGTTTTAGTCAATAAGAGGAAACTCCCTCCTGCTTCACCCAAAGTGGGAGGAGTCATATGATGACTTCCCATCCTTAAAAAAAAAGTACTGTGTTATCTGTGTTATCTAACCCACTTGTCTACTATTCGCTAATAGTAAAGTGCGTCAGATAATGTTAGTCACAGACTGTACTAGGTAATAACTACTACCGACCAGCTCACACACACAAGCAAACACGGTGTTTTAGAAGTCAGATCGTTTTTAATTATCAAATAGATTAACAGATACTTAACAATATTAAAAACTTCTCAACTCTGTGAACAAAAAAACCTCTTATTCTGTATTTTTTCCTCCTGACCACTTAACTCCATAATTTTCTAATAGTTAACTTTAACTATATGACTAATAGTCGGTAAGCGTCCGGACAGGTAAGGGGCGTATTTATGGGAAATTACCCTAAAAATGGGGATTTAAACACCCACTTAAACCATCAGCGGGTGCTGCCCTCGAAATGGGATAGCGCCGGGGTACTGTGTCCATTGGTATACGAGATGTGGAACCATTTCCTTGAGTCTGTCGAAGAGGTAACGTTTTACCCAGTTACTCTATTGAGGTCAGGGTCAGACTGGCAGTCGCTCCAGGTAAAATACTGGTACTAATCTGCACCCGGTTGGACTGGAAGCCGAGCCCAACATAGTTGCGAAAAGGCTAGGGAGATTGAACTTAAGATTGACTACTTCTAGTCAATCTTAAGTTCGATCTCCTTAGCCTGCGTCTTCACGCAGCGTGGTAAGGCCTCCGATAATCTGGTACTTTTAAGGTCGCGGGAATTCGCTGGATGCGAGACGCACAGTTCTGGTCGATGGGTAGAAATATGTACTGCAGAGGACGACTTTCGGTTGAAATGATTATGAACTTAAAATTAATGTAAAATTGAAGAGGTTACCATAGGATATTAAACACTCATCATTCATCATCTGCCTAGCCTTTTCCCAGCTATATTGGGGTCGGCTTCCAGTCAAGCCGGATTTAGCTGAATACCAGTATTTTACTAGGAGCGGCTGCCTACCAGACCTCCACAACCCATTAACTGGGTAACACGGTACTTCATGGCAAGACTGGAGTCAGATTTACTAGCTTCTGATTATCCGTAACGACTGCCAAAGATCTACAAATGACAGCCGGGACCAACGGCTTAACGTGCTTTCCGAGGTACGGAGGAAACTCGTTAAGATGGTCACCCATCCACAGACCAACCTAGGCAAGCGTTGCTTAACCTTGAAGATCGACCCGTGCGGCTGTTATTATTTAGCCACGAGCTCCTCCATAGGATATTAAACAGTAGCGTTTAAAAAAAAAAGAAGTTTAAGCCGCGTAGTTTGGTATGGTATGTGGGATGCTATTATGCGTCAATTTCAGTTGACGCCCAATGGCACGAATACAATCAAACCTACTAATAAAATATTCCTATTAGTAGGTTTGATTGTATCACAAAATATCTTTCGCTTATAGAAAGCTGCACTATTGCTGAGTGTCATAGTCCCTAAAAACTAACGAGTTTTATACGATTCGCGATCTAAACTATAGTTAAACTTCCCACAATATAGACACACGATACGACATCTCCCTTTCGTGACAAGCTACCAAAATACAACGGACACACTCCCCACAGTTTAGAACTCCACCAATTTATATAAATACGTGAATATCGTTAACTAGAGTATCATCCAAAACTTTCATTATAAGTTAATTTATTAGTTAATATCTTTTGTTTCCTGCAGCATTGTCTTTACTGACAGATGTTGAGGTTAAACGCAGTTTAATTTGGTCGATTGGCTCAGGGGCTGCGTTTGTGCATGCTTTCTTGCACCTTGGGGTCTTGGATCGGAGTTTAATAACGTGGTTTAGGGACTAATCAGGTGAAACGTTTTGGATGGGTGATTGGAACGGTATTCTGTTTTTTATTTATTTATATATACTTTATTGTACACCAAATTAAAACATATGAAAGAAACTTTAAACTAAAACAAATACAATTGGCGGCCTTATCGCATTCCGCGATCTCTTCCAGGCAACCTGGAAAATATAGGTATACAAGCTAATAGGAAATAAATGTATAAATTGTATAAATGTACAAGCGGAGTAAAAAAGGGAGGGGAAGAACTCATAGGGCATCGAAAAGTTCGTCCACATCGCTGTCAATGGGGAAAGTGCCCAGAACACTGCCACGTTGAATGGCAATGCTGGCCAAACAAAAGGCCAGTCGTGCTATTCTGTAATAACATTTTTGTGTCTCGACACCGGAATCCGAGGTGAGTATCAATACGTCAAACGTTAAACTTTATGTTGTGTGCAGTAAAGCTCACTTTGTGAGGTTTGTCACTCAGGTGAAGCTCGATATCGAAATGGTTACTTACAGAATAGACTAGCAGCCCCAGGTCACGTGAATAGTTGGCTTGCTGATTTCACGGCCCTAGTTTTTCAACCCCTATAAATAATAAAATATATAATTTCCAATAAGGTTGCGTCGTTTGTGATTTTCAGCACCTGCAGAAGCCGCCTCAGCATAACCCACCGTAGGTACTAAAAGATGGGATGCCGCAAGGGTGTTGACAGTTCAACACATGTTGCATCCCACACCAAAGGCCTAACACCCAACTTCCAAGGCATTATGTTCGTCCCATTTAGCTACTTAAATTCGATTTGATAGTACTTTAATTTGATGTTTGTTGTGATATTGGGATCCAAACAGGTTATATACCTGGTTATGTTTGATTGATGTTGGAATTACCAGCACATAAGAAATACTGTTGTGTATCTACTTTTGAATAATCTTTTGGTGTTATAGAGCCGTCGGCAAGAGGAACACTTGCCCATCCACAACCTGGCAACTCGAGGAGTGTCTCGAAGTCGTGACAATTACTTCTGTTGTATCCGCAATGTCTTTAAAAAAATAATTTGTCAATTTATCGAACATACAAATTGTCCGAAAAAAAATAGCATCTAAGCGACTATACCATTGATATTGAATTCAAGCAAAGACTATATATACAATAAAACAAATTACAAACAATATTTCATCACCTACTTTTTCTAAAATCTATCATTACTAACATTACCAAGTCTATTTGTATCCAACAATCATCTACAACCCAGTAACTGGGTAATACCCCTAGGCCAGAGATGGCGAAACTATGGCACGCGTGCCAGCGGTGGCACTCCGCTAAATACCCCTAGGCCAGAGATGGCGAACCTATGGCACGCATGCCAGTGGTGGCACTCCGCTAAATACCCCTAGGCGAGAGATGGCGAACCTATGGCACGCTTGCCAGTGTGGTGGCAACCTCCCCCAAAAGGGGTGAATTTGCCATAATCGCCACGCTTGGCAGGCGGGTTCGCGATCGCAGTGTATGATGTTGCGTTTTACAGAGAACGCTGCTGCCCATTCTCTGGTGAGTCCCTTAGTCGCCTCTTACGACACCCACGGTAAGTGATGGGATGGTCTTTTACGGCACCGGCCGACACATACGCCAAAATCACCAAATCAAATCAAATCAAAATTGTTTATTTGTGAGAATATGGTACCCAGCAATCTATTTAATTATGTAACCAGCAAAGCTCAATAAAACTCATCAGCCACTCAACCTCCAGGCATTTACGGCCAATAATCACATACACATGTAAATCTGGATGGGTGGCCATCCCGGCCACCCATCCAGAGGCCAACCTTGTCAAGCGTCGCTTAACCTTGAAGATCGACCGGCGTGGTCCTATATATTTAGCTACGAGGTCCTCTAGCAAATACACTACTATAAAACCTAAGTACAATACAAAAGGTACTTCTAAAATAAATTATTTAATACTTATATACCCAGTTAGAGTACCCAGCAATCTATTTAATTTTGCAAACAGCAAGGCTCAATAAAACTCATCAGCCACTCTATCTCCAGGCGTTTACGGCCAATAATCACATACACATGTAAAGGGGTTGTAAAATCATGCGCCCCATTAACCAATTGTGTCGGCAGACGAGCTGAGTAGGGTGAGAAACACCCTAACTAATATGTCTCGAGATACCGAGCTCGTTTCGTGTGGGTGTGTGAGTGTGGGTGAGTGTGTGTGTTAAGGGGAAGAGAGGAGGTGCTGGGTGTCAGTTTTTTTTAAATTATACCATTCAGATTTTAGGGAGAGGAGCTCGTGGTTAAATTATAAGAGCCGCACGGGTCGATCTTCAAGGTTAAGCAAAACTTGCCGATATCGAATGGCTTTGGATGGATGATCATCTTAACATACCGAGTTTCCTCTGTGTGTTCGGAGAGCATGTAAAGGTGGTTCAGCTGTCATTTAGAGATATTTGGGCGTCGTTACGGATTTTCAGAAGCTAGATATATTATCCAAAACCAGTCTTGCTAAGAGGTACCGTTTTACCCAGTTAATGGGTTGTGGAGGTCTGCTTCTGGTTTGACGTTTAGCTGAATCTGGTTTGACTGGGAGCCGATTCCAATATAGTTAGGAAAAGGCTAGGCAGATTATTATTCCGATTTCAAGGAAAAACGTGATGAGTAATCCGTTTCTAGGCAGAAATTATTGCACAAGCGTTTTATCAGAAATCAAACGATGAGATTGGTAGCCAAAGTGTTTTTCAACAAATCACAGTTGCCAGCACTATTTTACCATTTGGCTCATTGATTTTGCCATCATTTTAGAAATGACTTGTCTTGGCAAAACGGTTGTAACCTACTCAAAACTTTTTATCTTTTATGGGATGGTTAATACAGTTATAGCATATATTTGTAAAAGAGATATGTGACTATTTATGATGTACAATAAATATATTTTATCTGCTAGACCACTCTATGTTATAAAGGGTTATTAAGCATAGAAAATTAGCGAAACCAATAAACTCTACCTGTGGGTTTTCGTCAGCACACGGGTGTACCATTGGGCGTCAACTGAAATTGACGCATAATGGCATCCCACATGCTATAATACTAAATCACGCGGTTTAAACTACTTAAAAAAAAAACGCACTGTTTAATACCCCCCCCCCGATCCCCCCCCCGATCGACCGAAAAACATGGCGGCCGCCTATTTTTTTAGAATAAAACTATTCAATTGTTGTTGCGTCACGACGGCTATTGCGTCCAGATGCTCACAGGTCAAAAAGGCATCTTAAGAACAACAAACAAAAAATAATTCTAAAGTATTCGCACGCAGTTCTACAAAACTTAGATCACTTGAAAGTCACACTTAATTCCCATCAAAAATAAAACAACGACCTACAACGCTTCGCCTTAACGATTACTGTAGTGTGAGTGAGTTTAACATAAACACACTATACACTCTACACGAGTGTGAGTGTGTAAGCTGGTGTGAGTACGCAAGAACAACTTGTTTGTTCAAAGATTTAATACTCAGTAAATTTCTTTAAGTTTACCTGGCGGACGTGTCTGGTGTACAGAGGTGGGAAGGCACATTTTGTATGCATAAATACAAATTGGGTAGGTGAGTTTCTGAAGTGGATTTAGAGTTGGGACATGGAAACGTGTAACGAGATTTTCGGGCATTACGATAGTTAATAACTTTGTAGAGGTAACTTTCAAAGTTTTGTGACATATTTTGTATACCGTTCATCATCATCAGGTACAGAGTTTAACGAACATGTATGTAATTCAGTTACTGAACGCATTGCTCATTGATTAACTTAAATACTTTAGAACGGGATATGCTGGTAGCAACTTGATCTGGACTAAAAAAAAACCTATTTGCTAAATAAAAGAAGAAACCAAAGGTGTGAAAGTATTCCACACGACCCGTCTAGCAAAAACCCATAAAAAACACTGCTCCGCAATTAAAATTTACAAATCGCTACCTCCATTATCAACAAACAATAAAACTCGACACATCGCACACACTCACTAACAAAATAAGATACAAAAACTCAGCTACACCCTTTCCCGCGAGTTCAACTTAATTGGATATATCATAGACGTCTGTTTGCGCACGGCAATTGATTGCAGCATAACAACATGTCGGCAAATTGCCGAGACGTGCGACAGGGACAACACTACTATTCAATCCAAGAAGGTGTAAGTCAGAAAGAGATGCATATAGGCCCACAGTCTCGACTTGAAGTTGGGCTCTCCGCAGTAACGAGACAGTGGCGAAAATAAAAAGACTTAAATATTTATTTTTAAAGGCGATTATTTTCGTTTAAAACCATTTAATCATGACTGCTTTAACGAGCGAGTTAGCCCGAAGGTTTTCTAAATCATTTATTATAATTGACCAATAAAATGTTAATTTTTATAATTATGGCCTTATTGGGAGTTCGATTTTATTAGTGGTGGTAAGGTGTTCTAGATATTTTATTTCGAGTTAATTTCTGGTGTTGGCGAAGAAATATCACTTGGTTTTAAATAGGTGGGTATGTTGCGGGCCCCCGGCTACGGAAGATTATAAATATACTTATAATAATATCTTTGCTTTGCCCGTGTTGATATATCTCTTGTTTGAGTAAGGGATTCAGGTGGATCGGTCTCAGGATCAACCTGTTCGTTATGTTTTGTTTTAAAAGTACTATTGTCTGGATGATCGAGGACGGTCTTTTCGCATCTCTTGTTTTTCTTTTTGAAGTCTTGTTACTAATTGATTGATTTCTGTTTTATTGAGAAGAAACGCCGAAAATAAACAAGAATCATGTTGAAAAATGCGCAGTATAGCTGAAAAACGCTAATATAACGCTGAAAATGTTTAGAGTGACGCCAAAAACTATATAGGAGTTACTAAAAACTGAAGGTTGACGCTAAAAAACGGTGATAGTCGCTAAAAGTGTCAAGATGGCGCTAAAAATGTGGAAATTTTTAGGCTGGCACTGAAAAACACTGGAATGGTTTGAAAAACGCCAGAGCTGGGATAAAAAATGCTAGGATGGGTTTGAAAAACAAACCAATTATGAAAAACAATCCTGTAGTGAGTCTGAAACAACTGAAAATATGCTATAAAAATAATATAAAGCGCTTGTAAAACATGGCGATCCCTATTGGTTCACATGAAATAATTAACATTCTCCTGCCATCCAGTGTAGGTTACATTCATTTAATAGCCCACAAGATGGCGGGACACAAATTTAATTATTTTGAGAGCGTTTAAGTGATCGTAACGAGCACCTCTGAGGTTTTATTATTGGAACACTTGAGAGAATTTGTCTTGGCGATTGAAATAACGATAAGTGTTACTATATGACCATGGTCATAAAATGCGAATGTAAATAAGTCTGTCTGTTGCGGTATTTGTTCCAAAGAAGGGCACTAGGAGGAACACGGATGGGTGTTAGTCAGTAAGAGTCACACTCCCTTCCGGTTCGCCCAGAGCGGAAGGAGTCATTTGATGATTTCACGTGCTTAAAAAAAGTCTATGTGTCTGTCTGATGGTTAGATTTTTACGTTCAGACGACTATACGGATTTGGCTTACCTAATCTTGGAACACGGCTAGACTTTTTTTTTCTGTAAGGGGGGGAAATCCTCATGGATGTCCTCCGCCTTAGGGCGGGCGGAGGGGTCTGTTAGACTCTTACTGACTAAAACCACCCCGGTACTCCATTTCTCACCAACCGGGGATCGCGAAAACTAATGCGACTTCCATAATCCCCGGCTGGTGCCGCCGTCGACCATAGCACGAACTACGGCCGGCAGTGAGAGATCACTGCCTATCACAGAGATGAGGGCACGGCGTAGCTCCTCCCAAGCAACACACTCTGCCAGTGCATGCCGCGCCGTGTCCTCCCGACAGTCGACGCAGTGGTGACACCGAGCGACCGGCTCCCTGTCTATGCGGCACAGGAACCTCCCGAAGCAGCCATGCCCCGAGAGGACCTGCGTCACACGAAATGTCAAGGAGCCGTGCCTTATCCTGAGCTAACACGGCTAGACTATGTCAACTGTCTGCCTAGCCTTTTCCCAACTATGTTGGTGTTGGCTCCCAATCAAACCAGATTTAGCTGAATACTAGTATTTTATGCAGAGCGGCTGCCTACCAGACCTCTACAACCCATCAACTGGGTAACAAGGTACTTCTCGGCAAGACTGGTGTCAGATTTACTGGGTTCTGACAATCCGTAGAACGACTGCCAAAGATCTGCAAATGACAGCAATATTTGTGGTATCTATTTTTTTATTCCGGGATTCCAGGCAGAAGCTGTATGTTGTATGTTTTTTCAACAATGACGCTTCAACGGCTGAACGGATTTGGAAGAAATTTGGCAAAACAACTGACCGTGACCTGGATACTATCTATCTAGCCTTATTTGTCCAACTGCTGATCAAAGGCGTCCCTCTGATCTTTGCTAGTACAGGCCTTTGCTTTTCAGTAGGAGTTGAGCATGCTGAAGTAGAAGGCCGGCCATGTTTGTAGACGGACAGATGGTCGACGGAGCAGACATGTGTTAGAGTGGAGACCGCGTATGGGCAAACGTAGTGTGGGACGATATGCGGCACAATGGACCGATGATTTGAAGAAGGTGGCTGGGAGCGGATGGATGTGGACTGCTCAAGACCGGGATGGTTGGCGCTCTTTACGTTTAGCAGTGGACGGCGATTGGCTGATGTGATGATGATGAGGAGTCGAGCTTGTCCCAGCTTCGCCATGCTCCACCGGAATGTCGTTTGGCATTTAATAGGATCCCTTTGGTGTTTCTATTTGTACTAGATTTAGACTTGATATTAATTGGATTTTGGTACAATCCCCTGGGATAATAGAACTCTTTTTACGAGGGCAATTCCGCGGGTGAAAGCTAGTTGATATAAATTGGATTGGTATCGAATTACTCAAGGGGCTATCATTTTTAATTTGTCGTTTAATTAGCCTTGATTAATAGTATTCTTTTTAATCGACTTCTATATTACCTGTTTCGCTTTGTAAGTGCGTGAGTTCGAATTTGGTTATGTGTGGGTTTTTATTACAATACCATGGTAGACGGATCAGCCTGCAATAAACTACATTGACCTTTCCTTAATATCCCTTTGCAGATTCCCAAACAATAAATTTTGACCAGTTTTCCATTACTAGAGAACGTAAATGTTCACGACGGAAGTCGATTCTGGACATCTTCATTTCCTTAAGTATTTATTTATTATGCGCACAGCTAAATTGTGGAACTCTCTGCCAGCGTCTGTGTTCCCGTCCACATATAACCCGTCTACCTTCAAAGCAAGAGTGAACAGGCATCTTCTGGGCACGCTCGCTCCATCATACACCTCATCCATCGCTTTCTATTAGGCGTGATTGTGGTCAAGAACAAGCTCATTCCTCAATAAAATAAAAATGTTATGATATATTTTTTTTATTAGTGATGGGTTTGCTCTTGACTCTAGTCTATGTCAGAGATGACAGAGACAAAGTCTACGATGGAGCGAGCTTACCCAGGAGGAGCCTGTTCACTCTAACTTTGAAGAGATTAGGGTTGTAAATGTTTGGAAACACAGACGCAGGCAGAGAGTTCCACTCCTTTGTTCCACTTTTTTGTGTGCATTATATGAGAAAACGCTTAGTGTGAATTGGTGGAATAGCCACAAGGTAGGGATGGTAAGATGCAGTGCGTCTGGATGGCCGATGGTAGAAGGGGGCCGGTGGGATGAGGTCGTGGATAAAAAAAGTCGATAAATGAATGTTCGTTTATTGACTTTTTTATATCAAACTTTTTTTTTGTACATTCATCTCAACGATAAATGTGCAAAAAAAAGATAAATGTGTAAAAAAAGAAAATGACCTTTATTGCACATTTATCTCAACAGTAGTGAGTAATATTTCTGTGAAAAATTTTTCACTAAATAATCTTCCAATTAACCAACAAACATAACTATACCAACCCCTGATATTATGGTATTTCGACAATCGCATTGCAATTCACTGATGTAATGGCACTTTGTCTAGAGCCTATGCATTTAATAGTCCCATTTATTATATTAGGCGAAGCGATACTTCAGGTCTGGACAGCTTTTAACCTTATACAAAGCACAAGTCCCATCTTGCATGGAGTATTGCAGCCACCTTTGCGACGGCTCAGCTAAGTACCAGCTTGCCGCGCTACGGAACCGGTCGATGTGGTGACACTTGGGGGAGGCCTATGACCAGCAGTGGACGTTTTCGGCTAAATTATATTTTTTTTTATTTGAGATGTATTTGTTCTTGACTCTAGTCTAGGTCAGAGATGATAGAGACAAAGTCGACAATGGAGCGAGCTTATCCAGAAGAAGCTTGTTCACTCTAACTTTGAAGAGAATTTTGATATTGTGTTTATTTCAATAGGAGGTGTAGTACTTACTGTGAAATGAACTGAATTTCCATTCCATATTGAAGAAAATTCGTCTGTTTTTTTTGTGTATTTTCACCCTTCAAAACCGCAGACTTCAATAAAATAAAGAATGAATAGAAATAGGGGTGGGCTTCATCAAAATTCATGGAATATCTGCAATTTATTCATGCACTCTCGTTGGCGGATAGTTTGATGTGATATTGTTTCTGATGGTATGTTTGTTTGCACGACTGTTTTGTATTGGAGATAGTCTTTTGTATATTTCTTTGTAACATTTTTCGGTTATAAGCGAATTTATTAGATAAGCTGCAAGTTTTTTGGGTACGTTACCAGTCGACAGCGATGCGGTGGAGAATTTGTTGACGCCATATTTAAGGCTTGTATATTTGCCAATGACCTTGTGCATACAAACGGAGCTAACTAGACCTCGGCGCGCCACTCCGCTACCCGTGTTTTTATTTTTTTATAATAAAACAAATACATATTTTAAAAAAGTAACAAAACCAAGTTATTTTCGTTTGTATTGCACAGCAGTAGATATTATTTTTGTAGTCTTTTGTTAAAAAATTAAGGAGTAAAATGGTTGATTTGGTGATTTTTTTTCCTATTATGCGATACCAATACATAAATTCTGGCTAAACCAAGTTATGTGCAATATCATGTAGATTACTACCTATTTTTTTTAGATGTAATTTCTCAGGAAATGTCGACGAAAAACTGCTTCATCTGCACGCTATTTTTAAGCCTTTTCGAGAGAGCACCCTTAAGTTAATTTTCTTTTGCTGTACATGTCGCATGGAAATCATTAGAACGGAGAAAATATCAAATTCCTACGATAGGTGACATCTGGCAAGTACTGATAGGATGCACTGCTGAATGCTTGATATTTTTCAAAAGTCAAAGACTTCTTATGTTTCGTGAAGTGGGAAAAATACTGGCTAACAATCTCAAAATGTGTTATTTAATATTATCGTAATTCTGTTCTAAAAATCATCAAAAACCATAACGCGTAAACAATAAAAGTTTAAACTTGAGTGTGAACCAAATACGGAACCAAACTCACGGCGCTTTAAAAACACGTATCACAATTTATTTTTTTGGGGTTCCGCAATCAATATTACTATTTGAATGGAAATATATATTTATTGGAAGCATTTTTAATGTAATATAAATAAAATACACGCTCTGAACGAGCGAACGAAATCTGATCGGCAATTCAAAATAAAACAATTGTGAAACGATCGAGGTGTACTGCGGATGGACCGAGAAATGTCAAGAATAAAATTGGTTGCCTTTGCCTTTGGTTGCTTTTTTAATTTTATTTATTTACTAACACTTCGCCCGTGGCGCCCGCCGTCTGTGCAGATTAAGTACAAACAATGTCCACCCTTACTTCAGCCCTTCACGGACAGAGTTTCTTAAAATTCTTTCTCAGCTGCCCCTGCTTATAATATACCTTCACGCCTTTCATCTTGATAGTTTTTTGAGACTGCAAGACGAACGGCGATGCGCCACCGGTACATGGTGGACATCCCACCCGTAGCACAAAACGTTTTGGGAACACATTCATAATGCGCACAGCTAAGGAGTGGAATTCCCTGCCCGAGTCTGTGTTTCCTGATAGCTACAACCTGGGAGTCTTTAAGTCAAGAGTGAATAGGTTACTTCTAGGCAAGCGTGCTCCATCTTCGAACACATCATCGCTTACCATCAGGTGAGATAGTGGTCAAACGCGTGCCTAACAATAGTAAAAAAAAAGATTTCGTGATTAATCACTGAGTGAATGTAATCCGATTTGCTCAATGATATTATAAGTAAAAAGGTGTAGATAGGTTACCTATACAACATTCGATCTTCAAAAACGGCACTCTAACCCACACATAAATAACTAAATATTGCAGGTAGCTTTGGGTCTTTTACTTTGAATGCACTCAGTACCTACGTGACGTGCGTCTGTTGACGGCGCAACGCGACACTGAGGTCAAGTGTGGCTAGTTAGCCACATTTTAACGTGCCGCTTGCTGAGCGCTTATAACCTATCTACACCTTTTTACTTATAATATCATTGGATTTGCTAGTAAAGATACTTAATAACAAGGATATAAACAAACAATAAAATAGGCGTCTGAGGCAGTATTTGAACGAACTCAGCTTGCTTTTATAGCAAGGCAAGGGCGAAGGACATAAGGTTTTAGAAAGAGATCTTAATAAACTGATAAATATAAAAGATTTAATTGTACACAGGTAGGTTTACAGGCAGAAGAAGCTAGGGCACGATTCAACACGTATGGAAAACAAGTAAAAAAAAACCGGCCAAGTGCGAGTCGGACTCGCACACGAAGGGTTCCGTATCATAATTCTTAATTTGTTGTTATAGCGGCAATAGAAATGCACAATCTGTGAAAATTTCAAAAATCTACCTATTACGGTTCTTGAGATACAACCTGCTGACAGACAGACGGACGGACGGATGGACGGACGGACGAACGGACGGCGGAGGCTTAGTAATAGGGTTCCGTTGGTTACCCTTTGGGTACGAAACCCTAAAAATTACTAATATAAAGGGCACCAAGACTCAGTAGTGGACGCTCTGGTGACATGTCTTGTTGGTAAAAATGTGTAACGTCTACGTCCTGCCAGAGTTGCAGAACATGTTTTGATAGTTGGGGGCCCAAGTAGTGTGCTAGCCACACATGAAAGGCTGCCCCGCCATCTGACGAAAAATCCCGGAATGCACCATCGTGCTGGTTGGCGACCAGATGAAAGGGCCCGATGGACATTCCCGGGGGGGCTCGGGCGTCCCCGCAGTCTCCAGACTAGTCCCCCAAAGATGTCGGCCTGTCAGGGCGTGCCTGAAGGTTAGCAGCTTGGAACCTCATTTCACTTCCTTCTCCTCAACCTCCATCACTCAAGTTTAACTAATGAACAGGAATAAAAAGAGAAAAGCTGTACAGCGGCAGCACGTCCTTTTGCATAAAGTGCACCTCTCTAATATACGAGGTCTGCACTCAAATCTCGCCGCAGTCCATCACCATCTTGAGACCGAGAAACCAGCGCTCTTGTTCCTGTCGGAGACGCAGATCGGATGTCCGTCGGACGTGTCATACCTGTCTTACCCTGGGTTTGCCCTGGAGCACCACTTTAGACCCCGCGCGGGCGTATGCATGTACGCCCGGGACGACATCTGCTATCGGCGTCTCCGCTACCTTGAAGACTCCAGGTTCTCGGCGCTGTGGGCTATGGTGGACACAGGTCTAGACAAAATTGTCTACGCATGCGTCTACCGTTCGCACGGCGGTGATTTGGAGACAACTGGGCTTACACAGCACCTGAGTGAGGCGGCGGATGCGGCTCAGCAGCGGTACCCTTCTGCCCAATTGGTGTTACTGGGGGACTTCAATGCCCACCATCAGGAGTGGCTCTTCCCATACCAGTGCATAGACCATGCTGGACGAGAGACGCGAAAGCTAGCGCTTGCGTTAAATCTTACCCAGCTGGTCCAGGGGGCAACGAGGGTGCCGGATGTTGATTCGCACACTGCCAATTGCTTGGACCTTCTGCTGACAACAGATCCAGACCGCTATTCGGTGTCGATTTCATCACCACTGGGTAGTTCCGACCACTGTTTGGTGAAGTCTGTGTCTGTCTACTCTCCGCCCGATCCTAGCCCAAGAGGCACCCGGCGGGTATGGCGATACAAGTCAGCAGATTGGGATGGCATGCGATCTTTCTTCGCATGTTACCCTTGGCAGCCTACTTGCTTTTCTTCCACTGATGCTACGTCGTGCGCGGACGCCGTGACGGATGTGTTGCGGAGGGGAATGGAGTACTACATTCCGTTCTCTAACATAGCAATATCTGGCGAAGCTCGTCCTTGGTTTGGTGCCGAGTGCAATCGCGCCGATGCGCTTAAGCACGCGGCGTACCTAGCATGGGTCGACGCTCGTACGCGCAAAGCAAATGACGTGAGTCAGAAGAAGAGAGCCTTCAACAGGGCTGCTAAGTCCTGCAAGAAGGTGTTGCGGAGGGCTCGGTTTGACCACATTAGCCGAATAGGGAACAAACTTGCTTCATACCCAGCAGGTAGTAAGGCTTTTTGGTCCCTGGCTAAGTCGGTCGAATCGAACTTCTGCCGCCCCTCACTACCACCACTGCTGAGACCCGACGGGACGCTGGCCCACTCCGCTGAGGAGAAAGCGAACTTGTTTGCTTCTTTGTTTGCGGAATCTTCACGTCTGGATCCTGGTGGCGCGACGCCCTCCGCCTCTCCTGGTGAATGCGAGTCGAGTATGTCGAACATTCGCATTCATCAGAAGGACGTCCGTGGGGTACTGCGTAACCTAGACGTGAACAAGGCTAGTGGTCCCGACGGGATACCGGCAATTGTTCTGAAGACTTGTGCGCCTGAGTTGTCTCCGATCTTGACACGCCTATTTCGCCTTTCGTTTGAGACTGGAAAAGTGCCGAAGGCTTGGAAGCAAGCTAACGTGCAGCCCGTGCCCAAGAAGGGTAGTCGAGCTGACCCGTCGAATTATAGACCCATCTCGGTAACGTCCATACTCTGTAAGACTATGGAACGCGTGCTGAATCATAAGCTCCTGGCGTACCTAGAAGCGAATGATATCCTTAGTGACCGGCAATACGGGTTTCGCCGAAATCGGTCAACTGGGGATCTTCTAGCGTATGCCATTCACATCTGGAGTGAGGCCATAGAGAAGCACGGGGAGGCACTGGCGGTCTTCCTTGACATCTCGAAGGCCTTCGACAGGGTCTGGCACGATGGCCTTATTAGTAAGCTTCCTTCCTTCGGTCTGCCCGCCGGTTTGTGTGATTGGATCGCAGATTTCCTGAGGAATCGGTCTATCCGAGTGGTCATAGATGGCTGCTCGTCTGGACTGCTGGATATTAATGCCGGGGTTCCTCAGGGGTCGGTGTTTTCGGCAACACTGTTCTTGCTGCATATTAATGATCTGCTTAAACCCGGTACCTTTGGGTATGCAGACGACCGCACTGTTGCTGAGAGATACGTGTCCGACGCACGAGCTGGTGGGTCGCAGATCCGGTCTCTCCGGGAGGCAATGGTTGAGCGCTTGAACGTGTCCCTACAGGCGGTCTCTGATTGGGGCGATGCCAATCTGGTCAAGTTCAATGCTGCTAAGACCCAAGCGTGTCTATTTTCCGCCAAAAGGAGCCAATTCCGCCCAGCTCCATCTTTCCGCGGTGAAACCGTGCCGATAACCGACCATCTTGAGCTTCTTGGGGTTACATTAACATCTACTCTCAATTTTGGCCCTTACATAGAGGCAAAAGCTCAAGTGGCTGCAAAGAAGTTGGGGATTCTGGCTAAGGTGAGACGGTACTTCACGCCGGAACAGCTGCTCAAACTCTATCAAGCGCAAGTTCGATCGTGTATGGAATACTGCTCTCATCTTTGGGATGGATCTGCCAGATACCAGCTTGATGCCCTTGAGTCAATTGAGAAACGAGCCAAGAGGATCATCGGCAATGAGAGGCTCGTCGCGTCGAAGCTCCAAAGTCTTGAACATCGACGACGAGTTGCTAGCCTGTCGGTTTTTTACCGGTTGCATTTTGGGGAATGTGCGACGGAATTGCATAATTTTTTTCCGCCAAGCCCGTTCCATCATCGGACCACAAGACGAACGGCGATGCGCCACCGGTACATGGTGGACATCCCACCCATACGCACAAAACGTTTTGGGAACACATTCATAGTGCGTACAGCTAAGGAGTGGAATTCCCTGCCGGAGTCTGTGTTTCCTGATAGCTACAACCTGGGAGTCTTTAAATCAAAAGTGAATAGGTTATTTCTAGGCAAGCGTGCTCCATCTTCGACCACATCCTCGCTTACGATCAGGTGAGATAGTGGTCAAACGCGTGCCTATCAACAGTAAAAAAAAAAAAAAAAAAATGTTTGAAGTAGTGCTATTCTGCAACAACATTTTCATGTCTCGACAGCGGACTCCGAGCTGAGTTTAAACATAAGACCTTTATGTTGTGTGCAATAAAGTTCACTTTGTGAGCTTTGTCACCCAGGTGAAGCTCGATATCGAAATGGTTACTTACAGAATAGACTAGCTGCTCCACTCAGAGCGGAAGTGGCATTTGATGCTTCCCAACCCAAATCACAGTACTAGCTAATATAGTACTAGCGTCCTACCCCAAAAAAAAAAAAAACAAAAAAGTGTACGTGTGACGTCACGCGTATCGCAATTGCACCTTACACTTCTGCACAGTATACCCCAACCGTTCACCAAATTCGGCCGCTAACGTCTCGATACAACAAACAACTCACACATAGGACCGTGTCAAAATAAATAAATATCACGCTTCTCGTAAACATGGCGCGACTGACTTTAACAGCCAGCCCTTTGTGAGCTGTTAGAGTTCTGTGGGGTTTTACAGGGGTTTTTGACGACTTTAAAGACTTATCTAAGGGTTCTATGGGGTCTTGGCACCGTCAAGTTCTTACAGCAGCATGTGTGGCGCTAATTTAAGAACCTTGGCGCTACTGGTGTTGGAACTAGGATTTTTGTCTTTTTCGAGGACATTTGTCAAATTTGTGCTTCGTGTAAACATGGCGCGACTGACTTTAACTGCTTGCCCTTTGTGAGCTGTTAGAGTTCTGTGGGGTTTTCAGAGGTTTTTGAATGTCTTTGACCAGTTCAAGGTCATTTGTGAGAGCTGGCTGTAAAGATTAGTACCACTATTGCTTTTTCTTCTTTTCGTGTCGATTGAATCATTTTAAATTTTGTCTGGCCAGTATTGAGAAAACTTTATAGCCCTATTGAGCTGTACAGATCTGTGTGAGAAGCAAGTGATTTGCAGGGTTTTTGACGATTTCAAGGTTAGGCGGCAGTAGTTAATTTGACGTATCTACTTCTCATGTGTGGTGAAAAATCTGTACACCTGGGTTTTGAATGCCTAGCCTTTTCCCGTTTATGTAGGACCGTGTGGAAATAAATAAATATCGCGCTTCTCGTTAACATGGCGCAACTGACTTTAACTGCCAGCCCTTTGTGAACTGTTAGAGTTTTGTGGGGTTTTCAGAGGTTTTTGACACATTCAAGGGCAATTGTGATAGCTGGCTGTAAAGATTTGCGTCACTGCTGCTGACTGCTGAGTGGTTCAGGAGGGCTAAAAAGGCCAAGCAGAATCAGAACGCACATCACGCTACCCGTCACTGTCAAATTTTCCCAATCAACCTTGAACCTAATGCGTTAGCCATACAGATGAAAATTAAATTTGACAGATTGTTGTGAGGTTAATATTATGATTCTGCTAAAGTGGTATTTATAGACCCGCAGATCAGAGTGTCAATGGGTTTTTGAAGATGTCAAGGTTAGTTGGCAGTAGCTGATTTGACGTTCTTCTCATGTGTGTTGAAAAATATTTACACCCAGGTTCTGGATGCCCTTTCCCATATTATGTAGGATCGTGGCAAAATAAATAAATATCTCGCTTCTCGTAAACAGGGCGCGACTGACTTTAACTGCCAGCCCTTTGTGTGCTGTTAGAGTTCTGTGGGGGTTTTAAAGGGATTTTTGAAGGGTTTTTGACCACTTGAAAGACTTATCTAGCAGTTCAGTGGGGTATTGACCCTATCAAGTTCTTACAGTAGCAAGCGTGGTGCTACTGATGTTGGGGCTAAGATTTTTTAAATCTTCGAGAACATTTGTAATTTTTGTTTTAAACCGGATATTTAAATTTTGCTGTTGTTATGCTAAACATGGTCTACTTTAACTGTGAGGTATCGTTATGAGGGTGTTAAAGATTTTAGGGGTTTTAAAAGGGTTTTTTGACAGGTCCAAGTGTTTCAGTGGAAAAAAAGCCAAAATATGGACCATACCGGACGAACCTACTCTACTGCTACACTTTTGACGATCTTGGTAATTGTTAGGGTCGTTCACAGTCGGTCAGTACTCATTGAAATCTAAAGTACTGACTGAAAAAATGTAGGTACAGAACCCAAAACAAACAAGCGTGCAGCCTAACCATTTTTTATCTTCAAGAAAATTAATTTTTGCATTATAATGCCCCACCGTTTTGTCTCTGGTTCGCTTCGAGATTAAACGATTGTTCGTAATTTAAAGCCTTTGCGAACACGTTTTTATTAAATTTGGAATGAAGGACCATAGAGTCGTTTTGTTTTTATGCGAGAATTATTTTTTAAAACGGCAACACTATACGGTATTTAATGATGTAATTTTCGCGAAAGGTACACATATTTTATTTTGTTGTTCTTTATGATTTTGTTTGCTTGCGTTTAAAATATTAATCGGTTTTCGAGGTTTTGGTTTAGTGTGAATGAGTCATTTAGGGACATTGTGACTTTATTTGTTTTGTTTTATAATATAAGTAACTGCGTAATACTTACGTAAGAGGTTTGAACGACAGTAATGGTCATGAGTATCCTCTTACTTTTCTTAAGATATCCCAATTTATTTGGGTTCGGCAAGACATGGTTATGGTCTACTGAGAAAATATCTTGTCCCTTAAGATGATGTCACTGGTTTTTGTTCTGGTATAGAAATACCAATTAACTTCAATACAGTTTCTCTATTCTTCTACGTCCATGAATTTCTATGACAGTTTTTTCAATTACACCTCTTCTCCTTTTTTTTTAAACATGACATCTTCATAACTTGATACCACACCAAATTAGCAATGCAAGCCATTTATATTAACTTTAATCTTATTTACAAGTAAGGCAGCTGACACATTTTTCGCGTTCCCAGACCAAAATAACGAAAAGAGAACTAAAATAAATAAAAACGATATCTTCGCGCCATTTCTATTACAGAATAAAAAAAGGAAGACAAAAACCCTTACCAGCCAGCAAGTGAACTAAAAAAAAAGAATTTACTCTACTTAATCATTGCCTCATAAACAGCGGGTATATTAAAAAATAATTTGAATTCAGAATAAACCTCTTTAGGTCCGGACCCATGTCATTTTTGGAACCTAATTTAGCTCCGAAATCACTAACGTGTAGGTGTTATAACAAATTGACAATCTCAAAAGGATATCAATAAAATAAAACACATTTTTATGTGGATACTAACAAACTGAAATTAAGATCTTTTAAACAAAGTGTTCATGCGACACTTTTGCCCTCGGCTTTTGACAGATATCATTTTGACACATGTAATTTTTTCATCAATCCATTCTCAACCCAATTCGCGAAATGTCAGAATAGCAATTAGCATAACATCGTTCTAAAGTTCCTCCCTTTTGATGAAAGCGAATTTCAATCTGATTGTCACTTCAAGAGATGGTAATAAAAAGCTAATAAAGCCTGGTACAGACCAGCGACTGCTAATAATCTTATAATAGTGTCCGCTATAACACATCTCACGGTAACTGAGGCCATAAGGCAGTTACACACTGCCGTATTTTGCAGTTGCGTTTGCAATAAAATAATTAGTTTCAGGTAATTATTTTGAATATCGTTTTGATGGTGTAGAATGATATTTCTTGGTATTTGCTTTTTTTAAAGTGTGGAGTTATTGAACAGATGTTTTGTTTTGATATCATTTTTGTGGATTCTTTATAAGGGTTTTATCAGGGTTTTGATTCTACGTCACATCCACGGTAACTGAGGCTATAAGGCAGTTGCACACTTCCGTATTTTGCAGTCGCGTTTGCAATAATATAATTACTTTCAGATATTTATTTTGAATATCTTTTTACTGTTGTAGAATGTAATTATTTCTTGGTGTTTGTGTTTCCACAACAATGTTGCAATTTTATTTTTCTATTGAAATGCATTAATAGGTCTAGATATGAACCACATCCTTATCTAGACTCAAACCAGGTTTCCCCACATATGATCATAAAATTATAATGACCCGATCATAACGTGGCCATACGACCATTAAACTGAATACTGATAACTACTCATACGCTACAATGCAAATACTAGTACTTCCATACAATGTACTCGTAATTTTATTAACTGCCCGTTGGTCTCGCGGTCGCAAACGCGACTGCCGAGTGTGGAGTCCAGGGTTAGATTCCCAGGTCGGTTAAGAGCTCTATCACAGAATTGCGTTTCATTCACAAAACTGCTGACTCATCGCATTATTGTAAATTAATTTAAAGAATATTAAAGGGAATATGAATTGACTGTAAATTGATTAACTGTAAATTTCTCCTGTAATCCTGTAAATTTTTCGTTCAGAATTACACTTCAGAAAAATAAATTAAATATCTTTATGACTATGATTAGTCAAAAAGATGTATAATAATAAGTGTTTATAGTACCTACTAGAAAACTTAACTTTTATATTTATTCATATACGTGATATTATATTTTAATGTAATATGATTTCAGAACGAAAGCAGGCCATGCAAATTACTATGAGACGCCATGTTGAATAAAAAAATTATAAAACTATTCCTTTTGTGCATGAAAAATCCAGCTTAAATTCACGAAAGAATATTTTTCCTTAATTGATGGTATTTTTCCCTCTTTTTCCGTACCTACATTTGATGGCCGAAAATGAAACATCTCCTTTATGAGCTTCTGACTACCCGTAACGACTATCAAAGATGTACAAATGATAGCCAGAACCAACATTTTTTTTTGCGGTTGGGAAATCATCAAATGACTCCTCTCGCTCTGGGCGGAACAGGAGGGAGCGTCAGACTCTTACTGATTAAAACCCATCCGTGTCCCTCCTAACGCCCTTAACGTTCCAGGGCTGCGCTGCGGTGACTCTAGAAAAAAATTCGCAGCTCTGGCTGAGGGCCTACAGCTTAACGTGCTTTCTGAGACATGAAGAGACCTCGGCAAGGCAGCTGTTATTAACCACGGATTCTTTTTCTTTTTCCATCTTGTATTTTCGGTCAGTATGTCCTAAGGTTTGCAATAAAAAATGTCCACACAACGGTTACAAACATTTATGAGATCAGAATCGTCGTAAAAGTCTTTAAAAGTGGTAATTTTGCTAAATAATTAAATAATAAACGATGTGTGCTGAACGATAAGAAGTTTTTATGTATTATTTTTATGGAGAATATTATTTTTGATGCATTGGAATTCAGGTGGTGTAAGTTTATATAGGTTTAAAGAGAAAGTCAAGTTATATAATGTTATTTTTCTTCTTTTATAAAGCAGTAGAACTGATTTTAGCTTCGGTGTTATCAGTCTTTTTATTCTTTTGTATTTTTAATGGCATTGAAAAATAAACATTTTAATTTTAAACTAATTAAATCTTGGTCAAAAACAATTTATTAGCTGCAGCCTGCGGATTTAGTACTTCCCCTTTTGTAAATTACTAACTGACCAGGCAAACTTTGTTTTGCCACATAAAAAAATAGGTTTACCGACCAAATATACACAAAAAAAAAATCATGAAAATCGGTCGAGCCGTTTCGGAGGAGTTCGGTAACAAACACCGTGACACAAGATTTTTATATATTAGATTTGATTTTGATGTAACCTATATAATATTACTGTACAAAACCAATATTACTGTAAATCCTATGTTGATGAAACTTCTTCAACACGGGCTTGAAAATATTTTTTAAAGAGGAAACGCGGGTGGAGAGACTTTGTAAATAAAAAGTCATAATTTGAGGTTTGGCTCTCGTCAGTTTCCTCCTCCATATTGGACCGATTTACAAGATATTTCATAAAGTGAATAAGAAAGATATATTCTGTGTCTCCATTTTGATGATTTACTAGAACCTTCACAAAATGCTCAAAATTGTCCGATAAATTGCTGTCAACAGAGCCCTGGTGTACAAATTTGGCAACTATTCAATAAAAAGGGTAACATAGGGGCACGGTATATACCCACAAAGATATTTTATTAACAGAATAAGAAGGACAGGAAGATGATGATGACTTATAAAACCCAGCAGAAGCCATCAAGAGATCTAGAACCTTTCAGCAAACATGACATCATTTTAATTTTAAAATGGTAACCTCAAAATTTTAATGTAACCTAATCTACTAAACAAAACAAACATTACAGAACCAATTAACAACCCAGTCAATAACTTCGAGACTCTTCGTACATCTTCGTGAATCTTCGGAACTGTTCGTTTAGTTATACCTTTCTCAGTCGCACTCATGTTAAGTCGTATGTTTTGTCTCGTTTCAATTGCAGCCGAAGCCCATTCACACCTGCACATTATTATATTTGTTTATTTGTTTGTTCGACGCGTTTTATTTTAGTGGCGCTTCGTGGGTAAGGGCGTGCGTGAAATTTTTGGTTTTGGAATTTTAAGGATTCTTGGTGGTGATGTAATGGCGCTATCGTTTGTTGTTTCAAGTACATTGTTTTCTGCTAAATGCTTGTGTGACGTATTTTGTTTTATTTTTCTTGTTGTTTACGGGAGTCTAAAGAAGCTGAAGTACGTACTGAAGAGTCAAACTTCTAAGCAGGATATTAAATATTACTTAAACGGTTAAATGAATGGGACATAGCTGTGTACTGTTTACTTGAAAATTATGCTATAAATTAGATACTGTATTCCTAATAAGAACGATGCACTGTCGCTTCAGTAGATACAAACTGGCAATTTTTTTTTTAAATTATAGTAATAGTAATACGATACGGCTTGTATTGTGAGGAGGTTCCTTTCTCTGGAGCCCTATCCACCGGTGGCTTGGGCACCGGCGGACTACTACTTTTTTATATTTTTATGTTTTTTAGAGATAAATTTAAAAATATAATTTGTATGTACATAAGAATAAATAAATGAAATAATAATAATAAAAATTTATTTCGGAAATCATCCATATGCACTAGTAAAAACACTTAACACTTACATTTTTGTAATACAGAACTCGGCAGAATTAGGATTCGGGAATGTCACTGTCACAAAAAAGGCAAATACTGAATAACAGATATCATTTGGCATCTATTTGTTATTATGTTTTTAAGGTAACTAAGGACTTTTTAAAGTACACACAATACCTATTAAAAAAAAAAAGTAAAGTAAAGTTTAATTAGTGTAAGTAAAGTGTTATTATTATTTATTATAAAAACCCAGTAGGTACAGTGCCACTACATACTCGTACTCAACATCAGAAAACGCATTTACCCTTATCCTCGACCGTCGCAATTCTATACATCTCGTTACCGCCTGCTTATAAATTTGTCTGTCAGTCCGTCTGGTGGCGCGCATCTCGGGAACTATATTACCTGCTAAACATATCTGTACAGCGAGAGTTATTGCCCCAGTAATTGTTTGCTGAAGTGTTATTGAGTGTTTTAACATTTCTTTTGGGTCATTCAACTGTTGGTTTTGGCATTGTTTGTGTTTTTCTGCTGTACTAAAGTGACAGTCCATAACTTGAACTTCTAAAAATAGTTACAGGTTTGTTGTTTCTACAAAAAACTTCGTATGTTACGGACGGTCACCCATCCAAGGACCAACCTCGGCAAGTGTTAATTGGTGGAATTCCCTTAAATAGCTAACTATGCATTTCTACCTACTCATTTTACAAAATATATATTTTTTTATTTGATATACTCCTACTAAGGCTCAATATGAATTTGCTCTTGACTGTAGTCTAGAGTAGAATGGAATGGAATGCTCTTTATTTATTCTTTTATTCTTTGTCTAGGTCAGAGATGACAGAGTATCTCATTAAATTTGCGAAACCTAGGCGTACCACTAAAAAGTGAAAAATAAAAAAGAACTTTTTAACAAAAAAATAAAACCGACTTCCAAAAACAATACACGACTTCCAAAAAGTATTGGAGCCTATATCGAAAGGGCAGAAATTTATTCCCCGTTATTTTCCAGCTCGAGAAAAGTGGAGTTGAAACATTAATGCTAGTATAGATTTTTTAGAAGAAAAGTAAACTTAAGATTTGCCTGTGTCTGTGTTTCCGAACGCTTACAACCCTAACCTCTTCAAAGTTAGAGTGAACAGGCTCCTTCTATGTAGGCTCGCTCCATCGTAGACTTGTCTCTGCCACCTCTGACCTAGACTAAAGTCAAGAGGAATCCATCTCAAATTAAATAAAAAAGATTTAGGTAATTTATGCAATCAGAAACAAACATCCAAACACAACTTATTGTTAAACAATTACTTAACCAAAAAACACACAGAATATAACAGTCTCACAACCGACACCTACAATATTTATGACCCCATTATTTTCCTCAATACAAACATTTACTAATATTTTCATGTAACCTTATCTCCCCGATTGGATAGAGTCATTATCATTACGCTATGTAACACGATAGGGACTAAGCAGAGGTGTAACAAACCGACAACTGATGAGAACGAATGGTTCTGTAGTTGAAATAGGCATACGGATAAACATGTTAGAGTATTTTATAGTCGCCATTAGTGTTTACTATAAAATTGGGAGTTTTTTTTTAATGTTGTCTTTGGTAATGTTGGATAAGGTTACAGCTTGGACTGTCTATGGTTATGGTCGATTTGTTTTTTTAAGTGTCAAATCGATGTGATGTTTCGGATTTGTAAACAGTTCTGCTTTAAATAGTTTATGTTACTTTGTGGGTGAAAGATCTGACTCTGCCTCTCTCTTACTACAATTAGTACTTTCCTAGATAAAAAAATAATAACTCGTCCGTTTGAAGGATTTTGAAAAAATATTGAACACGTATTTTTTTACATTTCAAAACGATAAAAAAATATAAAGATAAAGCGCATCAAAGTTCAAGATTGGGGGCTAGTGGCGTCAAAAAAGAAAAAATGAACCAACCAAACCAACCATTACCATGAACCATTGAACCATTTTCTAATGTAGACTAGTGATACCTATAAAAATAATAATATTATAATAACATTTTTTTAAATAGATAACCCTAAAAACACGGAAATTGAACATACGTACATATTTCTTGAGGTAAGGGCAGCGTACCGGCGTGATGTTATTATATAAAATTTAAAAACCTAAATCTTTTAAAAGCACTTAAAGGTAATGACAACGGAGCTTAGGGCTGTTTGAAAGTTGAAAAGGCATGAAAAAAAATTACCAACAACATCGTTGGATCTTGAGTTTGCCACCTGCCATTTAATATTACTTTGTATTAAAAAAAAGTTGCCTCACACTATAAATTGCTCCTGTATCGTGAGTGCGTACAAACTTAAAAATTCACATGTACACAAACAACCAGATTCATATTTTCAACGTTTTCGGAATACTTTCGCAGTCAGTGTTTACAGATAGCTACAACCTGGGAGACTCCCAGTTTCAATAGGGAATATGCATGAAAAACATATTTATCATCTATTCAGTTTATCTAAAATATACAAAAATATAATACTAACAGTGAAAATAGAATAAAGATTACTCGAAAAACGAAGGAGATATAATTATTTTAAACAAATATATCTGTCCCTCTCGCGAAAACGCTGTTTTCTATGGCAGCTGTATAGGCGTCATGGACAATGACGTCAAATTTTACATCGGACTTCTCTTTCTAATTGTAATCTTTGAAGCTTTATAACTTCATCGCTGATGAAGGTATTTAAAAAATAATATCATGATTGTTTACTAGAGCTAATAAGTATTTAATTTTGCAAAAAAAAAATTCGCATGCATATTCCCTATTGTCAAGAGTGAATAGGTTACTTCTAAGCAAGCGTGCTCCATCTTCGACCACATCTTCGCTTACCATTAGGCAAGATAGGGGTTAAACGCAAAACGCAAGCCAATCAATACCGCTGCAGCTGGTGCTGCTTATTTTCACTTAAGAAGCAGTTTGTGCTCTTCTATCTACACCTATTTGTTCTTCCTCTTTTAAGTGTTTTGTGTGTACACAATCAATTATTAAAAAAGAATACGGCGGACCCGCTTCCTACTAACCAAAAACGCTGCGATTCCTTACAAAACCACGTCCCGTATATCCCCAGCTCAACACTTAACCAAAAGTAATGGAACGTCACTCCGACGTGTAGGCTCCGTCAATAATGTTGGTTCGTTTGTCCCTGGCCATATCGAAAACAGTGGGCGGTACGATTGAAAGGCAGCGTGATTTGATTTGAAATCACGGTAGCTTATGGCGAGGTGATGGTTTCTCACTTATGGTGTGCGAGGGCATGGGAAACTAAGTTGTGTGAATGTTGTTACTGTTGTTAGTAGCCAGTAATAATGTATAAGTAACGCCATAGAACAGAGGCACTTTGTGCAATTTTATCGGCGAATGCTTTTGTCGAAATGCCAAAATATCAGGGTTTGATCACGTAACATTTCAACAGCGTGACAGTCAATCCGACGACACTACCATCATTTGTAGATCTTTGGCAATCGTTACGGACTGCCAGAAGCCAGTAAATCTGACTCCAGTCCAGCCAAACAGTACCGTGTTACCCAGTTAATGGGTTGTGGAGGTCTGGTAGGCAACCGCTCCACGTAATGTACTGGTATTCAGCTGAATCCGATTTCAAAAACAAACGGAGCAAATCTACGAGTACATCGCAACAAAAAAAACCGCGACGCCATCCAACTAACAGCAAACGCATTAGTTTGTGAGTTTGTGAGGTTGTAGGGGGATATTTTTATACGGATGGGAAATCATCAAATGCTTCCTCCGAGTGACGCAGGAGGGAGTGTCAGACTCTTACTGACTAAAACCCATCCGTGTTCCTCCTAATACCCTTTGCTTTCCAGGGCTACGGTGCCTCCTTCGAACAGATTCCTAAGCAGGTTGTAGGGGGTAGTCTCTGGATCTATTGAACCGATTTTGAAAATTCTTTCACCAATAGAAAGCCTCGTTATTTGTGAGTGTCATAGGCCACATATAAAGCATTTAATTTTTGCATGTGTGAATCATCGGTAGTCAATATCGGCTTAACCTTGTGCATTAGGTTGCCCTATGAATATGTCAAGTGTGTGGTTTCTTATGAATTAAAATTTGGCCACGAAATATTCAAAAATCTGCAAATAAAATCTAAGAATTGCAAATCTTTTCAAGAAGTACTCCACAGCAAAACACAATCGTAATCACCAATTCAAATCCAATTAAACCAACAGAATCTTCACCTCAACCAATAAACGAGTCTCCCCGACAACGCCCGATCTCGCCCGAAGGCTCCCGATCTTAATCGAGGGCCGTTCGGAACGTTTTACGTTGCGCCCGCGCCGTTTATCAGTAACCTGATACTTTTACATTGAACCTAAGACTTTTATATGTCGTAAGAACCTTTTAGTTTCAGAATTGAAATGTTTAACGTGATTTTTCATTGTGTACGTGGGTTTTTGGGGTCCGTGTGTCATTTGAGGATTTTTTTTTTCGAAGAATGTTACTAAGTGGAAGGTACCACCAGAATAGAAGGAGAATAGGACCTTAGATTCATACGAGTTCGTACTCATCATTGTTAGTTCGTTTGTAAGAACAAATGTACAGGAATCTCCTTTAAATCTATCTATTTCTAGAGTTCTACAAATATGCGAGGCGCTTGCACAGTAGCAAATCCATGGGACAGCGGAAATGAGGGGCGCAGCAAAAGCAAACTTCACAGACATTTTAAAGTTTGAATCAATATAAGATTATACTACTCATGCAATTTTACATATCTCAGGCAACACTACAAATAAAATAGTAACGTGAAATAAAGCCATTTCACACAAAACACGAGTCATGCTTTACGTCACCTGTGTGAAGGCACGTGTCAGATTGAGTTATGGATGTAGGATTAAATGAGCAAAGATCTATAAAAGCTTGCCATGTAAACTCTTTGTAAATGAGGTTATTTCCAAATTCGAATTAACTAGTGAATTCACTTTCTTCTACTACACGAAAATCCAAAATTTTCCCACTTGATACAAGACGAAAGCCAATTAAACCTTTTTTATTTCTTTCCTTTTTAATCAATAACGAATAACAAAGCCATTTCACACAAAAAACGACACATGCTTTATGTCACCTGTTCGAAAGCACGTGTAAGATTGAGTTATCCTCTCGAAAGCACGTGTAGCATTGAGTTATTCTCTCATACCGATGTACGGAACCCGTGAATTATGTGATATGTGTCCAGCGACACTTACGTGGGGACGTGTTGTTTTATTTATTTTTGTTGTTATGGGAATTAATTTGAATACCTTGCCTGGTCATTGTTTAGGGTTAAATTAAAAAATATTTACATATATGCTTGGAGTTTGTAAAATATGTTTCGTGAATTTCCAGTTATCAGTAATAATATGGACGCTATAGCTACAGCATATTTTTTTTATGGATAGATAATCATTAAATGACTCCTCCCGCTCTGGGTGAAGCAGAAGGGAGTATCAGACTCTTACTGACTAAAACCCATCCGTGTTCCTCCTAGTGCCCTTTGCGTTCCAGGGCCGCGGTGACATTTTCAAACAAATTCCGCAACCATCTACAACATTATTAATGCTGTCGCTAGATACTCCTTGCAAAGTTCGAAGCTTATCTTCCTTTTATCGTGTTCTTCATTGCTGAAGGTCGTGCCCGTCCTGATAAGTTTTGAAGGGTTAACTGACGAGTGGTTTCGGCTCTTCTCGGTTAGCCCGCCACACATTCCCAACCACTGCAACTCCTGAAAGCCAGAATCAACAGCGGCGACAACTAGAAAAAGCCGAGCCAATGAAGCCCGACGAGTACCGGCGAAACAATTCAACTGTCTTGGATCCCGCAACGAAATTAATCAGAAAAGTACAGCGGAGGAGTAGGGAAAAAAAACCACTCGGGTAGTGGTCACAGTCACAGTGAGTCCTGTAATGTGATTATGTCAAAATCCGAGAACACTTAAGTAAATATCAAATGTGTTGTCAATTTATCCCATCCAGGAGGAATGTACAACCAGTTTATTCTGGAAATACTTCACTGCGAAAACTTCATCATCGTCATTCTATCTTGTTTGAATGCATTGACAGCTCACTTCAAGCACTTCAAGTTATCACCTTGATGTCATCAGACCATCCAGCGGCTGCGGAGTCCTGCAGCACCTGCCTCGGCTGGGCCATGGTGGCCCGTGTGGACAGCGTGATTCGTAAACGTCTGCGAGGTCTTCACATACGTAGCACAAATGTTATGTGTTTGCTGAAAAATATATCCAGAATTGTTCTTTAGGAACCAGAGGGAGTAGCAAGAATATTTTGACGTAAGTAAGTATAGTAACATAAAGTAAAATTTTATCATGGCTACAATACTCGTTTTGCACATAATATTTATTTCAATTAGATGCTATATTCATATTTTTAGGGTTCCGTACCCAAAGGGTATCCAAGGGAACCCTATTACTAAGCCTCCGCTGTCCGTCCGTTCGTCTGTCGTAATAGGTAGAAAGTTGAAATTTTCACAGATTATGTATTTCTATTGCCGCTATAACAACAAATACTAAAAATGAAGGTTTATAGTACGGTATACCCTTCGTGTCCGACTCGCACTTTGCCGGTATTTGAATGATATAAATTGTGTATGACCCATAAAATTAAACTAAAATACTGTGGGGTAGTAGTTTTTCACATTCTAAATTCACTAACGTTAACGTTACTGTGTATCAAAAATATTCGTGGGTAATAACTATATAGGGTTTACCCTTAATGCAGCCAACACACAATCAAAGAAAAAAAAAAACTGGTACTGGATACCAACAAATACACAGACACTCTTACATAATAAATAAAGAGAAATAAATAAAGTTATTTCATAAACAGTTATTTATTATTCATAATAATGTTATTTATTTTATTAATGTCCGGAGAGGCGTTAAGTTACCTTTTTATTTAAACATGCTTATGTTAAGTGGTTACACATGAACGATCGATCGTATCGGGGTTCGTTCCCGGCTGAGTTATTGTTATGTGTCTCTATTATTTTAGATGGAAATATTGTTGAATTTCGTTGGTGTGTTAATCAATGATGGTATAGTAAAGAAAATAAATATATCATCATCTGCCTAGCCTTTTCCCAACTATATTGGGGTCGGCTTCCAGTCAAGCCGGATTTAGCTGAATACCAGTATTTTACATGGAGCGGCTGCCTACCAGACCTCCACAACCCATTAACTGGGTAACACGGTAATTCATGGCAAGACTGGAGTCAGATTTACTGGCTTCGGACTATCCGTAACAACTGCCAAAGATCTACAAATGACAGCCGGGACCAACGGCTTAACGTGCTTTCCGAGGCACGGAGGAAACTCGGTATGTTAAGATGGTCACCCATCCACAGACTAACCTTGGCAAGCGTTGCTTAACCTTGAAGATCGATATTTATTTTTTATTTTACAGCCGCACGGCTGTAAAATAAAAAATAAATAATTAAAGTAAATAAATTCACCTATAAAAAAAACGAATCATAATGGCCATGCCTTATAATATGTATCTCCCGTCATTCAATAGTTTTGAAACTACATAATATATAGAAAGGTTAACATTGGAGGTACACTCGATACACACAATATGGGAACAAGGAAACTTAATTTAAAACAATAATATTCTGTGCCATAAGTATTGTGTATCCAAAAGTAACTAATGTGTTGTAAATGACGTCATAAAATATTTAGATTTACTTAGTTCCCCCTTTCCCTGTTATATATTTGATATTTATTAGTATATTACTTAATATTGTATGTATTTGTTTTATATTATTATGTATGTCTCTCTATTAATATTATTTATGATGTTTGTACACTGACCGCTCTAAATCTAGCTTCTTTAGTTCAGTCCATCCAAAGGTTGTCTGTAAGAGATTGCCCTGTGCGATAAGACCGCCCATTGTACACTAGTTTTATAAGCGTTTTTACTGTGCTTGTTATGAGGTGTACAATAAAGTAAATAATAATAATAGGTAATAATAATGTTGGTAATAAGCGCGTAAACCCGCTAATCGTCAGATTCCAATAGAACATTTTTAATCTTTCTGTCTTTGAAATTACGAAACGAAGTGAAGAGTAAAGACACACCATGTAATTAATTCGAAAATTAAAATAAAAAAAAAATCAACAGACAGCCTGGTAGAGCAAACATCACTCCAATTGGATCCCTAGTCGATAGATCTGATCCCAAGGCAGCATTATCAAAAAGCCTGCATCGACTTAAATTAAACATTAAAAAAAACACTTAACATCACACCTACCAATTGCAATTGCAATTGCAAGGCAGGCTAATCATAAACCTGCACGATGGCTTATCAGCATCGTTCTCAGAACCCGACGGGTCGCGGAATTCTCTCTGAAGAGGGAATTGAGCCACCAAACCAATTTGGATCTGTGGTAGTCTTTGCCGGTCTCCTCACGACAGAGAAGACGAAAGAACTCACGAAACTAAGAATTGTGTCACTATTTTTAATTGTTCATATAAAATACAGTAATCTATTAGTCTTCTCAATCCCGATTGAATCCTCGGTGCAATACGTTTTTTTCTTCCATTCTGTCCTATCAGCCGTCACGCTATCACTAACTGGCTTTTCCTTCATATCGCTCCTCACACAATCCATCCATCTTTTCTTCGGCCTTCCTCTCCCTCTCCATCCATTCACATATATATTCATAACTATTTTCTAGTTACATGCGTTTCATCCCTCCTCTTCACATGACCATACCAAGGCCTAAAATTAAACATTTAAAAATTGTCTATCCCTTCACATTACACCTACCAATTGAATCCTCGATCCATAGATCTGGTCCCAAGGCAGCATCATCAAAAAGCCTGCACGATGTACTATCAGCATCGTTCTCGGAACACGGCGGGTCGCGGGGATTCGGCCCCCGCTGTGTCGGTAATTCACGCCACTCACACCTCTCCGGATTGCAGGCTGTGTGCGTGGAGCAAGATGTCTTGGTGCTTTGGTAAAGGATTAGTAGTTTTTAAGATTTTCGTAGTTTTGTTGGTAGAATGTAGTATGTTTAGTAGAGAAGTTTATATAATAAGACAGCTTTAAAAATATCTATTTTTTTTTATTTGTTATGGGTTCTGACTCTAGTATATGTCAGAGATGACAAAGACAAAGTTAATTTCTAAACAAAATTTGATTTGATTTGATTTTTGAGTGACAATGTTCTTAACTAGATATTCAAAGTTATTAATCACGTACTCGCGGTTTTGGGAAGCCTTATCACCATTATATCTCGGATTAGTGAATCTATCAATTATCAAATCGTATGGTTTGGTTTTGCATTATAATCGGTTGCCATAACAATGGTATGAAATTGAAAGATCATCTGTCATGTGCAGATTTCACTTAGATATAATGAAAAAACCAATCAGAGCCTGCGGTTCTGGGATTTAAGAAACTTATTTTGAAATTGAATTGAATGAGCAATAAGTAAAGTACTGGGGATAATATTTCTACAATGGCTATATCCATTCTATTTTAAGATTGTATTCGAGTATTCTTTTACACCAAGTATCAAGACCTCTCAGTCGCTCCACACGCAGTAATATATTGATGATGCTGTAACAGACTATTGTGATCTTTTGTTAGATTATGATAAGTGAGATAACTTATTCCAACTTAATATAAACGTCTCGAGGTACACCCTAGTGTGGAGATGGCTTTATCTCACTCGCAACAATGTGTGGAGGGGCTTAAGTTAGGAAAATTAAGTTATAAATACTGTGCTGTTAATCTATTAAAACAAAGTGCTGTTGGGCTTTCACCTGCTGTTTATTTTAGCAGAGGATTCTGTGAATGATTTTATTGGTGGTCTATCCCTTGGGTAACTAATGAGAAGGAAGAGTTTACATGCGATTTGCCAGAGATTTCATGATTGTAAAGTTTTAGGTAATTGTAAAATCTGTGTGAAATAGCAACAAATATGTACGTATTGTGTTTTTTGCAAAAGCCAAAAATCGATTGTGTTAAAGTTTTATGAATCTATTTTTCAGCAAACTTACTCGAAGACTAACTCGTACGATTCAACCCATCCATTTTTTGGCACGTAATCATGTGTATTTTGCATTAGTGCGACAAGTACTTTTCCCGTTTCCTTAAGTATTTCGGGAAATCCTCTCTTAGTGCTCCCCTCACTCCCCAAGAAACCTACATGCCAAATTTCATCTTTCCACGACCAGCAGTTTCGGCTGTGCGTTGTCTGTCAGTCACTCAGTCAGTAACGGAAGAATTTTATACGAAGTCGCGGGAAAAAGTTAGTTAATGAAAAAGTTGTAGAAATAAACGTTTAGTTAGTAAAATAACGAATGTAAAACGTAGTTATTCGTGGAAATGTAGTGGATTGTACTGTATCCACCCTTAGATTTAATTTAATTTTATATTATGTAATCCTCAAAGTACTATTGTTTTTTTTTTAAGTCAAGCCTTATCCACATTAGTCTGTCCACAGAAACTATGTCCAGATTCATCCGCTCGCCAGTCACAGTTTGTTTTACATGATAATTGTGAAGACTTACGACCAACATTCAATATGAACGGGATTTATTATATTTATAAAGCATTTCCAAGTTAATCTTGTGGTAGAGAATATTTTATTGAGCTGTAATTGTTTCATTGCACTGCAAAGGCGTTCTTTCAATCTGATTTATATGTAGTTTAATTGTACAATCAGCAAATAGTCGTATTTGCTTAAGTTCTTAGGCAACGCTTGGAGTTTCCTTGCGTGATCGAATCAGGAATGATGATATCCGCAAGAGAATTAAGGTGACCGACATAGCCCAAAGGATCTCCAAACTAAAGTGGCGGTAGGTTACATTGCCCGCAGAACAGATGGTCGATGGGGCTGAAAAGTTCTGGTGTGGTGACCGTGTACCGGAAGACGCAACGTTGGCGCGGCCTCCCACAAGGTGGTCTGATGACCTGGTGAGGGTCGCGGGTAGCCGATGGATGCGAGACGCGCAGGACCGATCGTTGTGGTGACGCTTGGGGTAGGCCTATGTCCAGCAGTGGACGTCTTTCGGCTATTTCATATTATTATTCTAACTTACGTAAGTTAATTAACTAATTATGACACGCTTTAAACGTTGATGATTTTTGGGTTTTTATAGGGATAGAGATATGACGGGAGAGCGATTTATTGGGACAATTTCTCAACGAAGAAGTTCTCTATGCCAAGTCGGGCCAAACGATCAAGGTAAGCTGTGCGCCAGAAGTAAGTAGGTAGATACATTTAAATATTATGTTAACTTGTCCTGGTGGTTTAATGTGTATTTTCCGGTCATAAGGCCCACATAGATGTTGTAAAACGTTAAATAGTTTTGCACTTAATAATGATTTGTCTTTTATAATGCGCACAGCAAAGGAGTGGAACTCTCTGCGTGCGTCTGTGTTTTCAAACGCTTACAACCCTAATCTCTTCAAAGTTAGAGTGAACAGGCTCCTTCTGGGTAGGCTCGCTCCATCGTAGACTTTGTCTCTGTCACCTCTGACATAGACTAGAGTCAAGAGCAAACCCATCACAAATTAAAAAAAATAAAAGCCGGATGATCTTACAGACTTCTTGACAAAGAGTGTGTGTTTACCATGCTACATTTATCCAGTTACACTCACAGGGTTGAACAGGTCAGATAGGCTGTCGCTAAAGGGCGTATTACACCACCCTAAATGAGGACTTAGGGCCCTGAACGGTATTAACAGTTAGCGAGTTAGGGTCCCTAATCAGGGTGACCGGAGCGGGCCGGTCTACTTAGCTACCAAACTTCCTTACCGGGCAGTGTAAGAGCGTTTAAGGCACTAAAGATCAGTGTTGCCAACACCAATTTAACAAACTTCCCGAAAATGCGAGTCAAATCCCCCAAAATGGGTACAAAAAATCTACTGATTCTAAAAAATAAATCTACAAATTCGACATTTAGAATAATATCAGAAGAACAAAATCGATATTTAGAATCCTCACATCTTGCCAATCCCGAATCAACATGAGATTCCTCGCAGTTTGGGGAATTCCCCACACGTTGGTAACGCTGGACTCACTTACAACTGAGTTAGGGCCGAATCGACCGGCTAATAAGTGGCTCCCTAGTTAGGTTCGTCATATAACCAAGCCGATTGCCTGCTCCAATATATCTAAAGTCTTTGCCAAAAGTAATAAGCACGGGGCAACCCACATAATATGCATTCAATATATGTAAATTAAAATTGTTTGAATTTATTTCAATTGATTATAGCATATTATTTAATATATATTTCCGGGCAGCGATGCCAACGTGTGGGGAATTCCCCAAAATCCGAGATATATCATGGATGCCTAATACTATTGACCTAGGTTGTCCATTGAAGTTTGGTTGGTTGTCTGCCAACCGACATGGGAGGCCCAATCAGGGAATGTTCTTTAAGAAGTATGATGATGTCAGTGATTTACCTCACAGGACCTCAAACGACTCTATTAAATCCCTCACGTTCTCTTTTGTCTCATTTTCATTCAAAATGCCGTAAAAATCTTCTATAGGCAAAACAAACAGTTCAACAGAAAGACTTATGTCCCGTATTAACTCATATTGGAAAATATCTGTAATGCGAAAACCATAAGGTTGATAATTGACTGGAGATGTAAGCTGCTGATATTGTGTGGGCAGCGAAATAGTTCTGCTATTGTACACAATGTAATCTGGACCAGGATGTGTGAATATTCTTTTGCTAAAATGTTGGATGATAGGGTTTATTTTGCGTTAACGATCCGATGGAACTGAAAAAAAAATCAGCTGTTCAGTACATTTTATCGAGTTAAATGCACATAAATGTATGAGGCAGTCGATTTTTTTTTTCGCGATTTCAGGGTTGGTCCCATAGTGAAAAGTGTTCATAAAGATGTCACAATGAACCATTTTAGGTATTTATTTTATTCTGTTACATATTGCATATTATGTTTTTATTTTTATTTGTAATGGGTTTGCTCTTGACTCTACTCTATGTCAGAGATGACAGAGACAAAGTTTACGATGGAGCGATGTTTTGTGATTCCCAATATTAAAGAAACAAGTAGAGTCTAATTTAAGCAGTAAAAGAAGGTTCTTAGTTCATATGACAGGAGTGCAACATGGTAAATATTACGACCATTAGTGTGTAGCCACCAGAAAAACCAACAGATCAAATCTACATCGCAACAAAAAAAAAACTGCAACGCCATCTATCCAACTAGCAGCGAACTACTACATCGAAATTCTGCATCGCGCAAGCGGAGTATAACAGCCCGAATATCAACTATCGGGCAGTTGCCCACACTGGTACACAAAAGTGCTCCATCCAAGGGACGTGTATGTAGTTGGGTGGCTGTTTTGAAGGACGTTCATAACTTCATGTAGCATAGGTCGCCATTTTATATTCCCTTTTCAAAATTGATACGCAGAGTGACCGATATTTAATTGCGTGCCATGAAATGGGTCACACTAGAACTGTAAAAATTTTGACCCCGATAACTTTTGGTCCACATTGAATTTTTTTCGGGTTACCAAAGTTGTTATTAATTTCTTTGAAATTTTCTGGATCCTGACCAAAAATTGCAATTGTGCTACTGCAAACTACTCCACTTTGGAAAGGCAACTGGAAAATTTTAGATCGCTAATAAATGAATTTTTATTTTTATAGGGACAAGCCCGCTACACATTCCAAACCACTGCATCTCCTGAAAACTAGAATCAACAGTGGCGACCAACAAAAAAACGCCGACGCAATGAAGTCCGACGAGTCCGGAGAAACGATTCAACATCTTGGATTCCGCAACGAAATTAATCAGAAAAGAAAAATACAGCGGAGAAGTAGGAAAAAAAAATTTGGCAATTATCTCGAATTATTATTATAAATAATTTGCTATTTCACAATTTGAAACCAAGAAAAATATTTATTTCCCAAGTCACCACCTCCATTTCTTCACACATCGGTGCCACCAACTGACACCTGATACCTTGAATATGGCATTTAAGTCGTGTGCCCGTTTTACTACATTATAATAAACTACGTCTCGGAACTGATGAGTATTACTTACAATATTAGTGTTTATTCACCCATCTTTATCTAGATTTTATGGCGTTGCAAAGAAAGTTGTAAGTTATGTGAAGATTGTCATGTGAAATAGTCTCTTTACATTAGCTGCTTTGTAGACGAAAGCTTTATTTGGGAATGTGCAACGTGTCCTGTATTATCTTTTATTTTAATAAGCACAGTAAGGCTCTTTCTGGGTAAGCACGCTCCATCGTAGACTTTGTCTCTGTCATCTCTGGCATAGACAAGAGTCAAGAGCAAACCCCTCATCAATAAAATAAAAAAAGTACAGTGACAGACTACAGACTAAGACAATTCAGCACAGTTAAGACAATAAACAATACATAAATCTGAAGTCCAATTATTACTGTACACAGCGCACAATATCTAATATGCTTCTCTCTTAGTGACGTATGAATGACGTATCTTAGTACCTACCTATATGAGTTCAGATAGATATATCTATCTATAGATAGATAGATAGAGGTCTCTATGGAAAAGAACGTGCAAGAAACTCCACGGACACTATTTTAAACCATATTGGGTGACAAGGTTGTTACTATCATAATCTTCTTAACGTTCGACAGTAGCCTGCCTGCGTGCATCATATCTATCCATCTATAGATAGATAGAAAAGAACGTGCAAGAAACTCCACGGACACTATTTTAAACCATATTAGGTGACAAGGGTATTACTATCATAATCTTCTTTACGTTCGACAGTAGCGTGCCTGCGTGAATCATATCTATCCATCTATAGATAGATAGAGATCTCTATGGAAAAGAACGTGCAAGAAACTCCACGGACACTATTTTAAACCATATTGGGTGACAAGGTTGTTACTATCATAATCTTCTTTACGTTCGACAGTAGCGTGCCTGCGTGCATCATATCTATCCATCTATAGATAGATAGCGATCTCTATGGAAAAGAACGTGCAAGAAACTCCACGGACACTATTTTAAACCATATTGGGTGACAAGGTTGTTACTATCATAATCTTCTTAACGTTCGACAGTAGCCTGCCTGCGTGCATCATATCTATCCATCTATAGATAGATAGAAAAGAACGTGCAAGAAACTCCACGGACACTATTTTAAACCATATTAGGTGACAAGGGTATTACTATCATAATCTTCTTTACGTTCGACAGTAGCGTGCCTGCGTGAATCATATCTATCCATCTATAGATAGATAGAGATCTCTATGGAAAAGAACGTGCAAGAAACTCCACGGACACTATTTTAAACCATATTGGGTGACAAGGTTGTTACTATCATAATCTTCTTTACGTTCGACAGTAGCGTGCCTGCGTGCATCATATCTATCCATCTATAGATAGATAGCGATCTCTATGGAAAAGAACGTGCAAGAAACTCCACGGACACTATTTTAAACCATATTGGGTGACAAGGGTGATACTACCATAATCTTCTTTACGTTCGACAGTAGCGTGCCTGCGTGCATCATATCTATCCGTCTATAGATAGATAGAGATCTCTATGGAAAAGAACGTGCAAGAAACTCCACGGACACTATTTTAAACCATATTGGGTGACAAGGGTGATACTATCATAATCTTCTTTACGTTCGACAGTAGCGTGCCTGCGTGCATCATATCTATCCATCTATAGATAGATAGAGATCTCTATGGAAAAGAACGTGCAAGAAACTCCACGGACACTATTTTAAACCATATTGGGTGACAAGGGTGATACTACCATAATCTTCTTTACGTTCGACAGTAGCGTGCCTGCGTGCATCATATCTATCCGTCTATAGATAGATAGAGATCTCTATGGAAAAGAACGTGCAAGAAACTCCACGGACACTATTTTAAACCATATTGGGTGACAAGGGTGATACTATCATAATCTTCTTTACATTCGACAGTAGCGTGCCTGCGTGCATCATAAAGGTTTACTGTTTACCAAAACTTAAGTGACTTTTAAGATTTTAGGTTTAAGTTTAAAAGTCTGGGCTACTCTAGGCTAGTGCAGATGAATGAATATCGTGTAAAACTAGATTCGATTATTATTATCAAGTTAGGTCCGAGTAGACATTCTCTGCCCGCACAACCTGCCTGTCGGACATTAATCCTAAGTCTTGCTTGACTTAAACCACGCTATTTATGGTCAGCCTAATTCTCACGAGACTTTTTATACAACACACATACATCACTGCTCAACGGATAGATTAGACCACATAGTAAATGATCGCAGAGGTACCACTACAGACATAAACCTTAGTAGGAAGATGCCTGGCAGTGTCTGTGAGAAAGCTATGTGTAAGTTGCACATAGTCTGTAATTAGATCTTTAGCATCCAAATCAAAAGCTTTTACATAAATAGGACCTCTGGTCCAGAAAAAGTTTTTAACGATTTTCGATAGTTTCGTGACAAATAAATAACGAATTCTTATAACGAAACCTGTAGGTACCTAGTGATCGTGAATAAGTAAGTACACATATATTGCTAGGGTAGAAAATATAAAAGTTTAGTAGGTACTAAAGATTCAAAGTACACCACTTTGGGACAGTCGTATTCGAAAATATACGAGTAGACACGTAGTGGGGTTCTGTAGTCCTGACAAAGAACCCTTATAGTTTCGTCATGTCCGTCTATCTGTCTGTCTCTCCGCCTGTCCGAGGTTTTGCTAAGAGACCGTTTGTACTAGAAAACTGTAATTTTGTAGGCGTGTGAATATCAATTACGCCGACAAAGTGGTTTAATAAAATTTAGGAAAATATATTTTTAAGGTAGTTCCCGTACATGTGAAGTGGGGATGAATTCTTTTTTATCGTCTACCCCATCGTGTGGGGTATCGTTGAATAGGTCTATTAAAATAACTTAGCGGTTGCTCATACTATTTTTCGATTATAATTTAATGCTCCATTTACGAAATATTAAACTTTAAAGTGTAAATTCTTGCTCCAGCACGTTCCCTCTAAAAGCTAAATTGTTGGTTTGAAGAACCTGGAAAAAATCATGATAATGAACTTCATGAACTTTAAAGGAAATTTATAGCGATTAAGATAAATTTATTAGTTTAGCAGTAATAGCCGTTAAACTTGAGTGTTGGATAATTTCCTGTAATCATAACCATTAACTCGTAATATCTTAAACATTAATTATTATCAAAGAATCGTTTTATATTGTGATAACGGCTACTGTGGAACCACTTGACACGCAATTGGCCGGTTTTTTAGAAAAAACTATTGTAGCAAACCACCTTGGGAAAGTCGCATTCGGCAACGGACTACACACGTCTTAGTTGAGGTATCTGTTCAGAATGGACCTTTTTCTCATCTACTTTTTTCTTTGGCCCCAAACCAGGTGACATGTCCAAATGTCACCTCAACGACTATTTAGTAATAAATGTCGCTTTATGGTATATTAATGTGTATTATAGGATTTTATAGTCGTTTAGAAGAGATGTATGGTAATACTGAGTTTAGGGGTTATTTAGTGGACACAGGTATTATGTTAAATGTGGGGAATTTAGGAGTATAATGGATTTGTTTTTTTGGCAACTTGGTTTTTAGCTGTCAAGTTGTCGGTCGAGGAACCGGATGTTACTGATTTATATATTTATTTGGAATTGTATATCAAATTCTTTGTTAGCTTAAAGGATAAGCTAAGTCAGAATGTCTCGTGTAGATATCACAGGCAATAATTTAATGTGTTTGAAAGCATCGACGACGAGTTGCTGGCTTGTCGGTTTTCTACCGGTTGCATTTTGGGGAATGTGCGACGGAATTGCATAATTTAATTCCGCCAAGCCCGTTCCATCATCGGACCACAAGACGACCACCGGTACATGGTGGACATCCCACCCACGCGCATAAAACGTTTTGGGAACACATTCATAATGCGTACAGCTAAGGAGTGGAATTCCCTGCCGGAGTCTGTGTTTCCTGATAGCTACAACCTGGAAGTCTTTAAGTCAAGAGTGAATGGTTACTTCTAGTCAAGCGTGCTCCATCTTCGACCACATCATCGCTTACCATCAGGTGAGATGGTGGTCAAGGACCGATGACCTGGTGAGGGTCGTGAATGCCGATGGATGCGTGACGCACAGGACCGGTTGTTGTGGCGACAATTGGGGGAGGCCCATGTCCAGCAGTGGACGTCTATCAGCTGATATGTTGATGGTGATCTGCACATTCATTGAATACCTATCTAAACGGAAAGGTGTCGACATAATTTTTATCATTATATGTAAAAAACCGTCCACTGTCAAATAGGCTTCTTCCAAGAATCGCCACATAGACCGTTCTTTGCATATTCGGTCCACTCCTGCAGCCCTTTACAGCATTATCCACCTTGCCATCAATGCCTTTAACCACTGCGTCTTACAGTACGACGTCACCACTACACTGCCGTCATAATAAAAAAGGACGTATCGCCACAAAATGAATTATCAATTTCCGACCTTAAATGTCGAACACCGATGACTTAGTTTCGGTCCCGAACCTTTCAGTCCGATCTAACATCCGTTCTGCGAACATGTGTATTCCCAACTGCTGCTGAAGTATAGCCGTTCTTCGGGCTTGGTGATCATTGTCCTTCTACAGTATTTCGTAGTGAAGTAGTATGCCAATAATAAGTACCTTTTATATTTATAGGAGAAATATAGATTCGACCAAATAAAAGTTTCAAGGAGTGTGGTGTCGAGGTCTTGTTTTATCTTTTTCATCTAAACGGTTGTAAAAAGATAAGATTAGAGGATTTTGTCAATTCCAATTTAAAAAATTAATAAGTTCAAATGATTGAGAGTTACTGGTTTTACGCGAATCTATTAAAATAAGACATAATTTAATATTAAATATTTAAATGACAAATTAAAGCTCACATACATGTTTTTATCGAAATAGAATAATTTATCAATAAATCGATATTCAAATTAAATTGACAAGCGTTCCATTCCAATTCCTATTAAAAATCGACATATTAAAACATTATTTATATTTTTTTGGATTGTTTTATCTTATAAATATTCAAAGGACTTAAAATAGAAACCTGTTAGTCTTTAAAGTACATAAAACACAAAAAGACAATGTAAATTAGATAACCTAATATTTTTATTGATCTGCAGCAGTTACATCTTTTTTTTACTATTGATAGGTACGCGTTTGACCACTATCTCACTGATGGAAAGCAATGATATCTAAGATGGAGCGCAGATCTAGCTACATACAGACATACTTACATAAAATCAATCCGTTTTCCGATTATAAAGTATCTTAGGCACAAACTAATGTACGCCACCTGCTACAATCTTTGAATAGTACATCGTTTGAATGGCAACGAATGTGACGTAGCATCAAAATAAGTAGAATTCACTCTGCACTCTGCACTCTGTATCTGTATCTGTATAATCCATTCTTTTCATACGATTGATCATTGTCATCATCATATCAGCCGAAAGACGTTCACAAAAGGGGGGGGGGGCTGCCATAATCACCACGCTTGGCAGGCAGGTTGGCGATCGCAGTGTATGGTGTTGCGTTTTACAGAGAACGCTGCTGCCCATTCTCTGGTGAGTCTCTTAGTCGCCTCTTACGACACTCACGGGAAGTGATGGGATTGTATTATTCTTTTACGGCACCATACGGTAGCGGCCTACAACATACGGCATACGATTACAAATAGAAAACCTAATATATTGATATTTGTGCATAACTTTTCCACGTGCAAACAACCCGCAACTCGCATGCCAGTTCAGTTAATAAAATATTGCGCGGCACGATCTAGCGATTGATCATATTACCTATACCTCTGTAGCCCGCTAAGCTATGCAACTTTCTTACCAGTTGCTTGCAAGTCGAGAGCGGATCGTCGAATTTTGACTTTTTAATTTACATACATTCTATCGACCCGCATTTTCTCTTAAAGATAGAAAATTAATTCATTGTAATGTAGGAATTCTCAAAGATTTACGACTGTATACAGTTTTTCTCTGTGTTCGTCCACTAAGTTTTAATGTTAATCATTAAGAGTCGCGTTTATTGCTTTATTAGATTAATAAATTAATAGTTTATTATAATTAGCGTCATAATTTATTCTTAAATCAGTTTTGTGTGTGTTGTGGGAACAAGTTAGAGGTAGTAAACTAATATAATGTTGGTGTTTATTGTGGTTTTCACTCTAAATTGTAGATTTCTACAGATTGTACCGTATTTTAGAGAGAGAATGGTATTGATTTTCGATTCGATTCGATAAAAAAAAAAAAAAAAAAATCGTGATTGTTTTAAATAACCAACTAAATTTTACTTGTTCTAGATTTATTTATTCACTAGCTTCTGCCAGCGGTTTCACCTGCGTGGTCTCTCGGGAGCATAGTCTCATCATAGATCATTTCAGGCGTTCTGACGTGAAAGTATTCATATTATTAGCAGGAAGTTGGATAAAACACTTCAAGTAGAAAATAACTAATGAATGGGAAAGCAATAAAGAGTGCATCTCAATAGCTCAAAAAAATCCACAAGACCTGTGACTTTGGGATTTTTTTATTTTTTTTGTAGTTATAATCTCAGGGATGATTTTTGATCTTTTGGGGGGATAATTTTTAAGTGAAGAATAAATAAATATTGTCGAAATAAAAATGGTGGTTTGACAGATTGTATAAAAGGTCTGATAAACGACCATTTTTATTCCTCCGGTTGTATCAGATTATTAACAAATCGGCCCTAAGCCAGATTAGCTTTCAATGTTTCTAAATGTGATTGACATTCATACTGGCATTTAAAATAATATTTCATGCAACTTTTTCTGTCAGTCTTTATTTCTTTCTTTTTGTATAGCATAATCGTTTCTTATTTAAATTCCCCAAAGTTTTGTTTATTGGTGGTACCTTCCAATGTAATCAGTGGGATCTCTGCTCACACCACGCAACTAAAAGCGTAAAAATACCCACTAATAAGGCTTCCTCTCATTGATTATTCATAACCGAAAAACAACAAAATTACAATTTTTATAACTTTACCGAGGAATTTTTACTGGACTATATATTATGGAAGCGCGGTATGGGGTCTTTTAGTGGACTACTGTGAACCGTGACACTGCCTGACCAAGTGTTTGTCAGAAGGTCAAAACCATACACACATTCATCATGCGTACAGCTAAGGAGTGGAATTCCCTGCCAGAGTCTATGTTTCCTGATAGCTACAACCTGGGAGTCTTTAAGTCAAGAGTGAATAGGTTATTTCTAGGCAAGCGTGCTCCATCTTCGACCAAATCATCACTTACCATCAGGTGAGATAGTGGTCAAACGCGTGCCTATCTATAGTAAAAAAAAAAAAACATCTCACTGTGAATACGAACAATCCGCTCATGAAAAACGAATTAGTCTATCTGATAGATTTCCAAATAAGTAATATTGGACACGTATTTTTTCTTGTTTTCACGTAAACAAAAAATTACGAAGTTACACTACGTTGAAAACTCATGTGACGTCATTATGATAGCACAATTTTTACAAGCGACGTGACGTCACCAGCCCCTCTCCCTTTTACTTTTTATGCATTTCATTGATTTGCAAAAAAAAAAAAATTAATACGTGTCCATTATTTTACAATACTCCAACTGATGGACTAAATAGATTAGCAATTTATTGATCGTGGAAACTAGCCTATTGCCCTGGATCGGTTCTGTCTCCTGCTTGATAAAGAGGGAAATTGAAATTATGTTTTTCTTACTCCTCCGCTATCCTTATCTGATTACTTTCGTTGCACAGACAAGTTGTGGAAGTCTCTACCACTCTTCCTTATCACATACCTGAAATCATCCAATAGTGAACAGGCATCTTCTAAGTTCACTAGGTCCACCAGTTTTTTACATCGCTTTCCATCAAGTGTGATCGTGGTCATCAGTGACTGGTTCATCACGAGAAAACATGGTAGATACTCGTAGTTCCAGATACTTACGATTCTTCAGCAGTGGTTAGGGCTCATTGCTTGCAGAACTGATGGTTGATGAGGCAGAATATTTCTGGAGTTGACCACGTACCGGATGACCTGGGTGTGGAAATTTTCCCCTAGTTACGAGACGCACAGGACCTGTAAATATGTTGGCTCTTGGGAGAGGCATATGTATATATTGAGATAGTTGTGAAGCATTTTGCAATACAGGCTCCTTCTGGGTAAGCTCGCTCCATCGTAGACTTTGTCTTTGTCATCTATGACATAGACTAGAGTCAAGAGCAAACCCATCATAAATATAAAAATAATAATAATATAAAACAAATGTTCCTAGGTATTGTGTTATCAATTATTATTTTTCGTGAACTGAGAGTCAATATCATAATTACCAATAGGTAGGTATATAGTGGACCTTCTGCCCTTTTCCTTCCAACAAAGTTAATGTCTTCATACATGCCTATAAAATAAGTAAAGTGTGTATATTTTATTATTATATCGTTTCCCAGTAGCATTTGAATTAATTTCATATGATATGAATTAACGAAGTTTGGTTATTAATTATGATAATACAGATGTCTTGTTGGTGTGTGATCAGCGAAGTCTTGCGATCTCAACTAACTTGGATTATGGAGAATTGGTTGTGTGATGATTGAATTGATTGTGAAAAAAAAACATAAGAAAAAAAAATATAATGAGAATGTATTGTTTGTCGGTCACAGGTGACCAACACTGCAGCGAATGTTTTAATACGAGATTCGGGAATTAAGTTTCAATTTATATAAATATTTGTCACAGAGAGAAGTTTAAGGCTACATTCAAATAATAATATGCTCCAGTTTTTCGGCTATTGGGAACTGTAATCTACTACCTTAATCAGGTTTTTTTTCAACTATTACTTTTTAGACTGTAGTTTATCGAAGACGCAACAAAAATAAAATTATGTAGGTAATTGATGTTAAGAAAAGGAGTGTCGAGATAACCTACAAGGGGAAAATAATACCTGTAAGGATTTGGAGAAGTTGCGCGGATCAGCTAAGAAAATAATGAAAAATCCTGCATGGAGTATTGTAGCCACCTTTGGGATGGCTCAGCTAAGTATCAGCTTGCCGTGCTTGACTCGGTGGAACGCAGAGCTATGAGGCTCATCGGCGACCGTAAAGTTGCCTGCTTGTCGTTCTTTTACAGATTGCACTTCGGTGAGTGTGCCCAAGAACTCCACGACCTCATCCCACCAGCCCCCTTCTACCATCGGAAATCCAGACGCACTGCATCTTACCATCCCTACCTTGTAGCTATACCACCAATTCGCACTAAGCGTTTTCAAACATCTTTTATAATGCGCACAGCAAAGGAGTGGAACTCTCTACTTGCGTCTGTGTTTCCAAAAGCTTACAGCCCTAATCTCTTCAAAGTTAGAGTGAACAGGCTCCTTCTGGGTTGGCTCGCTCCATCGTAGACTTTGTCTCTGTCATCTCTGACATAGACTAGAGTCAAGAGCAAACCTATTACAAATAAATAAAAAAAAATCAGATCGTTTCCATTCCAACCTGTAACCAATACACGGTCTAAAGTTATCAAATAAATCCCCCAGCTTGTGTTCTATTTGGAGTTCACCCTCCTGCTACTTTTACGCCAAACACTATTGGCGATTTTGGAGGTCGTGGCTAAATAATAACAGCCGCACGGGTCGATCTTGAAGGTTAAGTAACGCTTGCCAAGGTTGGTCTGTGGATGGATGACCGTCTTAACATAACGAGTTTCCTCCGTGCCTCGGATAGCATGTTAAACCGTTGGTCCCGGCTGTCATTTGTAGATCTTTGGCAGTCGTTACGGATTGTCAGAAGCCAGTAAATCTGACTCCAGTCTTGCCAAGATGTACCGTGTTACCCGCTTAATGGGTTGTGGAGGTCTGGTAGGCAGCCGATCCACGTAAAACACTGGTATTCAGCTGAATCCGGTTTGACTGGAAGCCGACTCCAATGTGGAATAGGCTAGGCAGATGATGACTATTGGCGATTTTGCGTAATTTTGAAATTCAGTGGCACTAAGCCAATCGTCAACATAATTAGTACCTATTGTAGATTGTCCTTCATACACGTTCACGTTCTTTTTACACGTTTTTAAGTATAAGTTATATTAAATTCATAAAACGTAGATACTTACCTAGTCGTTATTTGGCAAACGCGTTCGCATAAAAATACTTAATAATATCATTTTAAAAGCCACTGATGTTTGTCAAAAATATTCCAAAACCCATAAACTAAAATTTAAAACAAAAGTGATTTTATACAAATTCTTTAGCAACGACCTTTACAATGACAAAAAAACGACTTATATTCACAATATGTACAGTCAAATACATACAGAGGTACGTAACAATCAAACATTAGCAAATAAATTGTTTTTACAAAGTCATTTTCCATAACTATGTACATTGCACACACACTCACATAAAGACATGCACACACCTACCTCACATACCCATGAACTCACTCACACACTCACACTCAAAACTCATCATTAGCACGTGAATAAATTTGCGCAATTCCATTGGCCACACTCACTAACACTAACGCAAAAACTGACATAAAGCATGTTGCACACAAGCTCACAGTAACTAGGACTTTAATTAAACGATTTAGAATCTAAAAAGTGTATGTAACAGGATGTTCAGTATTATCTTATTGGTTGATGTGTTTTGACCACAATGGGCACTCATTGAGTTCTTTGAATCGCCCCTGCGACCAATGGAGTAGGTCCTGTCAATAAATTTTGACAGCTCAATAAAAATCGTTATTGGTTGACCTCTATGGTATGTTAGGGTTGGGCTACAATGATGTAGGAATTAGAAATATTTTGAACTAGCACTATTGTTTTTTGCTTCAGTTTTTTATTTATTTTGTGTTGACTTTTAATCAAATAAAATGAGAATTTCTCAGTAGCATCCTGAAGCCTGGATTTGTTGCTGCAATACGCTTGCCCCTTTTTATGTGGAAATTAGACACAACTGTTGAAATGAGGACAGCTCTGCCTAACCGTTGTAAGTATACAGGCTTGATGATATTATGTTGTTGTTTTAAGGCGTAATATTATGCTACAGATTTTTTTATATTCTTTCTAATAAGTACTCATTTCACGTCCTTCAACTCTCTTTATCGATTAAAATGATATTGTAGTAATAGAATAATAATATTGAAATGATGAAATAGCATTGCATACAATAATAATTGTTGTTCAAATTATAACATTCACATACAAAATTTAGGCAGCTCATACATGTAATTAACAATATTTTTGCTGGGGTTATCTCACTCTATTCCTTATTAATTTAGCTTAGCAACAATATCGACTAACTTTTAGTGGGACCAAACAAATAATGCAATTGGCACACTTACCACTAAAACCAGCAACCAACAGTACAATTTGCGTCACTCACAACTCGACCAGTTCTCCAAACTCCTAGTACTAGGAACTAGTGTTGCGCACGTGTGTACCCGGGCTAGGCGACCGTTAAGCGTAGTGTAGCATTCGATACACGCGCGCCAGTTTAGTGGCAGCCAATCAGGGGCTGCGACTAGCATAATAAAGGATCGTATTAGGCTGTAGTGGAAGCGAAGATATAGCTAGGATTTTGTTTTATGCATTTTTCGATGTGTCAGAAAATCTACGGTAGACTATAATTATTGATTACAGCTAGAAATTGATTGGGTCGGATTTGAAACCATAAACATATTCCATATTGACTTTTGAAGGAGCAAAAGTACTACAAATTTAAAATCATGTCATGGTTGTCGATTTAGATAACCAATGGGTATGACATGACCTATGGTTTATGGAGTTCTGACGTGAAAGAGAAACAAACATTCGTCCATTCCTCACAAACTTTCGCATTTATTATACTACATGGTAGGGAAGTAGGACCTGCCTCTGTGGTCGAGTGGTTTAGACGTTTGCTTTGTAACTAGGTGGTCGTGGGTTCGAATCCCTTGGGAAACATACTTTGTCAAGTTGTTTCTAGTTTGGCTAGGACATTGTAGGCTTGAATCACCTGATTGTCTGATAAAAAGATAATTCCTTGCTTCGGAAGGCACGTATAAGCTGGTGGTCCCGGCCGCCAAATAGCGGTATTTAAACATACTCTGACATTAGGGTGTGTGGGGTCGTTAGACCTTATTTCCCACACGATAATAAGAAAAAGAAGAAGTAGGATACTCGGCTCTGGCTCTCTCTCGCCTCGCTTTCTATACAGCACATACCATCACCATCCAATTCAAAGGATAACAGACACTGTGATACGCAATTAAATTTCTAACTTTCCTTCTCAGAAACAAACAATTCGGACATTTTGTTCATTTGAATATTACTTGTTCCTAAAACTTGTAGCGGTGCTTACACTAGCGACTTGGAACTTTTTATTTGGTAATACTTGTAAGTAGTAAGAGGCTCTATTAGCCTCTATCTACTTTGCTTAGAGGTGAAATGTACCTATTTCTTCATCATCATCATCATCATCATCCACCTCCATCACCAGCATAGGCCCCTCTTTTCTTGTGTCAATCCCCACGCTCCTGTGTCAGCCTCATCCAGGTTCTACCTGCGATGGCAACAATGTCATCCGTCCATCTCGCCGCTGGTCGACCAACACTTCTTCCAGTCCTCGGACGCCACTCGGTCACTGCCTTATTCCACCTATCATCACAGCGCCTTGCCAGGTGTCCTGCCCAGCACCTTTTAAGTTCCGCAATTCGTTTTTTGATGTCGAAAACCTTCGTGCGTCTTCAGATCTCGACGTTTGGGACTCGGTCCATTAGCCTATTTCTTAGAAAAAATAAATTAATTTTCAGAAGAAAATATTCTCAAGAGAAACTCAATAATAATTTTGATTTCGTTGATAAGGTTGTATTTGTTTACATTTCATTGCTGAAAAACTTCTAATGCCCTTCATAAAGTTTCAAAATTTCAAAGCACTTTTTTCAGAATCTTTTAAAGAAAATGGTAGGCATGGAAGACCATAGAAATGTTGCATGGTTGACGAAAGATGGAGATAAAACCTTCAAAGAATTGTTTGCAAGGCAATTTTGCAGTCGCCAGTCTGCACAACGCGTTGTAGATGAATACATTTTGTGAAAGATGAAATAACCCTCAAAAGCAGTTCGCTATTGAGAAGAAAGTAAACGAGATGTAAGGAACAAGACAAGCTGCGCCGACCCCGAATTGATTGGGAAAACCACAGGAGAGTAATAATCTTTGATATACCTACTTAAAGATGAAAACAAATATCCCAAATCCCTAGTTTAACCAGCAACACCTTTTAAACTATTTCAAACAATCACCACTTAACCAAAAGAAATATAGATCCCGAAATTAACTAGAATCACTTGCACTGCCTCGCACTCAGAATAAACAATGACACGTATTGTCATTCTGTACGGTAGACCGATTACTAATTCTAAAGAAAGCTGTTTTTATTTTTACTAATGGCTTCTCACTTGTAGCAACAGTGTGGGCAGAGTAATAATCGTGCTTGTTTTGGAATTTTTATGACTTGATTCACCACCTCTTGTTCAGTTTCGAATAGCTTGGCTGACGGATAAAGTGATACAAATTCTTTTTCGTTCTTGATTCTTTCTTTTAGAAATTGCCATCAGATTTTTTGTGTGTATGGGTGGGATGTCCATCATGTACCGGTGGCGCATCGCTGCAGGTACGTCTTGTGGTCCGATGATGGAACGGGCTTAGCGTAATTAAACTATGCAGATACGTCGCACACTCATCGTGTCACTCGTCGTCATTTCAGCGACATTCAAAGTATAAAAAATCTTTTTACAAAAAAATATAACCGACTTCCAAAAAAAACACTCATCTGCCTAGCCTTTTCCCAACTATATTGGGGTCGGCTTCCAGTCAAACCGGATTCAGCTGAACACCAGTGTTTTACGTGGAGCGGCTGCCCACCAGACCTCCACAACCCATTAACTGGGTAACACGGTACTTCTTGGCAAGACTGGAGTCAGATTTACTGGCTTCTGACAATCCGTAACGACTGCCAAAGATCTACAAATGACAGCCGGGACCAACGGCTTAACGTGCTTTCCGAGGCACGGAGGAAACTCGGTATATTAAGATGGTCACCCATCCACAGACCAACATTGGCAAGCGTAGCTTAACCTTAAAGATCGACCCGTGCGGCTGTTATTATTTAGCCACGAGTTCCAAAAAAAACACTACGAATCATAAAATACCTTAATTTCGGAAGTCGGTGTTTTTGGTGTGTGATACTTGGACGACGTCTTCGTCAACGCAGAAATTGAAATAAGCAAAAATGCTCATGAAATAAAAACTAGGAACTGAAACAAGATGAATCAAATGATTACGAGGCCGAATGGCAAATATACCGCTTCAAACTAAAAATGAATCACAGAAATCAAATCAGAAACCTCGGGAGCAATAATAATTGGTGTACACACATAAAAAAAACCCACCGAATTGAGAATCTACTCCTTTTTTGGAAGTCGATTAAAAAAAATACAACATGACGAGAAACAGCAGTGCGATTTTGTAAACCTAACATCGTGAAAGCTTAGGTGATGTGAACATGAAATGAGCTGTCAATTCACACAAACAAGATGGAATGACAGTTCACTTTATTCTCACTCCACCTAAGTTTACACACCCACACCGTGGGACGTTGACAGAATAGACCAGCAGTGCGATTCTGTAAACATGTCGAAGTGAAGGCTTGGCTGAAGTGATCACGAAGTGAGCTGGCGATCCATGTGATCAACATGAATTTCACTTCAACATGTTTTCAGAATCGACCGGCACCAGCGACTGCGATGTGAATGCGACCGCTTTGAAATACGAAAATTGATTCCATGTAATTTTTTTTGCATTTTCAGCAAATTATTTTGACAGCATTAGCTTTAAGGCTTGTATATAAATGTCAATGACCTTGTGTACACCTCTTCGCGACACTTCGCTACCCGTGTTTTTAATTTTTTATAATCTTTCTCTTTTTTTCTTCTTTTTCTTAACTTGTGGGCAGTAAGGTCTAATGACCCCACACACCCTAGTGTCAGATTTTTTATAGTAAAACAAATACATATTTTAAAAAAGTAACAAAACCAAGTTATTTTCGTTTGTATTGCACAGCAGTAGACATTTTTTTTTAGTTTTTTGTTAAAAATGAATGAGTAAAATGGTTTCATCTCAACGATTTGGAGGTGATTTGGTGATTTTTTTTCCTATAATGTGATACGGATACATAAATTCTGGCTAAACAAAGTTACGTGCAATATCATGTAGATTATTACCTATTTTTTTCAGATGAAATTAACGTTAACATTAATTCCCATTATTAACGTTAACATTAATTATCATTATTAACGTTAACATTAATTCCCATTATTAACGTTAACATTAATTCCCATTATTCATCATCAAACCTAATATATAAAATTCTTTCGTTACAGACTGATTAAGTGACTGATAGACAACGCTCAGCCGAAACTAGTCGTAGATGGCTGAAATTTGACATGTAGGTTCCATGGAGAGTGTAGGAGAGCACTAAGAGAGGATTTCCCGAAATTCCATCGGGAACGGGAAAAACGGGATATGCGCGTACGAAGTCACGGGCCAAAGCTAGTTGTAATATTAAACTTAGCATTATATGAATATTAAACTTAGCATTATATGAATATTAAACTTAGTATTATATGAATATTAAACTTAGCATTATATGAATATTAAACTTAGCATTATATGAATATTAAACTTAGCATTATATGCCAACCAACACAATATCTCCCTATAATTCCAAACATATTTGAGTTCGACTGTAACTTATTAGATATTCCTTATGTGTAACATTTTAGTATTCATAAACAATGTTTCCAAAATAAGTAATCGCCGTGTAACTACAGTTCTGACCAACAATTTGAATAGTTTCAAAGTTTTTCTATAATTTATGTCTTTTCGTATAAAATTTATGTTATGTGTTATGTGAGTTATGTTAATGGCTGGTGTTTAAACGTAAACGTGCTGTTTATAAGACATTAGATATCGTTTTATAGTGTTAATGGGAGACGCGAAAGTTTTAATGTTTGTTGTGGGTCGTGTGTGATCGAAAATTGAATACATAGGTAAAGTTATAACTATATTTATCTACGTATTATATCAAGAAAACAAGAAGTCAGTCAACATTGTTCTGCTTATTGCTAATAAAAGTTTCTGCGAACGATTTGACCAGAAACAAATATTTTTCTCTTTATGACAATATTTACAAAAAAAAATTGAATAATAAGGGGTATTTCATCATCATCATCGTTTCAGCCGAAAGACGTCCACTACTGGACATAGGCCTCCCCAAAGGGGGGGTTTGCCATAATCGCCACGCTTGGCAGGCGGGTTGGCGATCGCAGTGTATGGTGTCGAGCTTTGCTGAGAACGCTGCTGCCCATTTTCTGTTGAGTCCCTTAGTCGCCTCTTACGACCTACGGGAACTGATGGGATGGTATTATTCTTTAATGACACCATACGGCACCGACCGACACCATACGGCAGAAGGAGTATTTATGTACATAGAATTGGGTGGAAGATGAGTAGAACACCAATAGTTTTGACATTTTCGTGTCAGACACCTTTTAACCTGCCTCAAGATAATACTCCATGTAAATCAATTCATCTCGTGTTATTACTGTCCTCAAACCTGATGAACCTACTCTGGACCATTAGGCAGCTAAGAGCTCTCACAGCAAAATAATTAATTTAATTAAACGCTCACCAGAGAATGGACAGCAGCGTTCTCTGTAAAACGCAACACCTTACACTGCGATTGCCAACCCGCCTGCCAAGCGTGGCGATTATGGCAAACCCCCCTTTGGGGAGGCCTATGTCCAGCAGTGGACGTCTTTCGGCTGTTAGGATGATGATGATTATGATGAATTAAACGTTAGAAAGGTTAATTATGTTGAAGTAGGTATGTAATTCATTTGTTTCAAGGATTTTAGAACAAAATTATTATTTTTATTATATAGGTACTAACTGAAGTAGGTATACTTCCCTGAGTAATCTTGAAAAAAAAAAAAATATCCGCCTCATGGTCGACTGCAAGTGTGCTCAAAAGACTGACAGTATGCCACGTAATATGGGCCATGCTGATAAGGACAGAAGATATTCTGTCCTGGAAGGGTCACGCAAAGTGTCAACCAGGCGTTGAGATACATTTTAAAATAGTGCATGAGGACTCGGGCACCCCACGTTCCAAGAGTCTTCACTCCAAACGGTTCGTAAATGTTACTGCTAACTATGTAGTTATTATATTTACTAAATTTTCTATATATATATATATAAATGAATCCCTATTTCCCTTGGTCACAGCATCACGCGGTCACGCGTGGACGGCTGGACCGATTTCGCTAATTCTTTATTTGTTGTGTTTGTAATTGTCAGGAGAATGTTCTTATGAAAGAAAAAAACAAGAAATTAGATCGGTAGCAAGTTGACGGTAGCGAAGACGCGGGGGACAGCTAATATAATAATAAAAAAAGACAAAAAAGGCACAATACAATTCGCCTTTTAACTTAATAACTACAAAAAATCCCAACTTGATACTCAGCTACCGTACTTTTCCGTCTTAATGTAAATTCCCACAAAAACTCAACTAATTGCAGGACCCGCTGTAACCCAAACAGAGGTGACCCGCGAATTTCCCCGAAGACAATGCGTCATATGTTATCAGGACAGAATCAACAGTAAACCGTATATTACCGTAAAAACCGTAAAACAACGACAATTGTCTCGCAACCCGTTTGAAGAACGACCATTTTGTGTTCCGATTTCCTAAAAAACCGTCATAGGTCGTACGTGGGGCGATGTGACCATGGGTTTTGTGGTTTCTGGTTAGTCCTGGATAGTGAAGATTTTCTTGTCTTTAAGCTAAAGATTAGTTTAAGATCAATTGACGGTAATCGATGATATAGTTAGTTAACGATGGTGCTTGCGTAGAATATTCTTAATTACACGTAAATTAATCAAATCTGTTGCTGATTGCGAAGGCTCACAAGATTTTACATCAGTGCTTCAAAAATCATTTATTTGCATAATATCGACCCCACAATTATAGGAATAGGCGTAACTAATGAAAGCACAGCTTATAACTGTTAAGTCTTGTATTTTTATAGATTTTTGCAAAGTTGCTTGAAGTTGACTTTTGCCAAATTAATTAAAAGCGTTAACATCCCCCTGCATCAGTACCAATATATCACCAACATGTCCAAAATAACAGACAAAATCTTAGACCTCAAATCAAAACTTTCCTGCTCCTCCTTGCAAGTTGGTACCCCTACACCACAAAGTTCCCAGTGCTACTCTGTTGCTAATAGCACTTTATGTTTAACATAATAGCACTTGATGTGCCACATAATGTTGTGTGCGATAGTGTAACGTGTTCCTGCTACATCAATGAGTTGACTTATGACCTGCCAGGAGGAGATTACATGGAACTGCTGTCTATAGAAGCTGGACTTGACGGGGCCAAATAGCATTTTTGGTATTTTTTATAACACACAAGTACAGACTGTGAAAAAAATGGCTTTAACTTATCCTAACCTTCACAATCAACATTTGTATATTCAAAGAAGGATACAACGGAATATGGCAAGAGGAAAGTGAAGTATATACCATCGGTATATGACTCCATAAGCTTAAGGGTCTTCCGGACTTCAGGGTCCAAAACTTGATGTGCCGAAATCACATTTATAATTTTTTCAACCAATAAGACAAAAGAAAGACAATGGACGCGTCCCACATGTGGGACGGCCGGGAACACAAAATAGTTATAGAAGTAAAACACATTATTCTGCAAAAAATTAATCCAAGGATACAAATGCAAAAATAATTTACCTACACACGCATGATTCCAACCAAGGTAATTAAATCCATTTTTCATAACGAGAGATGAAGCTTTTCCCAGTAGATCAATCTAAGGTATCTTGCGAAGGCAAACGGTAGGTATTAAGTCTCGAGAAATCTTGAATATTTATTTTAATTGATCATTAGTTAAAATACCTAATTTAAATTTATCTCCATGTAAGACGAGCGTGTCGCGGAATCGACAGAATTCCGGCAAAAGTTGTCACACGCCACACAATCCTGCCGAGCGGAGGTGGTTGTCCACTGCATCGCTATGTGTCGACAACTCGGCACAAGGCGGACACGGTAGCAAAGTCCGCCTATGTAGCACTACTTCATATAAAGTCTAAATTAATTTTACTATTGATAAGCACGCGTTTGACCTCTATCTCACCTGTTGGTAAGCGATGATGTGGTCGAAGATGTAGCACGCCTGCCTAGAAGTAACAAAAAAAAAAGCTTGTAGCTATCAGGAAACACAGACTCCGGCAGGGAATTCCACTCCTTAGCTGATAGTACAGAAAACTCTAAGAATAGAATACCCTTTTACAAAAAATATAGATAAAGAAAACATGACAGAGTGGTACAATGAGCAGCCTTTTTGTTGTTCATTCAAATAAATCATATTTACCTATTTATAACTTAACTAAAAATCAGAATAGACCTGAACTGAACTAGTCACAACTAACAGGCCTGCTTTTCTCAGCTGAAATAAATAATATTTGTTCTGAGATAAACTGACAACGCCCACAAAAGCTCATCATCTGCCTAGCTTTTTCCCAACTACATTGGGTTCGGCTTCCAGTCAAACCGGATTCAGCTGAATACCAGTGTTTTACGTGAAGCGGCTGCCTACCAGACCTCCGCAACCCATTAAATGGGTAACACGGTATTTCTTGGCAATACTGAAGTCAGATTTACTGGCTTATGAAAATCCGTAACGACTGCCAAAGATCTACAAATGACAGCCGGGACCAATGGTTTAACGTGCTTTCCGAGGCACGGAGAAAACTCGGTATACTAAGATGGTTACCCATCCACAGACCAACCTTGGCAAGCGTTGCTTAACGCCCACAAAAGCTGTATGTAGTTATTACAGGTGTATAGTCAGGTATTTGATCTTTAAGCCAAAATACAAGCAAATGGCCCAAAGGCAAGAATAGCAAAGATCTTTGCAGGGCAGGGTGGCCGGCAAGAGCTGGATGGGAGTAATTGAAAAAGATTTATAGGTTAAGGATATTATGCTATAGAATCAACTAGTTGACCCGTGCAACTCCATCTGCTCCGCTCCTATTGGTCTTAGCGTGATAATACATAGCCTTCCTCGATAAATGGGCTATCTAACACTGAAAGATTTTATCAAACCAGCAATTCCTGAGATTAGCGCGTTCAAGCAAACAAACAAACTTTTCAGCTTTATATATTAAGCATAGACTATAGATTAATTTTGTGTGTGTGTGAGCTTACTTAAAATACCGTCGTTACAAAGCTAAAACTACTTCCACGCAGATCGCTGCACACCACTGTCGACACAGATGGAAAACCATTCAACAGTGCAATTTGTAATTATAATTATTTCATTTATTTCTCACAATTTATGTATTGATTTATAATTGTATGGTTTGATTTTGTCTGAAATAAACTGATTAATAATAATTGTGTGCATTGGAAAAACATCGTAGCATCGAAACTATTAATTTTCCATAACCCTGGTTAAAACACCATCCCAGTAAGCTATACAATAGCTATTCCGACACAGGTTTCACTGCACTCTTTATGTCGGCAAAAGTGGAAAACCCCACACATCCAACGGTGCTTATCTAAACAGTTACCGAGTACATCCAGATGCATGATAGCAGCAAATGAGCGGTAGTACTCGAGCAGATAGAGTACATGAGAGTATATGCGATCGACGTGTGACATGCTCGTTATGTTTCATGTCTCACTAGCGACGTGCCCTGGCTCCGCACGGGCCACGGGTAATATTTATTTACTGATTTGCACCCGAAAATAGTATTTTTGGACTCGACTTTTCTACGCTGTTTTTAATTTTAATTGCAATCAATCAATGTAAGAATTGCGTACCGTAAAAATTACGTAACGGAAGAATCCCTACTCTCCCAAGGAACATATCCTTGGGAGAGTAGGGGAGCACTAAGGCTTTCCCGAAATTCGCATACGAGGATATGCGCGTACGAGGTCGGGGGCAAAACCTAGTGTGTTATATTTATTAACCTTTCGGATAAAAATCTCTAAATGATAGTGAAAGCCGTATTAAAATCCGGTGCATGGCTTAAAAGATGTAAGCCTACAGAGGGACGAACGGCGGGAAGCGACTTTGTTTTATAGATACCGTGTAGAGATGCTGTTCTGTCTGTAAAGACGTGAACATTCTTGTCGGAGAATGATCTGGTTTCGAGAGGTTTTTCCCGTAAGATATAATTTAGTTCCATTTAGGTGGCAGCCATTACGGAAATCTGGGTAGCACTTCGGAGCTTGTAATTTTAGCTCGGCCAATACCAATATCGACATTTTCAGCGAACTTAATCCAAGCTAAGAATAATAATTTGTTGTTTCGTAGATGAATCTCTGTTGAAATTATATCACTGATGGAAATAATAGTCAAAAACACACAACAACGCTATCGTTGTTGCAAATTGTCTAGCGAAAGGAACGAAGCCGCGGAAAAACCCACGAGTACCACCCTCGCTTGGATTACGATTTGTGACTATATGCACCTCTGTTTATGAAGACTTGCGGTTCTAAAAAATCCATCGTCACTGTCGGTATTGCATCCCTTTAAAAAGGCATGCAATACTTACGATGCAATACAGTCGAGTATTGCATCCCTTTTTAAAGGTGACGCGTTTTTATAGAAGCAGTTTTAAAATAACGCTACTGTCTTGTCTTCAATTCTATTAATGTGGGACATATAGGTATACATTACATTCAAAATGGTGAGTTGAAATTGAATCCGTTAATTACTGCTTCAAATAGAAAATAATGTAACTACAGCTTTTTCTTACAAATTGCCCTACATTCTTGTTTCAGACGTGCATCGTGTACTAAGGTTAGTTTTACGTTTTATAACACTGTTTATAGTAGGTAAAAACTTGCACGTGCTGCCTTATTACGAAGCAAAGAAATCATCATCGGTGGTCGTGGGTTTGATTCCCACGGGAAGCATACTTTGTCAAGTTGTTTCCAATTTGGCTAGGAAATTGCAAGCTTGAATTATCTGATTTTCTGATAAAAAGATGATTTCGTGCTTGCCGCCAAATTGCCTTTATCAAATAAACCATGTCAGTGGCCCTTGAGGCGGTCTAGAAACTCTAACACTGGGGTGTGTGGGGTCGTTAGACCTTACTACCCACACGATAAGAAGAATAACCATCATCCACAGGCCAACGTCGCTGCTGGGCACAAGCCTATCTTTCTTGTCCCAATCTTCACGTTCATCCATGTTTCAACTGGGATAGAAAAGATGTCATCTGCCCATATGGCTGCAAGAAGACCAATTCTTCTACCAGTCCTTAGAAGCCCCTCAGTTACTGCCTTACTCCACCTACCATCACCGCGCCTTGCCATGTGTCTTGCCCAACTCCATTTGAGTTCCATAACTCATTTTCCAATATCGAAGATCTTCGTACGTCTTCGGTTTTCATCGTTTGGAACTCGGACTCGTGTAACTAATTACTCGCAAAACGAATTAGTCTAAATCCCGGTAAATAAGACTCAGATCACACAAGACGCCTCAATATTACACATACTTACAAACTTGCGTAACGTCCTTTTTAAATCCCTCAAAAGTCAACCGCAATATTCTTGAAACTCATTAAATCTTTCCCATAATCATGTCCTTTTTAAATCCACTTCTGAAGTTCTGACTCGGGTTTCAAGCCCTACTAATCCCACTAGAGCAAATTGGTTTAAGTTTACAAAAAAAAAAAAACGTATAACTTTCGAGAGCTAAGAAAAAAGTCTTTTGCGGCATTGGCAGCCGTGAATAGTTAAAATACCGTGAAATAAGGAGCAGTGGTGTTGAGAGTCAAAAGGGTGTATGTCAGTTATGTTATAAAGGAGATAGGGTATTTTGGGATAGAGTGTGGACTGTGGAGATAATTGATATTTTGTGGTGTTGATCCGTTTTTAACATGGTTAATTGAAACTCATTTGAGGTGTATTAATGTGGATCTTCATGCGCAGAATTCTGGTTTCCAAAAATAATATAATAATAATAATAATAAATTTGTTTATTAGGGCACTAAGTCCCAATATTACAATTAAATGAAAACAAAACATTAATAAATATAAAATTACAAAATTAAAACTTAAAAAATTACAAAATCTTTAATCGAATTAAAATAATAATAAAATAAAATATTCATTAAAATTCAAATCAAAATTAAAATCAAAATTAAATTATATAATGATGTGACATATCTAAATATCCAGAGGGATATCGTATAAGGGATGCATAGTTCATGACGAAAATATTGCTAAATTAAATCCATTTATAATTAGGTACATAATATATTGTATGAGTAAACTAACCAAATGGTATAATTATAATATAAAATCATATTCCCAGACAGCGCATTCTCTTGTTACCCGAGGGGTGTGAATACCAGTAGATGTTCAATTGGTTGCAAATTGTTGTTAAATGATAGTCTGTTCAGCTAAGTAGGGTGCAGTCTTTTGAAATTAACCAGGAAAAGGTTACAAAGAATTAATGTGAATGAATGAATAAATAATAATAGTTTCTTAATCTTTTCATATCATTAAGAATTATTTATCTGATTAAATTTGTCCGATTATTATAACGGTAATTCAAACTATGCCTGGAATACACCCAAAGCTTGATCTTATTTTCATAATTCTTACACTGGGTGCTGCTGAAAATTGACATTTTTTTAACAATAACAGACTTATTCATAAAGCATTTCTACCCATATGCTTCGTTTAAATACTTAATGGCACCAACTTACTTGAAATTCACAATTGAAAATAGTTTTATTTACGAATGAAGTTATTCAACATTGGTTTATATCTGCACAATTTCGTAATCACATACCTAAAAACTACCGCCACTAACACAATTTCAAACAACGCACTTCACTCTATCGAACACCCTATACAGAACCCACCAGATGTCCAATTTTTTTTGCTGTACCCTCGTTCAACCGTACAACTGTAGTGTTCCATTGTGTCCCAGTGTCGATTTCAATTAGCTGGCCATTGTGATATTGTGGGCTTTTCATTAGCTATGGTCACTTCTAAAGTGGCCTTTTTTGCCCATCCGCCTTTTAAAGTCAGTTAAGGGATTTTTTTGTTAGGTTGGCGGTAGTTGTGAATAATTGTGACACGCAAATCTGAGTGGTACTTGAATATTACGATGCATATAAATGGATTGGTTATGCTTGCTTTTTGTTTTTTCCTACTCCTGCGCTGTACTTTCCAGATTAATTTCGTTGCGGGATCCAGAGACGATTGAGTCGTTTCTTCGGGACTCGTCGGGTTTTGTTGGCTCGGCGTTTTTCTGGTAGTTGCGTGTCGATTCTGGCTTTCAGGAGTTGCAGTGGTTGGGAATGAGTGGCGGGCTTGTCCCAATAAAAAAATGGATTGGTTTTAAATGAAATTATTTCATTAATACGGTTTTTTTCAGGAAAACTATAGCCATGTGAGAGAAGAAAGCTTCAGCCAGTGAATATCCTTGCTATTAATGTTCTACTAATTATATAAATGTGAAAGTTTTTAGGATGAATGGATGGATGGATTTTAATTACTCTTTCACTAAAATCAAATTATATGTTCGGTAAGTGGGTATTTTTCAGGCAAACTAGTCTTACCTACATTGAAGATAAGAACATACATTTTAGAAGAGTCACTGACACAACTTAAGATTGACTAGAAGTCGTCAATCTTAAGTTCAATCTCTCTAGCCTTTTCTCAACTATGTTGGGGCACAGCTTCCAGTATATATAACTGGATGCAGTTGAGTTCCTGTATTTAACTTCAACGGCCTACCCTCCACAAAACAATAGGTGACTGGATAACACGGTAGGTACCTCATGGCATCTCTAGTGCCAGATTTTCTGGCTTCTCGTAAAGAGTGTCAAAGAGCTACAAATGTCGAGATCAACGGCTTCACGTGCTTCCATCCGTGAATCTGCCTGGGCAAGCGTTGCTTAACCTCGAAGATCGACTTTTGCGGCTGTTAATCTCCTACGAAAGCTGATTAAAAAAAAGCATGAGCTACTTTTTTTTTAATTATGGGAAATAATCAAATGACTCCTCCCGCTCTGGGCAGGAGCGGAAGGGAGTGTCAGACCCTTACTGACTAAAACTCATCCGTGTTCCTCCTAATGCCCTTTGCGTTCCAGGGCTGTGACCCTTTCGGACAAATTCCGCAACCCTGGCTGGCACTGGCCCTAGTGGGCCCCGGAGAGAGAGTACTACGGGCCAAAAGTGAAAAGAAAGGTTAATAATGAAATAAAGGTTAATAATCAAATTTCACTGTAAACTTCACATTAACTTCAATACAAATAGGTAGGTCGGCACCAAAGCTTTGCAAATCAATTCGCACCGTACCAAATTCAATGACAACTCACTCAATCTCACTCATAACTGACCATGACAATACAAAACATAGGTACTTAAATAACAACATTGTTATAATTTAACGCAAAATTAGAACTCTATACGAAAACCATTAGTTTGCCGTCCACACAATGGCGACAGATGGTCAAAGAAAAAAAAAATTAAGCTGTCAGAAAACGAATCATAAATTGTCATAAACACGTGGCCGGTGACATCTTGTTTTGTTAACTTCTAGTCTATTACTTGGTCATTTTCGTGATCTTTGTGTGAGAAGACAGCTGTCCGGTCGTGTAGTAAGTTATTATAAGTTTATAAAAAAATTTACGCAACATTGGTGCTTCGTTTTCGTCGGCAAACTGTCTGTGGATGATTGTTAAAGTCCTGTATAGTGGCTACCTGACTAATTTGAAAGTTATCGCTTCATTTATCCCTTGCTGGATTTATATACATGTGTATGCTGAGCTATGTAGCTTATATACACTTGAGTAATATAGATAGATAGCTATTAAACAGAAAAACAAACTTCGACAAATAAAATTCAGTTATAAGAGGAAGTCCTCTTATAATTGAATTTTATAGGTCGAAGTTTGTGTGTCATTTACATTGATATAAACCACGATTAAGAAGTCTTAATCCTGGTTTAGGTCTAGGTATGTAAATGATTTTTGAAAACCTTATATTTCAGACGAATTCCATGAATTGGCTAGCTTGCAAACATCCTATAAACTGGTTTTAGTACCTACTTATAACTACCAGAAAATAACGTTTACTATATTTTTATACGTCACATTGGATGTACATTCAATGTCCCAGTATGGGGTTGTCCCACCTGACAGCTATAGTTTACAGGATGCTTTTGGAGCTGGCGCGTACTCTGCGCATGGTGGAAGCGCATCGGTTGCGCATGATGGCGTGAAAGCTATCAATTTCTGATTCTACAAACATGCTTTGAACAACAACCTTGGAAAGCGACAGCCCCATCAACACAACACCCTGAAGAAAAATTTACGAAGATGTACTTAGATGACGACTTATAAAGAAGTATAGAAGAAGAAATGTTGCGCCGACAACTTAAAAATTGGGATAAGGGCAGGAGAATGATAATGATATATCTAATTAAGTCTAGCACCGATCTATCTTCTCGGATTTATAAATTTTCCTCTTTTTATCGTGTGGGCAATAAAGTCTAGCGACCCCACACACCCTGTGGAGTTTCTAAACCGCCTCAAGGGCCTCTGACATGGTTTGTTTGTTTATTAATCAAAGAATATAAATTGAATGGTGGCCGATTGCGAGAGCTAAAATCACTTATTGGTAGACCATCTTGAATAAATAAGTCCCAAGTTTTTCATTTGCGTAAGAATCAAGTCAAAAGCCAAAGAACTTCACTTCCTACACTCCGAACGGAACCAGACACCATAATAAACCCATTTCTTTTCAATACAACACACGGCATTCAGAGAACGAACGGTTTTACATAACAAACACAGCAAAAATCCAAAATTGACCATAAATCGTATAAAGTAGACAGCAATTTCAATTTAATTTTATTCAAAAGTTAGGATATCTTCATAACTGAGGTGGTAATGTGAAGGTAGATAGCAGAAGGTCAGCTCCGTGTGCAAGCTTACCAAGTTTCTGGTTATATCGTAGCTACAGTATCATCGTCATAACCTAGCCAATCATCTGCCTAGCCTTTTCTCAACTACATTGGGGTCGGCTTCCAGTCAAACCGGATTTAGCTGAATACCAGTATTTTACGGGGAGCGGCTGCCTACCAGACCTCCACAACCCATTAAATGGGTAACACGGTACTTCATGGCAAGACTGGAGTCAGATTAACTGGCTTCTGAATATCCGTAACGAATGCCAAAGATCTACAAATGACAAATGACAGCCGGGACCAACGGCTTAACGTGCTTTCCGAGGCACGGAGGAAACTCAGTATGTTAAGATGGTCACCCATCCACAGACCGACCTTGGCAAGCAACGCTTGAAGATCGACCCGTACAGCTGTTATTATCTAGCGTTCTAGCCACGAGCTAGCCAATACTTGCATGCTTATATCAATTTATTTGTAATCGCCGCAATACATTTCATCCTGAATACAGCAAATTATTTCAAGTCTACCTTTAAGGATGGGAAATCATCAAATGACTCCTTCCGCTCTGGGTGAAGCGGAAGGGAGTGTCAGACTCTTACTGACTAAAACCCATCCGTGTTCCGTTTAACGCCCTTTGCGTTCCAGGGCCGCGGTGACTATTTCGAACATATTCCGCAACCCCGGATTTTAAGTCTACCTAGACTACCAAGCTCAGCAAAAGCTGGTTTGAATAGCATGTGTATGTAACAAAAAAAGCAACACAGTGACAGCTGGTTGACACTTCGCGTGACTCAAGGACTGGCTGTCACCTCGGACAGAGGATAAGCATTGCCATACAACGTGGTAATGCCGCCAGTCTTTTGGGCACAGTCCACAACAACGCGACGAGTTTGACGCCATATCTTAAGGTTTACTTAGTCAGGAATTTTCATTTTAGTTAAGTATTTAAAATTGAATAAGTAAAAGCAAAAACAACTAAAAAAAACCGGCCAAGTGCGAGTCGGACTCGCTCACGAAGGGTTCCGTACCATAAAACTTAATTTTTATTATCTGTTGTTATAGCGGCAATAGAATATCAACAACAACAAAATTTCAAGTGTCTACCTGTTACGGTTCTTGAGATACAGCCCGCTGACAGACAGACGGACGGACGGACGGACAGCGGAGGCTTAGTAATAGGGTTCCGTTGGTTACCCTTTGGGTACGGAACCCTCACAATGAAGCGGTATAAAATATTATAGAACTGGCTTCCTCCATAAAATCCGATGGGTGCTCCAGCTACTTTGACATATTAGCTGTACAAATCTACTCCACAAAATGTCTGACCACTATTTGATTGGTTAGTAAGCCTTCTCCATATTCTTACTTCGTGACATAAGGTAGCAACTGAGCTACCATACAATGGACAGTCCGCCATCAAGCGGCGGGAAGTCACCTATTCGAATAATTTAATATATTGTAATGCCGTATTCTGATGTCACATATCTTTCGGGAGTCGGTTTAGAACTTAAATGGTGGCTTCAACTTTGTTATGTTGCTGTCCGGTGATCTTCGACAGGTGGAATTTTTATATGGCTTCTAATTTTCAATTTGGTTTTAACGGAAAAGATTGATCTTGCGATAAAAGTCAGTTTAAAGATCAAAGTGCGTTTGTAGGGAATATTATAGAGGATATTTAAACCAAATTCTATTCTTAGTTCATCAGTTAGCAGAATCTAAACAATAGGGAATATGCATGAAAAACATATTTATCATCTCTACAATTTATCTAAAAATATACGAAAATATAATACTAACAGTGAAAATAGACTCAAAATTACTCGAAAAACGAAGGAGATATAATTATTTTAAACAAATATATCTGTCCCTCTCGCGAAAACGCTGTTTTCTATGGCAGCTGTATAGACGTCATAGACGATGACGTCAAAGTTTACATCGGACTTCTCTTTCTAATTGTAATCTTTGAAGCTTTATAACTTCATCGCTGATGAAGTTATAAAGCTTCAATCATGATTTTTTTTTTTGTATTAAAAAAAAAAACATGATTGTTTACTAGAGCTAATAAGTATTACATTTTGCAAATAAAAAATCGCATGCATATTCCCTAGCAAGTGTGCTTAAACTAGAATCAATCAGTATTTTAATAACAAAAAAAAACCTGTAAACCTTAGATAGTTTGTACACTACATAAAATACTCTAGATAGTGATAAAGTGGGTTTCAGTAATAGATTGAAACATGTTTTTAGATTCATAATGGTAAATGTACATCACCAAAAGACATGTCATATGTGTTCCCAATTCTGGGACATTGCAGCTTGACGTAAAAAGTACCTACATACTACGTATTCCTTGATGAGCTCTTTCCCAAAAACCAATACTAAACTCCTACTTCTAACTGCTTTCCTACTATTTTTACAACAAGTCCTCTTAGTTTTTTTTTCTTTTGGGACAAGCCCGCCACACATTCCCAACCACTGCAACTCCTGTAAGCCAGAAGAAACAGTGGCGACCACCAGAAAAACGCCGAGCCAATGAAGCCCGACGAGTCCCGGAGAAACGATTCAACTGTCTTGGATCCTGCAACGAGATTAATCAGACAAGTACAGCGGAGGAGTAGGAAAAAAAAACAAAAATATAATTTCCTCTTAGATTGTGGGCTTCTGGGACCGGGACCTCGGAGTCCACCTGTATCATTATTGGGTATTTAGTACTCTGGGGCCATAAGAAAAGTCCTAGTGCCAGTTCCGAAAGCCCCTCGACCCTTGTTTCTTTTCTATTATCATAAAAAAATCGCAATCTTTTTTGTACTCATTCTAACTAGATCATATTATAATTCCGATATTTTGTTTGATACTGTAAAGCGTTGAACCGATTTTAATAAATTGTCGAACAGAGATAAATAGGGCTCTGAAGATGGTTATGGCTTTTTTTACGAATCCGCGAAACCGCGGGTAAAAGCTAGTTTCCTAAAACCTACAAGAACAGACCCAGTCTCCACGCATTCTCACTCAAAATTCTAAAACAAACGCACGTCAAAATATAAAGTTACACACAATATATTACCCAACGCAGTCAGCGTGAAAATATCTCAGCGAACACACGACCAATCATGCAAGCTCATGTTTACATATTCTTTAGGAATATAACTCATTAGCAGCAATACAGGCACGTCCGTAATATAATTCTTTACAAAACTAACTTTATATAAATCAGATGACACTAAGCGCCGTGTTGGGTGAGAGAATGAGTTGGGTTGGGGTTGTGGTGCAGGTGATGCGATGCGATGGGAAGCGAGAAATTGCTGTGAAAACATAATATGGAACTACTAACATGTTGCAACAGTAGGTACATGAACCCACGAAAGTGAAACTGGCGCATAGGTACTTTTTTGTTTTTTTTTTTTATGTTGATAAGCTATCCTGAACTTATCCTATCTTATTTACCCACTTGATCACGAGCATATTGATGCAAAAAAAAGGAAAGTAATGTGAATCATTTAGACCTTTGCAGTATCATAGGCAAATATGCATGTTAATTAATTGATCAAGAATCAGGTCACAATGCTCTCAAAATTGGAAGAAATGGTACCAGCATTTATAAATGACACTTGGGAGGAATATGCGACTTTTTCCAAGGGGTTGATAATTCAGGAGAATGTTTTGTGTTCACAGCTATTTTAGCTATGAACAACAAAACTATCGCTCGAGATCTCTTCACCACACCACTACATCACATACCAAACCCACATCTCCACTCAAAGTCCCACAAAGATCCCAGATATTAGGCGCACGTACACCACAGACCCAGTATCGTATTACGACTAATTTGAATAAGTTATAGCCTCCTTGTTCTGCCTGATGTCTCTATTATTTAGGGAAGCGGCCATCTTGACAATATGGCTGTACATGCGTACGAGTGTACGATTGTACAACTTTTTTGTCGAGATTAACATGTTTGTCGAGGTATAAAATCTAGGGATGGTGCTTTGTTTTGCTGTCTTGTTCCTTAGGGATTTCAAATGGTTTTCTAGAATGATGTTCAAGCTTGTATCTCGTAAGGTTTACAACAAAGGAGAGAGTTGTGGCGTGTATTTAATTTGAGTGCAGATTGGTAAAATGTTTCAAATCTAGATTCAGGGTTAGGGATCATTCTACAATAAACTTGCTTCTAGTTTTGTTAATAGTCAAATTAATATACATAAGATTCAAAATATTAGTAAGTGCTTTTTGTTACAGTGCTGTTTTCGTTTCCATTTTATAGACTCACGTTAGAGTGTCAGCCAAATTCGCAATAAGGACGACACACCGCCCATGCAGCTTATCGGCCCACATTCAATAAATTAAAGCAAATTGTTATGTTTGAAGAAGATGAGAAAACCAATCATGTTTAAGCTATTTCTAAAGCTAGAGACAAACTGGTCCTACGTACGCAACGTATGCAACGTATTATGATAAATCTGGACTCTTAATTTTATATGGAAAAACTATGCAGTAGAAACACACTTATCGTATCCAACGCAACATACGATACGATACAAAAGCGTTGCATACGTTGCGTACGTAGGACCAGTGTGTTTCTTGTTTTATTGTCACTTGTTTAGATACAAGAACGTCATCATTACCAACATACTTAGGCTCCTTAAATAAGTTTCTCAACACAACTTCTAACATGGTCTCATATTATATCTTTACAACCCTTAGGGCACCAGATAACCGCAGTTATACCGATACGATCAGTTTAAAGAGTACGCTGCTCATACAAAACCTTTGTGGCTTTCACACCCACACGCCTTGTTACACAGAAGATGAGTCTCTTAGGACCATTTCTATTTACTTGAATTGAATTTTATGGCCGTAATGCAAGCCACAATCAGCGTTTGATATGGCGATGAATTAATTGTGGACACATTTTTTTTAGGGTTCCGGAACCAAAGGGACCAACGGAAGCCTATTACTAAGCCTCCGCCGTCCGTCCATCCGTCCGTCTGTCTGCCAGCGGGCTCATCTCAAGAAACGTTATAGGTAGACAGTTGATACAAGAAACGTTTTTTTTCAGTTTATGGTAAGGAACCCTTCGTGTGCGAGGCCGACTCGCAATTGGCTGGTTTTTAACTGTAGTAGAGTAAATGAGTTTTCTTTCCTCCTTAAATTAAGAAGGTTTTATTCAGCACATTTGGTCGGCAGCCTCGCTTCAAATCTCTCACTAAACATTCGTAGAATGCTTTAGGATATCTGCAGAGGCTATTTTAGCACGGATAAATTAGCCGCCAATATCATTCTGGAATGCAAAGCTGGGGCTGCTCCCAAAACCTAGGAACAGTGAGGTCGCTTCTTGAAGACTGAGAAGAATGCTTCTGTACGGCTTCTGTGCTGTGTTTCTTCGGGCGGAGCTATTCTAGCTATGTTAGACATCAACGCACGATGGACCGAATGGGAATCTTAATGCCGACAGTTACCTCCATTCCTGTCATATGTTGGTCACTGCTTATTTTAGCTATAAACACCTCTTTGTGTCTATTGGCCTAACTCTGTGCTGTCTCCTACACCAAACCATAAGGAGGGAAGTGGGAATTATCTACGTCGTTCTTGATTCTCCGCTGATTAGTTGAAACATTTCTCAGAAATTCGTCAAGCTTAATTTTTCGGCACTTTTCTAGAGGTCACCACTGATTTTGACTTCCAGGAGTTGTGTTCGGTGTATAAAATGTATCTTACTTATTCCTATACTGCCAAAACATTATGATGTTTTGAAAGAGACCCTTTTTTTAAGTACTGACGCAATCACGACTTTTCCACTTATTCATTATGTCATGACGTTGCACGTTGGTTGAGGAGATTAGTGCCTTCATCAGCGTCCTAGAATCCGGTAAAAGTTGGAATTCGGGGAAAAAGGGGCATTTAATTTTTCTATCAGGGATTTCTCTATGATTCCAGAGATTGGAAATTCGTACTTTGGTCCTTTTTGTTTTGGACGGGAAATCATCCAAATGACTCCTCCCGCTCTGGGTGCAGCAGGAGGGAGATTCAGACTTTAGTGACTAAAACATCTGTGTTCCTGGGCCTGGGCTGTGTTTCAAGGCCACGGTGACTATTTCGAACAAATTCCGCAACCCAGTTGTCAATACATAGTCAATAATCATCCTACATCCTACAAATGAATCATCTGCCTAGCCTTTTCCCAACTATATTGGGGTCGGCTTCCAGTCAAAACGGATTCTGCTGAATACCAGTGTTTTACGAGGAGCGGCTGCCTACCAGACCTTTGCAACCCCTTAACTGGGTAACACGGTATTTCATAGCAAGACTGGAGTCAGATTTACTGGCTTCTGACAATCCGTAACGACTGCCAAAGATCTACAAATGACAGCCGGGACCAACGGCTTAACGTGCTTTCTGAGACTCGGAAGAAACTCGGTATGTTAAGATGATCACTCATCCACAGACCAACCTTGGCAAGCGTTGCTTAACCTTTAAGATCGACCCGTGCGGCTGTTATTATTTAGCTACGAGCTCCTCGGCCTCTACATCCTACAAATGAATGTCAAAACAATATCATACGTACACCAAAACCTTACTTAAATAGAACATGGTTTTCGATCGTCAATTGTTCCAATACTCGTGTACATTCGACAAGGAATCGAGTTACAATATTGTAACCTCTATTTTGTTTTAAACGTAACGCGTAGGAGTTGAGTAGAATAGAACAAGCATGTTTTATAAATTTTATAATACATTCGTTTAACATTTTATTAAAGGAAATGCTTTGTGTTTTCGCGATGTATTTTGTAGGTGGAATGTTTGTCTACATGTTTAGGAGAAAATATGGGTTTCGATTTTTGTAGAAAAGAACGTGTAAGGTTGGTAACATGAATTTATAAGTTGTTGTTTTGACTATTGTCCTTGGGATAGTGGGTGTTAAGGCGAGGCATAGACAAGAAATTTTGCTGTGGATAATCAATTTATGTAGGTATATAAAATTCTTCCCATACTGAGTGATTTCACTCAAAGGGCAATGGAGAGAGCAATGCTTGGAGTTTCTTTGCGTGATCGAATCAGGAATGATGATATCCGCAAGAGAACCCAGGTTACCGACATAGCCCGAAAGATCGCCAAACTAAAGCAGGCAGGGCAGGGCTCATTGCCCGCAGAACAGATGGTCAATAGGGCCGAAAAGTTCTAGAGTGGCGACCGCGTACCGGAAGACGCAACGTTGGCGCGGCCGGCAAAGGTGGACTGATGACATGGTAAAAGGTCGCGGGTAGCCGATGGATGCGACACGCGCAGGACCGGTCGTTGTGGCGACGCTTGGGGGAGGCCTATGTCCAGCAGTGGACGTCATTCAGCTGATATGATGATGATGATGATGACTGAGTGACTGAGTGATTGAGTGAGTTACTGACAGACAACGTACAGCCAAAATTAGGTACTAGTCGTAAAAAGCTGAAGTTTGGCATGTAGGTTCCATAATGTGCCTATCCGTTACAGTAGAGCGAGACAGCGAAGCGGAAGACAGAGAAATATTAACAAATCATGTCAGTCAAAATGTCAGTGACTCACGTAGTACGGAGATCTTTTTTTATTCAATTCCATTGGTTAAATTTCTCCGTTTCTCCACTCCACTGCCTCGCTCCGCTATAATGGGGACTACGACTCTTGGGGACTAAGAGAGCATTTCCTGACATTCCAAAGGGAACGGGGAAAAAACGGGATATGCGCGTACGAATTCGCGGGCAAAATCTGGTTAGCTAGAAACGTTTTCGGCATTGACCTAAAAAATAATATAGTCTCAAACTTAGGTACTTCTGCGAGACCAATTAATTGAAAAGTTTACAACATCACTTCAACGAACAAAAACAACCAAAAAACTTTAACAAAACCAAAACCAATAAAATAAACAAACGAATCATTGTTCTGTTCCAGTCTCACCAACATCATAAAACAATAATCACACCACATTGTTACCAACATAACAAAACCAACTTAAAGCACACAAAATAATAAAATAATGATCTCTAAACAAAAGACTAATTCATAAAATTTAACGTGGTCAATTATTGAGCCCAAACAGTTTGAATGGTCAAAGATCTCTTTGACCAAGACAAAAGCTGTTTGTGGCCAGGACAGGCCATTAAATAGCCATATATCTTTGTTGAGGGCCATAAATTGGTTGGGCCATTATTCTCCTAATAATTAGCAGAATCCTGGTGCTTTGGGTGTTTTTGGGTTTCGGTGAAGTTGTGTGCAGGGATGCATTTGGGATGTGGAATGCTGAAATGTTCGTTGTTGCAATCCAAAAGGCGGTAGGGCGGTATTTTTCAGGTTAATAGATATACATATAACCTATGGCACACACAAATAACATGGCTTTCTGTAGGTAAAATAATTTTCAAAATCGGTTCAGAAGATCCAAAGATTACCCTCTACAACCTCACAAAGTCACAAGCTTTACGTCTTTTTAATATTAGTATAGATTACGGTAGTCATACAGTATGCCGTTTTAAAATAGGGGTTGGTTAAAATTCGGTACCTGACTCTTCATTAAAAGCGTTCTTCTTTTTAAGGTTCCGTACCCAAAGGGTAACCAACGGAACCCTATTACTAAGCCTCCACTGTCCGTCCGTCCGTCCGTCTGTCTGTCAGCGGCTGTATCTCAAGAACCGTAATAGGTAGAGAGTTGAAATTTTCACAAATTGTGTATTTCTATTTCCGCTATAACAACAATAATAAAAGGTAAGGTTTATGGTACGAAACCTTTCGTGTGCGAGTCCGACTCGCACTTGGCGGGTTTTTGTACTTATTAGACTAATTGCTATTAGGTATATCAACTTGAGATGTCTTATTATGTACATTACTTCAGATTTTAGTTGAGTCCTTGGGATGCGTTGAGCTGGACTAGACTGGACTGTATATTCTTAGATAAATAGATAGACTATTTCTCAAAACTAAGCTTGAGACTATGAAACATAATTTCCAGACACAGGCCTATATTTATATTTTTTTCTTTTTGATTTTGTCAAAACATCTAAATATGATATCCAGCTCTCTATCTTACCAACACAAACCCCAATGATGATTATTTTACCTTCTAACAGAACCCTAATAAGGACCATCAGAATATTGTTGAAGACAACATAATTTTACCAGTCCGCCCCTGTGCCCACAATAGTTTTGCCCAGCGGGGGGCAACTTCGTAACGCCTGCCCGTCAGGCGGACACTATTGTACCGTGAGATTGTATCTGCAGCGCACTATTATGACGGTCAGGGAATTTGTGGGTGGAAAGCAGGTGAAATCGTTAAGTCTTTGTTGAATAGGGGAAGCTGATTTAAGTCTTAATGCTTGAGATAAAAATTATATGATTTAAATAAATCTTTTGGTTATAATGGAACAAATAAGCGAGAAACAGGGACTGAAAATCAACAAGACAAAAACGAAGGTACCTAATTGTGGTAGATCGTGCCAAAAAACGGCAGATAACAGGTGTCCTATCCCTTGAAAGAATGGATTACTTTATTTACCTGGGTGCTATAGTAAACGAAACGGGCTCATGCAATGGTGAGATAAGGCGGCGTATCGGTGTGGCCAAAGCGCAATGTCCCAGCTTCAGAAAATATGGAGGGACCGCAACATGTCTCGCAAGACGAAGATGAAACTTGTAACATCAATAGTGTACTCCATATTTAGCTACGATTCTGAAACATGGACATTAAATTAAAAAAAAAAATGACTGTCAAAAAACCCGACCGCTAAAAACGACTAAAAATTTTATTTCCTACATTTTACTGAGTTACATTTTTGAAATCGTCTCCTCGAGGCCTTTATTTTGATACCGCACACGATAGGTTTTGAAAATTATAAATTTTTTGACGGCATAATATGGCGCCAAAAATCGGCACTCTCACTACTTAGACGAATCTATTGACACCACTCACATAAAAATACGACAACCCAATTAGGCTCTAGGGCGTGCCAAAGACATATACATACATACACTCGGAAAACATAACCCTCCTTCTTTCGCAGTCGGGTAAAAAAAGGCCGATGCGGTGTTGGAGGAAGATAGCTACTGCAGATTTCGTGGACTGCATTCCGCACCAATGACTCAATCCTGCGTGAGTTGAACATCTAGCTATTCGGGCTAGTATTTCCAATTTTTTCTCTGTTTTACAGAAACAGAAAATCATAATTTTTGGACTTACTTATTTCTTAGGACCATAAAGTACTTCGGTTTATTTTTCCAAAATCAACATAATTTTTATTTCAATTTACAATATTTAGATAATACATATATAGGTACAAAGGTCAGCATCATTGCTACGTCGGGTGCGGGACTGCGACAACAGTCTCCTGAGTATTGTTGCCAGCAAACCCGAGGGCCACTTAATGGGACACCTGTGGGCTGTACATGTGTGTCGTTGCCAAGTGTGCCCAGACTATGGTAGTAGTTAGAGTTGTACTAACATAGTTTAAGTATTTACTAACAAACCCTATGGGATATTTGTCCTGATTTAAATGTCAATAAATAAACTTAATCATTGGGCATAAAAAAAATCCACATCGCTGTCAATGGTAAAAGTGCCTAGAACACGTGCAGCATTGCCGCGTTGAATCGCAATGCTGATTCTTTGGCCGAAGAAAAGTCCAGCCCTCTGGTCACGAGAACGGTCGACAAGTTGTTTTCGCAGAGTTTCAATTATACCTAAATGATACATGACATAGGACCACCGAAGCTGTTTATGGTTAATACATATATGGATGGCTAATTAGTTCGGATTAATTATTTCTGAGACAAATAATACTACAACTAATAAACTGTGAGTTTTATATTCACAGTTATATGACTGGACTAAAAAAAGCTGCTCAAAGCGAAAGGAAAACAGCTCACATGGCCCAAGACAGATTAAAATGGAAAGAAGTAAGGGAGCCTTTTGCCATTCAGTGGGACACTACAGGCTCATATAAAAAGATAATAATATCTTTTATCATCACACCATTAAAATAATAAACTCGACAGACATCCACCAAATATTTTATCCGTTCCCATGCAACCAATAAAATCAAACTCATAATACCAACACAGATTACAATTCACTTTCAATTTCCATTACACTTCCCCTCAATTCTAAAGTCATTTATACACTCGTGCGCAATTAATTTCGTACAGCTCCTTATTTATTGGTTCAAATTGAATTAGGAACGGGTGATCTGATCTACCCTCCAGTTGTGATATAATGGCCGTTGTATTTGAAAGTTGGCAGAATTGATTTTGTTTTATTGAGTGTGCAGATTTTATTAGGTAGGTTGGTAGTTCTGTTAAAGATAGCTTTGATGCACATATTATGTTTTAGTAAGTTAACTGTATTGTAATTTATTTCGATTAGAATTGCTCGTGTTTTTAACCGACTTCCAAAAAAGGAGGAGGTTCGTAATTCGGTGGGTAGGTATGTTTTTTTTATGTATGTGATGTACCTACACCCATTACTCCGAGGTTTGTAATCCGATTTCTGTGATTCTTTTTTAGTTCGATGCGGTATACTTGCCATTTGGTCCCGTCTAAATTTGATTCAGTTAGGTTTAGAAGTTTTTATTTTATTTCTATGAGTATTTTTGCTTATTTCAATTTCTGCGTAGACGAAGACGTCGTCCAAGTATCACCACGTAATGGTGAAAAATGAAAAAAAAAATACAAAAATCACCGACCGAAAAACATAACCGACTTCCAGAAGTCGGTATTTTTTGTAAATAGATTTTTTATTAATACTAGAAGGCTCGTTTTATCAGTGTCGGTGGAAAGCGACGATGTGGTCGTGGTCGATGATGGAGTACGCTTGCCTAGAAGATGTACAGGCATTGAACAGGCGCCGTCGGTTGAGACTGGTCATCTCTTAACTGCCATTGGCTTATTTTAATCTTTATATTTAAAATTCTTATAATAAGCCCTTTTTTTTTTTTCCTTTGCATTGTCCTCACATGCAGAAGCAACAAGTATATGTAACTTGGAATTTTGTAAAACAGAACATGATTTAAAAGAGTGTCCGTGGAGTTTCTTGCACGTTCTTCTCCATAGAGATCTACGCTTTGGAACGTGCAAATAGCTTCCATGTTTTTGACTGACCGACCTTGACGTTTCAAAAGTGCCTGTGAATGGTTTATTTGAAATAAATGCTTTGAAGTAACCTGTTCAGTCTTGACTTAAAGACCTAAAGATTGTAACTTCATGGAAACACAGACTCCGACTGGGAATTCCACTTCTTAGCTGTACCTAAGCATGGGTAATTAATATATTCCCAAAAAGTTTTGTACGTATAGAATGTTCGTTTTTCTAACGTAACTTATTTTTTTACTTATGAGTTTGCATAACAGTTGAGTTGAGTAGAAAAGTAACTACTCAACTTATATTTTTTTAAACGTTCACTTTCAACTTTTTGGTTATCCTCGCGTATTGCTAATAACATTGATGAAATCTATTATGTTCAACATACAAAGAGCTAATTCGGTAACATTACGAGTTAACCAAATATTCAATTGCAACAAAAAACTGTGCGAAAGTTCATCTTCACAACAGTACCTAGCCGCCATTCAAGTGACACCAAAGCAATTGACAGCCCTCTTTCTCAATAGCGTCATAAACTTATACATGAGTAGGTACATCAATAACCAATCGATTTTGAATAGAAACCTACACTTCATTGTGTAACAAGAAGATCTTATTTCGACAATAAAATCGAATTTATTTGCAACAAATTGTCACTCGCCATTCTCAGAAGGCGCCATGACACAATTATTTCCAAATTCGAAATCTATCTGTCTATAAAAGTGTTGCTACATTACAAATATCATTTTGCAAAATGATTTGAACTTTATTACAAAGAGGTTAGGGAGCTTGACAGCTGTCATGTAGCCGTAGAATTAATGTTGTCTATGGATAAAGACGTCAAGTCAGGATTTAACAATGCGCTGTGATTGCCGTCAACCATTGTACATTATTCACGGTCATTATATTCTATTTAGTTTGATATAACCGTTTAATAGTTTACGAAGAGTTCCCCTTAGCATGCTTATTAACAATACAATAAAAATAAATAGCCATAGAGCCACTTTACACCTTCTCAGAAAACGGCAGTTGTTTAGAAAAAAAAAATCAAACGTTCTTCCCTTTATGAGTTTTTGTTAGTTTATTGATAGCTTACCCACATTCTTTTTCCTTTTATACTACTGCCAAGCGACTCTAAACTTTATTTTAATGAATAAAACCAAAAATTTAACTTTCCCAAACGCAAAACATAACTTTGTAAACACAATAATGACGCTTATGAAGTGGAAAACGATACTATCATTCTGTCAATCCCTTTTCACAGTTGTGTTAATATAAAATTAATATTTTTGTCGTCAGAAAAAATCTATGCCATCTGACAAAGGTTGTTTGACAAATAATTTTCACGTGAAATCGTAAAGTAGAGGAGCGTGAAATTCAAGAGGTATAATATTGTTCTCGGAATGGCCAATGTGTTGGAGATTTTGAGCAATATGGCATGGTTGATTGATTGATACTTTACGCTATGAATTTTGGCTTGTTAGTCAACGTCGCGTCGGTGATTAAGGTGGGAGGAGATGCATTTTTTTTCTTCTGATTTGGCCATATTGGTACTAAACTCTCACGACTGTAAAAATCTATATGTACTAACAATCTATGGAATATAAAGTTTCAGTATTATTTTAGTATTCACAAAACGGATTGTTGTTGAGTCGTTGCGATAGACCGTAGACGGCAAATACTCGTAGTTATGTAGATACATACCTATTACATAACCTATTCTATTCATAGTCTACAGTCTTTTTATTTATCGCGCATCGGCATTAGTTCTTTACTTAATAATTAAGACTATTTCTAGTAGAGGTCAGATATATAGGTACAGTCGGCAACAAAACGACATGAGCATTTAAAAGTTCAAAAAGTCGACAACACCTTAAACCAACAAATCAATGTTACAAAATTTGACTATGTGTCATTTTTATTTAAAAATAAGCTTCTGCACTCGAAAAGTTTGTATATGTCTTCGAAATAAAATTGTACTGTACTCCTTTTTATTAGCAAATAATTCAGGACGACAGTTAAATTACAAATTAAAACAGAATTAAAACATGTCTGACCTAGACTAGAGTCAAGAGCAAACTTATCATAAATAAAAAAAAAGAATTCCTGCTTTGTCAAAACAATACGTTATTAATTGAATTATTAATCTACTGCGTTGAATACTATGGTCAAAATTGCACGACTCTATGCCCTTATTGACATGGTATCAATAATATTTAAAACGTCCGTAGTGTGCGGAAAAACAAAAAAAAAAAAAAAAAAATGGTGAACTGGAATTAGAATATTCAGTATTATAAAAGTAAGACAAACTTTGTAACATTGATCTGTTTACCGCATTTACCGCAGTGAATATTGATATTTTAGGTGTTTTTATTCTTTGTACTTGCTCATCACATATTGTCGCTGACTGTACAGTCGCTCCAAGCTGAATCCCGCCAGGCTGAAAGAAAGCCCCAACATAATTGGGAAAAGGATCATCATCATCATCATCATTATTGCAACCGAAAGACGTCCACTACTGGATATAGGCCTCCCCCAAGATGGGGGGATTGCCATAATCGCCACGCTTAGCAGGCGGGTTGGTGATCGCAGTGTATAGTGTTGCGTTTTACAGAGAACGCTGCTGCCCATTCTCTGGCGAGTTCCGTAGTCGCTTGTTACGACACCCACGGGAAGTGATGGGATGGTATTATTCTTTTCGGCACCATACGGCACCGGCCGAAACCATAGGCAATGGGGAAACGATACCTAGATCAAATCATTGAGCAAGAAACTGCAGGTACACTTTTTATTGCGGAAACCTAGACATTGAAGGCCAGCCATTAAAAATTAACCCTGTATCTATTGGCCAGACGTTTCCTTGACTCCGCAAATACATTAAAGTCCGACATGACCTGTTTATAATTGAGTAATTTAAACTGTGACAATTGTATCTTATCCACCCATCTTTATTAGATCGCTTGTATGAATCCTAATATACCTCACACTTCACCAAAGAAAAGGAGACTCTATTTTTTGGATTGAAGGTTGAATTTCGGTCGGTGTTATGTTGCATTAGCGATAGCGTAGATCTTTCAGTGATACATATTGAATAGAAAGGTTCGATACACATCTGCGATTGTTTGTGCGTCAAAATTTGTCGCGTCACGTTTTTATTGACGATAAATTACTGGCCAGGCTTAGAGACATAGGCATAAAAGCTATTCAGTTCATTAATTTGAAATTAACCGCTTTTCCAATATATCTAATTGTTTTTACGGGACAGTAGCCAGTTTCTGTAATTATCACAAAATGTGACGTTGTCAATCACGCAAAGACTGCTGCCATTACTGGAGTAAATTTTGAACCGGGGAATGGGGATATTGATTTCATTCCTTCGACTTCAACTTCGAGAGCACAAGTAACCTTTCATTGGGCTGACTGCTGTTCGCTTTTTTAGTAATCTCACTTCTATTCTAAGCCAAGAAAATTCCAATAAGATTTAAAACTCTTATCTATCTACTTGTTAGAAGTCACATCAACAGTTGCGATTAAAAGTCGCAAATGTGGCCCCATCCTTATGTCCTTGTGTGGCATAACGTGCCCAAACCACAACAAAGGTCGCGACTGATAGTATAGCAATATCATTTTACGATTTCATATTTATAGCACTAACGTCAGCTTATGAATGAAATCGTTCTTCAGATTAGTTTGAATCAGTTTTATAACTTGAATATATTAATTTAGCTTGAAGGCTACTTGACCTGATTCTGATTACTTATTTATATGCAAACGTCGTACCTTTTAATATTACTGATTTACTGGAAAGATTCAATAACGTTAAATTATGAAATTAATTTATTGTTAATGAATTGTTTGACATATTTTAAATTCTTATTTTTTATAAATGTTTTTAATAAATTGACGATCTATCTTAATTGTTAGGTAGGTAATATTATATTCTAATGAACTAATTTTTGTTAACGAAGCAAGGCTAATTTAATTATAACATAGTGTAATTTCATGGTATTATTATGCGCATGTTCAAGAAATGTTTGCAAGACTGTTAAGTCGAATATAGTGAGACAAAAAAATTATGTTACCATGTTATTATTACCTATATTCTGGCAAATAAATATAATATAATTTCATTTCATTTCGAAAACAGTAACTAAACGCAACTTTTCGCGGGAAATTTGACAGTTGACATTTATTTTCTTAATTACCTCAATACCATATTCAATTTACGGACTAAACATTTTTATATACCAGTCTATAAACAAGAAAAGAAAACATTTTTACTACCAAGGGTTACAAAAAAGGTTTTGTAAATTGATCCACCGCCATAAGTAAACCATGGACAAAAACTGTTATTTTAAAGAATTAAAATGGGCGTTCTAACGCTGTCGGGAGCGATGCCAGCAAATTGCCATTATAATTGGCCGTTTAAACATGTTTGGATTCGATTTTCGAAACACGTTTGGTTGCAAAAAGTTTGAAAAAGGAACGCATCTGTCATTTCGTTGAGTGATCGATTTGGAATGAGAGATAGTTATCGATAATCATAGGTTTTGTTGTTTTTGCGAATTTCGATTTGGATAGGTAGTAGGCAAGGGATAGCGATGAAAAAGGTAATCGATACTAGGAAGAAGGGAGTTGATTGAGTATGAAATTGTATGTAACAAATGGTTCTTAAGAATCAACCCATAACTTTTATGCTATCCATCCATATGTCTTGAGTGTCCGAGTTTGAAGGTCCATTTAAAAATTTAAACTTGCTCTTTATTAATTTCAATAGGTAGGTAAAAAAATGAGCAACGAAGAAGAGAAGGACCAAAAAGACTATTAATACTAAAATGAGACCTACCAATATTGACGCAAAATAGGGGTAGTGAAAAAAAAACTATGGATAACAGACCAAGAAATACGAACACATACAAGTACGGTACTTAGTGAGAATAATTTGACAGTTCTCACTCTGATACATATCAAAGCAATTAGTAATCAATCAACGAACAAAAAACCGATCACCAATATCGTCCATTGTGTAAACCACCAGGCCACTTCTTTCCCCACTGTAATGACCACCTTCGATATTCAAAAACGTCATCACGTCATAGATTAAAAACGTCAAGCGCCGGACTGCATCACAATGCATTGCGCACACCCCACCCTAGTCGCAGGAAGCCAGCACGTTTGACGCACCCATTAAATTATTACTATGACACCCGACGGGAATTCTGATTTTCTTGACACGAGTATATGTCCTACGTGTAAACGACAGTGTACTTAAAAATTGTGGCTCCCGGTGACACTAAATTGTCTAATTTACCTCGAAATTGGTGTTATAGTGAATTATGGTTGTGTAGAAGAATGTTTGATTAGGTGGGCTTTGGCTGTAAATTTCTGGGAGACGATAAAAATGTTTTTTGGGGTACAGACATATTTAAATGAGGATACGTTGGTCAAGGGGATAGATTTATGACGTTTCTACGTGACTCTATGACAGAGCTGTGGCGTATCTTTGTTTATAACTGGTTGAATGGCTGTAGAGCTACATGCTTTTGACATTCGCATGCAGCAAAATAATTGATTCCAAAACCAGATGATCATCTCTGACAATTGAAAAACTTTAAAAACCAAAATTACATTGAAATTTTAATTCTTTATGATAAAAAGATTTAGTTAGTTAAATTCCCTATTGAATAGTTACAAAAAAGATAGTAACCACCATCAAAATTTTGAGCATTTCGCGACGAAAAATTGTAGTAAGTGTGTCTCTTATGAAGTCTTATTTGTCATTGTTTCGGACCTTGTTCGTATAATATCTTTGTAAAATGGTTTACTTTAAAGACTTGACTACACACTGCACTTTTTTTCGCTTGAAAATGGATGATTACCATTACGAAGATCTCTGCGACGAAAAAAATTGGCATTTTTCGGTGCTCTTGGTGTTGCCGCCCCTTAACAGATGGACATTTTTTTCCACGCATACGTTTGACCACTATCGCACCTGACGGTAAGCGATGATGAGGTCGAAGATGGAGCACGTTTGCCTAGAAGTAACCCATTTACTCTTAACTTAAGACTCTCAGGACTCTGTAGTTATCAAGAAACACAGACTCTGGCAGGAAATTCCACTTCTTTGCTGTACGCACAATAAATTTGCGTAAATGTATATGCTTCTTGCGTTACCCTTTTCAATAATTTATTTATAGGCTTGCACTCGACCACTATCTCATCGGATAGATAATGTGGTGGACAATGGCGCTAAAACATTGAACGTAGCAACATCTATAAAACAATGTCGGCCAAATCCATGTCATAATTGATCTATGGACCATGCAAGATTAAATACGCAATAACACTATAATTATTATTAATAAGATATTATTAGGCAATATGGACATTGCAGCAAGTTTTTCACTAAAAGTAGACCTATCGAATTTCACCACAACACAACATTATGCCAACAATCCCAAGGACCATTTAAAGTTACAGTTTTACAACAGACACCAATAATTATACATCTCACTGACCGTTACAAAACAGTGTCAGAACAAGATCATCCTTTAACAACTGTAACATACCTTCAATCCTTGCTACACTTGGCAAAGAAAACACTCAAGCGCATGTGATCTGTGCGCTAACTATGGCATTAAAAGGAATTAGGTCTCTTGTAGGCAGCGCAAGCGTCAAAGGATCGCCATTAATGGTGAAAATGACGTCATGACGGAGAATAGATCAAATGGCGCAATAGTGGCGTCATATTTTATTGGTAAATGGTTTCCACTGACACCCGGATGAGGTGTAGGTGGAATGGTTTTGGTCTAGAGCGCTGTAAATTATACGATCGTGTATTCAACATGGTGTACCTACATATGTGCCCATTTTTTTACCTTAATTTTAAATGCAGTCCGATACCCTGTCCGGATTATTTTTCTAAAAAGCGAGAATGTACACGATTTTTCTAACCCAGGGGAAACTAATTGTACCTACCAATTATGAACGGATTTTATAGCAAATACAAGTACGCCACGACTAATTTGGATGTTTTTAGGAGTAGAAGACCTAAAAATCTGGATAGTGTGAAGTCTGGTATGGTTAAAAAGGAGTTAACTATTGGCATATGCTGCACGGTAGCAGAATGCTGACTAATTATTTAATGCATACAAATGTACAGAGACGTTGTCTACCAGTCAATCTTTGGGCGATGCAGAGCATATAGAGTTAGAGATAGATGCAAGATGGATACGAAAAATAAAATTAAAGTTACACGTATAATTCTGTTGACAAACAGGCAACCATTTCGTGCAAAATATTTATTTAACAGCATATGTACACACATTAAACGGATATATAAAAGAAGGAAACAGAACAACAGGTACAAAGGTGATGGAGGTGATTTTGTAGGTACAGTCTGTGACCAACATTATCGAACCCACTTGACTATTATTCGTTAATAGTCGAGTGGGTCAGATAATGTTGGTCACAGACCCTACGTCTAGTGTACTTCAACATAACGAATAGGTCCATCAACTTACGAATGAATTGACAGAAGACCACCTAACCAATCCTTTCAAGATTCAGACGATGTTAATGTAATGTTTAATGTTATGTTTAGAGTTATAATGTTATATTCGCCTGCCTTGCATATTGATGACTACTCATAACGATTATATTCGCAGAGACAAGCAGTGATCGCAAAAATAACGTGTGCATGTAAAGATTGTGGGACAGGGAATTCTTAGGGCAGTGATTTCAAATTGTTTGCTTTAGTTATTTTTTTTTTCGAGTTTCTAATTTGTTTATTTTTTTTTTTTTTGTAGTTACTATTCTAGTCTGATTACATGCTTTTTTCAATTCTTATTGGCAATTCACTACTTTATTATTTCATCTTATAGGAACTTAGTTATTTGCATTATTTTATGTAGGTATTGGTTCTCGGTTTTTCAAAATATCCAACTCGCAAATGATTGAAATCTGTCTGTTTCATAATGTTGATTTTTTAAAAGAAATAATAGGTATTTTCATTGTTTACTGTTAAAACCAGTTCATTATTAACTTTCAAATACGAATCTACTCCACTCAAATAAAAAACAGAGAGTCTAAAATCAACTCCATACCTTTACAAAAAAATATGATATTCAACCCGTATACATTCAATAAACAACGTTGCATTCAATTCAAAACTACAGGAACACACGGTGTGGTCAAGTGCGTATAACTATGCGTGGCGAAGCAACAAGACGCATTTAAACATAACTAATTCGTGTTATGCGCTTAGAATTAATTTCGTGGAGAATGCAAGTGATGCAGCAACTAAACGCACGGTTGGCGGGAGTTTTGACAGCTGACAGTTTTATTTTTAAATTGCTTTTTTTTCTTTCATTTTGTGGGTTCGTTTATTGGGTCTAGTGCACAATGGAATAGTTTGTTTGGTGTGAGAAAACATTGTTCTATAGTAAACAAGATGTCAATCAAATCAAAATGTAAAATCTTCGGCTTTTATTATTTCTTACATAACTTTGATACCTACCTAACTATGTAACGAAAAATGCTCAATACTACCCGATTTCAACAAAGCATTATAATCTGCATTCAACTCAATCCGGAAAACCAAAGGCCCATATATGGCATTGAATAACAAAGGACAGCATCATCTCCAGGAAAACATTATGCCCCACATGGATCAAATTCTATTTATATCCCACACTTCAATAATGACTCCTTTTAGAACGCATGCGCCAATTCCATAATACCCAATAACTGATGGACCTCGCGTAGCTAATAAGGCTATCATTATATCATCTCTGTCCACGCCAAAGGAAGTAAAGGCGTGATGATACTATTCAAGTGCGGAATTGCAACATTGTTAAGCATTGTGCAGCAGGAGCGCATTACTTCAAAAGGATCGATATGTATTGGTATTTTACGTTCGATTAAATAGAATCACGTACCTATGTCTTTCATGAAGTGCAGAGGATCAAAAAATTCGTCATATTTTAACCGACTTCCAAAAATAAGGTGATTTCAATTGGGTTGTATTTTTTTTTGTACATTCTGAATAGATTCTGATTAAATTAAATAAAAAAAACATCTACAATAAAAATTTTGCAAATCTCTCTATCGCATTGAGTTAAGCAGTAAGAACACACATTTGAGGGTTAAACTCACTTTATAAATAAGCTGTCCTATTATACTTGTGTTAACTAAGTTCTACGGCAAAATTTCCGACTTTCAAGCGGAAAACATTTCATAAAAACCTTTTAAGAGGTAACATGGGCGGCGATTTGTTTTCTCCTCCAATATTCGACCGATTTAACAAATGTTTCACAAACTGAATAAAATGGATGTATACTGTGTCCCTATGTTTTCCTTTTTGATGATTTATTTATTAACCGTGTAAGCATTAGAACCCTCAAAAAAGGTGCAAAATTGTCCGATAAACCACTGTCGACAAAGGCCTTTTTTTTTAAGGATGGGAAATCATCAAATGACTTCTTTCGCTCTGGGCGAGGCGGAAGGGAGTGTCTGACTCTTACTGACTAAAACCCATCCGTGCTCCTCCTAAAGCCCTTTGCGTTCCAGGGCTGCGGCGTCTCTTTCGAACGGATTCCGCACCCCGGCAGGCACTGGCCCTAGCGGGCCCCGTCTCCCATGGTCAACAGAGCCCTAGTTACAAATTTGGCAACAATCAATCAAAAATGCAAAACATAGACACATTATACATCCTTTTTATTCAGTTTGTGAAATATCTTTTAAATTTATCCAATATTGGAGGAAAAAACAGGCGAGATTCAAACCTCGAATCATGACTTTTTACAAACAAAGTCTTTCCACCCGCATTTCCTTTTAAATATTACTAATGGTCACCGCTTATAAATAACACCCGACAGTTCCCAGTACTCATAAATACTACGCAATCGTATCTATCAATACCAATCAGTAGTAATTGATTAATGAACTACCTAGTTATAGTACCGATGGTTATTAGGTACCCTATGATTGTACGAACATATCCTATTGCTATTAATAGGAATAGCGCCAGTAATTCCTATGATATTCCATTAGCAATTAGCATTACGAAGACTATTGACCATAGTCGTAACTATGAATACTAAAATTATAAAGCTGAAGAGTTGGTTGAATGCGCATATCTCAGGAATTACTGGTTCGAATTGAAAAAAATATTTGAGTGTTGGTTTACTCGAGTGGCCTGTGGGTGAATTATACGCAGCGAGCCTATAGAACCCTGCGCACCCAGTATAACAATGCCTTCAGAATGCTGTTGAGGCTGCCGTGGCACTGCAGTGTCTCGGGCATGTTTGCAGAGGCACACGTGGACAGCTTTCAAGCCATTATTCGCAAAAAGACAGCCTCCCTGATGTAACGCCTTCGGAGCAGCGACAACAGCATTCTTAAGGTAATTGCTGCACGATAAGGGTAGTTTGTGGTACCATATCATAATTATATTATATGTAAGTAAATTTTTATTAAATAGGTAAAATGCTCACATTATGGACTTGGTCTGAAATTAAGCATTATTATCATTCCATTTATTTTTCGTATTTACATATAATTTACTATTATTATTATAGCCCATCTATCGAGGAGAGGAAGGCTATAAAGCTTACGCTACGACTTTGATTTCGTGCATAGCGAAACTTTTTAGTAGGAATTTTACGAGTCGAGCAAAACGGAACTAGAGCATAGAGGACCAACCGGTTTGTTTGTTTGGTTGAATGCGCTTATCTCTGAAACTACTCATTCATTGTGCGTACAGCTAATAAGCGGGATTCCCTGCCAGAGTCTGTGTTTCCTGATAGCTACAACTTGGGAGTCTTTAAGTCAAGAGTGAATGTTACTTCTAGGCAAGCGTGCTCCATCTTCGACCGCATCGTCACTTACCATCAGGTGGAATAGTGGTCAAACATTATGCCTATCAATAGTAAAAAAAACTACTGATTTGAATTGATAAAATTGTCGAGAAAAGCTATTCGCTATAGGCACGCTACGACCAATAGCAGCGGAGTATTAATGAACAATGTGACGCAGACAAAATTGCGAGTGTCAGCTAGTATTAAGATGGTCACCCATCCACAGACAAACCTTGGCAGGCGTTTCTTAACCTGTATGTTCCCTTGGGATAATCTCCAATATTCACGCGAGTGAAGTCGTGGGCAGAAGGCAGTTTGCCATGGTTGGCTATATCTAGCCATAGTTGGCTATAGCTAGCCATAGTTGGCTATAGGCAGTTGTAGTTAGCTATTAGCACAGTTGCATCAGATACGCGCTTGAACTACATTATTGGACGAACATTCATTTGTCACTCATTGGTTCTGTCTCCGGCTAGGGTTGTCAATTAAGAAAATTAAATAAAAATCGTTTTTATGTGAAATATTTAAATTCCTAATTCTAAAAAATTCGTGACCCTTTTAGGCTGTATTGTTAACTCCTATATCAAAATGTTTCTCAATGCCTTTAATTATCGACAATCAAGTAGAACCGCTATTCTCAAACTGCGGCCCAATATCCCGCCAAGCTTTTTCGTGCGGCCCAGTGCCATAGCACATTATTGATACTATATTTAGTCAGTATATTAGGTAGTGTGTATTTATCTATACTATACTGGTTTGACTGTCCTTAACAATGTGCTGAGACTATTCTTCAGTTCTTCACCCATAATCAACGTGAAACACTTAGCCTATGCTATATGAAAGCGGTCATTTTGTCGCAAATTCGAAAGTCCCTTTCATGTTCATGCTATTAAGGTGAATGCTCCAGGGTAGCCCGCGAAATTCAAATATTTTTATGTTTTTTGCAATTTGCCGGTCAGTGTAAAAACTGTATGTTAAACAAAATACGATTCGCGGCCGTACCGCGTATTTATCTAAAGAATTATAACCATTTTAATCATCAATCACCACAGTATACATATATATTACTTTTAACCGACTTCTTTAAAAAGGAGGAGATTCTATGTTCGGCTGTGTGTATGTTTTTTGCCCTTTAAGTTCATGAAGCCCTATAGAATGGTTATTTCATGAAAAAGTTAGAACATAAAAAATATCCACTTTAAATGTTTGATTTTATTTAATTTATTTTATTGCCGCCCATCATGACAATAGTAGAAGCCCAATGTGGCCCAGAAAGAAAAAAGGATGCAAGATAGAGCTGAGAGGCAATACTATAAACCCACCAGCAAGGAGCCTGGTTCACTGGAACAAGTACATTACGCTTCTTAGTTCTCCAAAACCAAACAATGATGTAAGGTAATCTACATCTACACTTCTAGACTAATATTATAAAGGGGAAGAATTTGTATTTTTGTTTGTAACGAATTGGTCTTTTAGTGAAATAATGAAGTATAAAAGTATGCCAATGAAAGGAAAAAAGAAAGTATACGAAATATGCATTATGCCATGCTTTTTATACGGTTGTCAGACATGGGCGTTAACAGTACGTAAAATAAAAGTTTGTCAAAATAGTATTGAAAGGAGTATTTTAGGTATAAAAAGAAGAAAACAAAATTTAAAAACGCACACACAGCCTACAGACAGCTAAAATGACGATGGACGGGACATTGTTAAGGGAAAGTAAAGAGAAATGGACTAAATTAGTAACAGAATGGTACCCAAGATATAGCAAAAGAAATAGGGGCAGACAAATCAAAAGATGGGAAGATAACTTTAAGGAAATAGCTGGTCCGATATGGAGCCGTCTAGCAAGAGACCGAAATAAGTGGAAATCTTTAGAGGAGGCCTTTGTCGACAGACAAGCTGTTGCAAACAAACAACCAGCTGCCGGTACTTAATACAAGTTAGAATTTTGATAATATAAATTTAGTTACGATCTTTTCGCTTAAAATTTCTAAAGGTATTTAAGGTTTAGTGCCATTTTTCGCTCGAATACTCACAATTTCAAGTTTATTGTCAACGCAAATTCTGGGTAGGGGCCTGATGATCGGTCACACAGTGTGTCCTAGTATAGACTCCAGTCTCTCACAAAGGATCATAATTATGTTTCATCTTGTTTGTTATTAACTTATTTTTGTAAACGTTATATGTATACCGATGTGAACCTTTGTGAAGAGTGAAATAAAGATATTTGTATTTGAATACTTTTTTCGTAAGTAGGCATTTATTAATTGTAAGAGAAACAGCAATATAGGCTATTTTATTATTATTTTATTTTGTTAATTATTTATGTAACGAATAAACTTAAGAACTACAGGCCCGATTTAAAAAAATCTTTTGCCGTTAGAAAGCTACATTATCCCTGAGAAACAGGCTATATTTATTACAAGAAAAGTTTAGGGATTCTTAAGAAAATTGCAGTGCGGACGAAGTCGAAGTATTATCATAATTAGTATAAGGATAATGAAAACTCAATTTTCAAATAACTTAATTCAGTGGTACAATTCAGAAGGGTATCTGCATATAATCACATCTCTATAATAGCAGCCCTGTTCCACAACCCTCAACAATTAGGCATTCTCCCAACGCGTGCTTGTCTCTTAATGTATGGTCGTTAAGTCATCGTACGTGGTCTGATTGTGATGCCACTGATATCACTGAGGCTAACTTCAAGCTTGGTAATATGCGGGATGGGCAGAGGTTGAGTTAAAAGAGTAATTACTGTAAATATCCCAATATTACAAAATACTCAGGCTTTCACAATATTTATTAAAAGAATCATTTTTACAATATATACACTTAAATAAAAGACTTCTGACTAACTAAATAATCTAAAATATGGCGTCGCATCGTTGGCCACTGGTAATTTTTTATTTATTTATTTTATTTTATGCTTTATTTCAGGCAACTGAGGTTCATAAAACATAATACATATAAGCATAAAAATAACTATAATACATATTTATACAACAAACTTAAAAACTACTGCACACGTAGTGACAGCATCGTGTTACGCTGCGAGGTGTCACGTAGTTCGGCCGCGGAAACGCCGATACAGCACACTTTTCGGCCAAAACTCTTGCTTGAGGAAGGTCACCAAATGATGACTCGGAACGCGCACCACGAACGACTTGAAATTATTGTTATGGCGCGCCTCCAACTTCTCCACCCTCAAGGTCCAGTTGGTCTTCACCCGTATGTACTCTACGATGTCCTCAGTCTTCGTGGAATGGTGCAAACGGGGCAAGTACAGCTGCGTCGTCGGTAATGCAGGACGTAGCAGCACGTAATGTGCCCAAAATGCTGTCAGCATTGCCACGTTTTATGGCAATGCTTATCCTTTGTTCGAGGTAACAACCAGCCTTTGAGTCATGCGAAATGTCAACTAAGCGTCTTGACAGATCTTTAAGTTATGAGCACTCGGACCACACGACCCGAGAGTTTAAACTCCATTCTTACGGCAATATTTTAAATTCTACTGATCAAATGTTCAATTGGGTTTACCTATACTTTAATTACTTCTAACAGATGCGAGTAAATTCTTCCTGTAAACATTCTGAATTCTTATATACCATGTATTTTGATATGAGCAACTAATCTTAGTATCCATACTACATTATAAACATGAAAAAAACTCTATAAAGTTCTCACGCCACAACCGCTAAATCAACCTCGCAAAATTTTAGAAAAATCATGATTGAACCTTGAAGAAGGACATTTCCTTGGGATAAGTTTCTATGACGCGAGCAAAGCCGTGGGCAAAAACTAATCATTCAAGATCGGACGGTTTCTACACCTAATCAATTACCCCGTTAAGGTATTTATTACCTCGTTACCTAATTAATAAGCTCGTCTATCGAATCCTGTTCGTTTTCATCATCGCAGCCTTTGGCCCCCTGCCAGGTGCGTGGCGCGCTATGGAAAGTGTTCATTACTACATTAAGCCGCTGATATACTTGAGCGAATGTTTTTTTGTTTAAAATATACAGAGGCTCTAGATAAACTGATTCATAAACTGATTCCTCTCGTGGCTAAATAATAACAGCCGCATGGGTCGATCTTTAAGGTTAAGCAACGCTTGCCAAGGTTGGTCTGTGGATGGGTGACCATCTTAACATACCGAGTTTCCTCCGTGCCTCGGAAAGCACGTTAAGCCGTTGGTCCCGGCTGTCATTTGTAGATCTTTGGCTGTCGTTACTGTTTGTCAGAAGCCAGTAAATCTGACTCCAGTCTTGCCAAGAAGTACCGTGGTACCCAGATAACTGGTTGTGGAGGTCTGGTAGGCAGCCGCTCCTCGTAAAACACTGGTATTCAGCTGAATCCGGTTTGACTGGAAGCCGACCCCAATATTGTTGAGAAAAGGCTAGGCAGATGATGATGATGATTGTCGAAATGCCAAAATAGTGTTTCGACAGCGTTTGTCAATCCCATATATTTTTGACGTTATGACACTCGCCTTCACGCTACCGCTGACAGAATTTCACGTGTCTAAAGCCTCAGGGGTGCTTTAGCGAGCATTCTAGCGAACGACAGAAAAGCATCGAGCCTTTTGCCGAGCCGAGCAATATTCTCATTGTTGTTTGAGGTCTTCGAGAAGAATACCTGTATTGACGAGCATTTACTAGAGCGTTCGCTGGAAGGACCGTAAAAATGTTCGTAGCGATGTTTGCTCTATGCTCGGCTCTGTTCGTTGTTCATTTCGGCAAAAAAATACGACGTTTGCTCGATGTTCTGTTACAAGTGAATGCTCAAGTCTATCAGCACCTTTAGCTGTACTGGCGCAATCACGACTTTTCCACTTATTCATTATGTCATGACGCTGGTTGAGAAGATTAGTGCCTTCATCAGCGTCCTAGAATCCGGTAAACATTGGAATTCGGGGTAAAAGGGGCATTTAATTTTATCAGGGATTCCTCTATTTTTTTTTATTTATTTTTTTTACTATTGATAGGCACGCGTTTGACCACTATCTCACCTGATGGTAAGCGAGGATGTGGTCCACCCACTCCATGAAGTTTGTACTTTTTGTTTTTGGACGGTAAATCATCTTGCTCTTGTATCAGACTCTTACTGACTTAATCCCGCTCGTGTTTCTTTAAATGCCCTTTACGTTCCAGGGCCACAGTAACTTTTTCTAACAAATTCCGCAACCCTAGTGTGTTGGTCCTGCGCCAGATCTCTCTCCGGTCGTGTAGGATGTCCGCGGTGTGCCATCGGATTAGGGGGATGAAGGTAGAGGGAGTGCAGCTGTGTTTGATAAATTATAGTGTGGGAGATACAGTGCACACGATTGTGCTCTGTCATATCTCTCTCGCCGATGATGGTGGCCAATATCAACGTAGACCAGCTCGTTGAGATTCGCTGCCATGGCCAAAATCGGTAAGGAGGAATAGTAGAATCCAGGATTAACAGATTACGGCCATGGCTTCTAACCTAAGATATTTCTAAACCAATCAGCCTGGCCTTACATTGAAAACAGCTAAAAATTAAATTAATCAATAATATATGTAAGATAAGAAATGGAACGTGAGTGGGGGTAAGGGAGAGAGTGCTGTGTGTGAGTGAGAGAGCGACAGACGAGGAAGGAAGGAAAGAACGCCATAATGAGATTGAGATTCGCTACTTTCACGCTTACGAAGACGTTGTAAAAAAACAATAAGAATAGTAATTATTGAAGACTGCTATTTTATTGAAGAACCCTGTATCCCCACATATATAATCAACCAGTTGACCCGTGTCCACTTCGCTGGGCGTATTACAAAGGCGCCCACTGAATGTACCCGACATAAAGAACCTCTAGACGTAATTATCTTTTAAATAATTCATTAAGGTGGAAGCGCCAGGGTAGCCCGCGAAATTCTAATATTTTTATGTTGATTGCAACCATTTTAATCACCAAATAGCCCTCTAAGTTCATGAAGCCCTATAGAATGACTTTATTAATTTAGAGGGCTATATTGATGATAAAAATGGTTATAATTCTTTACATAAATACGCGTTACGTATTTTGTTCAACATACAGCTTCACACTGACCGGCAAATTGCAAAAAACATAAAAATATTTGAATTTCGCGGGCTACCCTGGCGCTTCCACCTTAAGTTGATGGGTATAAATTATGAAACACCTTGTTAATAATGTTTACGCATCAAAATAGTGTCACTGATTCATTCTGCGCCGTTTTTGGAACACAAGGCTTAGACTGCGCTCGCTCCTGAATGTTTCAAACTACGTCATGCGTGATAATGAATAATATTCTTTTTTAATAATCAAAGGTTCAAAAAAGTTATGTTGTTTAAATGAACGTGTGTAGTCATTGGATAGATTAAGTGAGCTTACGTAAGACGACTGAAATGGTACCTTGTATAGTCTACGACACTCACAGATAACGTGGCTTTCTATTGGTAAAAGAATTTTCAAAATCTGTTCAGGAGATCCCGAGATTACCCCCTACAACCTCACAAACTCACAAACTTTACCTCTTTATAAAATTACTAGTTGACCCACGCAAATTCGCACGCAGTCTGCTCCGCCTTCCTCAATAAATGGGCTATCTAACACTGAAAGAATTGTTCAAATCGGACCCGTAGTTCCTGAGATTAGCGCGTTCAAGCAAACAAACAAACTCTTCAGCTTTATATATTAGTAAAGATTATAGAATATATAGTATGGTATACATAAAAATTTAAAAATCATTTTCAACGCAGATGCAGCACGTTTAGGTACATCTGCATGCAAAATTCTAAAAGTTCCCAAAGCATCATTTTAATATAAATATTATACTAACCCAAATAATATTGCTATAATGAATGACAAAACTGCATCATTCGCTTATAAATAAATTCGCAAAATAAATAATGATATCACTCAGTATACACAGTACACCTCAAAATGTGACATCATTTCCGAAAACATCCACCGCGTTCTAGCCACTATTTCTTTAGCTATAAAGATGAGTATTGTATGTATATCCAGGTCAGCTTTTACCAATGAGAATAAGCGGAAATATTTTTGATCGCGTCATAGTAATAAAATGTTTATGGCTATATCCTCTTATTGAATACTAATTTGTACAGCTTCTTAAAAGTAACGTTAAAAGGTGTTGTTTTTATTGTTCACCGATAAGTGAATGGACAAGTTGATTTTATAATAATGATAAAAATTTATTTCATTGATACAATTAATGAAACATTAATATAACTTGGCAAAAAAACAGCTGGTTTTAATCCCTTGCAGTTCAAAAAGACGCTTCAGAAGCTTTAATTTTTATGTTTATTTTTTATTCTACATTGGATTTTTTATGTACATAGAATGTCACTACATAGTATAAAACAAAGTCACTTCTGCTGTCTGTCTGTCCCTATGTCTGCTTAGATCTTTAAAACTCCGCAACGGATTTTGATGCGGGTTTTTTAATAGATAGAGTGATTCTCGAGGAAGGTTTTAGTATATAATTTGCACCCGTGCGAAACCGCTAGTAGGTATTTTATAAAAAAGAAACAGAGACAACAGCACAAAGGTTCTACTTGCTTCTGAATAAGTGTCTTCCTGCGGACCTGCGCAGGAAAGTAGGTAACGGTAGAAGTGAGAAACAAACTGTAGTAGTGAGTGCGTAAAACTGGCCAGGTGCGAATCTTTTAATTTTATAAAAAAAAATATTATTTTGATTTAATCGAAATTGTCACAGAGTATGAATTTCTGTTGCCGCTGCAACATAAATATATACTGTGTGAAAATTTCAATTGCTCACCTATTACGGTTCTTGAGATATAGTCGGCTGACAGACAGACGGACGGATGGATGGACGGACAGTGGAGGCTTAGTAAAAGGGTTATGTTGTTGAAATATAATAGAACATATCAGTCCCACTTAAGTACTTGAGTCTTTCTCTTTCATACGTATTTACATTGTGCATAGCTTTATTATAGTTTAGAAGTAAGTGTACCGCTGTGCTTCGTCCGCTAGGTAATATGATTGTGTTCTGTGGCTCCGTCAGGGCTAAGCGACAGAGCGCACACACAGAGGCGTTTGCGCGTATAGGGGTGTGTGTGACAATTATTTATTATATTCTAATTAGGAGAGCCTAAAAAAACAAAATATTATATGAACAACAGTTGTACAAGTGGCCAAATTATCTGCAGTATGACAACGGGACCGCACTCATTATCGTCGAGCAGGGTATTTTCGCGTAGTCGCACAATTTAGATTTTGGGAGTACCCCACAAACCTTATTTATAAAATACAATGCAAGTTAATGATATGTATAGTAATAGCAGTTAGATTTATTTTAAGTCCGAGTGGCGAACGACAGCGATTAGTTTTTATATTTAAATTTGTTCTCATGTTAGTGAAATGTATTTCTTTATGAGAATTAAACGTCTTTAAGGTGGATGCTCCAAGGTGGCCCGCGAAATTCGAAAGAATGATTATTAAATAATCATTCTTTCGAACTACAACAAAAGAATGATTATTAAATAATCATTCTTTCGAACTACATGAACTTAGAGGGCCATATTGATGATTAAAATGGTTATAATTCTTTAGATAAATACGCGTTACGGTCGCAGATCGCATTTGGTCCACATACAGCTTCACACTGACCGGCAAATTGCAAAAAACATAAAAATATTTGAATTTCGCGGGCCACCCTGGAGCATCCACCTTAACCAGAAAATAATAACTGTGTCTCTCATTGGTTCTCCCAATATATGTTGGTTACGCTTCGAGTAAGGGACCTAAAAAGGCGGAAAAGGGAACTTAAAATAGACTAACTTGTAACTAACTTTCATAGCTCTTGTAGTTTACTGGAATTCTTTCTATAATTTTTTATTTCAGGGCGAATGTGCCAAAGTATAGTCTAATCTCCTAATTAAATTCTCGAATGCTTTCAACTTACAGACACCCAGAAACAGCGTGACTAGAACAATTTCAATGTGAAATGGTTTTCGCATCGTTGTCGCAATGTCGCTTCGCACCAGTCTGCAGCAGCCTGAATAAGGAACTCGATGTTTCATAGGATGGAAGGATGGAAGAAGTAAATATCTCTCAAACCAGTCAACAATACCACTCCAAGTAAGTAAGATCTAAGTATTGCCACCAATCATCAAATCATCAAATTCTATCCAAACATCAAAAACCAAACCAAAAAGCTTTCTAAAATCTGCGCGCACGCATCTCCTTTAATTCGAGGCGATCAAGCAGCACGCATGCCTATCTCCGTCTGTCATATAGCGTGCTCTCGCTCCCACGTCATTACGTTATTAGTTCGCTTGGTACTCCAAGAGCTGTGATTAGCAGGTGATTAAGGTTCATTCAACATAATCATGTAATTATTTATTTATGTTTCAGAGTCGAGTGGGTTTTGTATGTAGTATATGTGAGGGTTTGAGATAAACTTTTATATGTTTAGCCTTTACACCTGCACCATTACGGACCTAATGCACCCACTCTCACCCAATACTTCATGTAGTTCGAAAGAATGATTATTTCTGAAATATTCATTCTTTCGAACTACATGAACTTAGAGGGCTATATTGATGATTAAAATGGTTATAATTCTTTAGATAAATACGCGTTACGGTCGCAGATCGCATTCGGTCCACATACAGCTTCACACTGACCGGCAAATTGCAAAAAACATAAAAATATTTGAATTTCGCGGGCTACCCTGGAGCATTCACCTTAATGAATGTCCCAGATTACTGAACAAAAAATGGATAAGGTTGGGTAATTATTATAATAATTACACATAGAATTATCACTAAACAAATGTTCTTCTTTTTATTTTGAAGTCGATTTTGTGTCCAGTAAATGGCCAGGCTTACAGCGGGAATACTAGTACAAAGTTTAGATTATTTTTGTGGTCATCATCATCATAACAGCCGAAAAACGTCCGCTGCTGGACATAGGCATCCCCCAAGTGTCGCCACAACAACCGGTACTGTGCAGTCATCATCTGCCTAGCCTTTTCCCAACTACATTGAGGTCGGCTTCCAGTCAAACCGGATTCAGCTGAATACCAGTGTTTTACGTGGAGCGGCTGCCTACCAGACCTCCACAACCCATTAACTGGGTAACACGGTACATCTTGGCAAGACTGGAGTCAGATTTACTGGCTTCTGACAATCCGTAACGACTGCCAAAGATCTACAAATGACAGCCGGGACCAACGGCTTAACGTGCTTTCCGAGGCACGGAGGAAACTCGTTATGTTAAGATGGTCACCCATCCACAGACCAACCTTGGCAAGCGTTGCTTAACCTTCAAGATCGACCCGTGCGGCTGTTATTATTTAGCCACGAGCCCCTCAACAACCGGTACTGTGCAGTGTGTGGGGTTATTGTGGTTAAATTAATAATATTATCATATTATTGACTGGCCTGTTGGTCTAGTGGTTAGTGACCCTGACTGCTATGCCAGAGGTTGTGGGTACGATTCCCACCCAGGACAAATGTTTGTGTGATGAGCATGATCATTTATTCTGTGTCTGGGTGTAGTTTATCTATAATATGTATGTATTTAGAAATATATAAGTATGTTTATCAGTTGTCTAGTACCCATAACACAAGCTCTGCTTAGCTTGGGACTAGATGGCGTTGTGTGATAGTTGTGTGGAATATTATATTATTATAATATTATATTATATTTTATTGCCATTACGACCAATCTATCTACCATCGGACAAGGCCACCAATGGGTAGGTACCAGTGATTTTTAGGACAATGACGAACCAAAAACTAACGTAACGCTATTGCACTAAAATAAAACAAAAAAGTTAGAACATCCAGATATATCGAAAGCTATAGGACAGTGTTACAAAATATATTATATAGGAAGACGTAAGAGTCCAGTTCCTTTAGACACTAAACACAGCTAATAACATTGCAAAATCTGTTATCAAGAACATTCTAACATCCCTATAAAGTACCAATAAACCAAAGGCGCTAAAATTCCTAATTGAAATACATTACTTTCACGCCAATTAATTCTGACTGATCGTCTGAATATCTTGCGTATACTGTGTCAGTGAGCTGGGCACGCAGTAACGATATCTGCTCACGATCGGTAATGAAATGAACGAGAACGTTCCGTAGCCGCGATGGGACACACGGACAGGTGGATGGGTCAACGAGATGAGCAGATTTTGAATAATATAAAACGACAAGAATGAGAAATATGGTTTGTAGATTGCCTCATCGGTCGCTCTGTTACTGAGAATGAGGGGTGACAAATCATCAAATGACTCCTTTCGCTCTGGGTGGGGCGAGAGGGAGCGTCAGACTCTTACTGACCAAAACCCATCCGCGTTCTGCCTAAGGCCCTTTGCGTTCCAGGGCCACGGTGGGTCTTTGTGCAACCCTGACAGGAGAATGAGGTTCTGGATTGGATACCCCATGTATCCAACCCAGGACCTCATTCTCCTCCATCCATATCCGTATTCCGAAGGAAATGTTTACGACTAGACCATCGGAATTAGGAATTAACGGAATCATTATACTACCCCTAGTCGACCCGCGCAACTTCTTAACTTAGCGTGATAATATATAGCTATAGCCTTCCTCGAGAAATAGGCTATCTAACACTGAAAGAATTGTTCAAATCGGACTCAGCAATTCCTGAGATCAGCGCGTTCAAGCAAACAAACAAACAAACTTTTCAGTTTTATATATTAGTATAGATATGCACGTCATAGAGGGGGTAGGCTACTAACGTAGGATGTTAACGGAGTCTGATAAACTAGGAAAGTGCATATTTATTGAAAATGTCTCTGTACTTGCTCCGATTTGTACCTACAACCTCGTAAGAGGCGAGGCCAAAACGACTGGACCATCGCGACATTTTGATACATGTATGTGAAGGGAGAGCAGTGAAGTTATGGAGCCAGAAGTTCATTAATTAGTAGAGTAGAGACTCCATTTTGCGCACTTAGACTCCCATTTGATCCGTTATGCGTCGGAGTCCTGGCTAAGTTAGCCAGCCTAGCTCCGCCCAGAAGCACAGAAGTCTCCTGGGAGGCACAAAAGTACACAGGCTTCGCGGAGCGACCTCACCGTTCCGAGAATTTGTTCACGTTGGGCGTTGGGCATAAGCCACGGCCTCGCATTCCAGGATGATGTAGGATTCACACTAAACTTACACGGAACAAACGACGGTTTTCATCACAATTGCGACTATAGAATAAAAACCGGCCAAGTGCGAGTCGGACTCGCACACGAAGGATTCCGTACCATTAACCTTAATTTTTATTATTTTTTGTTATAGCGGCAATAGAAATACACAATCTGTGAAAATCTTAACTCTCTACCTATTACGGTTCTTGAGATACAGCCCGCTGACAGACAGACGGACGGACGGACAGCGGAGGCTTAGTAATAGGGTTCCGTTGGTTACCGTAAAAATGACTCTTCTAAAAAGCAGTACAATAGTGTAAAAGACTTTAAATAAAAATTCGCCACAGTACCTCCCCGTGTGTCAGTCAAATATTTACCGGCCAGTTAGATAGACATTTTCCACCGGAAACACACAACATTACAACGTTGTTTATTGTAGTTTGCGAGTATGAACTAACAACGAGTCTGTTTGAACGCCATGTAATAATTACTGGCACCTTCGATGTGGCTCTTCTCATATAAGTATCTAGTTTGGTTTGGTGAGATCTTCTCACATTATGAAACGATTTGAAATTGAGATTAGGTTTGTAGGTGAGCTTTTGCAGTCGAATAGCGGTTTACGGCCGGTCTTAATAACGTAGGTATCTATGTTTGACCAAATGTCAAATTAGCTACCATCAGTAGCTGAAACGTCAATTTTGAGATTCAATCTATCATAAGATATATAGGAAATTCAAACTTTACTTTTGGTCCATCTTTGGTAATGCTTTAGGTCCAACATTTCCATACCATAGATGAGTAGAGCCATAGCAAAGAACAGAGAGCCTAGCACGAATATTTTTTACGTATAGTACCGTAAAATTTTACCATAGCTACAATATACGTTTCGCACATAATATTTATTTGAATTAGACACTATTTTCATATTTTTTTTCGTGGCTAAAGAATAACAGCCGCACAGATCGATCTTCAAGGTTAAGCAACGCTTGCCAAGTTTGGTCTGTGGATGGGTGACCATCTTAACATACCGAGTTTCCTCCGTGCCTCGGAAAGCACGTTAAGCTGTTGGTCCCGGCTGTCATTTGTAGAACTTTAGCAGTCGTTACGGATTGTCAGAAGCCAGTAAATCTGACTCCAGTGTTGCCAAGAAATACCGTGTTACCCATTTAATAGGTTGTGGAGGTCTGGTAGGCAGCCGCTCCACGTAAAATACTGGTATTCTGCTGAATCAGGTTTGACTGGAAGCCGACCCCAATAAAATTGGGAAATGGCTAGGCAGATGATGATGATGATGACTATTTTCATATTTTTGAAGGATATAAATTGTGCATGTCCCATAAAATTAAACCAAAATATTACGCGGTTGTAGTTTTTCATGTTCAAAATTCACTTACGTTAACGTTACTATACTTACCTCAAAACATTCGTGCCCTCTGTAGATGCTAGGGCTGCGAATTTTGTTCGAAAGAGGTACCGTAGCCCTGGAACACAAAGGGCTCTAGGAGGAACACGGATGGGTTTTAGTCAGTAAGAGTCTGACACTCCCTTCTGCTTCACCCAGAGCGGGAGGAGTCATTTGATGATTTCTCATCTAAAGAAAAAAAAGGCCCTCTGTAGAATGTTTTAATAACGTTGTGACAGGTAACTGTAGATTATTTAAAATACCATCTGTCAAAAAATTGCTATAACTCGAAATCGGGTGTTAGGAACACACTGAAGCAATAGGCCGTAGCTCTAAGCTCTACCTATCTTACATAATGGCAATATATCGCGGTACTCAAGGTCAAGAAACTTACCGAAGTCGTCCTTCCTTGGATGGGTAACCAACTGACCACCTTTTGCACACCGAGACACCTGCCCGCCACGAGAAGCATATTAAGCTATTTGTCCTGGCTGTCAAATTTAGATTTTTGACAGTTGTCACGGGTAGTCAGAAGCTAGAACATGACACCAGTTTTACCAAGTATCGTGCCTGTCACTCATTTACTGGGTTTTGGAGGTCAGAATGGCTCGTGGCATAGGAGCTCGTGGCTAAATAATAACAGCCGCACGGGTCGATCTTCAAGGTTAAGCAAAGCTTGCCAAGGTTGGTCTGTGGATGGGTGACCATCTTAACATAGCGAGTTTCCTCCGTGCCTCAGAAAGCACGTTAAGCCGTTGGCCCCGGCTGTCATTTGTAGATTTTTGGCAGTCGTTACGGATAGTCAGAAGCCAGTAAATCTGACTCCAGTCTTGCCATGAAGTACCGTGTTACCCAGTTACTGGGTTGTGGAGGTCTGGTAGGCAGCCGCTCTGCGTAAAATACAGGTATTCAGCTAAATCCGGTTTGACTGGACGCCGAACATAAAATACTTGGGAAAAGGCTAAGCAGAGAGAGGAGGTCAGAATGGCAGCCTCTCCATGTAAAATACTAATGTTCCCGTAGGAATTTCAAGAAATCCTCTCTTAATCCTCCCATTCACTCTACAAGGAACCTACATGCCAAATTTCAGCATTCTAAAACCAGCAGTTTTAAGCTGTGCGTTGTCTGTCAGTCACTCAGTAACGGAAGAGTTGTATGTGTTACTGGGATTGAGCCGAGTCGTAATAGTTGGTAAGAAGAGTCCTTCTCCAAATAAGAAGAGTAAGAAGAGGTGTCTTCAATTCTGGACTATCTAAGACCTGATAGTATAACACTTATACGAACAAGTGATGTCTATCGCACAGGAAGTCATATCAATAAACGTATAATTTTCAAGACCATCGATTGAATTGATTTTAGCTTTTCATATTCGTGTTATCATAAATTGCATTCCAAATTTTATTACAGGCATATAAAATAATTTTAATTATCGGTAGTGTCTATTGCTTTGGCTTCTAAGATACCCTCGGCCTCCAGTCCATTCACATACAGCAGATGGATACCAAATTTTTGAACGGAGCTTTGCCTGTTTGATGTCAAAGATCTTCAAATGACAGCCAGGACCAAACTGCTAAGATGCTTCTGAGGCATGGAGGAATTTCGATACGTTATGGCTGGACAAACATAATTATAAGGCTGCTTTTCCACCAGAGATGTGCTATGGATGCGTTTGATATCCACCATCATATTCATCAGTCCACATAACTTACTACTTAAGCAAAACTAATGTGGGTATGTTCCACGAGACGTTGTTCTCTCCATTGTCCGAAGCCGCTAAAGCGCTGTTTATGTTATTTAGTTGTAAGCCATAACTAGTAAGTAGATGTAGTTAAGTCTAAGTTAGCTTACGATGGAATTGACATGTACAGTATGTGACCAACATTAGCTAACCCACTTGACTATTAGCGTATAATAGTCAAGTGGGTCAGATAATGTTGGTCACAGACTGTACTTTATGTATAAAAATTCCTTAAATAAACAGAAAAAAAAAATTGGTCCACATAGCGTAGCAGTGGTGGAAACTGATTCAACTAAGCTACGTTTATTTATATGGTAAGATGCGAGCTGTGGATGCATGCTATGGATGCGAGCTACGGATGCTATGGATGGTCGCGAGGTGTGTAGCTATATGCAGAGTAGTGCGTGACTTCCCTACTGTCGATACATCGCATACCTCGAGCTGTGCATCTTCCTCGCACAGCTACACAGCTTAGCATCAGTGGAAACGGTTACATAGTTCCGTATCTTAGCTTTTACATTCTCGCAGCATAGCTGCATAGCACATCTCTTGTGGAAAGGCACCCTAAGAACGGCCTAGACAAACGCTGTTTGAATTCGAACTCTACCCGGGCGACTATTATTATTTAGCTTCTATGAAGTCCCAATTATTTTCTTTGTAATAATATAAACATTGTTTTGTATAAATGCGAGTTCTTCTAACTCAACAGACAGTTGTGTTGCTGGGGAGTTGGTTGCGCCACTTCTTCTTCCCAGCTTATCCACTAGAGAAGTGGTGACGGGCGTTTTTGGGGGTATACCTATTTATAAACGTTCACAAAGTGCTGGCACTCAGCCTTATTTGAATAAATGATTTTTGACTTTTGACAATATGGAAGAATTAGTCCGTCAGACAGATTTCCAGAAAAAAAATTGTACACGTATTTTTTGCTTTGTCAAATCAATAAAAATTGTCGAAGATAAAACGCATCAAAGATCAGAGGGCCTAGCACGAATATTTTGAAGTTTAGTAACGTTAACGTAAGTGAATTTTGAGTATAAATAAATAAAATATCTATATTTCAGACATTATATGACATAAGTTGTTAGTAATGAGTTAGTTAAAAAAACTCCAACCCCATAGTATTTTGGTTAAATTTTATGCGATATACACAATTTGTATTATTCAAAAATATGAATAGGTATAGTGGTAGGTGAATTGGATAAATTCAAATAAATATTATGCGCGAAACGAGTATTTTAGCTGTAGTAAAATTTTACGTTACGTTACTAGAAGTCAAAAATATTCGTGCTAGCCCTCCAGTAGTGCTATTCTGTAACAACAATTTCGTGTCTCGACAGCGGAATCCGAGGTGAGTATAAACATGAGACTTTTATGTTGTGTGAAATAAAGTTCTCTTTGTGAGCTATCTCACTCAGGTGAAGCGATTTCGAAATGGTTACTTACAGAATAGACTAGCTAGAGTGTATCGGAATGTGACGTCACACGAGTTTTCAGCGCACTGTATTCTGTTAATAGGGAATATGCATGATAAACATATTTATCATCTATACAGTTTATCTAAAAATATACAAAAATATAATACTAACAGTGAAAATAGAATCAAAATTACTCGAAAAACGAAGGAGATATAATTATTTTAAACAAATATATCTGTCCCTCTCGCAAAAACGCTGTTTTCTATGGCAACTGTATAAGCGGCATAGACGCTGACGTCAAAGTTTACATCGGGCTTCTCTTTCTAATTTAAATCTTTGAAGCTTTATAAATTCATTGCTGATAAAGGTATTTAAAAAATAATTTCACGATTGTTTACTAGAGCTAATATGTATTTCATTTTGCAAATAAAAAAATCGCATGCTTATTCCATATTGTAAATACGTGTCCAATATTTTTTGAATATCTGTCTGATGGTCTAATTAGATTTTTTTTAGTATTTGTTCATAAATGAAAATAATTTAGCCTCAGTCCTAATCTGTGCAAGGAAAATTTTAAAGAAAATTAGAAAAGCAAAATCAAACCTAATTCAATGCAATCAGAATATAGCAAGGTGCAGTAATTAATGCATCAGTCGATAATTGCTTTACGAAAAACTAATTAATTTTGCCTTGTTCCTATAATTAGCTATAAGGCATAATTAGTACTGCTCTTGCTCATAGATAAGGATTCAAATTAAAAGAGAAATTAATTTTCTCGATTTTAAGTTGTAAGTAATTAATACTCTGGTTTAATGATAAAATTAATGGCGTTAGTTGATTCCTGTAGGTATTAAGATGGTTTATTTTATGTCTCTGAAATAGAAATCTATTAATTTACTGCAGTAAATACCATTGCTTTGCGGCAAAAAGCATTTTCTATTGCTGTAAACCAGTCACTCAAAGTGCAATTCTCGAAAGGATTATGCTCGGTATTTTCTTGCGTGATCGAGCCAGTTATGAATATAGGTCGAAAAATCTATAAACCTAAGTAATATCTAGTGGGCTGGTTCCATGGCAGGAGAAATATATATGATGGGGTAGCAAGGTCATGTTAGGTTAGGTAGGCATACCGGAAGACGCAGCGGACCCCACCAGAATTCGAAACAGGAGTTCTTGCGATTAGCGCGTTCAACCAAACAAACAAATTAACAAGCAAACTCTTCAGCTTTAAATTAGTATAGATTCCCTTTTTAGGGTTCCGTACTCAAAGGGTATCCAACGGAACCCTATTACTAAGCCTCCGCTATCCGTCCGACCGTTCGTCCGTCTGTCTGTCAGCGGGCTGTATCTCAAGAACCATAATTGGTAGACAGTTGAAATTTTCACAGATCTTGTATATCGCAATAACAACAAATAATAAAAACCAAGGTTTATGGTATAGAACCCTTCGTGTGCACACTCGCACTTGACTGGTTTTTCAGAACGAATTAATACTAAAAACCTCCACCTCTACTACCTCTGAGCACATTTATGGGCTAAAATAAACTAAACAGGCGCAATGCTTCTTTTAATTATCCTTCACACATTTTGCTAAACAAATCGAAAATATAAACCTATCAATAAACATAAAAACAAAATAAATAAATAAAAAAAAAAGGTATAATCATGTTTCAGGATTTCGCAAGGTTCTCAAGTGACGCCCTATTCGACTTCGCAGGAACTCTCGGATATTGTACAACACTAAAACGCCTTCCTACTCGCGAGAACGCTTCTCCTATTCCCGTCCTTCGGATGCGCCTTGCAGGTCGCTTCTTAGAAATCTCCCTAAGGGTGCTCTCTCGAAAAGGCTTAAAAATAGCGCGCAGATGAAGCAGTTTTACATCTGAAAAAATAGGTAGTAATCTACATGATATTGCACGTAACTTGGTTTAGCCAGAATGTATGTACTGGTATCACATAAGAGGAAAAAAAATCACCAAATCACCTCCAAATCGTTGAGATGAAACCATTTTACTGCTTCATTTTTTAACAAAAGGCAAAAAATAAAAAATCTGCTGCTGTGCAATACAAACGAAAATAACTTGGTTTTGTTACTTTTTAAAAATATGTATTTTTTTTATTATAAAAACACGGGTAGCGGAGTGGCGCGCCGAGGTGTAGTTAGCTCCGTTTGCATCCACAAGGTCATTGGCAAATAAACAAGCCTTAAATCCCCTCCCCACTCTACCGATTTTTACTCCTACTCCTTTACTGCACATGCGGTACAGTTGTGGAATTCACTACCGCCTGACATTAGGGATTGCCAAACTCTTGCAGTTTTTAAAACAAGAGTGAAAGAACACTATCTTTCCTTCTCGTCATAGTTGCAAATAGGTATATTTTATTATTTATCTTTTAATATCATATAATGTGTATTAGTATGTTATTTATGTATTGTATGTTATATTTAATATGTATAGTTTTCATTTTAGCTTCTTACTGTTGCAAACCATGTCTACATCTCTTTTTTTTACTGTAATCTCCTTTCGCAGTTACGCTGGAAGAGATTTCTATAGGTAGAAATAAGCATCCCATTTGTACGTATTTTTCTGTTTCTTTCTTCTTATTAAATGTGTGTACATAAATTGTTAAATAAATAAACATCATATCAGCCGAAAGACGTCCACTGCTGGACATAGGCCTCCAAGTGCCGCCACAACAGCCGGTCCTGTGCGTCTCGCATGCATCGACTACCCGCGACCCTCACCAGGTCATCGGACCACCGTGCCACAAAATACATCGCTTCACCAAATATACAGGGTTATTTGTAAAACACCAGCAACCTCTTAGGCAGTGAAAGTAGTGATTATAAGCAACTTTTACTTTGGGAAAACTCCGAAAGCTCGAGAAAAATATCAGCTGTTTCATACATTTTCATTGGCTAAATATTGCATTTTGTATGAAACAACTAATATAATTAATATGATTTAATAGAATAATTAATGTCATTTATAATAATTGTGCATGCCTAAATTGGTAAAACACAGTGAACTGCGCATTCACCTAAGACCTGAAATGTATTTTATGTACTGTGTTTCGCAATAAAGTTTGAAATTGAAATTGAAATAGATTTCGGAGTTTTCCCAAAGTAAAAGTCGCTTATAATCATGTGTACTTTCACTGCCTAAGAGGTTGCTGGTGTTTTACAAATAACTCTGTATATCAACGATTGTTTTACAACCAAATGCTTAGTTTTTATTTTTTTTAAACCTGATTACTGGGAACTGTTAACTATCCTTAATAATTGGTTTACTACCTCCTTGTTAGCTCGAGCGAAGCCAGGAGCCTTGTTATGGGGGCTGTGTTTACACCGAAGCGTAGCAGGGCCATGGAGCGAGTGAACGTTCGCCTGTTTTGAAATAGCTGTGGAGTTATTCTGAAAAAAAAATTACCGTGAAAGGTAACGTGAACATAGTGAACATGGGTAGTATCCCGTTCGCTCATTTTTTTAACCGACTTCTCCAAAAAGGAGGAGGTTCTATGTATCTTTTTTTTTATGTATGTTCACCGATTTCTCCGCCAATTCTGGACCGATTTTAAAAATTATTTTTTTAATCGAACGCCTATACTTCTAAGGTGGTCCCATTGTCACCAAGTCAGAATCTGATGATGGGATCCCATAAAAATCGAGGGAAACGCTCAAAATTTATAACCACACACACTATTTTTCATAAACTTTCTAACGCAATTCAGTTATTTGTGCCTGGTAATCATCATCTCATGTTGCTGAGCTGATGATGGAAGGTATAAGTCAGGATCTGATGATGGGATCCCAAGAAAAATGTTTGTTCAGCGATATTTTTGTTAACCGATTTGGATGATTCTTTTTTTGTTTGGAATAGTATTTTCTCGGACTGGTCCCATTTAAATTTGGTGAAGATTTGATGAAGAACTTCGGAGGTAAGGAACGGAACTCTTCAATAAATGATAGCAAATGGATCGGGATTTCAGTAACCGCATGTCTGTTGATTGTTTACACCAGTTCATAACATAATATCACGCTGGCACGCTGTGCTTGTGGTTTCACTTTTTAGTGGTACCTGCGTACCGCTAAAAAGTGAAAAATAAAAATAATTTTTTTTAACAAAAAACTCCCTTTCACTCTAGCCTTTCTGCCTAGAGCGGAAAAATAACTTTGATTTCGGGAGTCGGTGTTTTTGGTTATTTCGTTTTTGAAAACCGACTTCCGAAATCAAAGTTATTTTTTACTTTGTAGTGTTTTGTTTTTTGAAGTCGGTTTTATTTTATGGGAAATCGTTAAATGACTCCTTCCGCTCTAGGCAGAAAGGCTAGAGTGAAAGGGAGTGTCAGATTTTTACTGAGTAAGTTCCGTACACACCCGTATCCCCCCAAATGCCTTTTGTGTTCCAGGGCTGTGGTAACTAATTGTCTGCTGACGCAGTCATAAGGCCCTTATGTGAACAATGGTGCTATTCTGTAAAAATATAACCCCAAACTTAGCTGAAAGCTTTGATGAGCCAATGTCATCACAATTCCGCTGTGAGAGAGAGACGGATACAGGACGTAAAGCACTATCCCATTTTCACTGCGAAACCATGATGTTTCGTTACTGATTACTGAAAAAATCGTACTATCATGGTTTACATGGAAATCGAACTTGGAATTTTACGCTCAAATAATTAAAGTTTAATAATATACATTACCAGCTGATCCCTTGCCTACGATCTATTCTCAGACTACCTATTTATACAAAAAAAATCATAGAAATCGGTCAAGCTGTTTCGGAGGAATTCGATAACAAACACTGTGATACGAGATTTTTATACCTTTTATTAGATTTACATTTCTGTGGAGCTCGTGGCTAAACAATAACAGCCGCACGGGTCGATCTTGAAGGTTAAGCAACGCTTGCCAAGGTTGGTCTGTGGATGGGTGACCATCTTAACATAACGAGTTTCCTCCGTGCCTTGGAGAGCATGTTAAGCCGTTGGTCCCGGCTGTCATTTTTAGATCTTTGGCAGTCGCTACGGATTGTCAGAAGCCAGTAAATCTAACTCCAGTCTTGCCAAGATGTAGGTACCATGTTACCCAGTTAATGGGTTGTGGAGGTCTGGTAGGCAGCCGCTCCGTGTAAAACACTGGTATTCAGCTGAATCCGGTTTGACTGGAAGCCGATCCCAACGTAGTTGGGAAAAGGCTAGGGAGATGTTGATTAGATTTACATTTCCATTGCGAAATAGTGGTGTTTGGGTGCGGAAACGTTAAAACACCTTCGATTCGCTCCGGTGTTAACCCTCCCATCGTAATAAGTAGTCACTCCACATTAATATATTGGTCACAATCGAGCGTCGTCTACCACAGGCCCATAAACTGACCTACCAGGAATTCATCAACACGCCTATATGACCGTTAAACGGGCAGATCTTTAGGGTAATTGCTCCCTGATTGATTAACAACGTATCTCGTAGAATCGTTCTGTTTTCGATGTAAAAGTATTTAGAATTTTATTTATTGGAGCAATTAACGTTTTTATTAGATATAGGAGAGCCTCGTAGATCTAGTAGCCGTAAGTGCAGTGGTTCGAGGTCGATAACCGGTTCGAGGCGTGTCTTCATCGGTTTCTCAAGGGGGCTAAAAAGGTCACTTTAGAATAATCATAATCATTAATCACGAGGAGCTCGTGGCTAAATAATAACAGCCGCACGGGTTGATCTTGAAGGTTAAGCAACGCGTGCCAAGGTTGGTCTGTGGATGGGTGACCATCTTAACATACCGAGTTTCCTCCGTGCCTCGGGTAGCACGTTAAGCCGTTGGTCCCGGCTGTCATTTGTAGATCTTTGGCAGTCGTTACGGATTGTCAGAAGCCAGTAAATCTGACTCCAGTCTTGCCAAGATGTACCGTGTTACCCAGTTAATGGGTTGTGGAGGTCTGGCAGGCAGCCGCTCCGCGTAAAACACTGGTATTCAGCTGAATCCGGTTTGATTGGAAGCCGACCCCAATGTAGTTGGGAAAAGGCTAGGCAGATGATGGTAATAATTAATCACGCAACAGACTGTCAAATTTAATTTTCATCTTTATTGCTAAAGCATTAGGTTCAAGGTTGATTGGGAAAATTTGAGAGTGACAGGATTTGCTTTCTGATTCTGCTAAAGTGACCTTTTTAGACCCCCTGTACTACACCTGAGTTACGTATTTGGCTAAACCCAAAATTATGGAATTTACTCAAAATATCCGCTAAGTTTGAGAGGGATTAAGCCGGATATGCCTGCTGTAGGTCAAACGAGAAATGGACAAAAATAACCATTAACGCCCTTGGAATCTGAGGTACCTACTTCATCGGACGATTATTTGTTCGTTAACCACTAACCAACCAAGGGCGTTATGACAAAATATAGCTTTAATGTACAGATAAACGATCGATAAGAACTTCTGAAACTGGGTATGAATGGGTTTCAACAAATGCCAGATTATATCGCAACAGACCAGGGCCCCAAGTCTGCTATTACAATAGTGTCAGAATCTCATAATTGTTGATTTTGACAAGTTTGGTAATCTACTAACATAATAGTGTCATTATGACTTTCCAATGATCAATCACTGACACTCCACTGAAAGAAATGGCATAAAATGGTAATCTCGTACATAATGACAAATGAATGACAGACGTATGCGGTAATCTGCTAAAATTTTGACAGTTCCATCGATCAGTGACCTACCATTAGAACGTAATTGTGCAGTCATTGCTTTTCCAGCCATTGCGCCCAGGGAAGACGGCGTGACGAGCTCGACTTCTACTGCAAAAACTGGCCTAAACTAGCAAAGGGCAGAGTTGTGTCGAAAAGGGAGACAGAAGTCTTTGCCCACTTGTAGGACAAGATAGGCATGTAAATAGATTTGGCCTTATGACAAAATAGCCATGCTTCAGTCACCTTCTAGAAGGAAACTCGCCCCACCCTTCCACACTTTATCATGCCAGCAGAGTACCTGTCCTCAGAACACGAACTGGAGTGGCCATCAGATTGGTAGCTATAGAAATAATCTGGCCAAATAGACACACAGACCCATCCCAAACATGGTTCAAGAGCGGCGAGCCCCTTCGTAGGATTTGTTCCAACTACTTTCCGACCTTTTATTGCCCAACCACCTTCCTGCAACTGAATGTCGCTTACGTCAGAGCTTTCCAAATGGCCACATACTGGTCTTTTTCTTTTGAGATGGGTTTGCTCTTGACTCTAATCTAGGTCAGAGACTATGGTCAACGACGGAGCGAGCTTATGCAGAAGAAGCCTTTTTACTAAGAGATTAGGGTTGTAAGTTTATCGGTGAGATTTGAGAAGTTGAGTCAATCGACACGAAAAGCAGAAAAATAACACTTCAAATTCCACCAAAAACGTAACACCTGCCTCTGACCCCCACCTCCTTAGTTCTCAAGCGACACGGTGATTAGCACGTAAGTCTGTTCGTTATGAATCACCCTAATCTCGATTAGTGAAATCAGAAACAAACTCATTAAATCGTGTGTTGTAATAATCAGGGATCTCCACGCTAAGTCCGTACCGCTAGGAGGTGTTAAAAACAGATTGGGACAAATAAAAACGTTGAAAAAGTGTTCGGTTGTGTAGGATGGCTGTCGTGCAGTAAGTTGTGGGACTGTCCTGATAGCTTTGAGTATTGTGTCCGAGGTTAAGACTGGTGTAAGCTGTTTGGAATGGTAAAGGCAATAATAACGATGACTGCGGATCTATTGGTAATTTCAAGCCGAAAGAAATAATCATAAAAAAGCAACGTACGAAAAATTGTCGACTGCTCAGGCAGATAGTGGCTTAGCGTGATGCAAATAAACAAGTTATTAAAAATGAATGTACAATTTGTTTTCTAGGTAATATGGAAACTATAAAACAAAACTCTGCGATTCTTTAGCAAATGGTGAATACTAAACAGAAAGAGAAACATTTAAAATTAGCAACAGTTTTAGCACCTAGTCCACTCCGAGTTCTTCTCTAAAAATTCCGTAGGTATTTTCTGACCGTTCCTTATAAAAAGTTGGGACTTTATAAATATGCTCAAACGACACCACTGTAATATCCCCTAAAACCCCCAAATCAGACTCCCCCTACATCCCACTAAAAACACAAGAGGACAATCTTACGGGATCTTAATTGGGGTCCCAGCTATGCGCGGTATTTCGGCGTTCAGGCCCAACAATTCTTTTATTCTCTCAACCTGGAGTTTGGGACCCAAGTCGTATGTCACTGTCGGCGACGGTTCGTCTGTCTGTCCACCATTTTACTTTTAAATCACAATGCTTTATGTAGCTTCGAGTTGCTCGTAAAAAATCATGTTTGTTTCTTTGATGTTTCGGGTGAAAAAGAGTGGTTTTGTGATCGTTTTATTTGTTATGGTGTGGGATTTTTGCGTTTAACCCTTGTTCTTACTATCGGCTAAGATTTTTCTAAAAGTCTCAACAGTACTTTTATTAACATTCCACATACAATTGCTTTTATAAGTATTAACTAGCAAAAGCAAATACAAATTGCCACCTACAGAAACTCTGGTCAAAAATCGATCACACAATATGAGCGAGCGCTCAAGCTTCCTCAGTCTCACCTGGAGGATCCAGCACCAGTTATATAGTCATGCTGACCGATTTGGGCTACGGCGGCTGATCTCAACCGACACTGGCCATCTGCGCAGGACAGTTTATAGTGCACAAATGTTTGCGCAAACACAGGAGCACTCCCACTTCCATCACTCGCAAATATTCCGATGGGACGGCAACCCGAGACGACCGGAGAGAGATCTGGCGCAGGACCAACGGCTGAACGTGCTTTCTGAGGCACGGGGTTGTCACACCACCAACTTCCAAACTCCAGGCTGTCACAGAGAAATTTCTAATGGAAAAACACAATTACACTTTTTTGTTCGACTAAGGTATCGAAACCAAGACGCGCTCAGCAGACCGCGAGATCAACGGAGCAGTTAATTAGCAACAGTCATAAAGAGGACAACACTAAGGTCTTGCTAAGGCTTAGCAGTCACTCTACCTACCAGATGATTCCGTGCTTCGGAAGGCACGTATAAGCTGGTGGTCCCGGCCGCCAAATGGCGGTCGTCAAATAAACCATATCAGAGGCCCTTGAGGTCTGAAAAATCTGACACTAGGGTGTGTGGGGTCGCTAGACCCTTACTGCTCACACGATAAGAAGAAGAAGAAGCGGTTCAGTAATACTTCACACTGTGTCAGTAATACTTGTGATTAGTGTTGTGTGTGTGTGTGTGTGGCAGGTCTATTCTCTCAACATCTCACATGGAACATAGACGGAGTGAGTATAAAGTTATCCCTCATCCCATCTTGTTTGTATGATAGTTCATTTCATCTTTACTTCTCCTAAGTTTACACTGTGTGTTGTTTACAAAATCGCACCGCTGAATACACACGCGTGACGTCATGTGGCTTGGTAAAATTGTACCAAAAATATCAAGTCAGATGACGTCACGCGGGTCTTTAACTCGCTGTATACTCTTAGTTTTTTGAATACGTGAAAAAAGACAAAATACGTGTCCAATATTTTTTGAAAATCTATCAGACGGACTAATTAGATTTTTTTGGTAAAATACCCTATTGTCGTTTGAGTGACAACTAATAATGACTAATTTATGAGTACCTATGTATACTGCAAATCGTTCGTTCAGGAGTCGCATTTATTCTAGACGAGCGAGGCAATATAGCAGCTAAAGCATTTCTCCATAAACATAAATTGAATGCCATAACCGCATCCTTCTTTAACAAATCGTTATCTCCATATTAGTATAATAAATATGTATTATAATAACCTCCATCGAGTCGCGATGCGTCGCCGTACATCACGCACGCGCCGAAGCGGACATACGGACAGACAGACGGACGGTGCGAAAAATTAATTATATTTATTTATTGGCCACTGAACTTGCTGTTCTGTGGTCGTTTTGTTTTGGTTTGTGACGTCACTTTGCATGTGTGTGTTGAGTAATGAGAGGTGTTCGTAGAATGCTCAAGTTCGTTGTCAAGGTGACCACGTTAAAAAAATTACACACTCCAGTAGGAAATTTTTGGACGACACGTCCTTAGTAGTTTTTTATTCAAATAGGAATACAAAATTCAAAAAAATATTCCAATGAGAGCGCTATCCAGATAGTCCCTCAAAACGAGCACCCGTCACCACTTCTATGCTCCGAAGACCTCAAAAAGTTATCTCGGATAGACTGCATGGGGAAGACTGAGATCAGGTGCTGTAGGTACACCACTTAGAATCAACATTACCTATCCTTAATAATCCTTATTCTGTTCGACTATTAAATAATTACCTTTGTTTTTTAATTTTTTATTTAATATTATTGTGTAATTATTTAAAATTGTTAATTTCATGGTAATTTAATGACATGGCTAATTTCTATTTTATTTTTCATTAATTTAATTTATTTTTCTTATTTAATTCTCATCTGATTTTTCTTGACATTTATAATTTCTGTTTTTCTATTTTGATTATATGTTTTTTAGGTATATTTATTTTAAATTGTATTTTAATTTGTTTTGTACTGACCAATAGCTTGTTTGTGTGGATTTTTTCTGTTAAATCAAGTTGGTTATGATAATAAATATCCTCGGATTTCTTAAATTAAATTAGAATGCCTATTTGTTTATCTTACAGTTGAGCATTAGCCAAACGTTTTTAGCTCAATAAAAATACTCAATTCAAAACCAGCCCTATATCTAGTACACTTCGATAGAAGAGAGTTGAGAGAAGTGAAAACCTTGGATTATGTCAATTGAAGGAAACTATACATATTTAATTGATCATGTAAACCCCAAAAGTACTCCGACCATAGAAATCTTAAATCGCATACAATCAGGGTGCCAATTCTGCTAATTAACGTGTCGTGCGAAAAACATGACATGCGAATGTGATTAGATTTTTAAGACACTGGAAAATGGTATTCTGCTAACTTTAAAATTCGTTAAATTCACATTCGCATCGTAGTATAAGCACATTCCAGTCGCATGGCAGGCAAGTTTGTTTCCATTTACGAAAATAAATGGTTTTGTGTTGGTTCAATACATGCAGACGATAATTAGCGATAATTGTGATAATTTCCATTTAAGTAACGTTACTTATTATATTAAATAAAACTCCAATTTATCGGGCTTAGTTAAATTCATATTTTCAATATTTTATTTTTTCAGTTACTAACTGAAAAAATAAAAGGACCTAGAAAAAGTGACCATCATAGAAATTTTCAAAAAGTCAATTTCAATAATTTTGACAATTCGAAAATTTAATTTATTTATCAATTTCGGACAACAATATAGCCCATTTTGTTAGTCAAATATCTTAAAAAAACTAGTGTTAGTAGTAAACAAACAAGAATAAAAAAAAGAAACACAAAGTAGGTTCTAAGGCAGGATGTGCAGAGAACGATCAAGTGAGAAATAAGCTACCTGACCATTCTCCCCACATAGTGCCTCAGAAAAGGTGAGTAAGGACTCTCCATAACTGTTTTCAGGATGCTATTGTCACTGCCCCGCGTTCTACGCATCAAAGATGCGACTTTTTTACGAATAACTGCATGGAAGCCATCAGTTCGGTTCTGAGTAAACATCTCCGATGCGCTACAGAAACGGAGCAGTTTCAACAACATCCTAAAAACATTATTGTACTGGACGCGCAAGACATCTAACGACCTTTTCGTGTAGCTGACCCACAGACCCCACGCGTACAGACCTTGACAAAAAGCCTTGAACAAGGTGATTTTGACTTGGTCCGCATAACGCGAGAATCTACGAGCCAACATGTTGCCTCGGACCGCCAGTGCCCTACGTTCCCTTTCAATATCTACATCATCTTTAAGGTCGTCGGTAAGTATGTGCCCTAGGTACTTAAATTGGTAGACTTTATTTATGCTTATACCATTCAGAAAAAAGCTAGGTTCGAAAATAGCACCTGTCTAGATTTAGATGTCATTGCTTGATCATTCTTCATTTCATTAGATTTCATTTTTTTTAATTTACTTTGATTTTTTTTTATATTCTTATTAAGTTCTTTTTAAACGTTTTTACAAGATGAAATGTACAAGTTTTCTTATGGATTATTTTTATTTGAAATAAATAAAATGATAATGAATAAAAACTTCGAATCATTCAAGTAATTTACAAAATTCTTGTCGAAAAACGAAGATGATAAATTAATTGGAACATGTTATTCACTTACGGAACAGTTATCATTGGACGTCGTTTTCATTATTTGTATCGGAGTCAGTTGAACGAAAAATCGATTACATTTCTCACCAAATTAATCGCTGGAACGAATTGTTTGGGTTAAGTTATGGGCCGTGAGCGATTTCGATCATCTTTTGTCTTTTCAAGGCATAATTAAATTGTAAAACCTCGCTCCTTCACGAAACCAATAGTAAAAAAATTAAATATAGCAAAAAAAAAGAAAATAATAAAAGTGCAATAACAATAAAGTTGAATATAAATATCTAATGAGCCAGTTATTTTACATGTAATGTTTATGCAATCTAGTATTGTAAATTGGGCACTTTTAATAAAATATAGGTATATTTTGTAATATAAAATCTTGATTTATCAGCAATAGACGGCATGGTTGGCACAGTAGTGTAGCGATTGACTGCTGCGCTGCGTGTCGCGGGTTCGATTCCCGCACGGAACAAATATTTGTATTGCCTACAGATAGCTGTTTGTGTATGTGATTAATATTATGTTTGAAAACGCACCCACAATAAAGAAGAAATCAGGCAACATTTTTATTAACAAATTAATTATCAAATGAAATAAACAACGAATTCAATATTTATTTTAGCGTTTTTCGTACTACTAATTTATTCCTGTGGTAAGCTTCCAGCGAATCCTTAAATATTTTGGACATGTCGTTCGTAGAAACCCTGACAGCCTCGAGAAGCTTATGGTAGTTGGCTAAGTAGACGGGAAAAGACTAAGCGATCGCTCACCTACCCGTTGGGCAGAGAGTAAAGACGCTCACTGGCCAATAGCCGAAGCTTTTAAGATCACCGAGGACAGAGATACGTGGAAGAGCATAGTGCACCGAGTTATCAACACCTCAGACTAGACAAGACCGTCAGCAATGAAGATATCGACTAAGAAGAAGAAGAAGAATTTTTTCTGTCATCTTATACCTTGCGCCAAGCCCTTAAGGACAAAGAGAGACAAACGTTTTTTAATTTGCAATGATTAACACTGCCACCGCTGTCATTTGTTTTTTGTGTTGCTCTCAACAATATATCATTTCTTATTTAAATACTAAGCGACCAGGATACGGATACTGTTGATTTTAACACGCTCTTAAGGGGCCACGAAAGTAATAAAATGTTATTATTCATATTGACTCATTGATCTCTTTTTTGGCTGTACTTTTCCAAATAGGTATTTACAGGAATTTCTGTTGGCGGTAAACTGTAGTGGTGGCCAACTTGCCCAAGGGGACTCACCAGAGAATGGACAGCAGTGCTCTCTGTAAAATACAACACCATACACTGCGATCGCCAACCCGCCTGCCAAGCGTGGCGATTATGGCAAACCCCCTTTGGGGAGGCCTATGTCCAGCAGTGGAAGTCTTTCAGCTGTTATGATAATGATTTTGATGATGACCAACTTGAAAAGCGCCGGGATAAAACCTTTATCGTCCCACAGGTGGCCAAAGATCTATCCGTAGTTTTACAATATGTTTTGTGTTTTGCCATTTCCAGTCAATCAAGATCAAGAAGGAGTCCAAATCTTCTGCCATGTGTCAAAAACATACGGCAGAAGATTATATGGTTCTGCTGGCCCCCTCGGTCAACGCCTTGAGGACATTGGTTAAAATTTGTGAACGCTATGCATCCGAACATGGTCTCATGTACAACACACCAAAAAGTGAAGTACTGATTTTTAGGGCAGGAAATCAGAGACCTAGCTAGTACAGTGCCGCCGATCATGATCGATGGAACGGTTCTGAAAATTGTGCAGAAATTTAAATATCTTGGTCATCTAGTCACAGAGGACTTAAAAGATGACCCTGAATAATATAGAAAGATAACGCAGAGCGTTGGCGGTGAGGAGCGATATGCTGGCCTGAAGGTTCGCTCGATGTACTAAGGAAGTTAAGGTAACGCTTTGTATGATATTGCCAATCTTTTTATTCGAGCGGTCTGTGGGTTCGGTATACGCAGCGAGCCCTCAACGTCCTGCGGATTCAGTATAATAATTCTTTCAGGATGCTGTTGGGGTTGCCGCGCCACTGTAGTGCGTCACAGATGTTTGCAAACGCGCGTGTTGACGGTTTCCACACTATAGTGCGTAAAAAAGTGGCGCCATTATTTCAAAGACTGCGCGGTAGCACCAACAGCATTTTGCAAACGATTGCATCCCGCCATGACTGTACCATATACTGGGTGGGAATAGTCACGGGAAAATTGTAGTGGTAATTTTTTTGTCATATTATGTTCCTACTAACATTTATCTTAAGAAAAATTGTTACTAACACTTATGAATTCTGTCCGAAATAAATAGATGATAATAATAATAATAAAGGAAACGTGTAACCAGTCTAATTTATCTTACTGGTGTGAAAGATTAGTGAGGAAAGTGTTATGGTATTTTTTTTTTTCGCCTATAGTGTCCCTCTGCTGGGCAAAGGCCTCAAACCAAGCCGGGAAGTCTTGACATCCTTGCCGATTTCGTTAGTTATCCGTCCAGTCAATCTCGAACGTTATCTATGTGGAGACTGCAGGCCCAGCCTTTACCGAGTGCGTCCAGACCACCTCGCCACCGCACCGCTAAAAAAAAAAATCATAACATGTGGTTGTCAAACTATAGTAATCTGCTGGCTCCTTTGGGAGTGCATGCGTGATTTTATGGTACTGTACCCCTATTCTATAACAACATTTTCGTGTCTCGACAGTGAAATCCGAGGTGAGTATGAAATTACGTCAAACAAGACCTTTATGTTGTGTGCAATAAAGCTCACTTTGTGAGGTTTGTCACTTAGGTGTAGCTCGATATCAAAATGGTTATTTACTTACAGAATAGACTAGCCGTTATTAGAAAATCGGTCTAAACAATGACTAAGTTCAGACATAAATACTGCTAAGAAAATAAAATTAGCCTGACTACAGGATGTACGGTGATACACCATCGGTACATGGTGGACATCCCACTCACAAAACGTTCATCATCTGCCTAGCCTTTTCCCAACTAAATTGAGGTCGGCTTCCAGTCAAACCGGATTCAGCTGAATACCAGTGTTTTACGTGGAGCGGCTGCCTACCAGACCTCCACAACCCATTAACTGGGTAACACGGTACATCTTGGCAAGACTGGAGTCAGATTTACTGGCTTCTGACAATCCGTAACGACTGCCAAAGATCTACAAATGACAGCCGGGACCAACGGCTTAACGTGCTTTCCGAAGCACGGAGGAAACTCGTTATGTTAAGATGGTCACCCATCCACAGACCAACCTTGGCAAGCGTTGCTTAACCTTCAAGATCGACCTGTGCGGTTGTTATTGTTTAGCCACGAGCTCCTCCCCACTCACAAAACGTTAAAGGGAATAAATACATATTCATTGTGCATACAGCTAATGAGTGGAATTATCCGCCAGGGTCTGTGTTTCTGATAGCTACAACCAAGGGGTCTTTAAGCCAGGAGTGAATATGTTACTTCTAGGCAAGCGTGCTCCTCCATCGACTACATCACCATCTCTTGTGGTAAAAAACGAGCCTATCAATAATAAAAAAAAACCGGTGAAGTGTGAGTCAGACTCGCACACGAAGGGTCCCATACCATAAACCTCAATTTTTATGCGGCAATAGAAATACCTACACAATCTGTAAAAGTTTCAACTGCCAACCTATTACGGTTCTTGAGATACAGCCCGCTGACAGACAAACGGATGGTCAGACGGACAGCGGGGGTTAGTAATAGGGTTCCGTTGATTACCCTTTGGGAACGGAACCCTAAAAAGTACCAGCTAAACAACTTATTTCCTTGACTATAGGTACATTAGCAAGTTATAATACAAAAATAAATAAAGGACACTAAACCGCATTTCAGACTACGCTATAATTATAATAGCATATCGTTCATAGCACTACAACATCGCTCACCATACATTTATTTAGAACACGTTCATACTTGGCTATAATATATATTATTGACTTGCTTGAAATGCTGTACTTTATAGCAGAATTACTATTAGCGTTGCCTGAAATGCGCTTAAAACAATCAACTTTATCTTTTAATTCCCGGCTTTCACTAGAAATCACTTTCATCCACACATCGCTTACGAACAAACAAGCGCTATTTCAACTCCGTTAATAATTAAACTCAGTGAGTCAGTGATCATTGAGTTACGATCAGGTAGGCGCCTAACAAAATGGTGGCATCCGATGGCTAATTAAAAGCAATATATAATGGTGGCACGCCCCCGCGGTAAGGGTCGGGACGAGTTCGGACTTTTTTAATTGGGAAGTGGAAGGATTTGGTTTTTAACATAAATAATTATTATAAACCTTTCATGCTTATTGTAAATTCAGAATTTCCTTAAAATTATAGCAGTAAATTTAATATATTCTATTTTGTTTTTATTTCAGAGAAATAGAAGAATTAATCTTTGTACTGCTCAGACATTTAGTAAATAGGATCTAGCCCACCTTTCAAATAAATATATTTCTAGCAAAAGCATCTTCTAAGTTATAACGGAGATTAAATAGATCGTATGTTTGTAACCAAAGGTTGCTGGTCTCCCAAAAACAGGGAGTACAAATGATAAATGATATTTTTTTGGTGTCAAACATGATGAGGCCAGTGATTTCTAGCTGACTACGACTACCCTGAGAACAAAAAAAACCGAAACAAACTCAGCGATCAGTCTCGTTTACGTCCATACAATCCATACTAGTCAAATCGTACAAGAATAACATTAGTTTAGTTCTGAAATTTCCCAAATAAAACTCTACCTAACTGGAACATCACCACCTGTTACCCGATTATCTCGACAATTAATATAAAGTATTGTGTGTTTCCGCGCTCCGCTGTACTGCACCGCTTAGCCGCTGAAGCGCTCTCTAGCTATCCAGTTAAAATTACGCTGTTATATCAAAAAGCTGAGTAGCATAGCAACGTATGTTGGAGTAAATGTGACGAGCTGACCTTTAAAGGGTTGAGATTTTTAAGGCTCCGTTCCCAAAGGGGGTTAGCCTTTGGATAAGGAACCCTAAAAATCCTTTGGGTACGGAACCCTAAAAATCCCAACCGAACCTTATTACTAAGCCTCCGCTGTCCGTCCGTACGTCTGTCCGTCAGTCTATCAGCGGGCTGTATCTTAAGAACCGTAATAGTAGAGGGTTGAAATTTTCACAAATTGTGTATTTCTGTCGCCGCTATAACAACAAATAATAAAAAAGAAGGTTTATGCTACGGAACCTTTTGTGTGCGAGCCCGACTCGCACTTCGCCGGTTGTATGGAGCTCTGACACTGCCAGAAAGTGGCGTGGCAAGTCCCGTGGAAAAATCTGGAACTTGGAAATCATGGATCTTGGCCTAGCAGTGGAATTATGAAGGCTTAGGTACTCTCTTTTGTGTAAACATCAAGTCCTGCCGGTCTACTATGTCATCTGCTCACGGTGTAAACTTAATTGGAGTGAGCGTGAACTGACCTGCAGTGTGATTCTGTAAACATGTCGAAGTGAATGCTGGGGTGAATCACGAAGTGTTCAATCCAAGTAATCACAATGGAAGGACAGCTTTCACTTCGACGTGTTTACAGAATCGACCGGCTGTCATTCTATCTTGTTTGTATGTATTTATAGCTCACGTTATGTTCACTTCATCTAAGCTTACACGATGAAGGTTTACAGAATCGCACTGCTGGTGAAGTGTGCTTGATTAAGTGTTCAAGTGAAGTGAAGTGAAGTGATGTGTCATTTCAACTAGAAGCTATTTTATTATTTACGAGTTAACTCGCAGAACTTCGTCTGCTCCGCTCCTATTGGTAGCGCGATGTTATGAGTAGACTATAGCCTCCTCGATAAATGGGCTATCTAACACTGAAAGAATTTTTCAAATCGGACCTTCGGAGATTAGCGCGTTCAAGTAAACAAACTCTTCAGCTTTATATTATATTATATTAGTATAGATAATAGATTAGATATTAGATTTATCGGGATATCGTCAAATGACATCTCCTGGATTAACAGGTCCCAGGACTCCCAGCACGGTAGTCGGTTCCAAAAAAAGCACAATAGTTATAACAACCATAATTTTATTATTAAACCGTTTCGAGCTTCAAATGCAACCCACCCCTAAACCTTTCCTGAACACCTTGACAAACGATGACACATCCAATATTTTCCTATCTAATGGAAGAAAACTACCATTTATTAATATGTTTATCTAAAAATTGAAATGTAGGACGCTACAAAAACACTCGCAGGGTACACTCAACCAAAGAGACAAGTATGCAGGCTGGCGACTATAAATCCCTTTGAACGTATGTTTTCCGAGTGCCTGTCAGTCAAAGCCATAAAGTTTCTCAAAAAGTTATTAAGCTCGCCATAATAATGATTACAAGGTTAAATAACTTTGCCCAAAGATTATTGTTTGTTTAGCAAATGGGTTTGTTTCCCGAGTCGGCCAGAGTTATTGGTATTTTTCGCAGTCCAGTTTTATTACTACCAAACTCAAAACTGGCGAATCGGCGCTGATCTTACTTATGCCAATAGATTACCCGAGATACAGGCGCTGCAAAATTACTCAGTAATCAACGAGCTAGCGGTGATTACTGAGTAATTTTAAAACACAACTTGTAAAAATTTATCCACTTAATATTAAGTATAATAAAGATATCGTTTGACACTATACTAAAAATTTTATTAGTTTGTTTAATAATTATTCTTACTAGATACTAATGTAACGTACGTAGTGCAAGGATGAATATTTTCTTACCAAATGCCGACCAAATCCTTTCGTCAACTGTACATGATCAGGTAGGTGGCCAAAGTGTAAAGTCAATATCGAACGGAAACGGATGTGTGTGTGTTTGTGTGTCAATATATTACCCGGTGCTGTTAGTGTGCTGTGTCATGATGGGTGAGCAGAGGGATCGGTGGTTTGAATTAGATTGTTAGGAGTTTGATAGAGTCTTTTACCTAAACAAAATAAACTTCATCAACATCATATCAGCTGAAAGACGTCCACTGCTGGACATAGGCCGCCCCAAAGTGTCGACACAACAACCGGTTCTGTCCGTCTCACATCCATCGGCTACCCGCGACCCTCACCAGGTCATCGGTCCACCTTGAGGGAGACCTTCCAACGTTGCGTCTTACGATACGCGGTCGCCACTTCAGAACTGTTCCGTCACAACGACCATCTGTTCTGCGAGCAAAGTAAGCTTAGAAAAATATAATTTACTAGTTGACCCGCGCAACTTCGTCTGCTCCTGCTCCGCTCTTGTTGGTCTTAGCGTGATGATATATAGCCTTCCTCGATAAATGGCCTATCTAACACTGAAAGAATCTTTCAAATCGGACCAGGAGTTACTGAGATTAGCGCGTTCAAGTAAACAAACAAACAAACTCTTCAGCTTTATATATTAGTATAGATAGATAAGATAAGATTAAGATACTGGCTCCTGCCAGCGGCTTCGGCCGTAAGAAATTAGAATATTATCCCAAAGGAAGATACTCTCGGGAAAAAAAGTATCGTTTGTCGTATTCCAGGATATGGTCTATCCGCGTGCCACGTTTCATCAAAATGCGTTTAGCTGTTAGGACGTAGAGATAATAAACAGACAAGCTTCACAGACCGAGTTACTTTAGCAATTATAGTATGAATTAACTTTTCCCCGCGACTTCGTATGCGCATTTCCCATTTTTTCACGTCCCCGTAGTAATTTCGGGAATTCCTCTCTATCTTCGACATGCCAAATATCAGCTTTCTACGTCCAGTAGTTTTGGCTGTGCGTTGTCTGTCAGTCACTCAGTAACGGAAGAATAGTATATTGATAATAATATGCAAAAATATCGTATTGTGTGTCTTGATTACTAACTTTTACAAAAATAGAAAATTAGTAGCTTTTTCCAGTCTTGCCATGAAGTACCGTGTTACCCAGTTAATGGGTTGTGGAGGTCTGGTAGGCAGCCGCTCCTCGTAAAATACTGGTATTCAGCTAAATCCGGCTTGACTGGAAGCCGACCCCAATATAGTTGGGAAAAGGCTAGGCAGATGATGATGATGAGAAAATTAGTAGCTGACCCGCGTAACCTGTCTGTTTTTTCATTAATACTCCGCTCCTATTGGTCGCAGCGGGATGTTATGTAACCTTCCTCGATAAATGAGCTACCCAACACTATAATATTTTTTCAATTCGAACTAGTTGTTCCTGAGATTAGCGCGTTCAACCAATCAAACAAACAAATAAACACACAGCTTTATTATATTGTTAGTTGATCCGCGCAACTTCATCTGCGTCACAATTTTCATTACTGCTCCGCTCCTATTGGTCTTAGCGTGATGATATATAGCCTATAGCCTTCCTCGATAAATGGGCTATCTAACACTGAAAGAATTTTTCAAATCGGACCAGTAGTTCCTGAGATTAGCGCGTTCAAGTAAACAAACAAACTCTTCAGCTTTATATATTAGAAGATTAGATACTACTAACAATACTACTAATAATATTAGTACAGATAAAAAATCTAAAACTAATTTTCTATCAACTCTTAAACTCAGCCAACTCGTCTAGTTTACTGAACCCGACAAAATCTAGCGAATTTTATGAATGAAGTTCAGTCAAGAGTCAGAGGGAGGCTACTTCAAGACGAGCGTGTTCCATCTTCGACCACATTAGCGCTTATCATCAGGTCACGCAGGGTCAAATCAAAGTCAAAAACTTTTATTTCAATTAGGCCATTAAACGGCACTTTTGAACGTCATCATTACATTTAAAATAACATAGTGACTCTACTGTCCATTCGGAAGGGGTGATTCTTATGGAGAAGAACGGACAAGAAACTCCATAGTTACTCTTTTCAAATCAATGTTTTACATGTGCTGTGGTATACAAAACTTCTGGTAATATATGTGAGGACCATGAACCTAAAGTGTGCAGAGGTAGACAATTTTTTTTAAATAAGTACATGGTACTCACATTCCTACATAAGTACATGGTACTCACATATTTACAAATATTGGAACCATTATTTAGTAGAGTGAACAGAAAAATAAAAACCCAAAAATGAAACAGTAGGTACAAAAGTAAATACATAAACCAACCAGTTTGATCTTGTCTCCACCATTGATTGTCCTATAAGCCAGGAGGTATCACACACTTATCAAACCCATTTGAAACACGCGTTTGAAACACTTGTCAAACCCATAACTCTCCCTTTGCTTCGCCGTCGTCGGATAAAAATTAAGGTACATTTTGGAATAATCATCCCAAAACGGGCTATTTTTCTTTCGCTCCACTAAATCAGCACGGAAACTCAATATTTGAGATGAAAACATTAAGTGACAAACAGACGGACAGACAGGAAGCGATGAGCGCTGTTTAAAACAAACACGAACCTCTCTGTGGACATTAGTCGAGTATTGGAACGGTTTTGGGAGAATAACTGATAATTTTCTCACTTATTTACATTATGTGTTGCATTACTTACACATACCTACAACGTGACTTTTTAAAATATTTGTCTATGTTTTTTTTTGTCCAGCAGAAGTATTTTGTTTATGAATTATTTTTGCATGCCATAAGGCAAAATGTATAATGGACACTCGTCAAAATAACCATCTTATCTGTATACCTGCATTGTTGGTAAATAAATTATTTCTATTTCCATTTATTATTTATATAAATTTTCTCAGCAATACAACTATCAATATATAACTATCAATGACACTGTTCAGTGCTAAAATAAACTCTCAAACATGAAAAATTAATTGAACTATTTGGTACAATTTTACTCCTTTAACTCTACAAAATATCTCGTGCATAAGAGCTCGTGGCTAGATAATAACAGTCGCACGGGTCGATCTTCAAGGTTAAGCAACGCTTGCCAAGGTTGGTCTGAGGATGGGTGATCATCTTAACATACCAAGTTTCCTCCGTGCCTCGGAAAGCACGTTAAGCCGTTCGTCCCGGCTGTCATTTGTAGATCTTTGGCAGTCGTTACACATTTTCAGAAGCCAGTAAATCTGACTCCAGTCTTGCCAAGAAAACCGTGTTACCCAGTTAGTTGGATGCGGAGGTCTGGTAGGTAGCCGCTCCACGTAAAACACTGGTATTCAGCTAAATCCGGTTTGACTAGAAGCCGACCCCAATATAGTTGGGAAAAGGCGAGGCAGATGATAATATAATATAATAATAAATAAATAAAAATACCTTCAATTGCCAAGACGAGCTTCTTCACAAAAACTTTTATTATTATATGCAAAAGCAATTATACAACCGAAAACCTTTTCCCTCTAAATTATAACCATAATCATGTTTATGTGTTTAAACGTTGTAGTACGTCTGGTTGCTGGTTGCTGCGGACAACCGCGGGTATTTGCAGGCTGTTAACTCATTTAATTTATTACTGTTGAAACGTCCCTGTTAAATTGTTATATTGATGGCCCCGCGGCTCGGTCCGTAGGGTTGGCACAGACAAGGGTTTTCAAATACAATAATATACTTATTTTTAAACTGAAACAACTCTGCTAACTTTTACCCGTCTTCACCCTACATGCCTGTCAGAGTTTCTAGACCGCCTCAAGGGCCTCTGACATGGTTTATTTGACGACAGCAATATGGCGGTCGGGACCACGAGCTTCGGACGGCACGTATGACGTGCCTTCTTCGGAAGGAAAATTTAAATCAAATAATAATAACAATTTGAATCATTTTTTTTTGGGTTCTGTACCTACCTCAAAAGGAAAAAACGGAACCCTTATAGGATCACTTTATTGTCCGTCCGTCTGTCTGTCAAGACAGTTTTTCTCGGGAACGCGTGGAGGTATCGAGTTGAAATTAAAAATGGATAATCAGGTCTATGGCCTGTGAAAAAAAATAAACTTCTAAGTTAACGTAAAAGAAAGATACGGTCGTTTATGCCGCAAAAATACCCGTATTTCGACACTCTCAAGGGAATCAAAATGTATAGGGTATTTCCCGTTGACCTACAATTATGAAATTTGGCAAGTAACACCATCTTATACTACAAGTATAGGGAAACGTCTGAAAACTATGCATTTGTAAATAAATAAAAAAATAAATATATTCTTATTTAAAGTAATTTGTAACTGCTCTACAAATTTTCACGGAACCCACGGTGGACGAGTCCGACTCGCACTTGACCGGGTTTTTTTTATCAGACAGTCAGGTGATTCAAGCCTGCAATGTCCTAGCCAAACTGTCAACAACTTTACAAAGTATGCTTTCCCGTGGGAATCGAACCCATGACTACCGGGTCACAAGGCAAACGCCTTAACCACTCGACCACGGAGGCTTTTGGCCCGGGAAAAGCCAGCAAAGCTAGCCATACTTAATATAATAAATATGAAAGTAACTGTCTGTAGTTACCTTTTCACGTCTTATCGGCTGACGAGATTTGGATGATGCTTGGCACACGAGTAGACCATGTCCTGAAATAGGATATAGGAATTTTCAGTCCCGGTAACAGTATCGGGACGAAAAGTCGTATACTGGAAAGCAAAAAAAGCCGCGTAACAGTTGACCATTTTCAACTGCCATGCGGATGAAGCCACTGGCAGAAGTAAGTAATTTATATGAGAAAGTGAATCGGTCTGTTCATTTTTCACGCTTTCACCCCTAAATCCCTGAATCAAGTTTGAGGGATTTTCTTACAGAAATAAATAGAAACCTGGAGTCGGTTTAAAGCTCCTTTATTGCGAAAACCTTTTTCAAAACGAGCAAAGCCCAGGGCAAGGGCTTGTATGATATACAATTATACACAGACAAACTATATACTCTATCCTTAAAAGCAAAAGGTTATTATGTATAAATGTATATTATATAATTTATGCAAGACCCAACTTGGTAGCAGTTCCGTCACAGTTACGCAGAGATTGGATCAAAGAGCACGTGCTCAGACCGCCACTACCCACAGGTTGACAAGCAGCTGTTTATTACATCATCAATTATAACTTACATGATAAACTACGACATAGCTGAGAATTACACGGAGGAAATTAACTGATTTGATCTGTTTGAGTTCATAGTTACTAATATTGAAAATGACGGCCCGAGACACGATTCTGGCAATAGATATGTCTGCTAATAGCTCTATGAAACCATGATCTTCGTAATGCATAAAAAATATTGATTAAGAAGATGGAAGGAAATGTGTAGCTCATCATCATATCAGCCAAAAGACGGCCACTGCTGGACATAAGCCTGCCCCAAGTGTCACCACAACCACAGGTCCTGTGCGTCCCGCATCCATCGGCTATCTCCGCCGCCACTCCAAGGCCACTTTAGCAGAATCATAATATTAATTACACAACAATCTGTCAAATTTAATTTTCATCTTTATCGTAATGCATCAGGTTCAAGGTTTATTGGGAAAATTAGACAGTGACCGGTAACGTGATGTGCTTTCTGATTCTGAAGTGGCTTTTTTAGATCTCCGGGTCATGTGTAGCTCACCGAGATAAAAATGCAACATTGGGCAGGTGTTTTGTCCAGCTTTATCACAAGACAAAAAAAGCCGGCACCGCTTTGGCATGTATTAATTAAGGAGAATAGGCTACACGACTAAAAAAATCTAATTAGTCCGTCTGATAGATTTTCAAAAAATATTGGACACGTATTTTTTCTTTTTTCACGTAAATAAAAAATAAAGACGATACAGTGCGCTGAAAACTTGTGTGACGTCACATTTTAGAGTACTTTTTACCTAGTGATGACGTCACGAGCCCCACTTCTGATCTTCGTCAATTTTACCATTGATTTGATAAAGAAAAATACGTGTCCAAATTTTTCGATAATCTCAGGCGTCATTCCTATTCTAGGTCATCAAAGAAGGTAAAAGATGCAGAGAAGGCCCACCGAATTCCTGGATAAGGACAATCTACAATGATATGCTGACGATGGGCCAGATATGACGTGAAATTATTAAGAACAACGTTTCAGGAAGGCTGACCCAGAAGATTGATGGAAGAAAATTGAAGTTAATGTGCGTTGTGACGTTCCATATTTACGATGTTTTTTTATGAGGTAAGATATAGTAAGTAGTGTTTGAAACTGCATATACATAATTAGGTATTCAAACATTCGTGTGATATCTTCAAAAGTTAAACAAAATGTTTATTTTCTAAAGGCAGAAGTAACTTGGTCTTGCCAACCCTGAGCATAGCCCCGCCTATTAGTTCCTCAACTCATGCTCAGAGGCGAAGTGGGAGCCAATTTGAGCTCAACACCACACACACACAAACACCCACAGCTGCACACACGGGCGGGGGTGTATCAGTGTAAGCTCGTGTTTGCTTTCAATACTTAGCTCAAAATCATTTAGTTTGAGAGTAATATCATGGAGTTAATTTAAGAAATAGGCTTCAATTCTAAATTATTTTTGAAACTAAGTTTAACTGTTATGGCTTTTCTGTATAAGTGAGTGACACTTCATTAAGCTAGGCAAAAACAAATACATGTCATAAAATGTCCATAGTGATTAATTTTCCACTTCAAAAGCTTGCAAGAGGCGTATGTCTTAGTCGTGATTCGTGAGCAGCGATAGGTTGAGTTGGGTGGTTGATAAGCAAGATATAAAGAGATACAGATTACATCATCATCATCATAACAGCAAAAAGACGTGCACTGCTGGACATAGGCCTCCCCCAAAGGGGGAGGGGGTTGGCCTTAATCGCCACAGATTACATATTCAACGCTAATCTATTTTTTTTTTACTCTTACTAGGTATACGTTAGACCATTATCTCAACTGAAAGTAAGCGATGATGCGGTCGAAGATGGAGCACGTTCGCCTAGAAGTAACATATTCACTCTTGACTTTTGGCTAGAACCCTCTGTCATTTTTTATTTTTTTATTTGTTCAATTAAGTACAATTACCTAAATACAGTTTCAGCTTGTACGAAATTGTCCCTGTGCTTATTCTGGATTGTATTGGTTATCACAGTCGCCATAATAATTCCTAGTGCTTATCTCTTAATAATGTAGGTAACTTTATAGAAAATGAAGTTATAACATTTCGCACAAAATTATTTAAATCGTAAACATCTTTACTTAGTACGTAGAATTGGAAGTATGTAAATAATTTGCATGTCACATTTAGTTTTCCTTTATTAGGCAAATGTTTGGAAATACTATAAATTTACCTTTGTTTATTGTTAATAACTTCTGTCCCCAACAGTACCCAACAAAACAGTACACAAACAAACACACAATACCAGTTTTCTTGCAAGTCGGTTAACAGACGTTAAAATTAAAGATATCGGATAAATATGCAGAGGGCTGTCAATAATTTCAATAAATATGGCGAGCAACCATAACTTTGTTTTGTGTTGGTTTAATTTGTTCGCCTTAAGTAAATTATTAAGTTTTTGTTGTAGGATATAAGTTTGTTTAAGTGTGTTGGCGACTTGGGAGAGGGATGTGTATAGAGGGACTGTAGTAGGCTGAGTATATTTGTACCTTATAAGCCTATATGTTCATAGTTTTATGATGCAAATGTTGTTTTTGTGTGAAATAAATTATTATTATTATTATTTTATATATAGTTGAGGATGCTTTAATTTATGACAGAGGAGTGATTTTCTTGGTATTATTTTTTAAGAGGAAACGGGGGTGGGTGATTTTTCTCCATACTCGGTCTCGCATACTTTCTCTGGTTTATGACCTTAAAGCAATTATTTTTACAGTAAATCTAATATCAACTTCGTCTATGCCCTTGTTTTCTTTTTTGATATTAAATTATCCTGCTTAAAATAATTTTAAGCAGTCAAATTAATAGTCAATTATTGACTATTAATTTGACAGCTTAGTGAAAAAAGAAAAATATAGAGGCACAGTATTTATCATTCAGTTTATGAAATATTTTAAATCAGTCTTTTTTTTATTTGTTAGGGTTTGCTCTTGACTCTAGTCTATGACAGAGATGACAGAGACAAAGTCTACGATGGAACGAGCCTACCCAGAAGGAGCCTGTTCACTTTAACTTTGAAGAGATAATAGTCTAATATTGGAGTAGGAAACAGGCGAGAGCCAAACCTCGAATTATGACTGTTTACTGAAAACTCACCCCCCGCATTCCTCTCTACTCTTTACCCATGAATTTGTGTACAGTCAACAGGTATAGTCAACAAAGCTATTCGGTGTGTAGGCAGCTAACTTGCAACTACTTTTAAACAATGTTATGAGTGTGCTGAGTAGACAATTATTGTACACCATACTCGTAGTCGTAAGTAAGTATGTCATAAGCTGAAAAAGTTATAATGCACAAAAATTATATTTTTCCCACTGCACTGCCAATATTTATTTCTCAAATAAATATTGGCAGTGCAGTGGGAAAAATATTATTTTTTGCCTGTATACCAAATGGCTTTGCTGACTGTCCATTGAAAATGTGAAGTTTGCAGTTCACTTATTAAATGTAAGTTAGTGAGAGCAATTTTAGAAGCAGCAGTTTCTTCCACCTGGCGTTAATCCCGGCTATTGCCAGGGTCCGCCTTCCTACTTAGCTTCCTCCACTTTGCCCGGTCTTCAACATCCTTCTCAGTCAGGCCATTGGCTCTCATGTCAGACTTGACGACGTCCAGCCAGCGCTTGCGAGGGCGACCACGGGGCCTAGCCCCAAGAACAGCCATATTCATGCATCTCCGACCAACGTACACCATAGGGCGGCGCATGATGTGGCCATACCATCGCAGACGACACTCTTGCAGTTTTTCCCCCACGTCACGGACACCAAGACTACCTCGGATGTAAGAGTTGCGCATGCGATCGGATCGCGTTACGCCACTCATCCACCTCAGCATCTTCATCTCCGTGACGCGAAGCTCCTGGGTGTGTCTGCTTAGTGCTGGCCAACACTCGCCCCCGTACAGTAGGACAGGCCGAATGATGCATTTATATATCTGCCCCTTGAGCTTCGGAGGCATTTTGCGGTCGCATACAACGCCCGTCACCTCGCGCCACTTCGCCCAAGCCGCGCCAATACGTGCTTGGACATCGTCGTCCACGTTGCCAGACTCGTGCAGCACGGATCCAAGGTACCTGAACGTATCGGACTTTCTGATCAGGTCCGAACCTATTCGGATGGTGTTTGTATCCGTGCTGCCACAGGACATGTACTCAGTCTTCGCCACATTTAGTCTCAGACCACCGTTTTCAAGCGTGTCCTTCCAAATGTTGACTTTGCGCTCAAGATGGGCTTTGTTCTGATTAACGAGGGCGATGTCATCGGCATACATCATTAGCCATGGAGGCTGATCTTGGATGTTTGCCGTAACTACATCGAGCACTACGTTAAACAAGAACGGGCTAAGAGCCGAGCCTTGGTGAACGCCAACAGATATTGGGAAGCCATTCGATTCGCCAACAGCGGTCTGGACAGAGGACACGGAATCGCGGTACATGTCTCTGATAATGTCAATATAGGCCTCGGGAACGCCCTTGAAGCGCAGTGCCCACCAGATGGACTGCCGAGGTATACAGTCGAAGGCCTTCTGCAGGTCTAAAAAGGCCATATGCAAAGCTTTCCTTCTCTCTCTGTAAGCCTCAGCCAGATTCCGTAAGGCGAACACTGCGTCCATGGTGCTGTTACCCGCCCGGAAGCCATATTGACACTCAGAGACAGCACACTCGCTACGGAGCCGTGTGTCAATGATGCGCTCGAAGAGCTTCATGGTGTGGCACATGATCTTGATACCGCGGTAGCTACCACAATCCTGTACGCTACCTTTGCCTTTGTAAACAGGGATAATCAGGCTAAATCGCCACTGGTTCGGCATTTCCTTGGTGATCAGGATGCGGTTAAAAAGATCCGTCAGAAGGTCCACACCATGTGGGCCCATCGCCTTCCACACTTCAATTGGCACATTGTCAGGCCCGACCGCTTTCCGGTTCTTCATGTGGCGAAGAGCAATGCGGGTTTCGTCGGGGGAAATAGGGGAAATAAGCCCAAGGTTAGGAGGCGGTTCCGGAGGAAGGTTATGGGGATGCTGTTTGTTAGACAGCTCCGCGAAGTATGTACACCATCTCTCCTTAACAGAGGGGGCATCGTAGAGCAGCTTACCCTGGGCGTCCCTTACACAAAGACATTTGCTAATGTCCCGTGTAGCTTTCTCCCGGCCACGCGCCAGCTTAAAAATAAGCTTTTGCCCCTCCGCAGTTTCCAGCTTGTCGTATAAGGGCGCCAGACTTTTGCTGCGGGCTCTGGCTACAGCTTTTTTGCAAGCGCGCTTAGCCGCTCCATATGCCTCCCTGTCATCCGGAGAGTTGGACCCTTGCCACTGTTTAAATAAAACCTTCTTCTTCCGAGTCGCCTCCTGCACCCCGTCATCCCACCACCACGTCTTCTTTCCTATGGTGCGGCCACCACGAGAAGTGCCAAGGACGCGCTTACCCGCACCGGTGATTGCTGAATGGATCCTACTCCAGATCTCATGAGCGGACTCATGCGGAGCACTGATCTTGAGATGCTCGACCTCCGCGATGAAGTCCGACTGCCTAGGACCATCAAGCAACCACCACTTAGTGCGGGGTTTGCGTTTCTCGGTCACTCTCTTCTTCGGTACAACCGCAAAGTCCAGGACAAGGAGGCGGTGTTGAGCCGTTAGGCTTTCGCCTGGGATGACTTTGCAGTTGGTAACCTTGCCAATGTGGCACCGTCGCACCAGCAGGTAATCTATTTGGGTTGAGTAGGCACCACTACGGTACGTAATAAGATGCTGGGGCTTCTTCTGAATGAATGTGTTCGCGATGGCTAGGTCAGACACAGCGCAGGTGCTAAGTATATTGACTCCCTCTGCGTTTAGCTGGTCATAACCAAAACCACCGTGAACACGTCCATACTCTCCAAACTGACCTACGTGACCGTTGAGATCCCCCCCAACCAAAACACCTTCGGAATTCGGGATAGCGCGTAATACGTCCTCGAACTCATCCCAGAAGGCCTCCTTTTCAGACTCACAGCAACCAGTCTGAGGAGCATAGGCGCTGATTAGGTTCGTTACCGACCCTTCGAACAGCACCCTAACTCGCATCAACCGGTCGCTGCATCGGTCTACTTCAAGGAGTCCATCCTGAAGACAGCACCACGGCCACTCCGCTCCTACCCGTTGGTGATCCGGTGTACACTAGCCGGTACCCCTGCCCGATGTCACGTGACTTATTTCCCTTCCAGCGCGTCTCCTGAAGGAAGGCGCACTGGACCCGACGCTTCGCAAGTACGTCTGCGAGTTCTTGGCAACGTCCGGTTAGGGAGCCAATGTTCCAGGTGGCAAAGCGGAACTTCTTCTTGGGTACTATCCTCTTTAGCCGTGCCCGTACTTGACACGGTAGCCCTAGCCCACTTATCGCAGGTTTAGGGCGATGTGCCTGCGCGTCGTTATGCGGCGACGCCCTAGACCGAGTACCCTTACCTAACTTGTTTCTCTCCATACATATATGACTGAAGTTGGTTTTACGTGGGGCGACCAGCCGTCTGACCCCCACAACCCTACAAGAGGGAAACCAGGTTCGCCAGAGCCTCGTCCGTTGGACAGCAGGGTGCACCGCTAGCAAGTGAGGTTGGCTTGGGTCTTTAAGATGGCAACGGACCCCATACACCCCAGGGTAACCAACGGAACCCTATTACTAAGCCTCCGCTGTCCGTCCGTCCGTCTGTCTGTCTGTCTATCTGTCAGCGGGCTGTATCTCAAGAACCATAAAGTAGACAGTTGAAATTTTGACAGATTGTGTATTTCTATTGCCACTATAACAACAAATAATAAGAATTCGGGCTTATGGTACGGAACCCTTCGTGTGCGAATCCGACTCGTACTTGATCGATTTTTAAAAAACTCTGCGAACTCAACCATACCAAAATTGTTTTAAAGCTACCAAGAACTCTGCTGACCTCTCAAAACCCTACGAGCTCCAAATTTGTTAACAAGCCGAAAATAACTCATGTTCCACGCCCGAGGGTAACTTCATTAGATCATTATTTTATGGGCTCCAAATTTGGGCATTAAAGCCTATTATTTGGGCCAATATCAGGCCAATTATGGGCCTTCTCGGAATGCCGATGATTTGTATCGGGTAGGTATGCGTCTGCGCCGATTTTAAAAACTAGCCTTGGATGGGCGTGAGACGGGGGCAGAAAAAACTGTATTTGGTGCTTGTTAATTATTTTAGGGTAACTTGGAGTGAAAGCTGCTTAATCAAAAATATATTTTAAATTAGTTTTCAAAAGATTACACGACATTGGGCTTCCTAGGTATTAATTATTTCGTTACAACAATCGTTTTAAAACTAAGAAATAAATAAAGCGATTTCATTCAATACTTTCAGGTGGCCTAGAGATATTGAAAAAGTTTATCTCTGTTCATACAGATATCTTATATCTTATACTAATATATAAAGCTAAAGAGTTTGTTTGTTTACTAGAGGACAAATAGTTGCGGAGCAGACGAAGTTGCGCGGGTCTACCAGTAAGACAATATTAGGGTACTCAAGTTGTATCAAGATATAAAAAGGCAACTAGTTGACCTGCGCAACTTCGTCTGCTCCGCTCCTATTGGTCTTAGCGTGATGAAATATAGCCTATAGCCTTCCTCGATAAATGAGCTATCTAACACTGAAATAATTTTTCAAATCGGACCAGTAGTTCCTGAGATTAGCGCGTTCGAGTAAACAAACAAACTCTTCTTTATTTATTAAGTATAGATTAAGGGCTATTTAGTAACTTCGTATTGGAACAAAAACACTATAACCTCTGAATAGCTCAAAATCAAAAGGTTTTTCAAACAAAGCTGGCCCAGGCAAACAGGCTGGTATTAAATTAAGAAAAATAAAAGTATGGCTGCTACAGGCAGTAATTAGCGCAGCGTAATGCTGAACATCGTGCTGCGCCGGCGCAAGGTGTAGGGATAGCAGAATAAAAGCTTTAAAAGGCTAGAGAAATATCAGAAAAGATATCACTTTTTAACCGACTTCTTCAAAAAGGAGGAGGTTCTATGTTCGGCTGTATGTGTTTTTTATTTTTATTTATGTTCACCGTTTTCTCCGCCAATTGTGGACCGATTTTAAAAATTCTTTTTTTATTCGAAAGCCTATACTCCTGAGGTGGTCCCATTGTCACCAAGTTAGAATCTGATGATGGGATCCCATGAAAATCGAGGGAAACCCTCAAATTTTATAAGCACACTAGTTGACCCACGCAACTTCGTCTGCGTCACCATTTTCATTACTGCTCCGCTGCTATCGGTCATAGCGTGATGATATATAGCCTATAGCCTTCCTCAACAAATGGGCTATCTAACACTGAAAAAATTTTTCAAATCGGACCAGCAGTTTCTGAGATTAGCGCGTTCAAGCAAACAAACAAACAAACAAACAAGCTCTTCAGCTTTATATATTAGTATAGATACACTGTTTTTCATAAACTTTGTAACGTAATTCAGATATTTGTGCTTGGTAATCATCATCTCATGTTGCTGAGCAGATAGTGGAAGGTATAAGTCAGGATCTGATGACGGGATCCCATGAAAAATGTTTGTTCAGCAATATTTTCGCCAATTGTTAACCGATTTGGATGATTCTTTTTTTGTATGGAAGAGTATTTTTTCGGACTGGTCCCATTTAAATTTGGTGAAGATCTGATGAAGAACTTCGAAGGTAGGCAACGGAACTCTTCAATAAATGATAGCAAATGGATCGGGATTTCTGTACTCGCATGTCTGCTGATTGTTTACACCAGTTTATAACATAATATCACGCCGGCACGCTGTGTGTGTGGTTTTACTTTTTTAGTGGTACCTGCGTTGGTACGTAAGTTTTTTTATTTTTCACTTTTCAGTGGTCTGAAAAGTGAAAAATAAAAAAACTTTTTACCAAAAAAATAAAACCGACTTCCAAAAACAAAACACTACAAAGTAAAAAATAACTTTAATTTCAGAAGTCGGTGTTCAAAAATGAAAAAAACCAAAAACACCGACTTCCGAAATTAAAGTTATTTTTTACTTTGTAGTGTTTTCTATGTTTTTTTGTACACGGATATTGGACACGTATTGTTTTGTATTTTCTAATCCATTATCTTATATTATTATCTAGCATTTGCTCGCGCACTTCGTACGTGCTATCTTCCCGTTCCCGTAGGAATTTCGGGAAATTCTCTCTTAGCGCTTAGATGTTACTTGTCAAATTTCAGCTTTCTACGACCAGTAGTTTCGGCTGTGCGTTGTCTGTCAGTCAGTCACTCACTTACTCAGTAACGGAAGAAGTTTATATATATATTAGGATAGAATCGCGTTTGACCACTATCACACCACATGATGGACAGCGACAATGTGGTCAACGTTGGAACACGCTTGCCGAGAAGTAACCTATTCACTCTTGACTTAAAGACTCCCAGGTTGTAGCTATCAGGAAACATAAACACCGGCAGGGAATTCCACTCCTTAGCTGTACGTACCTACTATGAATGTGTTCCCAAAACGTTTTGTGCGTGTGGGTGTGTCCACCATTTACCGGTGGCACATTGCCGTTGACAAAGATAAAGCGCGTCAAAGTTCAGGAGTAGGTGACAGTGTCGGTAAAAAGTGTACTTAGACATGACGAGACACAAAATTGTACTTAGACATGACGAGACACAAAATTGTACTTAGACATGACGAGACACAAAATTGTACTTAGACATGACGAGACACAAAATTGTACTTAGACATGACGAGACACAAAATTGTACTTAGACATGACGAGACACAAAATTGTACTTAGACATGACGAGACACAAAATTGTACTTAGACATGACGAGACACAAAATTGTACTTAGACATGACGAGACACAAAATTGTACTTAGACATGACGAGACACAAAATTGTACTTAGACATGACGAGACACAAAATTGTACTTAGACATGACGAGACACAAAATTAAAACACTCTGAAAACAAATGTTTGTGTGATGAGCATGATCATTTGTTCTGTGTCTGGGTGTAGTTTATCTATAATATGTATGTATTTAGAAATATATAAGTATGTTTATCAGTTGTCTAGTACCCATAACACAAGCTCTGCTTAGCTTGGGACTAGATGGCGTTGTGTGATAGTTGTGTGGAATATTGGTTAAACTCTGTATCGTCTTGAGTTTTTTTATGTGACAAAAGAAAAAAGAAACGTGTCCAATATTTTTAGTTATCTAAATGAAAGACCGCGATGACTTTATTTATTTATTTATTTAATACTTTGCGCACACAGATGTACAGAGGCGGACTTAATGCCTGAGGCATTTTCTACCTGTCAACCTTTGGGTGATGCAGAAAATAATATTAGTAGGTGCAAATTGTGAAAAAAAAGCGATTAATATTTAAATTAAATTAGTTAGTTTATGTTCTAGACAGAATCCCAACTCTGAAATAGTCAAAATGGTACAATTTCTAACTTAATCAAATCTTGTTTAATACGAGGAAATGGTTGACCATAGTTGGCTGTAAGACTCAGGAAGAGATTGAACAATCCAGATAACCTATAATGAATAATTTATACGAACTTAGATATAATTATTATGCAACTTAATAATGCACTAGTTCCTGCTTTAGTAATTTATTATGCATGCATTAACTGCACCCAAATAATGGACGTTCACTTAGTTTTTGTTCATCTTTAAAGGTCAAATTGACAATTACGTTTTGGTCAATCAGTCGTATTTATCTTTTACCGAATTAATTGTAATAAATACAATGTAACACAAACAAACAAACTACAAAGCGTCAAAAAAAGACTAGCGGCATTGTCACGTTGTATGGACAATGCTTATCCTCTGTCCGAGGTTAAAGCCAGCCCTTGGGTTATGCGAAGTTTCAACTAAGCGTTTAAAAATTGATTACTTATGCTGTCATTCCATCTGCCTAGATTTTCCAAAATACATTGGGGTCGGTCAGTTATAAAAATATACTAAATTATTTATTTTGGACCAAACATTAAACATATCATGTACACCCACCAAACTGCGTGGCAGTTTGTCAGCAGGACAAGCGCTCGTCTTAATACATCGGCTCAAAAACATAATTAATAGCAATTAAAAGAAAAAAATAAAGCCAAGGTTGGCCATAGTGAACAGGCGTGTTCTGAGTAAACTCGCGCCATCGACTACTTTGTCTCTGTCTCAAAAAAAAAAACCATTGGTGAAAAGGAGCTCTTCTTGGAGCACTTCCGACTTTAGAGCTAGCTGTATTTGGAATCGACTATCCTCGCGATTCTTTGCCAGAATTGTTTGCTCTTGGTCGTGATACTGTTGATTTTTCTGAATTTCTGTCATCGGGTTGATGTTTACGTCAGATATCGAGATTAGAGAGTATTCCCCACTTTTTTCGAAATTCTCTCTGTTGGGAGAAGATTTTTTCGAAATCTTTGACTTATTTTATTTTTTATTTTTATGACGGTGTACCAACAGCTTCTGTGTCATCATCATCTGCCTAGCCTTTTCCCAACTATATTAGGGTCGGCTTCCAGTCAAACCGGATTTAGCTGAACACCAGTATTTTACGCGGAGCGGCTGCCTACCAGTTCTCCACAACCCATTAACTGGATAACACGGTAGGTACTTCATGGCAAGACTGGAGTCAGATTAACTGGCTTCTGACTATCCGTAACGACTGCCAAAGATCTACAAATGACAACCGGGACCAACGGCTTAACGTGCTTTCCGAGGCACGGAGGAAACTCCGTATGTTAAGATGGTCACCCATCCTCAGACCAACCTTGGCAAGCGTTGCTTAACCTTGAAGAGCGACCAGTGCGGCTGTTATTATATAGCCACGAGCTCCTCGCACCAACAGCTTCTGTATAAGTACAGCGAATCTAGAGTATGTAAGTAATATGATAAATGCAAAAGTGACTTTTTTCTTATGCTTTCACGCCTAAGTTGATCAACAGATCATGATGAATTTTTATATAGATAAATGGGACTCAAAAGACAATTTTAGGCTAATATAACGCGTGCAAAGCCGTGGGCAAATGCTAGTTATCTATTTATGTTCACTGTAATTTTTTATTTTTTTATTTTCTACTGTTTTTTTTATAAAACTGTCTTGAGTTTTTTTTTTATGTGAATATGGATCTGGGATGGTCTGAAATAAAGTTTTATTATTATTATTTATTATTATATTAACGCGAGCAAAAGTTAGTTAGTTTGGAACAATAAGGGCTACCGTTTTTGTACTCACCGGTTCGCGCCACTGTCAAGTAAGATTCTTATAGCATTAAAGTTAACGCGCATGTGAACAAAGTTAGAAGGAAAATAAAATAAAAAAGCAAAGTAAATAAACTCGCGTCAAAAAGCCAACTGTGAATTTTGACATTTAAAACCTCACGCTACACTAGCGCACCTAGCGGCGAATTCAAGCGCGATAGACCTCATTAGCCCCACACAGTCGCCAATTTTACAGTTTACTGTACCAAAACCTTGCGACAGTCCGTTTTTCAGAGACTATTAACTCATCATAAGTATAAGAGAAATAAACTACATCTCAAAGCACATTATTAATGTTCGATATATTATTATCATCACATTCCACGTTCCATTTTTTTAAATTGTTATAAATACATTTAAAATCGAATTTAAAAAATACTAAAATTATTGATTGTATGCATCTGTTGCTAAAGGTGGCGCTCTAATCATTTGAGGATTACACTAATGGATAGATAACTTAAAAATCTAAATTATACAAGTTTTATTTTATTTCGTAAGATCGCATTTCTTTTTTTATTAATATAATTCCAAAAATTGTGAGAATTCTATGATAAACGGTGGGGTGCGGCAAAGAGGGAACGAGCTCAAGGTTATTTGGTCAGGGAAACGCCATATCCTGGTAGTTTCGTTTTTATCTTAAAAAGCAATTAGCACCACTATCGCACGCTTTAGATTAATAAAATAATCATTCTATAAACAAATTAGCGAACACTAACAAAATTAATTTGCGTCCTAAGGAAAGCACTTTTAAATTCACGTTGACTAGTGTTGTGCGGCTATCGATACGGGGCGTGTCTACATATAACTCACAGGCTATTACTGCTCCACAGCATTAACAAATATTTAAACATATTATACACGAGCAAAAAACGTGCGCGCGCAGCCCCTTATGACGTAACACAAGCGTTTAAAAATCGAAGCTTTTTTTCTTTTGTGGCAAATGTGCGTGCGTGTACTGCGGTGTTTGAATTTAGATGAACACGAAGAATTTTTCAAATTAGAATTTGAAGGTTTGAAATTTTAAAATGGCTGTAAATAATCACACTATCTCACTGTTTTTTTTTTCTCTGGCAATTGTAGCCTTAAAAATTAAGACCGTAAAACTTAATTTATCCATCTTCAACAACAAACAATACTGTTTAAAATTCAGCTCATACCCTAATAAGCTGATAAACCCAAACTTAATAATAAAGTATCAATTTAAACAAAAACCCCAATAATTCTAAGAACCACATTTGCACCTTATACACCATTTAATCACGGAGCCACCCCAAAAAACCGTTGATTAATCACCAATACGATATAAACGACCAATAATAAACGCGTTAACTAAAAAATCATTACGGAACCCTTTCCAATACGAAAATAAAGGCATGCCCACATAATTGGGGCTCGAACAAATTTCATTGATATTCCGTGATGGGAAAAAAACACAAAACGAGTTGTCGATGAGATGTGTTCTGGCCCGATATTCTGAGAACGATTCTACCAATTTACCCTTGCACACACCTCCCACCTTATATGGGTAAGTGTAAGGGTTATTTTTCAATGAGTTGGTGGAAAAAATAAGTTGGTATTTTTATAATAGGCCACTTACGGGCAGCGCAAATCGCCAAGAATTGCTTCGTCTCAACAAGGTGTCAATTTGGTAAAGTTATGAAAGTTTTCGTTTCTGAGAACTATTTGTTTAAGTTACGCCCGTGGACGTTCAGATGTTTATTATGTGCATTGATTGCGTCCATGGGCGTCGGAGCGTGTTTCATTGAATGCGAATGTCGATAGAATTGGTTATGAATTGGTGCTGCGACTGCGCGCCCTGCATGTGATGTGAAGTGTGCGAGGGGATTATGTGAGTGGCGTTGCTAAAATAGACTTTTATAGACCTATTTGGTTGTGTAGGTTTTAATGTTAAAGTAAGTATAAAGAATAACATTCTGTTAATGTGAAAGGTGACAAAGTCAATCCTTACCTTCTTTTGTTTGACTGTACTTTTCTTACTTTGGTTAGTGTTAGGTATATGTTTGCTTCATCAGACTAAATACCGGTTAGAGGTTAACGAATAGATTTGCTGAATTTAAGACATTCGTTTAATGTGGATAATAATCGTAAAACTCGTAGGTACCTACTACTCAACAAGTTGAAAATATTTTCATGTATCAAGAGATATCTATACTAATATATAAAGCTGAAGAGTTTGTTTGTTTGTTTGCTTGGACGCGCCAATCTCAGGAAATACTGGTCCGATTTGAAAAATTCTTTCAGTGTTAGATAGCCCATTTATCGAGGAAGGCTATAGGCTATATATCATCAGCTAAAGCCAATAGGAGCGGAACAGTAATGAAAATTGTGACGCAGACGAAGTTGCGTGGCTCAACAACTAGTTATGAATAACCAAGCTTCTGCCGACGGTTTCGCCCACATGAAAATGAAGTGGGAAAAACATGTTATGTCCTATTCCCGGACATGGGTTACCCTTATGCACACACACACAAAGTAGCAATAATTATTCACAAAAAAAATAACAATTTCAAAAATAATAATTAGAATATCGATATTCAAATCACTCGCTCATCGACTCTACCTCATCCCTAAACCGAAACGAGATTTATATCATATCATTATGCATAAAATATTTCTTTTAAACGTATAATTAGTTAATATTAATATTTTAAATTATATATTTTGTCTCGAAGTTGGCTGTGATATTAATAGTGGGTTCGTATGCTTATTTATAATTATCGGATCTTTAATGAATTCTGTTAACGAACAGTTTATGGCAGCCGAGCTATGACAGGTCTCCGTGTGGATTGAGAAACATTACGAGTTAATTTTTTGTGTTATTTGGATGAAATTATAGTGTTGTGTTTATTATTTGAGTTTCGTACAAATAAAATATGAAATGGCTGTTTGGTTGGTATTATTTTGATATGATAACGAGTCAAAATTGATATTTGTTTAAGTTTTACGGAATAGATAGTCGACTAGTAGTAGTAATGAAAAGTAACTCTGTCTGTCTGTTTACAGTTACCTCTACGCGTATTAAAGGCTAAATTGATTTGGATGAAATTTGGCACATAGATAGACCGTTTCTAAGAATAGGACATAGGATATTTTTTATCCCGGGAGTATGATCCCTTGGGTTGATAATTGATAGTCATGAGGTTGTAGACAGTGGCAGAAGTAAGTACTAAATAATTTGGTTTACTAAGACTAATAAAACAAGCAAAGATCAATGTATTTGTTAAGCACAGGATTTTTCTGAGATTCCAGAATAAACCGACAATGTTCTTTAAAACCAACATCAATAAAGTACAAACAATCTCTACTTACTCAAAAGAGAAAGTGGCGTGAAAATATGCACATAAGCAAACACACACGCTCATATACCAAACTTTACTGCAAAATGTCTGCACTTACAGCCATTAACTCACGAACACTTCTCCAGACAACCCCTAAAATTTCGCACAATTACCCTTTATGTGGGTAATTTGCGATATACTGGCAACACTGGTCGGTATTACCCCATAACGAGCACAAATCTACACTTGCAGATTACAAACAAAAATTTCCTTTAAATTCTGCGGCTTAAATACTTTTTTGACTGCAAACTTAATTTTGCCGGAGTCAAAATTCGTTGAGATCTTGCTTTATGACTTTAAACCCAATTTTCAACATGCTACAGTTTAAAATAGTTTTGTGATGATTACTGGCCATCAGTAAACATCGAGTTAGCACCGGGCCATTATTGAATTTACTTTATATAATAATGGTTAATCACCAGAATGCATCGTTCGATGCTGCCTTGTTACTGAGAGCGATAGTGATGTGCTGTGCTGTAAGGATGTCGTTATCGATAAATTATTATTTTAAGGCATTAATGCACTCATGGGCTGGTATTTTGCTTTCAGTTTAGTACACAGCCGTTACAGGTGGTTGATGCTTTCAGTGAGATATAGATTTTTATACTAAATATACATCTTAAATGATTTTTTTTGCAGCTTGTATTTAATATAGTCTAATGTGATGACTAACAGTGATACACGTAAAGCCACTCTAAAATAGTTTTGATAACGCTTTCTTCCACATATTATATTTTGAAACTTTTTATCAGACAGTACTGGACACAACTCGTGGCTGGATAATTACAGCCGCACGGGTCGATCTTCAAGGTTAAGCAACGTTTGCCAAGGTTGGTCTGTCAAGATGGTGACCCCATCACCATCTTAACATACCAAATTTCCTCTTTGCCTCAGAAAGCACAGAGATAGTCAGAAGCCAGTTAATCTGACTCCAGTCTTGCCATGAAGTACCGTGTTACCCAGTTTATGGGTTGTGGAGGTCTGATAGCCGCTCCACGTAAAATACTGGTATTCAGCTAAATCCGGTTTGACTGGAAGCCAATATAGTTGGGAAAAGGCTAGGCAGATGATGAGTACTGGACACAATTCGGACACTGTCCGAATCATCAGCATGTCGAACTTATTGCTATTTCTTGTCATACTAGGCTACAAACTTCCATTATATTATAATGACAACAACGACATCTAGCAAATAAATCTTTTTATGACCGCAATCAGTAGCTCGAGTCAGGTAGACAAATTTTTATGAATGTAATTAGCGTGAATCACCACTAGGTTTTGATCGCGTGGTGATCTCTAATAGACTTAAATATAATAACGGTTAACTTTTAAAAAATGTCTGTAAAAACTTCTGGGTAATAGTTACAACATTATTTATAACAATCTTTTAATTCTTGTAACTTATCAAAGCCTTTCACTTTTGATTGTTGTTGAAAAGAAAAATAAATAAATCAAAATAGACTTAGAGATATATCTTATCATCACATTCCTGCCCTAAGAAGCCTTGATCAAAATCTCATCTGATGCTTGCCTAAAAGTAACCAATTCAACTTAAAAACCCTCCGGTTGTATAAATCGAGGCTCCGTTTGTATGGACATATAAATGCACCGGAGATGACAACTACTCCGGGAAGTCTATTCTTAACATTGACACACAACCTAGTGGTAGCGGGAGACTACCAAACACGTGTCAACTGTCGCAAAGGACCTAACTTCGGGTCGGGCGTAAATGCACAAAGAGGCTCGACCCCATAAAAGGCATAAGTCATAAGTAATTTATAACAATATAAATTGTGTAGAAAAATAATAATTACAATAGAAAAATATTCATTAAAAAAAGAAACATCCAATAAAAAATAAATGTAAAAAGATTAATGATGTCACATTTGCAATAATAAGGATAATAATACAAAGTCAAAATGCAAGAGAAGAGCATGAGGAAAGCAGGAAGAAGAAGGTTGTAACTATCGATATATTTCGCTTATCGACACGTCCCCACCCAAACCGCCGGCGGCGGCTGGACGCTGGGCGTGGCACTCATTCTCCCGCCGTAATTTATACCCGCATCGTTAAATAATACCGCTCACACTTGCCACTTTCCTGGGCCATAAACACGCACCCATTTTAATTAAGCTTTCATTAGTTGAGATTCGAGATATAAACCTTTAAGTTTAAACAAGCTAGGTGAAGTTATGATGATCGTTTTTGAAGCCTTTATTTACTAATTGTGTGGAGATTAGAAAATGGATTTCTGGCATCATGTTATCTATGTAGGTACAGGGGTATTAGCATCTCGCTTTACTTACTTTTTTACTATTGATAGTAAAATGAAATAGTAATGTATGTGTGTGGTGTAGTTGTTCATCTGATGGTAAGCAATGATGCGGTCGAAGATGTAGCACGCTTGCCTAGAAGTAAACCCATTCACTCTTGACTTAAAGACTCCCAGGTCGTAGCTATCTGAAAACACAGACTCCGGCAGGGAATTCCACTCCTTAGCTGCACGCATTATGAATGTGTTCCCAAAACGGTCCGTGCGTGTGGGTGGGATGTCCACCATGTAAGCGTGGTGCATCGCCGTACGTCTTGTGGAATATGAAAGAATAAGAAAGCATTTTCTTTTAAGGATGGGAAATCATCAAATGACTCCGAAACACATCATCATCAAATGGAGCGGAAAGGAGTGTCAGATTCTTACTGAAAACCCATCCGTGATCCTCCTAATGCCCTTTGCGATCCAGGGCCTCAGTGACTCTTTCGAAACCCTGTAACGAAGCATAGAAGAAGTTAGTAAAAATCTATGTGTTTATGTTTTCGAGCGTAAGGCACTCGTGGGCTGCAGCTGAGAATCAGCGTCAGGTGGTATACCTTGTGTTGCCAGCTGGCATTACGCTGAGCTTTGGCCCTTTTGGCATTAATAGTTTTAATTATTTATTTTGCTAAAGAATAACAGCCGCACAGATCGATCTTCAAGGTTAAGCAACGCTTGCCAAGGTTGGTCTGTGGATGGGTGACCTTCTTAACATACCGAGTTTCCTCCGTGCCTCAGAAAGCACGTTAAGCTGTTGGTCCCGGCTGTCATTTGTAGAACTTTGGCTGTCGTTACGGATTTTCAAAAGCCAGTAAATCTGACTCCAGTCTTGCCAAAAAATACCGTGTTACCCATTTAATGGGTTGTGGAGGTCTGGTACGCAGCCGCTTCACGTAAAATACTGGTATTCAGCTGAATCTGGTTTGACTGGAAGCCGACCCCAATATAGTTGGGAAAAGGTTAGGCAGATGAGTTTTAATAATTTATTTTGTTTAAATTGAAGGCGTTTTACATATTTGTATAATGCCAATTAACACAATTTTCTTTCTTTCTTTCTTAAGTAATACGACGACGAACGATATAAACTCAACATCATCCACTACCAGACGAAGACATCCCTAAACGTAACCACATAGATCAGTCACGGGCTTCTGCCATCTATCAGACACACAATTGGTCGGCTGGTTGCAGATGGAAACTTGGCTTAACAATAATTTCAAAACTTGCTTTTGCCCACGAATTCGTTTGCGCATATCCCGTAGGAATTTCGGAATATCCTTTCTCAGTATTCCTACACGGGGAGTGTAGGGATGCTGATACTGATTGCCTACATCTCTACCAGCAGCAGTTCCGGCTTTGTAGTTTTGCATATATTGATAAGCTTTGAGGAAGAAAATAACGTGATGCGCCAACCCCAAGTAACATGGGACCATTAGCCTAAGGTAAAGTGTGATAACGCTGCATGAAATTGACATGCTCTACCGAAACATCACCTGGTAAAACCTCCATCATCATCATCACAGCTTATCTTGCTCCACCGCTGAATCACTACATATTATTAAACTAAGTCCCCGAGCACAGTCCTGATAAACTCAAAAACAACTGCACCGATTTTCTGACTGTTTTCATCAATGGATAGAGTGGTTCTCGAGGAAGTTTTTAGTACATAATTTGTCAAGAAAAAAATTTGGGATCCTTAAAAAAATTGCAGCTTAAGAAAGTCGTGGGTGAAATGCTAGTCCATGATATAACATAAGTCTCAAAGTCTATGCATCATTATCCTCATATCAGCTGAAAGACTTCTACTGCTGGACATAGGCCTCCCCCAAGGGTCGCCACAACAACCACTGCTATGCGTCTTACATTCATCTGCTACCCGCAACCCTCACCAGGTCATCGGTCTACCTTGTGGGAGGCCTTCAAAGTCTTCCACGCTGCGTCAACAATGAAATACATAATTATATTGAACTCATAGTTTCCACGATTTATGAACCATTTACGCTTTTTGTTAAGTACATACTTGGTACTTTGTTGGCTAGCCTACATTATCGTGTACCTATTAACACTGGTATATGCAAATACCGTATTAACCATTTTTTTTTAAAGCTCGTGGCGTAGTGATAACAGTTGGACGGATTGAGCTTCAAGGTTGAATATCGCGAAAAGTAAATAATCAAAATACTTATTTGACAGATAATATCAATCTGTTTATGTGACTTAAAACATTTTTTTTAATTGGTAATGGGCTAGCTCTTGACCACAATCACGCCTGATGGAAAGCGATAGGTAAGGTCTATGATGGAGCGAGCGTGCCCAGAATAAAAATGAAACAATTCAAGCTAAATCTGGAAATCACTGACTTACTTACGTCACAGGAGATTTTTTTTTTACTATTGATAGGCTCGCGTTTGACCACTATCTCACCTGATGGTAAGCGATGATGTGGTCCCAAAACGTTTCGTGCGTATGGGTGGGATGTCCACCATGTACCGGTGGCGCATCGCCGACTTGTGGTTCGATGATGGAACGGGCTTGGCGGAATTAAATTTTGCAATTCCATCGCATATTCCCCAAAATGCAACCGGTAAAAAACCGACAGGCTAGTCGATGTTCAAGACTTTGGAGCTTCGTCGCGACGAGCCTCTCATTGCCGATGATCCTCTTGGCTCGTTTCTCAATTGACTCAAGGGCTTCAAGCTGGTATCTGGCAGATCCATCCCAAAGATGAGAAAACCAGAGTGACAATTCCACTAACTTTTAAGCAACTTTCACATTCTAATCTCGATCACAACCGGTCAAACACCACTAATTCCCTAGTTTCACTCTTATTTAAGATCTTGCAAGCATGTATTATTTTAATTTTGTATGTATGTACATGTCACCGGAAAATAGCAGACACCGTAAGATTGTAAAATATCGCGTGAAATTGTAAACTAATTTTTCTCAATAAGGCACGTATGCATTGGAAACTATTGAATTCGGATGAGATGTATTGTGTTCAAAATAATATGATCACAAAATATCGAGAAGACAACAACAAATATCGTAGACTTTGTCTCTGTCATCTCTGACATAGACTAGAGTCAAGAGCAAACCAATTACAAATTAAAAAAAAACCCTTTGGACTGAAATCCCTCAATCAATCCATTAATAAATAACAACTTACAACCTTATAAAGTTACAGTTACATGTATCTAATATTATTTATAACCTCAAGCAGTTGTCATAAGTTACGAGAAAAATGGTGGGAATTTCCCAACAATGTAACATATTTCCTATCTGCTGGCCAAAGTGTGATGGTAATGCGTGGGACTGAATGTAATATTTCCCTTGTTTGGTGGTGTATCAATAATTGCAAAAACGTTGTATCATGTAACTTAGTGTTTTGTGATGTAGTAATAGATACGGGGTTCCGTCTGGTACGGAGAAACCAAGATAGAGGCAGGGATGGAGATTTTTTTTTGAAATTCCTTCATTCTGTCTTTTTAGGAGCCGTGTCCGAACGGTAATCAACGGAACCCTATTACTAAGCCTCCGCTGTCCGTCCGTCCGTCCGTCTATCTGTCAGTGGGCTCTATATCAAGAACCGTAATAGGTAGAGACTTGAATTTTTTACAGATTGTGGTCAGTAGTATCTCTATCTCAAGAACCGTAATAGGTAGAGACTTGAAATTTACACAGATTGTGTATTTCTATTGCCACAACAAACAAATAATAAAAATTAAGGTTTATGGTACGGAACCCTTCGTGTGCGAGTCCGACTCGCACTTAGCCGGTTTTTTATATATTACTATTTTTTGTCCGCGACTTTGTACGCGCATAATTATCCCGTTTAGCCCCGTTCTTGAACTTTGGAAAATCTTTACATATCCTCTTAATGCTCCCCTGCACTCCCCAAGGAACCTACTTGCCAAAAATCAAATCGGACCCAACGGCTTAACGTTCTTTCCGATGTTCGGTATGTAAAGGATGGTAATCCATCCACAGACCGACCTCAGCAAGAGTTGCTTAACCTTGAACTTGCATTCTTGCTGTCTGATATTATTTAGCAACAAACTCTTCTTAATATTCCCACACATTTTAACCATAAAAAAAAATATCTAAGCAACGTTTTTTTCTAGTTACCAATAAGTAGCGAAAAAAGGCTGTAACGAGGGCAGATGTTTTAAAAAACCATTACAGCCAGTCTATAGACTACTAAATTGGAAAATTATGAAACGATAAATTATTGAAATCATATAATTTCATAGAATTACGTATAATCGTGGCTCAAGTTTAAACTGTCATTATAAAGACATCAACGCGTTGGGCACCTTTCACAAACAGTTATTTTGTTTAAATATAAAAGTATAATGTTTTTAATGAATACCAGCTTGATGCCCTTGAGTCAATTGAGAAACGAGCCAAGAGGATCATTGGCAATGAGAGGCTCGTCGCGACGAAGCTCCAAAGTCTTGAGCATCGACGACGAGTTGCTAGCCTGTCGGTTTTCTACCGGTTGCATTTTGGGGAATGTGCGACGGAATTGCATAATTTAATTCCGCCAAGCCCGTTCCATCATCGGACCACAAGACGAACGGCGATGCGCCACCGGTACATGGTGGACATCCCACCCACACGCACAAAACGTTTTGGGAACACATTCATAATGCGTACAGCTAAGGAGTGGAATTCCCTGCCGGAGTCTGTGTTTCCCGATAGCTACAACCTGGGAGTCTTTAAGTCAAGAGTGAATAGGTTGCTTCTAGGCAGGCGTGCTCCATCTTCGACCACATCATCGCTTACCATCAGGTGAGATGGTGGTCAAGCGCGTGCCTATTATTAGAAAAAAAAAAAAAAAAAACAGTTTATAGTAAATTATAGGTGGTTAAATACTAAGTTTGGGTTAAGATTCGTTTGAGTTGACAGTGTGGTTTTGGTCAACGTGTTATTAATGGATAGGTCGGTAAGTACTTTAAACTACCTAGATGGAAATGTTGAACCGTATGATTATGCTTTAAAATAATTTGTGACCACTACCTATTCATTTACTGACATTTAAGTTAACAACATTTTTTTACTGATTTTGATACGAAAGCTTAAAAAATCTTTTTATTAAATGTGAATATTTTCAGGTCCTAATTACTTGAATTGCCTGCACACAATTTTATTTAAAGAAAACGTAGATTTTAAATAATGTAGGTTTCCACAAGCAAATTCAGATTTCCATAAAATTGTGTAAACTGCTCCAAGTGATGTTAGTAACGCCATCTATGGTCATTAATCGGTACTAATGTTAAACAATCGATCGTTATTTTGTATTTCTTGTGTTCACTCAAAAAAGTCGTAACCATACAAATGTTATTTAAGTCGGCCGGTTTATTACCAAGTCAATAATAAATTATTCACATTAAATAGTTAATTATTAAAACTACACTGCGATGTAGCAAACAGACTGTTCAAAGAGGATTTTCCTATAAAATATCCAATTAGAATACGAGTAAATGGTTTATATTTGGAACAATTATTAACTTCCACCCATATGATACGTCCCAAACGTTTTGGGGATACTTTAATTTAATTGTGCAAGGAGTGGAAATCCCTGACGGAGTCTGAGTTTCCTGATAGCTACAACTTGTGGGTCTTTAAGTTAAGACTGAATAGATTTTTTTATATGCACGCGTTTGACCGCTATCTCACCTGATGGTAAGCGATGATGTGGTCGAAGATGGAGCACGCTAACTTAGGCAAGCGTGTTCCATCTTCGAACGTCACATCATCATCGCTTACCATCAGGAGAGGTACTGGTCGAACGTATACCTATCAATAGTAAAAAAAAGATGGTGGTCAAATGCGTGCCTGTCTATAATATAAAAAAAACAACTAAAACATGCAACTATGGTCAGCGCCAGATGAACGTGCAATAAAGTACATTGATTTTTCCCTAAATATCCCTTCGTAGATAATCGAACAATAAATTATGAATTTTCATGACTAGAGAACGTAAAGGATCACGACAGAAGTCGATTCAGGACAGCTTCATGTCATTATTTCTTATTTTGGTATTTAGAAAGTTAATACGTAAATGTATGTGTGTCAATGGCCGTTATTGCACGGGTATCTGACGGCTACCACAGTAACTATCACGCCTGTATTCCCCCAAAGGCAGATATTTTCATACACATGAAATTCGAAATTCTGCATCAATTCAGCTATCTGTCGTGTTCATAAATTGTAGACTAGTTGACCCGCGCAACTTCGTATGCGTCACAATTTCCATTACCGCTTCGCTCCTATTGGTCTTAGCGTGATGATGTAGCCTTTAGCCTTCCTTGATAAATGGGCTATCTAACACTGAAAGAATTTTTCAAATCGGACCAGTAGTTCCTGAGATTAGCGCGTTCAAGTAAACAAACAAACAAACTTTTCAGCTTTATATATTAGTATAGATTTAAAGTATATTAAGCGCTAACTTTTTGGAGAATTTGTTATTTCATCTAACTTCATTCGATTTTAAGTAGGAAACCCTGTCGATATTACATTTCCAATGTATCTACTTTCAACCGGTCACAAATGTAAGCCCTAGGAGTCCTCGCTAATACTGGAAAAATCCTGAAAATTCATGAAGTAAACTGTCCAATTTGCAAATGTCTTACTTAACTTGTCATCATCTGCCTAGCCTTTTCCCAACTACATTGGGGTCGGCTTCCAGTACAAATGACAGCCGGGACCAACGGCTTAACGTGCTTTCCGAGGCACAGAGGAAACTCGTTATGTTAAGACGGTCACCCATCCACAGACCAACCTTGGCAAGCGTTGCTTAACCTTCAAGATCGACCCGTGTGGCTGTTATTATTTAGCCACGAGTTCCTCCTCTTACTTAACTTGAATACGTGCCTATTTTTGATTCGGAATGAAATCGCTTATCCATGGCTGAAAAGAGCACTTTAATCACGCAAAAATCTGTCAAATTTCATGTTTATCTTTAACGCATTAGGTTGAAGGTTGATTGGGAAAATTTGACAGTGACAGGTAGCGTGATGTGCTTTCTGATTCTGCTAAAGTGTCCTTTTAGACCTTCAGATGGTCGTTGCATGAGGCTGCACCTAATTTGATCTATTCCTGTTGGAATGGATCAAATTATGTGCAGCCGACTGAGATGCATGCAGCAGAAAGGTTATCATATTTAAACCGAAAGACGTTGATTGTTATAAATAGCTAAACTACCGGTAGTGCCAGTAGTAGTTTCATTATTTTAATTAATCGATTTGATCTTTTCTTAATTGTTAACTGTTTTTCTGTTCTTTTTTTAGGGTTCCGTACCCGAAGGGTAACCAACGGAACCCTATTACTAAGCCTCCGCTGTCCGTCCGTCCGTCCATCTGTCTGTCAGCGGGCTGTATCTCAAGAACCGTAATAGGTAGAGAGTTGAAATTTTCACAGATTGTATATTTCTATTGTCGCTATAACAACAAATAATACAAATTAAGGATAATGGTATGGAACCCTTCGTGTGCGAGTCCGACTCGCACTTGGCCAGTTTTTTTTTTGTAACACATTCAGACACAACGTAAATGGTTATTGAATTGAAAAAATGAATGAAATTAAATGAATGATGGAGTGACTGCCTTTTTGGCCCCCGCAACCCATTTACTGGGTAACACGATACCACGTACCAGGACTGGTGGCAGATTTTATGGCTTCTGACCATTTGTACCAACTTTCACAGATCTAAAACAATTAGTCCGATGCAAAGTGGTCTCTTGGTATGTAATGAACGGTCACCCATCCGAAGACTAACCCCGGCGAGAGTTGCTTAACCTTGAAGATCGACCCATGCAGCTATATTAGTAAACCATGATCCTTATAACTACCATATAAATGAAATAAAGGTGTCTTTTACAATTTTATGATCTCCTTTTAGAATGTTCCCCCGAAGCACTTCGATGTTTCTTTTTATTAATGCGAACCTTAATTTCAAAATAGTCACCCCTAATTACCATTTTTCACACTTCACAACATAACTTAGAGTCACAGCTTAACTTACAAGTGATAATCCGATAATCAATACAACTCCATACATTACAACCGACACATTGCGAAACCAACTTTAACACCCACAAAATAAAGTACAAACTCGTTTATTTTAAGTACAAAATAAAAAGAAGTAAGTTACAAGTACTCTCGCGCATTTACAAATAATTGGAACTAACCAGTCGCCCAATCAGGAGGCAGCACGCTCAAGTGCTATTGTCTATATATTGCTATCTCGCTCGCTCTTGTAGATAAGGGGTCTGTCCGTCTCTTTCTTTGCTATGATTGGAATATTGTTTCGTGGTGTCATCTCGCTCGGAATACTACTGGTTTTAGTCTTAGGCCTATTTTTAAGTTAGGCCTAGAGTATCTGGTATTAAATAATATATTTTTTTTTAGTCTCATTGGCTGAGTGTAAGACTTATTAGGAAAATTTTAATAAAATTGAAATTAATAAGTTTTAAAAACTAATTCGAAACTAATTTCGGTTTCAAATATTATTTATTATTTTAACCAAAAGTAAACGTTTTGGTTAAAAGTAATAAATAATATGTTAGAAAATTTGTATAAATATATTTTTTTAAAATAAAACATTTTATATAATAAAAAAAATAATGAGAATAAAATAACAAGATGTTTGATTGACTGAAACTGTCCACCAAATATCTTAATAAGTTTTGCAAAGTTTTAAATAATTTTCCTTAAATTGTTACAATGCAAGTATTTTATACTCATTTAGGGGATTCACAAATAAAGGAAACCTAAAAGCATAAAAAAACTTTCTTTGAATATTTCTAAATGACCCAGACTTCCACAATACATTTCTTAGTCCTTTAATATACCTTCATGTTAAGGTATGGACCACGTTATTATGAATTAGTGTTCTACATACGACAGTTAGGCTGACTGTCCACTGGAGCGGAGCAGAGAGGAGCGGAGAAATATTAACCAATGGAATTGCATAAAATCTCAGTGACTGACGCGGAGCTGAGATTTTATGTACCTAATTAATTCGTAAATATATCTTCGTTCCTCTCCTCTCCGTTCCAGTGTACAGTCGGCCATAGGCCCAGGTTTTCGAATGAAATGTACTGAAAATGCGCTGATAAGCCTGCGTTTGGTCAATTCCTTACCTGTGATATCTAAGCGTTAATGTGGACCTATTTACTTAAAGACCCTCAGGTTTTAGCTACCGTTGAGAAATTTTTTGACAGAGACACCGCGGCCCTGGAACGCAAAGAACATTAAGAGGAATCTGGATGGGGGTTAGTCAGTAACAGTCTGATACTCCCTTCGGCTCCACCCAGAGCTGAAGGAGTCATTTCAATTTAAGTACCATCTTTAAAGAAAAAGGTTTTAAGCTATCAGAAAACACAGATTTCGGCAAACAACCCACTCTCTGGGGTCTTAGAAACTATCTCTGAGATAAAATGTAACTTTAGCTAACTTTTAAATGCCTTACTTAAAAAAACATTTTCCTTCTCATTTAAACGACTTAATTTAAATTCCTCGCACACCTAACAAATTAAAAACACAACTTCCAACAATATCAGCCAGTAACAAAACCAATTGATACTTCAAAAAACCCTTAAAAAAACACATACACGCATTTAAAATACCTCATTTACGTATATCTCATTATTTAAGACTTCCAAATTAACATGCACGCTCCATACGAATGAACGAATTAATTTGTCAAGAGCGAACGAATGACTCGCATTAAGGTTCCATTCAGTTTTGAATGAACGTAATTTGTATTCAAGTAATTTGAATGGCGCATCTGATAAGCTAAAATGGTAGGATTTTAATGTTAATCTTGAGTTCCGTGTTAGCTTACTTGTAGCAATTGGGTACGATTAGGTTTGGAGAGATTATAAATGTGTGATGGTTTTTATCTTAATTAAACTTAAGTGGACTGCTTTAACCAGTTTTGGAAAGGTATTACTCAGTTACTGGGTTTTGGAGGTTAGATAGGCAATAACTCTATATGAAATACTGGTATTCAGCTGTCTAGCCTTTTCCCAGCATTGTAGAGATTGCTAGACTAGGCTGGAAGCCGATCTGCAGTTGGGAAAAAGGAAGATTGGATTTCATTGGAATTCTAAGAGCAGTGATGGCTCAGTGGTATTTCGATTTATAAGTCACTAGCACTTCGCCCGCGACTTCGACCGCGCTGCAATTTTCTTAAGGATTTATTATTTTTTTCTAGATAAATTATATACTAAATCCTTCCTCGAAAACCACTCTATCCATTGGTGAATACAATATGAAAATCGGTGCAGTAGTTTTTGAGTTTGGCGCGAACAGACAGACAGACGCGGCGAAGGCCTTTGTTTTATAATATGTAGTTGATGGGCCCGATTTCAACCATGCAGTAGACATTCTCCTTAGTGTAGTTAATTTATTTCTTCACTAATGGTCTGAGAACGGCGCAGATAAAACTCATGAGGCACTCGACATGTCCCAGAACCAACATTTTGAACTTTGGTTTGCTCCTATCGGTTAGAGTTATTGGGTATTCCCATAGGAAATTCTCAATAATAGCACCGAGTCCTGACAATACTCCGCTGTAACTTTGAAGTAATAATGTATTGAAAAACTCTACTTTAGCCTGAAGGCCCGACAAACTCCGACATAGTACTTAGTTAACATTTTCCACTTCAAATTCACAATTCAAAAACCGATCATAAGACAGTTTCCCTTATTCGAATTCGATAAAAAATAAACTTATAATTTATTACAAACAGATTTTATAACGAATCTCTAACACACCTCATCTCAGCCACATCGCTATCTGGCCATCAGTTATCACCACCACACACACGCACAGACATGCAGACATACAAACACACAGACACACAGACGTACAAGCAATCGTACTAAGGAATGGCTCGCGTGTAATTAATTCATACGTTTTGTACTTCACACGCAACGGACGCGAAGTGATCATAACATGTATAGAGTTACGAAGGTTTAGACAAGGTATTTATCTTATACTAGTTGACGCGCGCAACTTCGTCTGCGTCACAATTTTCATTACTGCTCCGCTCCTTAGCCTAGTCTTAGCGTGATGATATATAGCCTATAGCCTTCGTTGATAAATGGGCTATCTAACACTGAAAGATTTTTTCAAATCGGACCAATAGTTCCTGAGATTAGCGCGTTCAAGTAAACAAACAAACTCTTCAGCTTTATATATTTATCTTATAAAGGGTTATTTGTAAAACACCAGCAACCTTTTAGGCAGTGAAAGTACACAAGATTAAAAAAAATATAAGCTGTTTCATACATTTTCATTGGCTAAATATTGCATTTTGTATGAAACAGCTTAATTTTTTTTCGAGTTTTCGGGGTTGGTCTCAAACTTTCACTGCCTAAGAGGTTGCTGGTGTTTTACAAATAACCGTGTATTAAAACTCCTCTATCTCCGACATTCGGTTATGTCGGTGATAGCAGACAATCTCACGGACAATATTATAGCCTAAAAGTGCGTGCTCAAATATAAGTGTACTCACTCTTCCTGCACTTTTATAGTCCGATGGGACGGCATTCCGACACGACAAAGTTCTGACGAACAAACGCAGTACCACCGCCTCATTGCGCAAACGCAGGCCATCAGAGCTTTCCGAGGCACAGCAGTATGCCAACTTCCAAACTCGGGGCTGCCGCTATGATATTCCTAATGGAAAGCCTGAAATATGAGTAATCAAAATAATACGTCTGTTTCGGAAATGTAACGCAAGGTCGCGACGCGCCTATAGCCGCCAAATAAACGTAAATTCAGACTATGCACTGCTAATAAAAAATTAGAACACTAACATTTTACCTGTTATAATGGAAAGGATATCGTTTCCAAGACCTGTTATAAAGATGGAGCTATGCTTGCGGCCTTAAGACCAACGATGCAGTCAGATGAGGCAGATAAAGTTAAGCTTTGTTTTGAATCGCAAAAAAAAACAGTTTTTTTGTGAGGGACAAAGCTTATAACTGTCCCGGCTGTCATTTGTAGATCTTTGGCAGTCGTTACGGATAGTCAGAAGCCAGTAAATCTGACTCCAGTCTTGCCATGAAGTACCGTGTTACCCAGTTACTGGGTTGTGGAGGTCTGGTAGGCAGCCGCTCCGCGTAAAATACTGGTATTCAGCTAAATCCGGCTTGACTGGAAGCCGACCCCAATATAGTTGGGAAAAGGCTAGGTAGATGATGAAAGCTTCTAACTGTCAAAATATTAAATATTGATCATTATGGTAGCAAGACTGAATCTCAAGAGATGAAAGTTTATTTCTTTGATCACTATTTGACATTGCACTACAGCTGTCCCGTACTTAATACATTCCAACCAGAAACTGCTACAAAGATCCCTAACAACACTTTATCGCTTGCCAAACAAGATTAATCTAGAGACAGCTCTAAATATTCATAAGCCTAGGAGCAATCACGCCTCTAAACGGTCGGGCTGCGTGGAAAAAGGACAAATATAATATATTTTCAATTGATGTGAAAGGGATAAACTTAGCTACGTCACAGCAGGGTATCTTCCCGGGCTTGTATTGGATGGACGGAGTGGAGATGGAAGAGTGAGTTTTTTCATGTGTATGCGGTACATTGCTCGTTTAGTATGGCTTTTCATATTTTCACACAGAAATGTTTAACGTTCAAATGAAAATAGGTGTAAGAAGCTTGGTTTCAGGAATACGGATATAGAACATTTTGATTTTTAAGGTTCCTTATCTGAAGGATAACCAACGGAACCCTATTACTAAGCCTCCGCTGTCCGTCCGTCCGTCTATAATAGAAAGACAGTTGAAACACAGAGTGAGTATTTCTATTACCGCTGTATCAACAAATAATAAAAATTAAATTAAATTAAAAATTAATGGGGAATTTACGTGCTTTTTTTTCGGTTTCATGGTATGGAACCCTTCGTGTAAGAGTCCGACTCGCACTTGGCCAGATTTTTGTAGAACATAAGTACATAATATAGGCAGGTTTTAAAATAATATACATTATAGGACGTACCTAATTAAAATTCTATTCTTAAATGCTTTCTCATGGCTTTTTACTTTAGAATTACTTTTTATGTACATAAACTCTCCCCTATATCTATGGGGATAGGTAGAAACTAGAAAAAACTTTCTTTCTCAATACTTAATTTAGAGTAATTACATACTCACTCGTTTTTCACAATCAAAAATGTTTTTGATACACAACGTTTTTGTAAAAAAAATCAACAATACAATTTATCTGCTAAAAAATCTGTTTAATCGACTTTTAATTTAAGGTTTCACACAAGGATCTCTTGTCTTTAAAACTAACAAAATGACTTAAATCTTTTCCTCTCATAACATCTCCATACCAACCCATCAATGTACGTCGAACACATCATAAACCTCGCTGTTAAACCGCCAGTGGTACTCAAGCTCGTTAAGTTAGCATCTTTTGGTTTATTTTCATAACTACCCATATCTATCACTGTTAACGATGTTTATTTAAGCAGTTATGTTGAGGTGGCCATGCTTTTGACTTTGCATGGATGTTTCGAATATCCAGAGCGGAAAATTTCATATCGACTATTAAGTTTGGCTGGAATATGGCTATTGAAAAACTGCGAAAGGTAAGGTTCTGAAGGCTACTTATGACGATCAAAAACCATCAATGTAGGAAATGAAAATGTAAAAGAATACATATAGACACAGTATATATCCTTCTTATGCAGTTTGTGAAATATCTCTCGAATCGGCCCAATATTGGAGGAGAAAACAGTCGAGAACCAAACCTCGAATTATGATTTTTTACACACAAAGTCACGCCGCCCATGTTTTCTCTTAAGGAATAAAGAAGCTCCATAAACTTAAACACGTATTGTTTTTAGGGTTCCGTACCCAAAGGGTGACCAACGGAACCCTATTACTAAGCTTCCGCTGTCCGTCCGTCCGTCTGTCTGTCAGTGGGCTGTATCTCAAGAACCATAATAAGTAGGCAGCTGAAATTTTCACAGATTATCTATTTCTAATGCCGCTATAACAACAAATAATAAAAATTAAGGTTTATGATACGGAACCCTTTGTGTGCGAGTTCAACACGCACTTGGCCCGTTTTTTATAAGGAGTGTTTGCATTTGCATCACAGTCAAAAACACCTCTTACTTCTCTACATTTTTACATTCTGTTACAATGATTGTTGCTGAGATCATATTGCTACTTGAATTTACGAAAAGTATGAAAATCATTAAAAAAATTAGGGGGAGATGGGTGGTGTTTTTGACAGACTTGCGACTGATATACGAAGGCAAACGTTGCTTAAAAGCTTATAGAATTGGCCCAGAGAGTTGGAATTCTGAAAGAAACTTGTCCCATCTTCACCATACCCCATGGCCACCCCACCATAATAAGGCATAAGCTTACCGGCTATTTGCTCTTTTATAGAGAGTCAGGAGCTCTAATGATGTTGTTACAAAGCTCTTCGAGGCTCTACGGTAGCATTTTTTAGCTGTCAAACTTCGTATTGGGTATTACTGGCCAGATATTAATGGATAGAAGTATAGAAATGGGTTTGGAGTAATCATGACTTGACCTGAAGAGTTAATTGGTCGGTTCTGAGATTTTGGTTTGTGTCTGGTTGGTTTAGTAGGTTGAATTATTTTTCGTCTTTGTTTTTGGTGATGTTTGTTGCAGATGAAAACAGGATGTTGTGCAAAAGTTTTCTATAGGTAATGTATGAACTCTTTTCTTATTTCGGCATAAACAAACTGACTCTCTAATAACCCTTTCTTGGCAGTCGGGTAAAAACAACGACACCTGTCGATATAAAACTATGACAATTCGGTAGCGCTTGTCAACGCATGTGTTTTGGACTTCTTGATAATAATCGTTATGTTTAATATGATTTTGATTTGGTCCTAAAATTAGTAAAAATATGACTTTCCTTGTTACCTCCTATTGCATTATTACGAATCAGAGTATCCATTCATCTGCCAAGCCTTTTCTCAACTATATTGGGGTCGGCTTCCAGTCAAGCTGGATTTAGCTGATTATCATTATTCATTAATTGGGTAAGACGGCACTTCATGGCAAGACTGGAGTCAGATTTACTGGCTTCTGACTATCCGTAACGACTGCCAAAGATCTACAAATGACAGCCGGAACCAACGGCTTACAGTGCTTTCCGAGGCACGGAGGAAACTCGGTATGTTAAGATGGTCACCCATCCACAGACCAACCTTGACAAGCATTGCTTAACTCTGAAAATCCATCCGTGAGGCTGTTATTATCTAGCCACGAGCTCCTCGAATCAGAGTATCCAGTATTCATCAGAAATAACGATTATTCACTCCTTATAGAATAAAAAATCGGTACTTGGATATGTAACTAATATTATAAATGCGAAAGTTGGGATGGATGTTTGTTACTTAAACACGCCAGAACGGCTGAAAGGATCTGGATGAAATTTGTAACAAAGATAGATTATAGTCTGGAATAGCACATACTTTTTTTCCTGGGAGTATGTTCCCTAGGGATCACGCGGGCGAAGCCGCTGGCAGAAGCCACTTTAAAATAAAATAAGTGTACCTCAATCCATAAACCCAGCAAGTTCCTGAACCTTTTAAAAGACAAAGAGTTACAATTTCCTAACACCAGCGCTTAATAAGCAGTATTTCCATCCGCACAAGAAGGAAACTATCTTAGAGCGTTCGTAATTACAACATTACGCGATAAACATACATAGAAAATGCCTTTTACAGAATCCTTTTAAATAAAACCAATTTTACCAAATTACTCCAGTCCTAAAAACACGCAAAAATGACCCTAAAGTCAGTGGTGTAAAGTTGACATAAGGTGTGGTCAGAGATATGTAAAAAGAAGATTATCTCGCGAAAGACTTAAGTATGCAATACACATTACTGTGTTATAAATGGGTTTACTCGCTTTACACTCGGGTTTGCTTGTTTAAATATTTCATTTGTGTATTTCTGCCATTTAATATCACTATTAGTCAGGATGACAGGAGAAACGAACGTACAGAATACTTGTCGCTATTTAATTCTTTATTCAATTTCGTGCTGAAAATTTAAAATATTATTTGAACGTTATCCACAAGAATTTCTAGAAAGATGATTCAGTGACAAACAAATGCCCATAATAATTTATAGTTATGGGCATTTGTTAGTAGTGTTTCCTGATAGCTACAACCTGGGAGTCTTTAAGTCAGGAGTGAATAGGTTACTTCTAGGCAAGCATGCTCCATCTTCGACCACATCATCGCTTACCATCAGGTGAGATGGTAGTCAAACGCGTGCCTAATAGGAATAAAAGATTAAATTGAAAAAAATAATTAATTAAATAGTAAAAAAAAAAAGTATTTTTAAATTATGAGAGTTTGTTAGTGGCCGAGTTTGGCTGCAATAAAAGCGCCTTGAAATTAGTGGCTAAGTGCCGCGCGGCAGCAGCGCGATAGCAGCGCGGCTGTCACTTGCTTTGTTAATCCATACAAATAATGTAATTGTATGAATTAACAAAGCAGCGCGACAGCCGCGCTGCTGTCGTGTGGATTAACAAAGTCGTGCTGCTGCCGCGCGGCACTTAGTGACTAATTTGAAGGTGCCCTTAGTCTTACTCGGCAAAACCGCCAAGTCAATTAAGAATGTATCCCCACATCAAATTAAGCCACAAAAATAGAGCATTACATCACTACCTACTTAGCAACAAATAACCTTACGAACAGCCCACAAAAACACAAACCAACACAGATTTATCATCAATTTAATCTTAATACAAACAGCATAATCGGCCCGTCAGAAAAGGTAGCCATACTGACACCCTCGTCTCAAACGAAACACCACAGGGGACTATTGTACAGAAAATAATGAATACCCATCCGAGATGAGTTTAATATTATAATTTGATATTTTTAAACGTATAGAGATATTAAAAGTCACGGGTCCAAGTGTTTATTTAACGCGTTTCTGAACGATTGAGTTCTAAAACGAATGCGCCTGGTTTTTTATTTTTTGAGAGGTCAATGAGCTTTGATCGATTGAGTTTGACAGGTGATTGTGAGGTCATGGTGTTACTTGTCTACAAGTTTGTTTGTATGGGATAGGAAGAAAATGAAGTTGTTAGTTGTTGGTTGATTTTTCCAAGCCTTCTTTTATTTATTTTTTTATTTTAGATGGGTTTGCTCTCGATATTAGTCTAAGTCGGAGATGACGGAACCGGAGTTGGAGTTTACTCCGACGACCTTAACATCTAAATATCCAGACACTTAGGTAAACTCAACACCGTTTACCAGGCGGAATGTATAGCCATTATCTTAGCGGTCCATGCCATAGAAGCCAGAAGAGTCACGGATACTAACATTCGCATACTCTCTGACAGCGCCTCAGTCCTCTAATCCCTAGGGAAACATTACACTACCTCGAAACTCATACAAGAATGCCACATTGCATTAGAACGCATCACGGTGACCAACCTCAACACTGTGACGCTGCAGTGGATTAAAGGACACAGCGGATCACTAGGAAACGATGCAGCCGATGTACTGGCCAGGAGAGGTTCTGGAGCTGTGGCTGTTGGACCCGAACCCATAGTACCGCTCCCTTTCACCAAGCTGCGCTCATGGCAGCAAGAACACACACACAAACAGGCGGAATGCTGGTGGGCCTTGGCACCAGGCTGCACGCAATCCCTAAACAGGAAACTGACCAGACGCCTTCTGCGACTGGATAGAGGCAGCCTGCGAATGGTAGCGGGGACCATCACCGGGCACTGCTCATTAAACAAACATTTATATACCATAGGTATTATGGACAGTCCTCTATGCAGAGCATGCATGGAGCAGGAGGAAACTGTATCGCATGTACTCCTCTAGTGCACAGGCGTTACCGAAATACGGAGCCAAACGATAGGAACACAGAACTCGCTCACAGACATCTTGAACACACCGGGTAAACTGATCTGCTTCTGGGGGGAAGTTGGCTGGTTGGATTAATGGCCGCCATGGCTCACGCACAAAAGTCCAACATCAGGACTAAGTGCGGAAACCAGATCCTGATAGATAGATAGATAGATAGACAGAGAAAAAGTCGTTCGGCGATAAAGACGCAGGCAGAGAGTTCCTCCTGTGCCATTATAAAAGACATTTGGAAACGTTTAAAGGTCCGAATTGGTGGAATAGCAACAAGGTAGAGATGGTAACTTGCAATGCGTCTGGATGTTCGATGGTAGAGAGGTATGGTAGAGAGGTGGAATGAGATCGTACAGTTCTTCTTAACTATTTGTCATATTTTTTATAGAAAAGAAAGAAAAGCAATAGTGGAATATTAAGATCATCAAAATCTTAACGCAGAGTTCTCTGAGCATTTTGCATCAAACTGTACACTTCCTGTGTACTGTTTAAGAGTTCGAGTTTCTTTTGTCTGAAGTTTTTGATTAGCAAGAGTATAAAAAGAAATGTATCCGTACTCCGTCGAGTTTCTTCTTAATAACTTTCTAAGACCTTGGCATTTCAAGGCGCCTGTAAATAGTGTATTGAAATAAATAGTTTGAGTTCAAAGAAACACTTACTTATAGGCTCCACAGATGTGATCAGATGATCTGATTTTTGACAAAACCACATTCCATAACCCAATACAGCCACACGCAATAAAATCAAAATAAAAAATTAAAGACACATGCCTATTGCATACATGTAAACAAAACAACATTATTACACTTCTGGAATGCAAACCACAGCATTCCGTTACCCGACACCTAACCGCAGAACTATCACTATTCACTACTTGTTAAAATCTATGGCTGTAAGAAACATGATACCCAATGATCAGCCTTTCTTAACCTCGGGTCGCGGGCGGTTTTGGGATGGATCGCGGAATCACAAAAATAATTGCTTGAATTGCAGCAGGGTGATGGTGTACTTAAAGAAAGATTTTCCAAAATGTGTGTCACGAAATTTTAGCCTATTTAAAAACAGGTTAAAAGCTGAAAAGATCTTGCTACCAAATGATATTTGGTGCCAACCACTTATTAGTGGGACGCAGTATTTTCGTACCTTGGTGTCTTAAAAGAGTTGTTTTATTCATATTTTATAATGACATCAATGTTAGCAAGCCACGGGGTTATAGCTATCCTATTATTAATTGCAAGAAAAATACAACATTAAAGTCGCGGGCTTCAGATTGATTTATATTTTGGGTCACCGGCCAAAAAGGTTAAGAACCCCTGACTTAGATGTTACAGAGTCTGCTGATAACACAAGATTGCAGGTTTGCACCCTGGTAAGTTGAATATGGCTTTGCCTTTTCTCAACTATGTAGATTTTCTGGCTTAAATGACAGCCAGAATCAAAGGCTTAACGTACTTTCCGATACACCGGCATGTAATGGACCTCGGCAAGCAGGCTTGGCAAGCCTCGTCATCCTTTAAGCCAATTGCTGTCCACTGCTGAACGTAAGCCTCCCCAAAGAGTCCATTCCGGTCCTGAGCAGTCCGCATCCATCCGCTGCCAGCAACCTTCTTTAAATCATCGATCTATCGTAACCTAAACTACGTTTGCCCATACGCGGTCTCTACTGTAACACATATGATTAAAATACAAACTTACCGAGGCTGGCAAGCTGAAGTTCGTAATTTAATCATAGAAAATATTCTAAACTAGCTTTGTCTCACAATTCTTTAAAGACAAACTATGGGGCTAGCTACATATTTTTGGTATAAAATAGTATTCACTCCTTAACAACTTGAAAAACCTCTTTCCCTTGCAGTAAGATAACAGCCTGAGGTCTAGAACTTTTACAAGTCAAAGCCTATCGACCTCATAACATACCATAACATAGGTACTCGTAAGTTATGGGGTCGAGCCTTAGGCGTTAAGTATAGTACACTAGTAGACCCGCGCAGCTTCGTCTGCTCCGCTCCTATTGGTCTGAATGACTTATATGCACACCCATCACAACACAAACACAAACAGTATCGGTAGCGTAATGATATATAGCCTTCCTCGATAAATGGGCTATCTAACACTGAAACATTTTTTCAAATCGGACCAAGAGTTCCTGAGATAAGCGCGTTCAAGCAAACAAAAATACTCTTCAGGTTTATATATTAGTATAGATAGATACTCAAGACCTCTGCCTCTTTCTACACAAATACAGGCGTTATATTATGTTAAAGCAATAAGAAACATTATACTAATAAAAGATAACTAATGATATTAAAACAGATACGGTTCGAATTAAAATAAATTATTTATACACACCATGACTCATGTATATTGGGAATACACGAAATAACTTGACGGGCAAGGTAGATGCACCGGTGACTGGGTTAGACAGAGAGTCTATTTCTAAATAGAATGTGTTTTTCGGCTAATTTAGATCATCTGCCTAGCCTTTTCCCAAAATATAAATATATATATTTATATAGAAGTGGAAATTATATATATATATATTTTTTTTTTTCCTACACCTCCGCTGTATTTTTCTGATTAATTTCGTTGAAGGATCCAAGACAGTTGAGTCGTTTCTTCGGGACTCGTCGGGCTTCATTGGCTCGGCGTTTTTCTGGTGGTTGGACTGTTGATTCTGGCTTTCAGGAGTTGCAGTGGGGTTGGGAATGCGTGGCGGGCTCGTCCCAAAAAAGTACTTTTCCCAACTATATTGTGGTCGTGCGGCTGTTATTCTTTAGACACGAGTTCTTTCGGCTAACTCAGATGAAATGGTCAAATTATATTGTTCAATGTTTGAAGGAATAGATAGCAACTCAGAAATTACCTGTATCCAGGTTTGTAACTTCTGTGTACCTTAAACCATTTATGACATTATCTTTACATGTTTTTAAATTCTTTCTAATCTCTCTTTTCTTAACAGTTTACGTCTTGATAAATTAGTGTAACAACAAAAGAGAATTTGCCGAGACGATATCTTCGTGTATTCTTGTGCACAAGAATGCAATTGTACAATCAAAATCTGCAAATAAGGAAAAAAGCTAATGTCAGACATTGTCAATTACGTTCTTCTCTATCTTAAATAAACATTTTTTTTTTTTGCAGACACTACTTACAATATGGCTTGTGTTTAAACACCGCCCAAAAAAGTACCTATTTTACTACCAAAAAAGTTCTAAACGGTTACCAAAACAGATAAATGGTCACCAAATAATATTCGAGAAGTAGCTTGTCACAATTCTAACCCAACCTAACCTATTTTATCCAGTTTGTAACCCCAAGCCTACATTTTATGGCAATCACAGTTGAGTTGGATAGAATTTGGTGACCGTTGATCCATTTTGGTGCCTAGGCTTAGAGTCTTAAAAAAATTATTTTTGGTGACCGTCTAAATTATACCCTTACAATATTAACCACATACATTAATTTCCACAATAAAAATCAAACCGTAGTGTTAGTATGAACCCAGAGCGGGAGAGGTCATTTGATGATTGATCCTTAAAAAAAAAAAAGTGTTAGTATGAACCCTATATGGATCCCTTGGTCTGAGAAGAAATGTTTGAATTAGAATTTAAACATCAACCGATGTACGTTATGTTTAAGCTTTCAATATTTTCCACACTCCCAAACAAAAATCCCACCACATCATAAAACTTGTTTGAATTTTATAATTTGGTGGAAGTCAGGCCATCAACCGGTCGCCTCACCCCACAGATAACGATCTCGTAACCGTCATCTAACGACTTCATGATTAACGACACACCTCAGCTCGTAATGACGGATAATCATCACTGTTTGTTTTAAATGATGCCCAGCGCTGGGCTTTTAGAGGTCCATGAGGCAATGGGTGATGGAGGTTGTTTTTAAGTTAAGTTAAACTGAGATGATATTTTGTGTAGGTAATCGGTCGATGGAGCAGACATGTGTTAGAGTGGAGACCGCGTATGTGGAAACTTAGTGCGGCACGATGGATCGATGATTTAAAGAAGGTGGCTGGGAGCGGATGGATGCGGACTGCAAGACCGGGATGGTTGGCGCTCTTTGGGGAGGCTTACGTTCAGCAGTAGACGGCAATTGGCTGAAATTATGAATTTAGGCGAGCTTTGAAGCATGAAATTAGGTTGCCTGGATGTAGCCAGTTGATGGCAAGAGGGCAAGAGACTCACTCAATTTTACAGAATACAGATAGGACTGAAATGAGTGTGCTTTCCGCACGCGAAGTTAAAGAGTGAAGTCTTCATGGACTATGAAAGGCATGCAGGAAATGGACATACTCTTGTCCTTTCAAAAGGCGAGGCTTTCGCAATGGAATTGCATAAAATATCAATGACTGACGCTGAGCGGAGATTTTATGCAATTCCATTGTTTAATATTTCTCCGCTGTCTCCTCTCCGCTCCAGTGGACAGTCAGCCTTTGTGTTTCTAAATTTTGTATTTTGACTTAAGACATTGTCACACCCTACTTCGCTGCAAAAAGACAAGTTTCCAGGCTAATTCTGAAATTGGGGCTTATATCAGGAATATGATCGTCCATTCTAAATTGTTATACATTCCTCAAGGATCTACGGAACACAATACGAAACTAAACTAATATGAATAAGAATAATGTTTCCGATATTGGTAGGTGGCACAATGACTCGGCACTCTGCTGATCCTCAAACACGTTGTGACGTTAATGATTTATTATTTAATAACAATTCTAGGAGGTAGCCATATTTGGAATAGTTTCTACTGCAGGAAAAAATGCAGGCGGCTACCTGGCGTCTTAATAGTATTATTATGATTTTAACGTCAGCAGTGGACATTAAGAAAGAAAAGAAAAAACGGGTGTGTATATGTACGTTACTGCGAAAGTTAACTATCACGACGTTCGTTCCTGCGGAAGTTCATTACCGTGCATATACTCGTACGTTAATGCGAACGTTTACCATGCGAAAGCTTACCATTGCGACGTACGTTGTCGCGAAAATTCTTTACTGCAATGTCAGTTTCTTCATCTGATAATCTCAATGTAGGTACGCAAAAGTTATATGTCTCAAATATTAGAGTAATAATTTTCGTTATTTCCTAAACCATTCTCATCGCTCTAGCTGCTGGCTTACATGTATTTGGGTCACACTGATTGTAATGCTATAATATATTCGATTATTACGCTACATTCTGCGACATAAATAAATTTGCACTAGAGCTTAATTTTGAACCATGTCCCTTATTCAACGCCTTTCTTTTTTTAAGGATGGGAAATAATCAAATGACTCCTCCCGCTCGCTCCCGGAGTATCAGACTCTTACTGACTAAAACCCATCCGTGTTTCTCCTAACGCGCTTTGCATTCCAGGGTCGCGGTGCCTCTTTCGAACAGATTCCGCAACCCCGGAAGAACACCACTGCCTACTTACTCCTTCTGATAATACTCGCTTGATATTATGCAGGGGTACCGAAGATTCATGTCGACACCCAAAAAACGAAGACGCATCGCCTGCCAGAGGTACGCGGACAAGCGAACAAACAGAGATGTTTCAATTAAGACCTCAATCACGGCAGAGTGGCATGGTAATTAGTTGATGTTAATATCTGTCTGTCTGTCTGTCTGTCAGAGCTCGTGACGTCATTATCGTGGGCCTGATTAGCTCAGTTGGGTATGGTTTTAAGATGAATTATGTGTGGAGTATGGATTTTTATAGTGGCCTTTGTTTCATCACATTAGGGAATATGCATGAATAACTTATTTATAATCTATGCAGTTTATCTAAAAACTAGTTGACCCGCGCAACTTCATTTGCGTCACAATTTTCATTACTACTCCGCTCCTATTGGTCTTAGCGTGATGATATAGCCTATAGCCTTCCTCGATAAATGGGCTATCTAACACCGAAATATTTTTTCAAATCGGACCAGTAGTTCCTGAGATTAGCGCGCAAGCAAACAAACAAACAAACTCTTCAGCTTTATATATTAGTATTTTAGTATACAAAAATATAATACTAACAGTGAAAATAGAATCAAAATTACTGGAAAAACGAAGGAGATATAATTATTTTAAACAAATAAATCTGTCACTCTCGCGAAAACGCTGTTTTCTATGGCAGCTGTATAGGCGCCATAGACGATGACGTCAAAGTTTACATCGGACTTCTCTTTCTGATTGTACCTAATCTTTGAAGGTTTATAACTTCATCGCTGCTGAAGGTATTTAAAAAAATAATTTCATGATTGTTTACTAGAGCTAACAAGTATTTCATTTTGTAAATAAAAAATCGCATGCATATTCCCTATTAGACAGATCTTTATAGCGATATTTTAAATATTTTAAACTTTCTAAAGCTTGTTATACATCATCATCTGCCTAGCCTTTTCACAACTATGTTGGGTTCGGCTTCCAGTCAAACCGGATTCAGCTGTAAGCCAGTATTTTACGTGAAGCGGCTGCCTACCAGCCCTCCAAAACACAACCCATTAACTGGGTAACACGGTACTTTGTGGCAAGACTGGAGTCAGATTTACTGGCTTCTTACTGTAAAGCCTGTTATACATATAAATATAATTACGTCCTGTTATAAATATAATATAAGTCTCGTTGTTGTTGTTGTTGTTTGTGCTTCATGTCATAAGGGCTGAATGAATTTGGTTGAGACTTGGACACGTATAGAGCAACTCCTGTATTAGGAGATGCTTAGGTGACTATTTTGTTCCCCTAGGTAGGTTTTACGTTCCCCTGGGACACATCAAATCTATAAGATGATTTTGAATCACTGATTCTTAACGTGCAGTGAAAAATTTCGCATGTTGAGAAAAGTTCCGATGAAAATTATGTTTTTATGAAAACTATTACCTGATTCGCCACCAAAGGTTGGCTATAAACGAAGTAACACCAAGATGGTAAACAGTACAGACACGAAATTGGACTCTTAGCGCGTTAAAATGCTCGATCGTGGTCTGTTGACAAAACTTTGTTGGTGAAACTTTTAACTCACTGAGACAAGAGTAAGTCATTCTAATCAGCGTGTCAGATTTGAAATAAACAAACCAGCAAATTGAATAAGTTCATAAAATAAAAAGATTGCCAGACAGCACACCACATTACAAAAGGTACCAAATTAATACGCATCATTTACCTTTAAATTATGCAAACCTATATTGGCAGCTCGGCCACGTTGATTAGACATAAAATATGGCGACTGCCTAAATAATGACAGACAATACATCAGTGTCTTACCACCCGATACTCCGTCAATCTGAACGAAATCTCAATCATAACGTTTCGCAGAATATGAGGTATTTTTGTTACTGTGTTTTCTCTGAATTTAATGAAGGTAAGATCAAGATATTATTTGAAATTCTTCAGAAACTTGGGTTCGACTTACTCCTAGATGAGGCAAGTATAAAATAATTAACTTACGTATTCTGTAAATAATAAAATAATGGTGGAAACTGAAAACATATCATTTATTAACCGCAGCTCTAACCGCGTGTAAAATATACTTCCTCCTTTTTAAATCTTCCTTACCTTTTCTTTGTTTTTACCTTTTTAAATAATTGCCTGCGTGTTACTCTGATAATTTATCTCAAAATCCGTTCAATAGTTTTTGCGTAAAAGAGTAAAAAAACATTCATCCATCCATCTCCACAAAAATTCACATTTACAGAAACACATAAACTAAAGGGTTTTGGGTAGATAGGAATAGTTAAATAATTACATTTTCAACACATTATAAGTTATTATTTATAACTGAAAATATACCTGAGGAAAATAATTTTAAATAGAAAGTTGTTTCTAAGAGTTTAAAAAAAGCGAAATTGCAGTATTCTATATTTCACACCAATTATAACAAGAAAGTGTATTTTTCTAACACATTAGCAATCACAAACTTATCTAAAAAATATAATTCATATCTTTACTAAACTTTCTAAACAATCTTAAGATAAAACTTAGAATTAATCAAGTAACTTATCTAAGATATTAATCTGTAACTTAGTTAACTTAAAAACACATGAAATCTACTTAATTGCCGAATTTAAGGCTCCCGTGTCACATTAACATGGTACATTATTATTATTTACGGCAGCCATTTTGTTTTTTTGTGTGTTCACCTGTCATCTTGACATTGGATGACAGAACAGGTTATGACAACTGTTAATATTGTATTACAGAATTTGTACCACACGGAAAATTCTTAAGAATTCAAAATTCTCAAAGAAAAGCAAGAAATTAAGTGATCTATCAAGGTCTACTTGACAAAATGTTACATGGCTGCGAACCTATGTGGTCCGATGTACCGTCAGTATAATGAAGTGGGGACATCTCAACGCAATGGCTGATGGGTGCAAATGTGGAAATGCATAGTAGCTGGGTAGGTATTACCAACTTTCGTTTTAGGGTAGGTAACCATCAAATGACTCCTTCCGCTTTGGGTGGAGCGGAAAGGAGTGTCACACTGACTAAGCAACCCTGGCAGATAAGCACTACCTACCTGACGACTTTTTTTACCTGGCGTCTCTTTCGAACGGATTCCGCACCCCGGCAGGCACTGCCCCTAGCGGGACCCGTCTCCCATGCTGACAGCGCCTTGAGGCGCGCGTGGAACACCGCACACCGCTGACCCGGGCCTGGTTCTGATCGGACGGCGAGCCACCCAATGCACGCCGTCCGCAGGCCCGCGCCTACGGTGGCCGGAAATCGCCCTGCGACTCCCGACGCCTGGGGCACCTACCTGATGACTTAGTTGTGCATTTTTCTACCTAATTTCCCGCCTTCTGTGCACCAAAAACTGCATCAGACAGAAGCGATCTATGTGCACCCTCATATGATATTGAAGTAATGGCAAAGTATTGGCCCCAAAAAAATTAAAAAAACAAAGAAGAAACATTACACACAATCATATTAACCAACTTCAACTTTTTGGGAGTATTTTCACTGTCCGTACAGCCACTCCTTAAGTTCCAAGTAGTTCCAATTATTAAAAAAAAAAAAGTTTTTTAAGTTCTTTTGATTAATATTTGATATGTACCTATGTAAATTGTTAGCGTGGAAGCGTATTGGTTTAAAACTGTAACCTTTTATTGTGTTTTTTTGAATAAATAAAAAATAAAAAAAAGTGGAATTTCCTGCCAGAGTCTGTGTTTCCTGATAGCTAGAACCTGGTGGTTTTCAAGTCAAGAGTGAAAAGGTTCCTTCTAGATCTCACCTGATTACTTTCAATCAGGTGAGATTGAGGTCATACGCAATCTTATCAATAAAGAAATCAGTCATAAACAGACCAAAAATACTTCTGCAAAACGCAAAACGATCAATAAAACTTAATTAAAACCCACAGTGCTAAAATGGCGCTTAAAAAATAAGAAGCCTTTAATGAGGCCATCATGAACAATATTAATTGTAATAAAATGATTATATTAAGATCTACCCAAGTTTATAAGTTTGTGAATGGCTCGACACGAAATGTGCCTGATTTAAGTATAATTAATGACTTTATTCGAACGACCATTTTTGGAATGAGAAAACATGTTTTAGTATTTTTTTGCGCAGGCTTATCTTAATTCTTTTTTTTATTTGTGTTGGGTTTGCTCTTGAGTCTAGCCTATGTCAGAGATGACAGAGACAAAGTCTACGATGGAGCGAGCTTGCCCAGAAGGAACCTGTTCACTGTAACTTTGAAGAGATTAGGGTTGTAAGCGTTCGGAAACAGACGCAGGCAGAGAGTTCCACTCCTTTACTGTGCGGCCTATAAAAGACGTTTAGTGCGAATTGGAGGAATAGCTACAAGTTAGAGCTGGTAAGTTGCAGTGCGACTGGATGTTCGATGGTAGAAGGGGGCCGGTGGGATGAGGTCGTGGATTTCTTGGGCACACTCACCGAAGTACAATCTGTAGAAGACCGACGAGCAACCTTGCGGCGATGAGACAATCTGTATAGTAATTGTGGTATTTTTTGATAAATCAAAAGATAAAGGGAGAGTTATTTATCATTGCTTAGCCTATAATCGTTTCCAGGGCCATATCTAAGTATCTCTGTACGAAAAAATCGGGTCAAAGTTGGATCAGCGAGCCGAACAAGTGAGTGTCCGTGGAATTTCTTGCACGTTCTTCTACGCTTACGTTATCTACGCTTTGGAACTTACAAATAGCTTCATCTCTTTTGACTTAACCATCCAAAAGTGTATTGAAATAAATGTATTGAATCTTGAATCTCTTGACTTTCGAACTTACTGGCTTCTTTCTGTCTGAATAGCTGAATGGATTTGCATGAAAAAAACCATGTCCTGTAGTGCTATTCTGTAACAACATTTTCGTGTCTCGACAGCGGAATCCGAGGTGAGTATCAAATTCGTATAAATATAAGTCCTTTATGTTGTGTAATAAAGTTCACTTTGTGAGGTTTGTCACACAGGTGAAGCTCGATATCGAAATGGTTATTAACAGAATAGACTAGCTGGAATGAATCCCGGGAGATAATCTTCGACTTTCACAGGGCGATGCGACTGGTAGTGGGTTTTAATGATATAGTTTATATTATTAAGATATTTGACGTCCGATCTTAATTAAGGAATGTGAAATGTGAGATCAAAGACTACAATAGTCTGATTTTAAAGCCTTTCTGGGAATGCTACTAAATATTATAAATTCGAAAGTTTTTGAGGATGGATGGAGATCAAAGACTACAATATTATAGTGTGTGAGATGTCATAGCCAATTAATGTGTCGATTTAGTTAATACGTAAATTAGTTAATGCTTTAAAAATTATTTCTCCTTTGAAATGTCAATTTTCATTTTAAATGTCCATTTTAAAGCCTTTTCTTCTGAGAAACCTAATCGTTAAGTCTTAATATGATTCAACAATAACAAAACCGACTCACCAAATACCTTATTTGCCAAACACTGTTATAGAAATCTCTACCATTAATCATCATTAACATTTAAACATGAAATAAATCAACCAGAACCACAAATTCCGACAGCCAATACAATTTAAGAACCGCAAAAGAATTTTAAAGAACCCTGATTAGGGACCAGCATAATTAATTAAATAGACACATAGTTTTATCTAAAGTTATTTAAATTAACGGAAAAGACACGTTTGTTTTTAATAAATATTAGTCATCCGGGAATCCAAAAAGCAATATCTCAAAAAAAAACTTTTTTTTTTTATTCTTCGGATTGCTTAAAACATTCCACATGAGTTGGGTAGTTGAAAAGCCTTAAACCATTGATTTTAGTAAGGTCGCGGGTATTCACAAAACAAGCCCTAAGACTGACTAAACAACAGTTGCGTACAGTCACAGCCGTAACAACTGGCTACGGGTCTTTTAAACACCTCCATGCTATAGGAGTCACTGACAGCCCACCTGCTTCTAAGCTGCCCGGTAGTCGTGGATTACAGGGCAAAGTACTTCGGAAACCCAGGTACCCTCTGTGAGATAGTTGGTAACACCAACGCGTTGCTGGCTTTCCTTGGGGAGCTGGGGCGGATTGAATGACACATTTGTCCCACCTCCACGCAAAATACGCTCTTAGTCGTGGAATTGCGGAGACCAGCCCGATTTACATACATACAAAGTCGCGGGTATTTTTGGTCCGACATAGGTCATACTAGGGGTCTTCGAGAGCAGCTGTGTGTGCAAGACTTTAAAAATGCTGAGTTTTTTGAACGGTGAGCGCAAAAGCAATTCTTCGGTCGGGCCTATATTTTCTATATACTCGTATCTACGATGAGAATTTAAATATTATATGGTTTGTAAAAATATGAATACATAGTTCGGAACTGTTTGCGCGCGAGTCCGACTCGCACTTAGCTGGTTTTTATAACATATAATATAATCTATACTAGTCTATACTAATATATAGAGCTCGTGGCTAAACAATAACAGCCGCACGGCTCGATCTTCAAGGTTAAGCAACGCTTGCCAAGGTTGGTCTGTGGATGGGTGACCATCTTAACATAGTGAGTTTCCTCCGTGCCTCCGAAAGCACGTTAAGCCGTTGGTCCCGGCTGTCATTTGCAGATCTTTGGCAGTCGTTACGGATAGTCAGAAGCCAGTAAATCTGACTCCAGTCTTGCCATGAAGTACCGTGTTACCCATTTACTGGGTTGTGGAGGTCTGGTAGGTAGCCGCTCCGCGTAAAATACTGGTATTCAGCTAAATCCGGTTTGACTGGAAGCCGACCCCAATATAGTTGGGAAAAGGCTAGGCAGATGATGATGATGACTAATATTGGTCTTTACCTATGAAATTGCCGATCTGCAGTACTGGCCATTTCAAATCAAAATATTTTTTGTTAGAATTCTAATTTCAAATTAATTTTATTTTAAAAACATGGTTTTTTTTTCCAAAAGTAGTCATTTGTTTATTGATTAGTGTTACATTTTCATCGCATTCCAATCTTTTTCGTCATCATGGATACGTTAAAAATTCGAGTAATTATGGAAAATTAATACCGTCGTGGCAGTAACGCGGCACAAGCGGCACGCAACATCAACGACGTTTACGGAGCTAACACTACAAACCAACGCACCACCTGTTATTGGTTTGCTCGCTTCCGTTCTGGAAATTTCGACCTGAAAAATGAACCTCGCGGTCGTCCGAAGACTTTGGTCGACAATGACGAATTAAAGGTGATTGTGGAAACTGATTATACACAATCTACGGCTGAATTAGCAGCAGCTTTCGACGTTAGCGTCAAAACAATATTGGTCCATTTGCGTCAAATTGGCAAGGTAAAAAAGCTTGACAAATGGGTGTCCCACGAACTCAATGATCGCCAGCGCGAAGTACGCGTCGAGACGTGACTTACACTGCTCAACAGACACACAAATGAAGGAATTTTGAACCGCATTGTTACCTGCGATGAAAAATGGATTCTGTTTGATAACTGCAAGCGCTCAGCAAGTTGGTTGGATCCTGGTGCAGCACCTAAACAATGCCCTAAACGAAAACTTACCCCTAGAAAAGTGATGGTCACTGTTTGGTGGTCTAGCGCCGGTGTGATTCATCACAGCTTCTTACCAAACGGGGTGAGCATTACTGCAGATGTGTACTGTGAAGAACTGAACACAATGATGGAGAAGCTGGCACATCTCCAACCAGCATTGGTCAATCGCTCGTCTCCGCTGCTCCTGCACGACAACGCGTGACCTCATACTGCACAGCAGACGGTCTCCAAGTTGCAAGAACTGGGGTTGGAAGCTCTCCGTCATCCGCCCTACTCACCAGACCTTGCGCCTACAGACTACTACTTTTTTCCAGAATTTGGATAACTTCTTGTCGGGAAAAAAATTCAATACCCGAGAGGCAGTACAAAATGCCTTTGAAGAATTTGTTGCCTCCCGTCCAGCTGATTTCTTTAAGAAGGGCATCAATAAACTGCCACTGCGTTGGCAAAGATGCATTGATTGCATGGGTGATTACTTCGATTAATACAAATAAAAAATACATGAAAAAAATGCGTTTACATTTTTTCATACAAAACGGCAATTTCATAGGTAAAGACCTATTACATAAAGCTGAAGAGTTTGTTTGTTTGTTTGTTTACTTGAACGCGCTAATCTCAGGAACTGCTGGTCCGATTTGAAAAATTCTTTGAGTATTGATAGCCCATTTATCGAGGAAGGCTATATATCATCACACTAAGACCAATAGGAGTGGAGCAGGAGCAGACAAACTTGCGCGGGTCAACTAACTAGTTATGTAACGTGACGAAACCATTTCTCACAAAATCACCTTTTTACTCGAAAATCGCTATTATTGAGTTACCGTTGTTTAGTTTACTGCAACCAAAAATTATTCAAACTATCCGAAAAAACACGTTAGTTTTCAGAAAACATTATTACTATACACTTGTAATTACCGTTTAGAAATACGAGCGTTTAAATTAAAATTAATTAAGACCTTTAAAAGATGGAATCAGTGGAATACCAATAGGTATATTGTTCCGCCTTGCGTTACAAACATCCAATGTTATCGAATTAAATAAATCTTTTCTTATATGTGGATGGGTTTTGTGTTTGTCTGTTTGGTTGTGGCGTTTACCAGCTGTGGATTCTCATTGAGTAATATCATAAGCTTTTTCTGTCAAGAACAGTTCAAATTATGAAAATGAATAAGATCTTTTTAAAACATTATTTAGAACCTACTTGTAAATTGCTTTTTCTCTTACTCAATAGAGAATAGTTCTTTCAGAAACAATGCAGGCCCCTTATTTCGAACGGTTAGCGTTACCCCCTTTTATAAGTACACAGGAGATAGGTACACAATTAGTGCATCTATCTTTATCTACATTACAATAAAACCTCAACCTCACATCACTGTTAATTTTACGCCTTCTTAAATTTGCAGTGGCCAATTTAAAAGTCGTCGTTAAACAAATTGAAATTATGTTGGGCCTAAAACTCATTGTTCATGTATCATCAATCTAATTTTATTCACTGTATAAAAAAGAAACCATTTTAGATGACCCACAAATAATTTCCCTTATCCAAGCAACACCACAGAACATCACTATAGCAAGATAAAAATAAAACAAGCTCAAGCTCACTATCTCGGTGCCTGAGCTTAGCGCGGCCAATTAGTTTATTGGGCGACACATGTCCTTCCCAGAACGTGGCGATAACATCATCACAGGAATAACGCACACTGGACTGAACATACCAGTGAGTGAACGAATGAATGAATGAGATCCACTGACCATACTCAAGAGATTTATTCAGAACTAGTTGACCCGCGCAACTTCGTATGCGTCACAATTTTCTTTACTGCTCCGCTCCTATTGGTCTTAGCGTGATGATATAGCCTATAGCCTTCCTCGATAAATGGGCTAACAAACACTGAAATAATTTTTCAAATCTGACAAGTAGTTCCTGAGATTAGAGCGTTCGAGTAAACAAACAAACTCTTCAGCTTTATATATTAGTATAGACTAGTTGACCCGCGCAACTTCGTCTGCGTCACAATTTTCATTACTGCTCCGCTCCTATTAGTCTTAGCGTGATAATAAAGCCTATACAATACCAAGCCATTCACTCACTCACTCTTCCCAGTGTCCGTCTATCCTAACCCGAACAAATCCAAAACGCGCGTTAATGTGCACGTACATATATCGCCTCAATAATATACACATCGGGCCGAAAAAACAACACCATCGCCCAATACCCAATTAATAAAAAAAACCTTTAGTTCACTCCTCTTTTTGTAATGTTTTGTTAAACAACTAAATTTGGGGTAAAAAAAACAACCACCATCTTGTTATCCGTAGTCAACTTATATTTATTTTGACAGCAGCCGTAAATTCAAAGGTTTTTGTTGGCCCAAAGATTAATCACCTATTATATTGGTAATTTTAATAGGAGAAGGTGTCGGGACCCATTTTGGGGACCCGCAGGTGTTTTATTAGCTCGATAGCATCTTAGCTTGATGACGTCAATCGGATTCCGTAGAGATTGAGATAAAAGAGGGTTTTTATGGTAATTAGTGTGTGATCGTTTAATTTTATGTTTTTAAGGAGATATTTTCACGCTGTGTTCTGGGGAAGCTGGGCTGATTTAATGATCTTCATTGTGTGTTAAATTATTTATTAATCTTTTTTTTAAACAAGCAAGAAGTATTAAAATGTTATTAGATGCTGCTACAATAAAAGTTAAATCCGCAGGAGAACCAAGATCTAAGAGAGATAAGCCCGGAGCATTGCTAATCATAAGTGGTGCATTGCTCACAGAACAGAAGGAGACCAGAGGAGTGGCGACCGCGAACCGAAAAACGCAACTTTGGAAGGCGTCCCACATGTTGATCCGAACCTGGTGAAGGCAACCATTCGGCTGACCAAAAAATCATACGACTCTTGCTGACTTTTCAAGTCTTCAATCTCTCCTAGTCTCCCCTCCATTACAACACTGTTCTACTTACAGTACTTTTCATTCTTAATTTCTATTACGTTATACAAATACCATTCATTCTTAGTTTACACTAATAATGCGACAACGCTTTTATTCGGGCCTGAAGTTTACTTATAGTCCTCATGCTACAATTTTAACATATAAAAATAAACATTAATTCAACACTCCAAATTGTAAAAATACATAGAAAAGCTATGTAACTATCCGTGTGTACGGAACCCTTACACAAACTATCCCGAATCCTTTAAACTAGCCACAACACATCACAAACATAAATATTTTAATCACCATACAAACGGTTTAGGTGTACGACACACTGAGTGCGACGCGGTTGTTGCCGCGCGATTGAGCGGTTTTAAAATCGCGAGGAGTGTTAAGATTTTACAAGGAATAGGCATATATTTTATTTGAAGCTTATGTTTCTAAATGCATCTGCACGTTTTTCTGTATTCATCATACTTCATTGAAAAAATATTAGAATGTCATGTAGACATATATCATTTATATGACATTCTATTTTCTTGGACAATACATATTTTCTTAACGGGTATAATTTAGACGGTCACCAAAAATGGATCAATGGTCACCAAATGGTTGATGGATCAATGGTCACCAAATTCTATCCAACTCAACTGTGATTGCCATAAAATGTAGGCTTGCGGTTACAAACTGGATAAAATAGGTTAGGTTAGGTTAGAATTGTGACCAAAGAGGCGGTCGAGGCGGGGGACGGAGTGTTGGCGGTGTCGTTTGACATCGCCAACGCCTTCAACTCCGTTCCCCACTCCACCATATTGGAGGCACTCCGGTACCACGGAGTGCCCCAATATTTGAGGAGCCTCCTGGCCAGTTACTTGGAGGATCGAGAGGTCCTCCTTGTGGACAAACTGGCCAGGATGCGGAGATACAGCGCGGAGTCCGGTGTTCCGCAGGGGTCAGTCTTAGGGCCCCTCCTGTGGAACATCGGCTTTGACTGGCTGTTGCGGGGAGCTCTTCTCCAGGGCACGAGTGTCATCTGCTACGCGGATGACACTCTCCTTACTGCCCGGGGGAAGAGCTTCGGGGAGGCGGCCTGTCTGGCCTCGGCTGGCGGGTCCTTGGTGGCAGGGAGGATCCGCCGCCTGGGATTGAGGGTGGCGCTGAACAAGACCGAGGCCGTGTTCTTTCACGGGCCTCGGCAGCGCTGCCCTCCAGACGCCCACATTGTGGTGGAGGGCGTCAGGGTGGGCGTCCAGGCCCAGATGAAGTATCTGGGCCTGGTGTTGGACAGCAGGTGGCGCTTCGGCCCGCACTTTAGCGGGCTGTCGACGCGCCTGCTGAGGGCTGCGGACGCCCTCTCCTGGCTCCTCCCCAACCTGGGAGGGCCCAACGCACGATGCCGGCGCCTATATGCCGGCATCCTGCGGAGCATGGCCTTGTACGGGGCCCCCATCTGGGCGGACTCCCTCCACAGGAGGGAGAACGCAACCGCCATGCGCAGGCCCCAAAGGGCCATTGCACTGCGGGTGGCGAGGGCCTACCGCTCGGTGGGCTTTTCGGCGGCGTGCGCTCTGGCGGGCACCCCTCTTTGGGAGTTGGAGGCGTGGGTGCTCGCCAGAGTGTACGAGTGGACGGCGCGGCGAAAGGCCCTGGGCGAGCGCCCCGTCGCGGAGGAGCGGGAGGCCGTGCGGCGGGAGGCGAGGGACGCCATCATCGTCCATTGGACGGACGACCTCGCCTCCGCCACCTTTGGCCGCCGAACCCTGGACGCGCTCGGGCCGGTCCTGCGAGACTGGCTCGAGCGCTCCCACGGGTTCCTCTCATTCCGTCTGGTGCAGGTGTTGTCAGGCCACGGCTGTTTCGGCAAGCACCTGCACCGGATCGGGAGGGAGGAAACCCCGGCGTGCCACGACTGCGGCGCGGCGGAGGACACGGCTCAGCACACCCTCGAGGTGTGCCCGGCTTGGTCTGAGCCGCGCCGCAGTCTAACAGCGGAGATCGGACAGGACCTCTCACTTCCCGGCGTGGTCAACGCCATGCTGGAGAGTGAGGGGTCCTGGGCAGCTGTCGCCTCTTTTTGCGAGGATGTCATCTCGCAAAAGGAGGCGGCGGAGCGCACGCGGGAGGACGACCCTCTCACTGCGCCGCTCCGTAGGCGGAGAAGAGGTCGGAGAAGACGCCGTCTTCTCCCTCCTCATGGTGGTGATGGGCGGGCGATAGGCGCGGGGGCGCCTCCGCCTGCATTGCACTCCATACCACCTCCGCCGGTCATTCCCAGCCCTCCCCCTGGGCGGGTTGTCGTCGGAGGAGGACTGGACGCTAAGGCTGCGCCGATCTCCCAGTCCTCTTCCACTACCCCTCCCGTTCCCCCGACGGGAGGGTATGCGTAATGCAATTTTTCCCAGTTTAAAAAAAATAAAAAAAAAGGTTAGAATTGTGACCAACCGCGCGCGAGCCGAGCGAGCAAAGCGAGCGGTGCCGCGGCAGCGGCCGGCGAGCGCTAGGTACTTCTCGAATATTATTTGGTGACCATTTATCCGTTTTGGTAACCGGTTAGAACTTTTTTGGTAGTAAAATAGGTACTTTTTTGGGCGGTGTTTAAACACAAGCCTTTTCTTAACACGCAAAATGATTATTTTAACGTGAATTTTTAAGCAAAACATCAATCGATTAACCTCGATATATTCTATTCTAAACAAGAAAAAAGTATTTTTAACAATTCTAAGACAAAATATCAGCACTGTAAAAACCGGGATGCAAAATCCTATCTAACCACAAGTTACAACTCGCGCATTCTGTACCCAGTGTTTCACGCCCCTTACGTCTCGAGAGACACAGCTAGACATTTCGCCGCGTGTCGCCGCGTCGCGCGTGGTGTTACCAGTGCTTCACGTAGCAGTGAAGAGCGCTTGTTAGAGAGCGAACTATTTGTTCCGGCACGAATAAACTCGATTAATGTGAACAGATACCCCGGTACGTCGGCTAAGGCGATTTATTAGACTTGACTATTTCGTGTGCAAGTTGGGAGATGAAGCGGGTTTAATATTTTGGGTCGAGAGGCTTGTGGGACTGGGACCGCGGTCTCGGACTCCACTGTTATTATGTTTGAGTAGTATTTCTTATCGGTCCCGGTCCCGAAAACCCCTCGACTTAATATTTTATGTGAACATAATCGGCAGCTACTTAGTAATATTTTATAGATGCATCATGTATTAACTTAAAACTGCTCTGATAAATTTATTGAGTGCAGTTTACAGAATTTTGAATATTTTACGTGTTGAAATAAAATATTCAAAATTTTGTAAAACGTCACCTGCATCTTCAACAGCATCTGGTTCTGTCGCCTTGTTTGACATGCCATCTTGGTTGTAATAAGATAAATCATTCTTTATTTAATTAAGAATGGGAAAATTTTATTGATGTTTTATAATTTTTAATACTGGCAAGTTTCTTTACCCGATATGGTAACGTGTTGATGGCAATTAACTTAATTGAAACCCGTCACCAAATTGACACCTGATTGCGTTAACAACACCTTAAAATCATTTCAATATTATTGATCCCCAACTAATGAAAGAGAGACGAAACAATCACCCCACAAAACGCCACCACCTGTAACTTGGACCAAACCCAGCATGCGACCATATAAGCGGCTGAGCAGTTTGTTAAACCATCCTCAAGTGAGAACTAGTATTATTGGGCCACTAATTAATTGTGTTTTATATTACGCTCGTTTAGTGGCCACAGATTTATGTATTTGATGTTCCGATGAAATATTCGATAAGGTAAGGGTGTTATTGGATTTTGTGAAGATGATTATTTTTTCTGGATAATATTTTAAAGAATCGGGAATCAATAGACGTTGGTCACAGCTGTCATTTTTAAGTTGTTGACCGTCGTTACGGGTATTTAGAAGTCCAAAAATCTGTCACTACTCTAGGGTAGTGCCATTACCCTAGAGTAGTGACAGATTTTTCAGTGAATGAACACTTAAGCAATTTGCGAACTTTAAAAAATATTTACTGTGGGTTATCACTAATGAAAGCGGCCGAAATTTGTTTTACAGTGTTAAGAATATATACAAAAAATATTTTTAGGTACGTTTTACAACATAACATTCACAGTTTTATTATAATAAGCAGTAAATAGGAAAACACCCCAAAACTCCAGTGAATGAACGGCGTTTTCTAGTAAATGAACGAAATGAAACCAGTTAATGAACAAAATTCTTCGTTTATTAATTACACTATTACAGTCTTATTATTGCAATAAATGCGGTGAAAAAATCAACATTTCTTTAAAAATCTTCAATGTCTTAATAGAAAAAATAAAAACAAAATCTTCTCAAAACAAAACCTCTAAATCTTACCTTAATTCTACAAACATTCATAGACCTCTCAGGCACGTTAAAATCTTTTATTACAAAGTAAAAACAATATTTAGCTAATACCTAATTAACTAGGTAACTAAAAACTTCTTGGTCATGTATTGTTTACAAATTTAAACTTTAATCAGTTTTCAATTTAAATAATCATAATCAGGTACAAACTAAATTCACCGAAGTACTGAAACTTTGCGTAAATAACAAGTAATCATAAGTAACTAAAATCACAATAAGTGAGTCGAAATATAAGCTAATCACAGTCTTAATTCGTTTAACTTTATTGACGTTAGGATTCCTTAGACATCCTTTTGATTATTTTACTTATTCTATATCTCTAAATGTTACATTATTAAAAGAGATCAATCCACGTCTGGAATAAGCAGGTGCACTTAATACACGTTCTATGTCTTCAAAATCTACTTCAGACACTAACAATGTTATCACATACCGCTTTTTTTCTTAGAAAATCTATCTTACATTTCTTTTCTTGATCGTTTACCATAAGGACTTTGCCTACATAGTGACGTGTTCTTTTATCAGTTTTGAATTTGGCCATAACATATTTTCCGTGAAGATCCTGAGTTGACACTGGTAAGTCATTCATTCCAATTTCATCATTTTGTTTATCTTTATTTACCGGACTAGGTGTTTGTAAGTGTTTCTCAGTTTTGTTCTGTTCTTTGCGTTTTTGTGAAAGTTTTTCTTCTCTATCCTTCTTTTTGTTTTCTTTTTCTTCCAGTTTTCTTCGTTTTTCATTCTCTTTTGCCTCTAATTTCCTTTTTTTTTCATTGATTTTGTCTTCTTCTTTTGATCTCTTTTCTTCTTGTATCTTTTCTACATAAGCTATGTATCGTTGGCCTGTTAATCCAAACGGCATGGGATTAGGTTTTTTTACTTTGGCTGCTTTTTTTTGCGAAGCGATTTCTGGGGTAATCGTTAAGCGTTCTAGTATCCAACTGCATCCGGTTCAACACGACAAGGACATGGGAGTGAAAATGGACCACAACATAGGTGAAAGAACAGGCTAGGCATTATGCTGGTGATTTGAAAGGATTGTGAATAATATATATCATAATTATAGTATGTATTAGTATGTTATTTATGTATTGTATTTTATATTTAATATGTATAGTTTTCATTTTAGCTTCTTACTGTTATACACTATGTCTACATCTCTTTTTACTCTACTCTCCTTTCGCAGTTACGCTGGAAGAGATTTCTATAGAAATAAGCATCACCTTTGTACATATATTTCTGTTTCATTCTTCTAATTAAATGTGTGTACATAAATTCTTAAATAAAATAAATATGTATCCTATGCAATATCGAATGATTTTTCTCAGATTATCCTCGTTTACCTGTACCTAGTGGGATATCTCAAGAAATGTAGCTATTTCATTCTGCCCTCCACAAAGCCAGAGATCGAAAAAAGTGGAGGGACATGAGTCTCTAGACACAGTGCCATTCTATTAGCGAATGCGACTCTCGTAATGCCAAACTATAACGATGCCTGCCCACGTCAGACTTTTTGTAAGACCGATAAATCGGGCCGATTCTTCCTTGCTAAAATGACCGATTTTTTTGTAGGACGTGTGTGTACACTATTGCTATCAGTGCGTTCCATTTTTCACCTACAAAAAAACGGTCGCCGATATTGGACGCGGGCGGGCAACCTAAAGGATTGATCACATAACATTTCGACAGCGTTTGTCGATCCCATACCATGTTTTGTCAATCGGGTTTGCCACGTTACCGCTGACAAAATGTCATATGTCTAGCGCCTATGGATAAAGAGATAATTCGGCAGAGACTCACGGAAAACGACGCGAGGAAGATCCCCTCCTATAGTCACCAGGCTATGCACAACTACGGATGAACTAGTCACAGCCGGTTTCTGAATTGAGTATTTAAAGTTAGGAGCATGACAAACGCCACTTTAAAGTTGAAGCTTCAAAAATTTGATAAAAACAAGAACTAATTCTACAACATATTTCCTGCGGTTGACTCGCTTGGTAGTCTGTTGAATGTATGTTGTATTTTAAAATGGTTTGTATGTGAATCTATACTAATATATAAAGCTGAAGAGTTTGTTTGTTTGTTTGCTTGAACGCGCTAATCTCAGGAAATACTGGTCCGATTTGAAAAATTATTTCAGTGTTTGATAGCCCATTTATCGAGGAAGGTTACAGGCTATATCATCACGCTAAGACCAATAGGAGCGGAGCAGTAACGAAAATTGTGACGCAAACGAAGTTGCGCGGGTCAACTAGTGAGTATATAAAACAAGACAATTATTATGTACTTCCCTATAGTGTTTTAATGAGTGTCTCGCATTTGTCCTCAAACTCAGCTAGTTGAAAGCGGCAATGTGGTCAGTGATGGCGCATGCTTGCCTAGAAGCACCCTTCTCACTCTTAACTTTTTTTTACTATTGATAGACACGCGTTTGACCACTATTTCACCTGATGGTAAGTGATGATGTATTCAAAGATGGAGCACGCTTGCCTAGATGTAACCTATTATATGTATCAGGAAACACAGACTCCGGCAGGGAATTCTTTTCCTTAGTTGTACGCACTATGAATGTGTTCCCAAAACGTTTTGTGCGTGTGGGTGGGATGTCCACCATGTACCGGTGGATCGCCGTTCGTCTTTTGGTCCGATGATGGAACGGGCTTGGCGGAATTAAATTATGCAATTCCGTCGCACATTCCCCAAAATGCAACCGGTAGAAAACCTACGTACGGATCAGTAATTAAATCTCTAGTTCGACAATATCTGACTAAATCATCACCTTCTCTACCTACCCCACTTCCCTAACCCCCACACCACATTCTTGCACGTCGCTCGATCGTCGAACAAATCTCGTCGCGGGCTAGCTTCGCCATCATTATGCGTCGGCCACAAAAACGCGTCCGAAGCGACATGGAATCGCGACACTCATAAATAAATACATATCAGTGAGCTTGGTGCAGGGGAGGAGCGGGCGGTGGGTGCTGTGGTCTAAACTGGCAGGTTAGTAGTTCATTGATTGCTATAATTAAGCGAGAGACACACGGGGCCTACGTACGCAACGTAAGCAACGCTTTTGTATCGTATCGTATGTTGCGTTACATTTGATAAGTGTCTCTATATTTTTAATACAAAATCAATGGTCCAAATATCATGCGTTGCATACGTGGGACCAGTTTGTCTCTAGCTTAAGTGTTAAAGGTATAGACGAAAGGCTTGGATGAGTTGGTAGATAAATATCTTGATGTTTCGATCGTCACAGCACGTTTGAGAGTAGTTTTTCATGTGATGAGAACTGCTGTAAGTTTTGCCAGTCGGCATCGTTGGGAGCTAGGTTCTGACAGACTATCAGCCCAACGATCCATACATTATCATCCAAGCACCTCTATTGGAATTCCAATACTGATTATAATGTACACCATTAAAGTTACAGAAGAGATAGATGAAGAAAACATTACATAGAGCGACGGGTAGCCCTAGCGCGAGAGGCGATATTTTACAGATATCCTTAGAATCGATTTAAAGAGAAGGAGAGACTGTAATGCAGACAGTCTCAGGTGTACTGGTGATTTGCTTTAAACTGGTGTTGATAACACAGCATAACTCCGCCAGGTCATCCAGAAAGTATAACAATAAGGGTCACACACTAAAAGATCCTTCATGATTGATGAGCTAGTGATTTTAAGAATACGAGTACACCCAACAAGCCATCTTCTTAAACTGACCTACCTATATCCCGTCACAAGCTATTCTCCTCAACCCCTTCGCTTCCCGCTGCCTCCTACACCGTACCCCAACATAAAAGACGAACACCGCGCGATCCCCATGCATGAGGCACCATGAAAAACCCGTGAAACTCACGTAATGGCTGCAGAACATTTGTACCATTATACCAGAGAATACTTTAGAGGACTTCTTATAGTATTGCGGATTTATATCGCTCCGCCGACAATGGCTTTTTGTTTGACGGAGGTGATTCTCAAATTGTCCGGTTTTAATGTTTAATTTATGATGTCATTTGTTAAATCTGTTGTTGTAGTAGGTTTTTTTTGGGTGGAGAAAGTGTTGTTTTTGTAGTTTTTCGCTGATATTAGTGTAAATTAGAAACAACACAACAACAACAGGATATAGACAAAGTGAATTCTATCAACACAAATGGTTGTAGAAAAGGCAACTTTTAAGGTTTGTACCACATTTCATTATTGTAGTAATTGGCAATTCCTTCCATTGATGTGTTAATCGTTACAGCTGATTGTACGAGGTTTTGTCTAGAGCTTCTTGTATTTGGTTCACCGACCTGGACTACGACTGGCTCTTCTGTTATGGGATAAACCTGCCACATAAATTTCTAACGCCTGCAACTCCTAAAAGCAACCAACAGTGGCAACCACCAGAAAAACGCTAAGTGATTCGAGATTCGATAAGCCCAGTAGAAAAGCACCAAGCATTGAAATAAGGCTCAATCATCTGCATAGCATTTTCCCGGCTTTTTAAGAGTCGGCTTCTAGTCAATATCTACCTACCTATATTATACATGAAATAACAACTGAATCAAATCAATTACCTACTACTAGCTTCTGCTACCGACTTCGCCCGTGTGATCCCTAGGGAACATATGTCCGGGATGTGCATACCCTATATGTTCCAGACTATAATCTACCGCTGTGCCAAATTTAATGAAGATCCTTTCAGGCGCTCTGACGTGAATGGGTAACAAACATTCATCCATCCTCACAAACTTTTGCATTTATAACATATGTTGTAGGAATTAGTTTTAGTATGAAAATCGGTTAGATAATGATAGTATTGATGATGCTTCAGAAACTGAGGTTTACTTGGTTCGTGCCATGCCTTAAATACAGGTTAAATCTCCTGGGCGGCAAACGTAGCGTATCCTTGGATTCTATTTATTTTAACTCCTTTTTATTTTATTTAGTTTTGTGTTGATGTACCCAATTAGGTTTAGTTTAAATGCGTAGTTAGTTGTGTATTTATGTTACACTAGTTGACCCGCGCAACTTCGTCTGCTCCGCTCCTATTTGTCTTAGCGTCATGATATTTAGCCTTCCTCGATAAATGAGCTATCTAACACTGAAATATTTTTTTCAAATCGGGCCAGTAGTTCCTGAGATAAGCGCATTCAAGCAAACAAACTCTTCAACTTTATATATTAGTATAAATTCGTATATTATGGGTTTCCTAAAATTATTATCTTTACAGCGCTCTTAAAATCCTCCGATGGATTCTTTCACAAAAAGCTGTATTAAACTTTACAGGAGGTTGAAGCTTTTTCATCTAAATTTTTACCCGTCTGTCTTGGCTGTATCATATACTAGCACCTCGTCCGTAAGTTCGTCTGCTCAGATTTAATACAGTAAATTTTCTCCCTTTTCACCTTTTGAAGGTTGAATTTCTAAGTGCGCACCTACATTATATAAAGCGAGTCTTCAGCAAAATTTCATGTACCTTGTCCTGGTAGTTTGGGCTGTGCGTTGGAGTCAACCACTCAGTTTCAATATCATATAAAGGTATATAGAAATATCGTATGTAAGCACTATAGTCATCATTGTGTAGACATCAGAGACTCACACATCACAGTCCATCACAAACAATTCACGCCGAAGTCTTTCTTTGATCGCAGCGAAAATTCCTCTCGATGTGCGAATCACTTCATTAGGTCCCAGTTTTTTGTCACCAAATGCCCCAGACGGCCCAGACGGCCTGGCTACAGTTTTATTATGTTGTCAACTTGATGTAACGGTACTACCAACCGTTTTTTTTTCTTGAATTTAATTAGGAAGGGAAAGTTCAAATTATTGGTGAGGTTGGATGTTTATTTTGGTTTGGGATTTGCTTTAATGGGTGTAACAGTTAAGTTACAAGGTTTTTTTTTTATTTTTATGCGTTCTGTTGGACCCCACCTGATGGAAAACCCTCACCACGCCACGAATAGTTCCCGATTTCATTTACCACGACTCATTTAACATAATGCCTTTATTACCCAAAGGGAATAGGAAGCGTTTGGTAACGTCACATTTTGCTATTGGTGCTTCAAATGCCATGGAATGACTATGCAAGGGATTTAAGATGCTTCTAACAGAGATTTCCTTTATTTAGCACCAATTTTCCAACCGTCAGATACACTTGTAGAGGGTATAACGTGGTTCGAAAGCTTTTGTGTAAGAAATATGTCCCAATTGTATTGTTCAGTGAAAAGTTGAAAAATTTGCCCTAATTGAAAAATATTACTAAACCGTTCGAACACCCGACTTCAGTTCTACTCAAATTAAAATGGGTACTTGTACTACGGCCTATACCTAAGGATATTCATCTGCCTAGCCTTTTCCCAACTATATTGGGGTCGGCTTCCAGTCAAACCGGATTCAGCGGAATACCAGTATTTTACGAGGGGTGGCTGCCTACCAGACCTCCACAACCCATTAACTGGGTTACACGGTATTTCTTGGCAAGACTGGAGTTAGATTTACTGGCTTCTGACAATCCGTAACGACTGCCAAAGTTCTACAAATGACAGCCGGGACCAACAGCTTGACGTGCTTTCCGAGGAACGGAGGAAACTCGGTATGTTAAGATGGTCACCCATCCACAGTCCAACCTTGGCAAGCGTTTCTTAACCTTGAAGATCGATCTGTGCGGCTGTTAGTCTTTAGCCACGAGCTCCTCCTACACCTAAGGATATTGATAGGACAATATCATACATTATAAGTGATACCAATTTTTTCTAAGGACGAGAAATCATAAAATCACTTCTTCTGCTCTGGGCGGAGCGGAAGAGAGTGTCAGACTCTTATTGACTAAAATCTATCTGTGTACCAAATGCCCTTTGCGTTCCAGGGCGGCGGTTTCTCCTTCGAACTAATTCTGCAACCCTGGCAGGAGGTGATACCTGCTAGTAGCTAAATTTGAAACCCCTATAGCTTATTTGTCCCACTCAGTAACCCCCACGATCATAGACAAGACAACCAAATTATTAAATCACCATAAAAATATAGACACCGTAAGAAATCACCAGCCACTCAATTTATGACTTAATCAGAATCTTGGCGAGAACAAATGACAGCCGAAGCCCATGGGGTGTCACACCCTTGTTATGAGGCCTCGCTAAACCCCATAACATGCCCCATGGGGGTTGTTCCGGTTAACCGTTACAAGCGATGGGGCGGTAAGTTTAGTTAGGGGGTGAAATAATATGGTGGCAGGTTCGATCGGAATTATAATGGTGATTTGATTTTTATTTAATGGTTTTTTGTTTTTAAAGCTTGTTTTCGTAGTTGAAGAGCTCGTGGTCAAGTAATGACAGGCGTACAGGTCGATATTCAACGTTAAGTTACGCTGGCCGAGGTCAATCCATGGATGGGTTAGATACGTTCGAGACTCCTCCTCGAACGTATTCCCAAAACGTTTTGTGCGTGTGGGTGGGATGACCACCATATACCGGTGGAGCATCGCCGTACATCTCGTGGTCCGATGATAGAACGGGCTTGGTGGATTCCGTTGCACACTCCCCAAAATGCAACCCACAGAAAACCGACAGGCCAGCATCGATGCTCAAGACTGGATTCTCATTGCCGATGATACTCTTGGCTCGTTTCTCAATATCAAGACTAAAGGGCATATCAAGCTGGTATATCTGGCAGATGCGCCCCAAGGAAGAGAGTAGTACTCCATACACGATCGAACACGCGTGCGCTTGATACAGTGTGAGCAGCTGTTCCGGCGTGAAGTACCGTCTCACCTTTGCTAGAATCTCCAACTTTTTGCAGCTACTTGAGTTTTTGTCTCTAGAAACGCTCTAGCTACATAACATCGTTTTTTTTTTGCTCCTTCCATACACATATAGCTATAGCCGATAAATTCCAAGAAACACTTTGCATTTGTTCAATTTACAATCAAGGACCTTTATTTTATTTATTACCCAACAAAAACAAAGAAAGAAAGTCCAAAATCCAATTCCTCACGTTAATCACAAACACTCGAGCCAGCAATCGGAGCACAAACCCCAATTTCGGTGCACAAACAAAATCGCGAATGAAATCTTAAAATTTTATTATGTATACACTTTTTTTTGGTCTTCAGTGTAGTTGTGTTGTGTTATTTGCCTTTACACTGGCGAGGCAAGGAATGGCCGTCAATCAACCCGCCACCGAGGCGTCCAAGGCGATTGTTTTCAAATAGGCTATGTCCCTACTTCGTATGGACAAGTATAATCGAGAGGGTTAAGGAGCTTACTCATGTGAGGTAACTGTTGTTCTCAATTTAGTATCGCAATTTTTCAACAATCCTTTAACTTTTACCTGAGGAATAAAAATGGCCGTTTAACAGCTTATGTATAGAAAATATGTCAATGTGACATATTTATTCTTCCAAAAAAAGTTACTCGACTATTTAAAAATCAGCCAGTACAAATATGTACGTATTGACAGTACATACGCACTTTTAGTAATACAAAAAATTTAATTAAGTTTCCTGATCCATACCGTAGATTCCTATTAAGCAGAATGGATAAGAAAGTACACGATAGTCACTAGGGACAGAAGTCATTGCATGATGCCACTATGGATAGGTAAGTAGATAGCATCTAGATCGTAAACCAAAGCCCCATTCCCAGTCGGGAGTCGCAGGACAATTCTCGGCCACCGTAGGCGCGGGTCTGCGGACAGCGAGCATTGGGTGGCTCGCCGTCCGATCAGAACCAGGTAGTGCTATTCTGTAACAACATTTTCGTGTCTCGACAGTGGAATCCGAGGTGAGTATAAACGTAGCACCTTTATGTTGTGTGCAATAAAGTTCACTTTGTGTGGTATCTCACTCAGGTGAAGCTCGATATCGAAATGGTTACTTACAGAATAGACTAGCTGGCCCGGGTCGGCGGCGCGCTGCGATCCCAACGCGCTTCAAGGAGATGTCAGCACGGAAGACGGGGCCCACTAGGGCCAGTGCCTGCTAGGGCTGCGGACTTCGTTCGAAAGAGGTGCCGTACCCTGGAACGCAAAGGACACTAGGAGGAACACAGATGGGTTTTAGTCAGTAAGAGTCTGACACTCCCTCCTGCTGTACTCAGAGCGGGAGGAGTCATTTGATGATTTCACATCCTAAAAAAAAAAAGCCCCATTCCCAAACAGTTCATGGACTGGAATCCTCAAGGGAAAAGGAAGCGTTGGCAGAAGCAACGAGCATCGGAATGACGTGGAGTGAAGTGAAACGTGAAGCTCAGGACCGCCGCGGTAGAGGACAATTGTGGAGGACCTCTACCAACGTCATAAGAACTAAAGTCGTTGCAGAATTTGTTCGAAAGAATCACCGCGGCTCTGGAACGCAAAAGGCATTAGGAGGAACACGAATGAGTTTTAGTCAGTAAGAGTCTGACACTCCCTTCTGCTCCGCCCAGAGCGAACATAAGGAGTCATTTGATTTCTGGCTAATCTCCAAAACGGTTGAACCGATTTTGACGGGATTTTAAGTGGCAGGTAGCTTGTGTCCTTAAAACGTTCTAAGGAAACGAACATTAAAATACAGCATTAAAATCTGGATAGCAACATACGTTTCCAATACTTTTTGGTAACCTAACTGACGGACTAAATTGTTTTTTTCAGGTAAATACCCCGTTGTCACTATAATAAGCACTTTAGACTCTGCAGCGATGCCAACACAATCATTGCACGTCGAGTCCATTGTGCAGGCTCTCTTAGGAGGTTGTAAAACGAACTCTTAACCAAATAGTGTGGCGATACGTATCGCTGACGCGCGCTGAGTTTGCGAGTCAAATGCGAAGATAGCCAGTACAGGACGAGTGGAAACATACGGGAACGTGTTGGAAACTGGCACTGTAGTAAAACGGTTATGTTCGTATTGTAATATGTAGTCCTCGTGACCGCTTTCGGCCATGGCGGCCAATCTTAAAGGAGACTAGTCATCGGCGCAGGACATATTATAGTGAACAAATGTTTGCTCTCTTATTCCAATGGGTCGGCAACCTGACACGACCGGAGAGATTTGGACCAGGACCAACGGCTTTACGTGCTTTCCGAGGCACGGGTGTCACACCACCAACTTCCAAATTCTGGGCTGTCACAGAGGAATTCCTAATGGTAAAGCTCAATAACACTTTTTTCCCGACGTGGGAATCGAACCTAGGACTTCACGCTCGATCGCCGCGTTTGCGACCGCGAGTATGTTGGAGCAGTCAGCAGGATGTGTGTTTATTATGGTAGCAACTATCTAATTAATGCGTTTGCAAAATATTAAGTTTTATATTGCTAATTTTCGTTAGAGTCAAGTGTCCCCGCCCTCCCCCATCTGCCACCACAACGATTGTTTTTGGAGACGTGAAAAAAATCATAAATAGTTAAAAATGCAAAAATATCGAAGTAGAGTTCTCGTAACTTAAAGCACTTTTCGACCGGGAAATTAATGTCAAGTTACGAAGAACCCATGGGAATCTAACAACCATGTTCCGAGAAAAATCTTTATCCAAAAGACCTATGATCTGTACATTTGATACCGCAAAAGTAATCTGAGAAACTGTTTAAAAAACATTTACGTAACCAAAAATCCATGGTTTTACTAATCACAGAACACATATCATTAATAACTCTTTGACAGAAACCCGCGTGGGAAGATATCATCAGACACTGTTAGGGTTGCCCAGCGTCCGGAAAAAGCCGGACAGGCTTTTATGGTGCATGTCCGGCTAATTAGATCGTGTCCGGCCTGACCAGCTTTTGTTAGGTTTGTAATATTTTACCAGATTTGAAATGAAAATGGCATAATAAAAAGATTGATTCGTCAAACTTTAGGTTTTATTTTGACAAGTAAATAGCTTGGATTATAATGATCCTATTAAATATAATTTTAAAGGCACACAACACTGAATAGATTAAGTTGTCCGTTTGATTCTTCAGCTTTTCGGTTCTAAGACCTGGCAACCCTTTTTTATTTATTTTTTAAGGTTGGGAAATCATCAAATAACTCCACCCGCTCTGGACGGAGCAGAAGGGAGTATCAGACTTACTGACTAAAACCCATCCGTGTTCCTCCTAGTGCCCTTTGTGTTTCAGAGCCGCGGACAAATTCCGCAACAAGACCTGGCAACCCTAGACACTGTTTAGTTATCAAATCGATGGGAAATTGATGGCGTCTACATATTAATGGTGGACTTGAGATCCGGCTGACATGCTAATGTCCATGAGAAATACGTTTAGCAGCCAATTACATAATTAAGTTTGTAAATAACATTCGCTTTATTGGTTTTGGGTTCCGTGGGTGAAGTTGAGAAAACGTTTGAAAGGAAAACTTTTAGTTTTTTTGAGTGCATACCTTTTTAAACGACCGGAGGAAGTTCTCAATTCGGTTGTATTTTGTTATGTTTGTTACCTCATACCTTGTTTTATGTAAAAGAATATACTTTTCGATTAGTCCCATTTCAATTTCATCAAAATCGGTTTAGTAGTTTGGCTTTTAAATCAAAATAACTGGAATTTGTTTACTAATATGATGATGTATTTGGTTTGTCATACAAGTAAACGAAATTGCGTATTTTGCTTTCCTGCGACTTTCCAGTGGTGTTGTTAGGTGTGGGGTACCACTAAAAAGTGAAAGATGAAAATAAAAAAAACACTACAAAGTATAAAATAAGTTTAATTCAGGAAGTCGCCGTTAAAATACGAAGAAACAACTAAAAATAAACTTCCTTATTAAAGTTATTTTAAAACGATATTCTTTGGCAATCTTAGGATCAATTTTATAATACTTTTTTCAAGCAATATTCACATTCGCATCTGAGTCGCAATCTGTGGAAAATTAAACGCGAATGTTTTTAATTGTTTTTTTTTTATTTGTGATGCGTTTGCTCTTGACTCTAGTCTATGTCAGAGATGACAGAGACAAAGTCTACGATGGAGCGAGCCTACCCAGAAGGAGCCTGTTCACTCTAACTTTGAAGAGGTTAGAGTTGTAAGCTTTTGGAAATACAGACGCAGGCAGAGAGTTCCACTCCTTTGCTGTGCGCATTATAAAAGACGTTTGGAAACGTTAGTGCGAATTGGTGGAGTAGTATTTTCTGCCTTCTTCAAGAACCACTAATTAAAAACCGGCTCGCACTTAACCATATTAATTGAATCAGAGACGCTGATATAATGATATGGTAATCACTTATAATCATTCATAATAGCGTCAATCGCAGTCATTGATTCCAATAACATAATCTTTTACTGTTGATGACTACAGATTTAGACATTCTAAATTACTTTGAATATATTATGGGGATACTGGGTTTTTGCTGTGGGTTTGCCTGCTACGTTTTAAACTGGTAGGTGGTGGTATTTTGCTATAGAGGCTTTACAATGGCAGTACAATATGTATTTTATACCTAAGTCATCATCCTAGCCTAGCCTTTTCCCAACTATATTGGGGTCGGCTTCGAGTCAAACCGGATTTAACTGAATACCAGTGTTTTACGTGGAGCGGCTGCCTACCAACCCATTAACTAGGTAACACGGTACGTCTTGGCAAGACTGGAGTCAGAGTTACTGGCTTCTGACAATCCGTAACGACTGCCAAAGATCTACAAATGACAGCCGGGACCAACGGCTTAACGTGCTTTCCGAGGCACGGAGGAAACTCGGTATATTAAAATGGTCACCCATCCACAGACCAACCTTGGCAAGCTTTGCTTAACCTTAAAGATCGACCCGTGCGGCTGTTATTATTTAGCCACGAGCTCCTCAGAGTATTTTATACCTAAGTATTTTATATTTATAACTTAAAAGGCAATGGGGCACGGGCAGGGCACATTTTTATCATAATAGGCTTGCGCTTGACTAAAATCTCAGTCTCAGCAAATGAAAAGCGATGCTGTGGTTGAAGACGGAACACGTTTGTCTAGAAATAACCTATTCACTCTTGAATCAATGACTCCCAGGTTGTAGCTATCAGGAAACACAGACTCCGGCAGAAAACTCCGCTTTGAAGTATTCCCAAAACGTTCAAACATAGCTTTCTTAACTGATGATCAATTGGGCCGAAAGGTTCTAACTAACTGGAGGATGTACCGTGTTCTGGAAGATGTTGTAAAAAAAGGCATTTTACAAATTTCGGAACCGAATCGCTCCGATTACCTTGGGGGCTACTCTCTAAGCCCGAAGTCCGTAGTTTCGGAGTTGCGTGCGTATTCTACTCCGTGTCACCTACAGACTTACGATTTGTCCCGAATCTGAACTAAGAATGAATGACAACACGCGGCTTTGGAATTTAAATAATATGTTTGTCGAGGCTTACAAGTTTACGCATTAAGTAACTATACGCAATATTGAACATGCCTTTATTAAAAGACTAGTTGACCCACGCAACTTCGTCTGCGTCACAATTTTCATTACTGCTCCGCTCCTATTGGTCTTAGCGCTTAAGGCTTGTATATTTGCCAATGACCTTGCGCATATAAACGGAGCTAACTACACCTCGGCGCGCCACTCCGCTACCCGTGTTTTTATTTGTTTATAATAAAAAAAATACATATTTTCAAAAAGTAACAAAACCAAGTTATTTTCGTTTGTATTGCACAGCAGTAGATATTTTTTTTCTTGTCTTTTGTTAAAAAATGAAGCAGTAAAATGGTTTCATCTCAATGATTCGGAGGTGATATGGTGTTTTTTTTTTCTTATTATGTGATACAAATACATACATTCTGGCTAAACCAAGTTACGTGCAATATCATGTAGATTACTGTCTATTTTTTTCAGATGTAATTTCTCAGTAAATGTCGACGAAAAACTGCTTCATCTGCACGCTATTTTTAAGCCTTTTCGAGAGAGCACCCTTAACACTGAAAGAATTTTTCAAATCGGACCAGTCGTTCCTGAGATTTAAAAGAGTGTCCGTGGAGTTTCTTGCACGTTCTTCTCCATAGAGATCTACGCTTTGGAACGTGCAAATAACTTCCATGTTTTTGACTGACCGACCTTGACGTTTCAAAAGTGCTTGTGAATGGTTTTTTTGAAATAAAATGCTTTGAATTTGAATTTGAATTTTGAATTAGCGCGTTCAAACAAACAAACAAACTCTTCAGCTTTATATATTAGTATAAGATAAGATAGCTGGGAAAAATGATGAAGCTATTTTGTTTGATAAGGGCTTTATAGACAGTAGTTTTTCTTTCTTAAGGCAACTCTCTCGAAAACAGCTTAAAATAGCGTGCAGATGAAGCAGTTCTCCGTCGGCATTAACAAAGAAATTACATCTGAAAAAATAGTCAGTAATCTACATGTCTATCGTCTAACGCTATCACGCCTTAAAACGGGGGAAGCGGAGTGGCGCGTAGTTAGCTCCGTTTGTATGCACAAGGTCATTAGCATGAATACAAGCCTTAATTTAGTCTCTTTGTCAGATGGGATGGCATTCCAATACTACCGGAGAGAGATCAGACAGATACCAGACCATCAATGCTTTTCGAAGAAACGGGCGACTGCCAAACTCCGTGCTTCTACTAAGAAATTCCTTCCTCTATTACTTTATACTTATTGACTCATTTGATCACAATATCAACCCGTGGAAAGCGAAGATGTGGTCAACAATGGATTTTTGATTTAAAGTCGTCCAGGTTGTACCTATCAGGAAACACAGACTCCAGCTGGGAATTCCTCTCCGTAGATAAAAACCCAAAAACACTTTACCCAGCTTGAAAATCGAGACCAGGACCTCATGCTCATAAGTCTATAATTTGCGGCTAGAGCAACCATGCCGTTTCGTGTCGGCCGGTGCCGTATAGTGCCGTAAAAGAATAATACCATCCCATCACTTCCCGTGGGTGTCGTAAAAGGCGACTAAGGGACTCGCCAGAGAATGGGCAGCAGCGTTCTTTGCATAACCCAACACCATACACTGCGATCGCCAACCCGCCTGCCAAGCGTAGCGGTTATGGCAAACCCCCCATCTCCGCTAGGGCCAGTGCCTGCCGGGGTGCGGAAACCGTTCGAAAGAGGCGCCGTACCCTGGAACGCAAAGGGCATTAGGAGGAACACGGATGGGTTTTAGTCAGTAAGAGTCTGACAGTGGCATCAAATGACTCCTTCCGCTCTGGGCGGAGCGGAAGGAGTCATTTGATGATTTCCCATCCTTAAAAAAAAGAAAAAAAAAAAACCATCTTGGGGGTGGTCTATGTCTAGTAGTGGACGTCTTTGGGCTGAAATGATGATGATGATGATTATGACTAGGCCACGATACCATGATGTCTCCACACCGGTCCAGTCCGCCATATTCCCCCGTATGCCATCCAAAATGTCAGGCGTGCCCATGTTAGGTGTACGCTGCAGATTTAACGACGCAGAATTTGTTGCTCCTTCTGATTGAAAGGGTATTACTATTTGATACGAGTTTTTTAAACAGATTTTTTTTTCTTGTGTACATTGTAGTGCTTCACCTGTTTTAAAGGGACTACATTAAATTATTGGTGAGGCACAAGACATTTTAGAGAATATGTAAAATACTGGTATTCAGCTTAATCCAGTTTGACTGGAAGCCGACCCCGAAAAGGTTAGGCATATGAAGAAAACACGGAACCATTATAGGATCACTCGTGTGTCTGTCTGTCACAGCCAATTTCGTGACATCTTCAACAACCATTGTCATATTTCTGCCAATTTACACAAAACCTTAATTAATAACAGACTCGTAGATAAATCCTCATGAATCACTTTGCATTGGTGAAAACCATATCAACATCCGTTCGTTACTTTTTGAGTTCGTATCATATATTCGTATCGCGTAACAGACAAACATACGCGGTAGAAGAACTTTATAAAAAGTCATAATTCAACTGTTATGACTGTTTTCTCCTCCAATATTAGACCGATTTAAGAGATATTTCACAAACTGAATAAGAAGAATATAATCGTGTCCCTATATTTTCTTTTTGACGATTTATTAATCGTATAAGCACTAAAACTTTCACAAAATGCTCAAAATTCTCCGATAAATCGCTGTCAACAGAGCCTTAGTGTACAAATTTGGCAACTATTAATCATAAAAAGAAAACATAGAGCCATAGTATATATCCTTCTTGTTCAGTTTGTGAAATATCTCTTATATCGGTCCCTGTTTTTTCTGTTCCGTGTATCGGTCCAATATTGGAGGAGAAAACAGTCGAGAACCAAACCTTGGATCATGACTTTTACATACAAAGTCTTGCCGCCAGCATTACCTCTTAAAACCTTTCCTATTCGAGGAGGGGTTTCGAAGTTGCTCTCCCCTGAAAATAGTCCCGGTATGGCTATCCCAACTACAGTCTAGTTAGTGCTCATCTACTGGGCCAAGGAGAAAGAGACTGCTCACCTGCTTTTCCTCTGTTCCTAAAAACGGCATACCGTCACATATTTACACTAACTACCCCATAGGGAACGCCCCGGGGGTTGAAGTCATAGAACAAATTAACTTACAACATCACGCCCTCCCTATTAGTTTATCTTTCTATGGGGCTATTCATTTTTGATACTCTATATTATAGATGGTATACCATATTTGATGCAATAAATAAATTAAAATGAAATGATGTCGGTTAACCGATTAATTACATTTATCAACACTTAATTTTACAAAAAAAAATAAGAGACAAAGCTATCCTGAATGAGAAACTTATCGTGATCCACAAGAAAAACAGTACACTTTTTTTCGGGTTCCTACGACGAGATATTTTTTTTTTTTTGGGACGAGCCCGCCACACATTCCCAACCACTGCAACTCCTGAAAGCCAGAATCAACAATGGCGACTACCAGAAAAACGCCGAGCCAATGAAACCCGACGAGTCCCGGAGAAACGATTCAACTGTCTTGGATCCTGCAACGAAATTAATCAGAAAAGTACAGCGGAGGAGTAGGAAAAATATATATATATTCGACGAGATATAGGAAAAGAGAAATGAGCCTATTAGCAAGTATTGATATTCGGTAATACGTCATTGATCTAGTGTCGTATGACATGTGTCCCTCTGCCCAATACCTGTGTGAATGCTATTATGATTTGATTATGACAGAGAGACGAGAGAGGAGCTCGTGGTTAAATAAGAACAGCCGCACGGGTCGATCTTGAAGGTTAAGCAACGCTTGCCAAGGTTGGTCTGTGGATGGGTGACCATCTTAACATAACGAGTTTCCTCCGTGCCTCGAAAAGCACGTTTAGCCGTTGATCCAGGCTGTCATTTGTAGATCTTTGGCAGTCGTTGCGGATTGTCAGAAGCCAGTAAATCTGACTCCAGTCTTGCCAAGATGTACCGTGCTACCCAGTTAATGGGTTGTGGAGGTCTGGTAGGCAGCCGCTCCACGTAAAACACTGGTATTCAGCTGAATCCGGTTTGACTGGAGGCCGACCCCAATGTAGTTGGGAAAAGGCTAGGCAGGTGATGATGATGATGATATGAGAGAGAGAGACGAGGAATAGCACTATCCCTTTCTCATCACGGGTACATTGTGGCACTGACACATCATAATAAAGGGCCTAAGCATAAGTTTCGAGTTCAATCCCCAAGTCTGAGAGCGTTTTTGGAGTTTTCCATTAAGTATTTCTAAGTAGCATTCTAGAGTGTCCAGAGTTTTCGTTTGAAAGTGGTTATTTATAAATTGACCCCTATTACATTAAACTTGATTGAAATGGAAGTCCATGCTTAGTCATTTGGAGGTTTTCATGCGTGATATTATGATCTCTTCTCTTCCACCTGGCGTTAATCCCGGCTATTGCCAGGGTCCGCGTGATATTATGATCTCATGGTTAATAAATATGATTTTACCATCACTGGCGCACGGAGAAGATAAACTATGAAATGTGTGAAAGTATAAAACTGGTCAAGTGAGAGTCGGACTTAAAGGAATCCGAACGAATTTCTTTGTTATTTTAACACTATAGAATTTTTATAGATTTACCTGTAATCTATGGATCTATTATCTCCATTTTTATTTAATTTTAGTTTCGGAAATAAATGGGGAATGGTCATTTTTCGTCTAATTTCTTATTATACTAAAAATTAAAAATTTACGTAACACAGAACGCACAGAATTCCATATTTGTACCAAATTTCAACAGAATCGGTCTAGTGGATCCGGAGGAAACTGGCTGTGACAGACGGACAGACAGACAGACACCCGAGTGATCCTATAAGGATACTGTTTTTTGTTCAGAATCCTAAAAATATCGAGTGAAGCCATAATCGTTACTTGTTCCTATCTGTTAAATAGTAATAAAATCGCCTGCATCCGATTGCCACACTTAATTTTAAAAGGGCATCATCACAGATTATAGTAACTACCCCGTAGGGAAGCGCCATGGGGGTTGATATTATAGATCGAATTAACTTACGTCATAACGCCCTCCCCATCTCGATGGTAATGTTATTATTATGTGGTTATAGACAAGTTATGAGTTTCGTTTTTACCCCTATGTTCGATTTTTCCCCCGTACCACGACATTAGGATATTCCAGATACGACTGTAGGATCCAAGAACCCAAATTATAAGAAACGGAAGTATGATTTTGGAGAAATCGAAAATAAAACAGTCTTTTTCGTTTCGTAAAACTGGCAAGAGCTTAATTAAATGAGGAATCACAGTACTTTTCAGTAATTTCTCGTTGTAAAATGACTTGGTATAATGAGAAATTACACATCTGATTACAGATGTTCTGATTACATTTTTTTTTTTTTTTTTTTTTTTTACTCTTGATAGGCACGCGTTTGACCACTATCTCACCTGATGGTAAGCGAGGATGTGGTCGAAGATGGAGCACGCTTGCCTAGAAATAACCTATTCACTCTTGATTTAAAGACTCCCAGGTTGTAGCTATCAGGAAACACAGACTCCGGCAGGGAATTCCACTCCTTAGCTTTGTGCGTATGGGTGGGATGTCCACCATGTACCGGTGGCGCATCGCCGTTCGTCTTGTGGTCCGATGATGGAACGGGCTTGGCGGAATTAAATTATGCAATTCCGTCGCACATTCCCCAAAATGCAACCGGTAAAAAACCGACAGGCTAGCAACTCGTCGTCGATGTTCAAGACTTTGGAGCTTCGACGCGACGAGCCTCTCATTGCCGATGATCCTCTTGGCTCGTCTCTCAATTGACTCAAGGGCATCAAGCTGGTATCTGGCAGATCCATCCCAAAGATGAGAGCAGTATTCCATACACGATCGAACTTGCGCTTGATAGAGTTTGAGCAGCTGTTCCGGCGTGAAGTACCATCTCACCTTAGCCAGAATCCCCAACTTCTTTGCAGCCACTTGAGCTTTTGCCTCTATGTAAGGGCCAAAATTGAGAGTAGATGTTAATGTAACCCCAAGAAGCTCAAGATGGTCGGTTATCGGCACGGTTTCACCGCGGAAAGATGGAGCTGGGCGGAATTGGGTCCTTTTGGCGGAAAATAGACACGCTTGGGTCTTAGCAGCATTGAACTTGACCAGATTGGCATCGCCCCAATCAGAGACCGCCTGTAGGGACACGTTCAAGCGCTCAACCATTGCCTCCCGGAGAGACCGGATCTGCGACCCACCCTCGTGCGTCGGACACGTATCTTTCAGCAACAGTGCTGTCGTCTGCATACCCAAAGGTACCGGGTTTAAGCAGATCATTAATATGCAGCAAGAACAGTGTTGCCGAAAGCACCGACCCCTGAGGAACCCCGGCATTAATATCCAGCAGTCCAGACGAGCAGCCATCTATGACCACTCGGATAGACCGATCCCTCAGGAAATCTGCGATCCAATCACACAAACCGGCGGGCAGACCGAAGGAAGGAAGCTTACTAATAAGGCCATCGTGCCAGACCCTGTCGAAGGCCTTCGAGATGTCAAGGGAGACCGCCAGTGCCTCCCCGTGCTTCTCTATGGCCTCACTCCAGATGTGAATGGCATACGCTAGAAGATCCCCAGTTGACCGATTTCGGCGAAACCCGTATTGCCGGTCACTAAGGATATCATTCGCTTCTAGGTACGCCAGGAGCTTATGATTCAGCACGCGTTCCATAGTCTTACAGAGTATGGATGTTACCGAGATGGGTCTATAATTCGACGGGTCAGCTCGACTACCCTTCTTGGGCACGGGCTGCACGTTAGCTTGCTTCCAAGCCTTCGGCACTTTTCCAGTCTCAAACGAAAGGCGAAATAGGCGTGTCAAGATCGGAGACAACTCAGGCGCACAAGTCTTCAGAACAATTGCCGGTATCCCATCGGGACCACTAGCCTTGTTCACGTCTAGGTTACGCAGTACCCTACGGACGTCCTTCTGATGAATGCGAATGTTCGACATACTCGACTCGCATTCACCAGGAGAGGCGGAGGGCGTCGCGCCACCAGGATCCAGACGTGAAGATTCCGCAAACAAAGAAGCAAACAAGTTCGCTTTCTCCTCAGCGGAGTGGGCCAGCGTCCCGTCGGGTCTCAGCAGTGGTGGTAGTGATATGTACAGCTATCTAATTCCTCATACTCTCAGACTTATTGTAAATAAAGATTACATACATAAGTATCTAATAATCAGTGCCCAGTACCTATACTCAGAAAGCACATAGGTACTTTTAAGCATCGCATTCAAATCAATTTCTCTCAACTTTATTGATACAATTCTTGTAGCTAACTAAATCAAAGACCAATACTAATCATCTGCCTAGCCTTTCCCAACTATATTGGTGTTGGCTTCCAGTCAAACTGTATTCAGCTGAATACCAGTTGTTTTACGTGGAGCGGCTGCCTACCAGACCTCCACAACCTATTAACTGGGTAAAACGGCAAAACTGGAGTCAGATTTACTGGCTTCTGACAATCCGTAACGACTGCGACTGCGAAATATCTACGAATGACAGCCTCCCGGCTGTCATTCGTAGATATTTAGTAGTGATGTTTAGTAGCGGTAATTGGATGCGTTCCTTTAAATAATTTTACTACCAAATTGTTTTTTTTTTCGGGCATTCGAAGTTTTTTTTTAATCAAATTCTGCTTTCAAGCTTTCAGAAAAGTACCAGTTTACTTTTTCTAGATTGTAAACTGATAGATGAATGAATCCCTGGAATCTTAATTTATCAAAAAATACCTGTTAGGTACATTAGAAATTAAGCGTTGTAAAGTTCAAGCTACGAACGTTTCTTGAAGAATCTCTTGATTATTATTAGGTAAAAGAGTTCTTCGGGAGTCGCAGGACGATTCCAGGCCGCCGTAGGGCCTGCGGACGGCGAGCATTGGGTGGCTCGCCGTTTGATCAGAACCAGGCCCGGGTGGACGGCGCGCTGTGTTTCACGCGTGTCTCAAAGAGCTGTCAGCGTACACTGGCCCGCTAGGGCCAATGCCTGCTGGGGCTGCAGACTTCGTTCGAAAGAGGCACCGTACCCTGGAACGCAAAGGGCATTGGGAGGAACGCGGATGGGTTATAGTCAGTAAGAGTCTGACACTCCCTTCTGCTTCACCCAAAGCGGGAGGAGTCATTTGATGATTTCCCATCATAAAAAAAAAAGGGTAAGTGCCTGCTGAGGCTGCGGACTTCGTTCGAAAGAGGTACCGCAGCCCTGGAACGCAAAGGGCACTAGGGGGAACACGGATGGGTTTTAGTCAGTAAGTCTTGCAGGACCTCTTGCTTCATCAAATGACTCCTCCCACTCGGGAGGAGTCATTTGATGATTTACCATCCTTAAAAAAAAAAGTAAATGGTAAAACAGTTCCATTACTCGAAAACCACATAACTTGGCCCTTGAGTTACCGTGGTCAAATCAATCGTTGCATATAAGCTCTAGAATATATTTGAAACTCCAAGAAAATCTGCAACTGGACGTGATTTGCTAGTCTATTCTGTAAATAACCATTTCGATATCGAGCTTCACCTGAGTGACAAAACTCACAATGTGAGCTTTATTACACACAACATAAAGGTCTTATGTTTATACGAATTTGATACTCACCTCGGATTCCGCTGTCGAGATACGAAAATGATTTTACAGAATAGCACTACTGTAGTGGCCAATATGGAAAGAACTCAATGGGTTGCGAACCCAGGGCCTCAAGTCTACTATTACAATAGTGTCAGCAGAATGGTCTATAATTGATTTCATAATTGTTGATTTTGACAAGTTTGATAATCTACTAATATAAAAGCGTCATTATGACTTTGCAATGGTCAACCACTGACACTCCATTGAAAGAAATGGCATAGAATGGTAATCTCGACAAATTAATTAAAAGTATATAAAAGAAATCTGGCATAACTTAATGTTCAAATTTAGTAGTAGTTTTTCGAAAATCATTTCTACTAACGGGTTTTATAATAATGGCAATACGAAAATGTCTATCTACCACGATTCTAATACGAGACCATTGACCGACCAGTGATCGACCATTATGAATTAGCAGATTACGAACTTTTAGCGAAATGACAATGGGATCGTGTTGGAATGACGAATTTATAAAAATAGCAGACTTGGGGCCCAGGTCGACCGCTGCAGACAACACTTTGCGAAATGGGGTTTCAAATACACACGTTGAAAGTAGCCATGCACCACTAATTTTTGGGATTTAATTACTGCCACCGATGCCGCATTCAACGTTTAGCCACCTTATCAGGGTCGGCTTCCAATCAAACCGGATTTAGCTAAATACCAGTATTTTACGCGAAGCGGCTGCCTACCAGACCTCCACAACCCATTAACTGGGTATCATGGTACTTCATGGCAAGACTGGAGTCAGATTAACTGGCTTCTGACTATCCGTAACGACTGCCAAAGATCTTCAAATGACTTCCAGGACCGACAGCTTAACGTGCTTTCCGAGACACGGAGGAAACTCGGTATGTTAAGATGGTCACCCATCCACAGACAAACCTTGGCAAGCGTCGCTTAACCTTGAAGATCGACCCGTGCGGCTGTTATTATCTAGCCACGAGCACGTTTAGCCACCTACTAGGCCCAAATAATCATCAATACTTATAAAAAAATTCCGTTACCGCCTTATTGAGTGACTGAATGACAACGTACAGCCGAAACTACCAGTCGCAGAAATCTGAAATTTGGCATAAAGCTTCCCTACATTTCGTAGGGGAGCGCTAAGAGAGGATTTCCCGAAATTCCAACGGGAATAGGAAAAAGAGGCTAAGATAAATAGGCTATTCAACACTAAAATAATTTTTCAATTCAAATCAGTAGTTCCTGAGATTAGCGCGTTCAACCAAAAAAACAAACTACTGAGCTTTATAATATTTGTAGGTATAGATAGTAAGACTATATCTACGCACTAAAGATTACTTAAGACCAGTGAAGACAAATCCATGTTATAACTACATAAACTTTATTGCCCAGCACTTCATAATATCACTCCACTTTGCTAACAACCAATAAAAATAATTAGCAAATGTTTTCTACAGCGCAATTTATCACTATTATGAAATCACTAGCAATTACTGAAGGAAAATTACTTTGAAACCTGCACACGGAAAAATTGACTCTATTCTTTTCGAAACAGACATTAAAATTCTTTGTTATGAAATACGTGGTCTTAAAACAACATGGCGAGAGAACTGACAATCGAAATGAAACTCTGAAGTTAAGAGTTACAGTTGGAAATCGTGAAATGGTGTCTTCAGTATCAGATTTTCACAGTACCAAACCTAGAGAAAGAGGCTGTTTGTGTATCTCTTTCTAGCACGCTGTGAAATATATTTCCATCTCTGTTACACGCCCTCTATTGATTTTCCCCAAGCGGATGGCACCTTTAAGAGCAGGGTATTTGCATACTGCAATTTGCTAAATCTACTGAAGAAGTTTTAGGGTTCCGTGACGTAATTTTGAGCGTAAAATCTTGAAAATCATCTCTGTTATTGTTATGACGTGTTGTCGAGATGAATTCATGAATTTCTGAAAGAATAGATGAGGATTTTGATGAAATGCATTACGTTTGACAGTTTTCATCAGGTTTAACAAGATTTTCCAAAATAAAAATACTTAATTCTAAAACCATTTTGGATGCTTTCCATTATGCGCTCAGGTAAAATCCAGACAGATCGAAATTGGGAGTCTTCAATCTCAGGTGAATAGGTTTTTCCTAGACAAGCGTGGGCCATTGTTGACCATCGGTCCCCAAAATATAAGATTGTGGTCAAACAAAGGCTAAGCTTGATATTTATTTTTTACTAGCCTTTAACCCGTTTGTTCCCGTTACCGTAAAAAAATTCCGGAAATTTCTTTTGTGCAAACCTTGTTCTGACAATAACTAACACAAGTATAAAAAACATATCCAATTCGGGTCTGTCTTTACGAAGTTGTTCACGTACATAGATTTTGGTGATTTATTTTTATTTATATAAGTAGAAGAAGATATAAATACAAAATTGTAAAGGGCGAAATATTCCAAATTAAAACCATATTAATTATAAATTGTAATCATAAGTATGATGAGTTATTTTTCTCATTTTGTGTTGTGTTGGTGTCGAATTAATGTTTTCATATAATTATTCAACGCGGCAATGCTGCCAATGGCAGTGTTCTGGGAACTTTTGCCATTGACAGCGATGTGGATTATTTTTTTGATGCCCAATGATTAATTTTGTTTTTATACGCGTTTGTACATAATTTCGTGTTAATTAGTGTATGTTAGTTAAGTATTTGTAAATTAATTAGTGTTCAAAAGTTATTAAACTGAGTAAATTATGGATTATGTAGATATGTATATTCTAAACCAACCAAAATCAGAACAGGTAGTATGATTTTCCTAATTAATGGGTATCCAAATGTAAAAATTTATAAACTGATATGATTAAAACTGACCTCTAAAATCCATAGAAGGCAATACCGAGACAAAGTACGAAAACCAAAAAAATAAGAGTATTCTAAATAAAACCAAGCTTTCAATACCAACATACCAACCAAACCATTATCATAAACATACCAATAAGACTCGCACACTATACGCAAAACGAAATAGAAAACCATGATGAAAACTCATACGAAAATGTAACCGCTACCCCTTAAACAATGAAGATACGAAACCTCCCCCATCCCCCAATTACATAACAATCGTCGCATTAAACTTTAATTGGGTGTAAAGAGCGCCCCCTTGAATGGGTGCCACCCAAAGCGTACACAAGTCCCCCTGTGCGTACACTGGTCACCCACACAGAGGATGCAGCCCTCCGATTGGTCGGCGGGGGCGAGAATATTGCGCACATGTTCGAGCTATTTGTGCTATGCAGATATGGGAGTACAGGATGTTGTGAAATTGCGATGGAAATATTGATATTTTCTCTTTGTTTGGGTAAAACTTACTGGTCTTGAAACCAAGTCGACCGGTAGAGAATGCCTTGTTGCATTCTGGGTAAGCTCGCTCCATCGTAGACTTTGTCTCTGTCATCTCTGACCTAGACTCTCTAGTCTAGGTCAGAGATGACTCTTCAAGAGCAAACCCATAACACATAAAAAGTCCGCCTATGTACCACTAAAAAAGATATAAACAGTATCTCCACTCAAATGAATACTATCCGTGACATTGCAACCATAATTATTCATTACGTATTTTACGTTGTCAAACAAACTAATCTTTGAACTTTTGTAGCCTGTTACCTTTAGACGTCTTAAAATGGCTAAAAGGATTTGAATGAAAATTATCACACGGTTTTACGTCTAAAATTAGGACATAGAGTACTTTTTATTCCAGGAGTTACTTTCGACTGACCGAAGCCACTGGCACAGAAACTAACCGGCCAGTAAATAAATCATAACAAATGAGATCTTCTATAAAGAAAATCTGACCGTACTGTTCCGTTACCTTTGCGGTCTCAAGCGTGGCTGCTGAGTTAGGGGTATAGTGTTATTAGGATTTTCCACTACGAACTTCTCTGAATCTCCGAGAACCCGGAGTCTGATCCCGGAGTTTGGTAGTTGGTGGTGTGAAAACTCCAGTGCCTCGGAAAGCCCGTAAAGTCATTGGACCTGCGTCTGATGTCTTCCCGGTCGTGGCGGTTGAAGGAAAACTCAGAAGAGGGACCAGTAAAGGACAAAATGCTCTATTGGCAAAATCGGTCTGGAAGACAATAATTATTCTACTGTAATGTCAACACGTTACTGCGCGCTCATTTCCCCTTATAATGCCTTACAAGGCAATCAAAATCTCCAAAACATATCACATATTTGCACCACCCTGTAACTCAGACGTTCGTAATGACACGTTTAACTGTATTGCACGTCTCACTCACACCGCGACCCTGTTAGAAAGGGGGAGGGGGGAGTCACACAGTGAGCGCGGAATCTAGGAGGCAGGAGACATTTCGTTAAAGTAATGCCTGTAAATGGCGTTCTGGTGGGTAGTTAATTAATTGGGTAGAATCTTTACTAATTACGGTACTGGGTCGTTATTATTGGTAATAGGACACCGCCGCTATGAATTTTCTCACAGGAAAAGCGTATGTTAGTATTTTTAAATTATACATACCCAAGAATATATAGATGTAATCTGATATTTGAAATCTTAGTAAATAACAAAGAATTTTCCGATAAACATCAAAATCTGCAAAGATGGTAGTAGTTCAGTAGTTTTCAGGATGAACTTAGGTAGCAATACGTATGATTTTTTTTTTATTGGCTCGCGTTTGACCACTATCACGCCTGATGGTAAGCAATGATCTGGTCGAAGATGGAGCATGCTTACCTAGAAGTAACCTTATCACTCTTGACTTAAAATCCCCATGTTGTAGCTATCAGAATCTTCTTTACAATATTAAATTTTAAACAATATTAAAATTTTATACACTCGTGCCCGATTCGTTGGGCGGTATTTTTCTGGTTAATATAAAGCCTATTACACTCACAAATAACGTAGCTTTCTATTGGCAAAATAATTTTCAAAATCGGTTCAGTAGAGCCAGAGATTACCCCTACAAACTCACAAACTTTACCTCTTTATAAAATTAGTATAGATTTGTAGCACAATATAGCTCTTTTTCATGCTATTTCATCGAGAAAAGATACCGCTTTTCCATCCAAGCTCAGTCCAAAAGATAATAAAAGCAAAGTAATCCTAAACGCCCCACATAAGGGAAGCTTCAGGAAATTCAGCTCCCAATCCATATTGGTGGTGGAAAGAGATAGCTCGCACGCGTTAGAGAGGGACGGAGCACTCAATCCATCGTCTTACAATACCATTTCCGGCAAGTATCACTCCTTTAGCAAATACCTCCCACTTATGTACAGGCGACGAGAAGAGGCTATGAATATATTTTACAAGCTTTTCTCGTGGATTCTCTCCTGTGGCGTAGGTACTCATCACTCAATATCTATACTAATATATAAAGTTGAAGAGTTTGTTTGTTTGTTTGTTTACTTGAACGCGCTAATCTCAGGAACTGCGGGTCCGATTTGAAAAATTATTTCAGTGTTAGATAGCCCATTTATCGAGGAAGGCTATAGGCTAGCTAGCTATGTATCATCACGCTAAGACCAATAGGAGCGGAGCAGTAATGAAAATTGTGACGCAGACGAAGTTGCGCGCGACGACTAGTATAATATAAAATTCTTCCATTACTGACTGATTGAGTGATTAACAGCCTAGCTAGACAACGCTCAGCCGAAACTACTGGACGTAGAAAGGTGAAATTTGGCATGAAGCGTCCCTACACTCCGTAGGGGAGCCCAAAGAGAGGATTTGCCGAAATTCCTTCGGGAATGGGGTATAACGGGATAAGTGTGTACGAAGTCGCGGGTAGTTTTGTTCTTAGCTACAAGAACAAAATCTTACTATGAAGGAGTAGAACCAATGGAGAAGGATGACGTATTCTAGTATCTCTGATTGTTTCCTGATCACAATATCCTCGAGTAAATAGGTTACTCAACTAGGCAAGTGTACATGAGATGAAATAAAACCATCCAAGTGAGAGTTGGACTCGCACACGAAGGGTTCCTTGCCATAATCCTTAATTTTTTATTATTTTAGCGGCAATAGAAATACACAGTCTGTGGAAATTTCAACTGTCTATCTTTTACGGTTCTTGAGATACAGCCCGCTGACAGACAGACGGTCGGACAGACGGACGGATGGACAGCGGAGGCTTAGTAATAGGGTTCCGTTGGTTACCCTTCGGTTACGGAACCCTAAAAGTATGGGTTTTTCGGAAGTTGATTTTGAGCTTTCAATGTTAGTCGAATTCAATAATAGTTTATTGGAAATATACTGAAAAACACTTCAAAAATGGTAAGCTCCAAAAACCTCTTTTTACCGCCATACCAAAAACCTTAGACATTGTTTCCCCGTCTGTACTCTATGCCCAAGGGTGGCACTTATCTCTGCAAGAGCATGGGGGCGGGTGACGACTTCGGAAGGGGGATAGGGGGTGTTATTTGTCCCCCATTACCAAACTGTTAGTATAAGCGATGCCGGGGCCATTCGTAGAGCGATGTAGGTAGGTATAGATGCTGCGTTGAGAGCAGCGAGATAATTGCGACTGATTAAATGGGAATTAGTTAGGATCATTAATTTGTTATGTTTGTATATAGATAATTATGTCAGTAAAGTGTAGGTTTCAATGTATGAAAAGCAAAATGAATGCGTAAAGAGCGAAGTAAGGAGTCTTCTGTAGTTTCCGACAAACCCCATGAGAAAAAGTGGGAGTTTATTTATATAAGTAAACTGTTAATTTATGCAAACCCATATACATTCACAGTAAAATGATTCCATAGTAAGGCTTTTATTGACAAGATTGAAGAATGAGCAATCAATTTCTTTCCGTCGAAAATTGCTTTGTTCGTCTTTATACTTACTCATACATAGATACGTTGTATTTTAGGATAATTATGGAACAATTAACTTTCTTTAATATTTGAACAAAAAAAATTCGTCAAACTATTTTTGCATCTTATAGAATTTCGAAGATATGATTGTCAAATTTGACATTCTGAATTTAGCAGTTGTTTTTTTTTTCGAGAGAATGAGGATGTAGAAAAACTCAAAAACAGAATTTGGCATAAATATGTGCAAAAAGAACTTGACGAAATTTTTTGTTCAAATAGTAAGCAAAGTTAATCTCTGTTAGTTGGTTGGTTATTTGTTTGAGGCCGCATTTAAAGGATTAAATTACAGCTTTTCTACAGGTGATATTTCACAAGTATCCTAATTATAGGAATATTGTAGGTTAGCTAATATGGATGCATTTTGACAAACAACAAGTTCAGCCCTATGAACACGAGTTCCAAATCAGTTCCTTTTTTCGCGAAACACAAAAAGCCCAGCAGTACTTAAAAACTTGTCGAACATAACCCCAAAATGAAGACTACATCACTACACGTATAATTGTGTGGAACCCAACACCGTCCGCGCCCGACATAAACCAGTAACTCGACACTCGCAATCAGGGTTTATGTGTTGAAAGCAATTTTCTAGCGACATAATAAATCCTAAAGCGATAGATTCGTCCTCTTTGGTTTGTGCTGCTTGTGACTGAAGTATCGAAGCTGTGTTAGGGCGCCTTCAAATTTATCGCAGAGGGCTCCGCGGCTGCAGCCCTGCTTTGTTGCAAAATGCCGCCCGCAGCGCTGCAGCCACGCGGCACTTTACGACAAATTTGAAGGCACAGTATTAATTATTTCTGATAATTCTTATCGCTGAATAGGATATCACGTTAATCACTTTATCTATAGAGCTTGAGTGTATTTGTGTATTGTATGCGCTGTGTAATACATAGAGCCATGCACAGATATAATCATATAGAAGAGGAGACTACTGCGAGCTTATACAATAGTTAAGATATGCAAAATACACAAATACATCGAATATAAAATCGTTGGGGGTAGTCAGAAGGTCGAAATCCTAAAAACGAGGTTTAGGAAGAGGTATCGTGTTACCCAGTAACTGAATTGAGAAGAAAACAGAAGAACTCGCATCGAAATGGCATCCGGTTATACTGGAATCTAATCAAACCCAATAATTAATCCATCCAAAGGTTGCCTTGAAAAGATCGTACTTGGTCGATATCCCGACTAGTCGTACCCAGCGCTTCTCTTCCACATTTATTATACGCACAGCTAAAGTGTGGAACTGTCTGCCAGCATCTGTTATATATATTAGTCTATGGCATCTGTGTTTCCGTCCACATATTCCGTCTGCCTTTAAATCAAGAGTGAACAGGAATCTTCTGGGCACGCTCGCTCCATCATAGACCTCATCTATCGCTTTTCATCAGGCGTGATTGTGGTCAAGAGCTAGCCCATTCCTAAATAAAAATAAAAAAGATCGCTTTTAGCGATAAGGCCGCCCATTGTGTCACCCTATGTTATATTTTCCTCATGTATCTTTTCTGTAACTTATATGGTGTATACAATAAAGAGTATTCTATTCTAATTTTATAAAACTGAATACATATTTAACGAAAGGGAGGAAGGGGTCGAAAGGTTCTGGCGTGACGACCGCATACCAGAAGACGCTGCGTTGCCGCGGCCTCTCAGTTCCACAAGAAAAACGATGGCCTGGTGAAATCTGCTGGATGCGAGATGCACAGGTCGATGTGGCGACACTTGGGGGAGGCTCTAGGTCCAGCCGTGGACATCCTTGAGATGAAATTGAATTTAATTTTTCTTAAAAAAACATCGAAACCACACAATATTTCTGAACAAAACAGTCAATATATTCCTAATACAATTTATTTCAGCGTCTAACACGCGAGACCAATATGGCGCACACTTTCGCGCCAATTCTATTCAATATGTCGGCTGGCAGTAAAAAGAAAATGGGCTAGAGAGGAAACTAATAAAAATACGATAGTCCACAATAAAATGTTTGGCGTAAAAATGTTTACTTTCAAAACTGAAATGTCTTAAGAATCATTCAAAGACCATTTTGCTATGATTTTATTTAAGTAGATACTTAATTAAGATGGGCTATATGATGGTTTGCTGCATTAGTAGCCATTTTAGTGTACCATTAAGACTGGTTCTATACTGGCACTTTACTAATAATTTTATTTATAGTTCTCCTGAAACGATGCTCAGGGATTCTTTCTTCAGCGTTGCGGAATTTGTTCGAAAGACTCACCGCGGCCCTGTACCGCGGCGGGCATTAGTCAGTAAGAGTCTGACACTCCCGTCCGCTCCGCGCAGAGCGGAAGGAGTCATTTGATGACTCCCACGCTTAAAAAAAGGAATTGTTTCTGACCGAAAAACTGAAAAAGGTTTGGACCTGATATCACGAAGTCGATAGTTTACAAAGTGACACAAATAATAAGTTCTTCCTAGGTTATGGATTAGTCGGTAGGTTCAGAAATAAGGCATTTTTTTAGACTAAATTGAGGAACTCCATTACCAACGAAACTATGAAGAAATAATAAACTAAGAAAGAAGATTACATCCTTCACATTTTTCTTTGTTAACATGTATTGTTCTTAAGTGTGGGCGAACCCGCAGGCGTTACTAGTCAACAATATAAAATACAAACAAAGACGATCCTATATTCGGCATTCGGCGCTTAAATCCGTTCGGAAACGAAACCCTCTCGATATTTTCAACGGTTCTTGAACGCATATTGCTCCCGGCGGATCGATTCCGGACGAAACGACATAAGATTTTTGCCTCCAAAAGAAACAAATTGTGGGAGCGACCATCTTTGATAGACACTTGCTATAGATGTGGGTAGGCCGCTCAAAATTGTTTGTTTAACAGAGTTTTTTAGTAAAAACTTTCAGAAAGCCTCCCAGATTGTTACAAATAACATTATTTTGCAGGGCTATTCCCTAAAAACCTTGTAGAGCTGCCATAATTTTGACAACGCGCAAATACAAGCAGGATGAGCTTTAAGGCTACCAAAAGGCCTAGCCTATGTTTTAGGCGATACAAAGACAACACAAGAATAGGTATACAGATATGGAGAAAAAGACCAGCAAAAATACAACACAGCTTGATAGACAGATCTAGAAAGCTGGCTAAAATCAAATATACTTATCTATAATCTGTTATGATTTAAGGAGGAGGAGCTCGTGGCTAAATAATAACAGCCGCACGGGTCGATGTTTAAGGTTAAGCAACGCTTGCCAAGGTTGGTCTGTGGATGGGTGACCATATTAACATAACGAGTTTCCTCCGTGCCTCGGAAAGCACGTTAAGCCGTTGGTCCCGGCTGTCATTTGTAGATCTTTGGCAGTCGTTACGGGTTGTCAGAAGCCAGTAAAATCTGACTCCAGTCTTGCCAAGAAGTACCGTGTTACCCAGTTAATGGGTTGTGGAGGTCTGGTAGGCAGCCGCTCCACGTAAAACACTGGTATTCAGCTGAATCTGGTTTGACTGGAAGCCGACCACAATATAGTTGGGAAAAGGCTAGGCAGATGGAATCTGTTATGATTTAAGATCAAAATCAAAGTAATTCGCTTCGCTGTATAGATAAAGATTTCAACTCAAGCACGTGAAGTAGCCTGACTTTACCAGCATGAACTGATTTCTTTTAATAAATCTGAATGACCGAGTCCAAGGTGGACAGATGACGTTGATGTCATCGTTGTTACAAAGGAACGTGGGGATCAACACAAGAAGCCCAGTACTAGGCTAAGCCGGGCGGTGGACCTTGACATATAAAGAAGTCCCCAATCAACTAGTTGAACTTTCAGGAAATGGATGTAACAGCCAATCAGTCTAGCAGTTCCCCAACCATGTTGGAGTTGATTTCTAGTTTAGTTGAAGGGAGCTGAGTATCAGCATTTTACATACGATGAGCGACAGTCTAAGTATCATCGTCATCATCTGCCTAGCCTTTTCCCAACTATATTGGGGTCAGCTTCCAGTCAAACCGGATTTAGCTGAATACCAGTATTTTACGCGGAGCGGCTGCCTACCAGACCTCCACAACCCAGTAACTGGGTAACACGGTACTTCATGGCAAGACTGGAGTCAGATTTACTGGCTTCTGTTTATCCGTAACGACTGCCAAAGATCTACAAATGACAGCCGGGACCAACGGCTTAACGTGCTTTCCGAGGCACGGAGGAAACTCGCTATGTTAAGATGGTCACCCATCCACAGACCAACCTTGGCAAGCGTTGCTTAACCTTAAAGATCGACCCGTGCGGCTGTTATTATTTAGCCACGAGCTCCTCTAAGAGCGACAGTCTAAGTATATGAGATTTAAAACCCAGTATTTGGGTGGCTAAAAGCTAATTCAATTCAATTATTTATCAATGTTCCCCCACAAATAACAAATTACATACAGTTATAAAGGAAACAGTTTGAAGATGGAAGACAGGAGCCCATACTAAGTAAAACCTGTACTATGGGTCACCTGGTCTCTTTATCTCGGATTTATGTTTGGATCAATAAGAAAGGTAGTAACTATAATACAGTAGGGAGCGCTCATGGCTGATGCAATCGAATTGAATTAGCTTAAGGCCTAAAAAATAATAATGAAAGGTATAGTTAGTAATTTTGTGAATATGTCGGTGGTTGTTTATTGTATGTATGTGTAGTGGTTTTTTATTTTATTTGTAATGGGTTTGCTCTTGACTCTAGTCTATGTCAGAGATGACAGAGACAAAGTCTACGATGGAGCGAGCCTACCCAGAAGGAGCCTGTTCACTCTAACTTTGAAGAGATTAAGGTTGTAAGCTTTTGGAAACACAGACGCAGTGGTTTATGTGTATGATGTAATATGAGTCGTGCTTGTGTGTATTTGAGTGTGTGTGTGTGAGTGTAATGCACAAAAGCTACCGCAATCAATCAACATCCTAACAGCTTAGCTCCTGTTTTCAAGTCCAAAGTATCCTGGTTCCGAAAACAAAAAGGTTTTCTGTATTGTTTTCACAAATCGGCCCCCGGCCTACGTTCGTTAGATTGTACGATTGAATTTGTTCCGGCATCGGCCATTTTATTCCATTTGATCACTTCGAAGCGAACCATTGTTTTGTTTTTGTTTTAAACGTATTTTTTGGACCCTTTTCGTTTCGTGTGCGAGAATAATTCGCAGGGTGAGAGATTTTGTTTCCGATACAAGTGATGCAAAAAGGTGTTTTTGTAAATTGAATTAGTTTGGTTTTGTTACTGAGGAATGATGAGAGAACCCAATAAGACTCCGATTGGGAACCTTCAGGTGCTAGACTGGCGATTGCAGCGTGGAAAGGTCCAGAGAGTAAACTGATGACCTGGAGAGTAACCCTAATATCTTCAAAGTTAGAGTGAACAGGCTCCTTCTGGGTAGGCTCGCTCCATCGTAGACTTTGTCTCTGTCATCTCTGACGTAAACTAGAGTCAAGAACAAACTCATTCTCACTGAAACAGTGCCGTCTAGTAAAAATAATGGTAACCTTAAAACCTTTTTTCCATACAATTTGACATAAAAAAAAACTGGCATTAAGCCATCAGGCTGCGAAAAGCAGACGACCACACCTTTTTTCTTCCATATGTTGACGATGCTACGAGTACGTCGCCTGCTCAGTTTCGGGAGCGAATAAATAAAGACGAGGACTAAGTAACATTCTAGTGGTGTAATACGTGAATATAAGTTTAGAGAAACGCAGTGTCTTTGTCGTGATAAGATTCTAAGTCTGCTGTTTACTGGGGAGTTTGTAGCGCCACTTTTTTTTTATTTAGGAATGGGCTTGCTCTTGACCACAATCACACCTGATGGAAAGCGATAGATGAGGTCTATGATGGAGCGAGCGTGCCTGTTCACTCTTGATTTGAAGGCAGACGGGTTATATGTGGACGGGAACACAGATGCTGGCTGAGAGTTCCACACTTTAGCTGTGCGTATAATAAATGTTGAAGAGAAGCGCTGGGTACGACTAGTCGGGATATCGACCAAGTACTTACGGATGCACTTCTTCCCAGCTAAAACACTAGGTGACGGGCGGGCGTTTTAAGGGACTCAGCAGGAATTTCAGAAAGTTCAGAAAGTGCTGGCACTCAGCCTAATTTTAATAAATGACTTTTGATTTTGACTTGACCTTAAGTGATATGGTGACGCTTGGGGAGACCTATGCCCAGAAGTGGACGACATTTGTTATGGTAATGAACGACACAGTAAGCCCTTAGATCCTCCATAACAGCCTAATGCTAGGATTAGCTTGAAATTGCTCAAAATCAGCAGCTGATAAACCATGACTAATCCTTTTTTTTTCTCAAGTGTTCCAAAACTCCGGACACCCACATTCCCGGAACCAATTTGTCCTTTAAACATAAAACCATGAGTTATGACGCAAAAACGTGTCCCTTCGTTAACTACTCTATTTGTTATATAAGTTATAATCAAGTTTGACGCAAGGGAAAGTTAAGTTAGATGGGTTTGTTAAGTGATAGAGGAGTTCATCGCCGTTTTAAATATTTAGGTGTTAATCGAGGTTTAAAGGGACTGTGTTAATTGACATTCGATTGGGCTATATTTGGAACTGTGAACGGTTCTTTAAGTCGACAAAAACGGATCGTGGAATATTCCATAATGCCCACTTGACAGATAAGGTAACTGTTTCTGTAAATTCTGTGGATAATATAGATGTCAAAGTTTCGGTCATCCGGCGGCGAAATGGAAAAACTATGTAGGTACATTGTTGCCATAGCAGGTCGCTGGACGAACCTTGCACAGGAGCGTAGGGATTGCACTTAGAAAAGAGAGGCCCATGATCAGCAGTGGGTGAAGTCGGTTGTGGATGATGATGACGATGCGGTTTAAAAGAAGAAGACAAGGTGCTCCGATCCTAAATAAAATGAAATAGGTACTGTCATGTCCCTATTACCGTGTTACCCAGGTAATAGGTTGTGGAGGTCTGGTAGGCAGCCGCTCCACGTAAAATAATGGTATTCGGCTAAATCCGGTTTGACTGGAAGCCGACCCCAATATAGTTAGGAAAAGGCTAGGCAGATTAGACGATGACTGTCATGCACCTTTTTCGTTGAATTGACCAGTCGATAAAGCTTTATAAGGTTAAATGAAAAAATATAGAATAGGATTAAAAAAATAAATAAAGCGATGTAAAACTGTATTTGTATTATAATGACAGAGATGTATTAGCTTTGATCTGATCGAACCCGGCCTTTGTTTAATTTACTCTTAGTTTCCAATGATGCTGCAGTGGTAATTACGAGGGGGCGTTTTTAAGTTAGCGGAATGGAGGGCAAGGAGTGAAAATAAAAATACTAAATTATTTTTCTTTTTCAATATATTCACCTGCTACCCTAATACATTTTTCAGATCTTTCAATTAGCTTCATAAAAAAATGTTTTGTCTTTGTCCGAAAAATAAGCTGAAACCGCGTCCTTCTTCATCAGTTGCAAATTTCTTTCCACGAAGTTCTTTTTTCAGATTTGGAAAGAGGTAATAATCACTGGGAGCCAGGTCTGGGCTGTAGGGTGGATGGTCTAAAATATCGAAGCCCACCTTATGCAGGGCAGCCAACGCAACACGGCTCTTGTGAACAGGCGCGTTGTCGTGAAGAAGAAGGACACCTTTGGTCAATTTTCCCCTCCTTTTTTCTTTAATTCTTTCTTTCAACCTCTCGAGGATAGAAGCATAGTATTCTCCGGTTATAGAAACGCCTTTATCTTTACAATCGGTCAACAGAATCGTACCTGCAGCATCACAGTATCTACCTAAAATGGCAAGAGAATGATGATGATGAATAAGGAATAGAATAAACGATTGCATTGGAATTAAGATGATTAATTTTTGTGGGTACCGAAGTCATATTTTTTGTTCAATAATAGTCATAGATCGACTAGTTCTTGTGCCCATAATTTCTTCAGCTCTCACAAATTTTCCGCTAAATATGGTTCAATAAATCTAAACGCAAAAACTAGGCTCACTAATTTATGTTAACTTTGCCCCATTTAAAAACAAAAACATCAAAATTTCCGCTAAATTGACAGCTGTTTTCGCACGGGTGGTCGCTTTCACAGATAATCCTTATAATCCGGCCTGTTTAGATAAGTAATGAACGCAACTTATCTTAAAATCGTTAACATGTGTTTTTAGAAACACTGGTAAGCTTGCAATGTGATATTTTAATCTCAGTTTAGAATCTAACATGAATTATGTCTGACGGAAAGCTCTTTACGATTTTTATAACCGTCTTGAGTTGAATTTGTGTTGAGTAGGTACCTACTACGACATCTGTTTTCAAAACCAAATTCATGTTTGCATTTCTAGGAAATTAATTTGTTGCTAGATCTCCTAACCGATTTTAAACCAAACGATGCTAGATAAGCAGATGCTTCGTTTAAATATCATCACATTATCAACAAGACCCATAAAGTTAACAAAAACAAACGTTAAAATATCCGCCCTTATCGTTAAATCCAAATAAATATCATTCAAAGCCCAAATTAGTTTGAAAAAGGCGCTCATTTACGTAAAACTATTTCTGTTACCGAGAAAACATTAAACTTGACAGAATGATAACGCGAAACAATAATTGTTATAATGACAGAATCCAACCGAATTGTCTCTGATGGATCGGTGAACGCATCCGAAAGTGTAGAAAAAAAAAGTTCAAAATTCAAAAAAAGAACCGACGATTGTTAAGAGACACGCTTGAGTTTTTGTGTTGCCCTATTTTTGAACAGTTTGGGGAAAACAGTTTTTTATATCGGTTTGTGTTGACGTGTGTAAATGTGTAAAAAGTAACGGGATAGGGACGAAATGTGTAGAATGTGTGTATTGTCGCGCCTGGTTAGGATGTCAAGAGGAATGAGCGGATGTCCTCGTTGAGGACGCGTATTTATAACAATGTTCTTTTAATTTCTGCAGTTGCTAAAGGTGTACCTTGAAATGAGCAAATAGTTGGTATAATAGTTGCCAAGTTCATGCAAATTATAACAATAGTTTTTTTTATCATCTAGCCACAAATATGCTGAGGAAATAAGAGCCTTTTTAGGGTTCCGTACATAAAGGGTAACCAACGGACAATACGAGACCCCTTGACATGGCTGACGTCAGTTTTTCTGGTTTAAACGTAGCGAATGTCAATGATGTTCAAACAGGGAATACAATATGCATGAAAAAAATATTTATTGTCTATACAGTTTATCTAAAAATATACAAAAATATAATACTAATAGTGAAAATAGAAACAAAATTACTCGAAAAACAAACGCGAAATAATTATTTGGTGATAGTGGCCTTTAAAAAGTAAAAAAAATAATTAATCAAATATGTCTATCCCTCTCGCGAAAAAGCTGTTTTCTATGGCAGCTGTATAGGCGCCATGGACTTATACGTCAAAGTTCATATCGGACTTCTCTTTCTAATTGTAATCTTTGAAGCTTTATTTTTTACTTCATCGCTGATGAAGGTATTTAAAAAATACCTTCATGATTTTTAACTAGAGCTAATAAGTGTTTCATTTTGCAATTAAAAAAATCGCATGCATATTCCCTATTTCCCTTCTCTTTTTTTCTTTTTCAAATAATTACCCTCAGGCAGCATTTAATTAAAGTTTGGTAATTTTATAGTAGCACTAGTTGATCCACGCAACTTCGTCTGCTCCTCTCCTATTGGTCTTAGCGTGATGATATATAGCCTATAACCTCGATACCTAAATGAGCTATCTAATACTGAAAGAATTTTTCAAATCGTACCAGCAGTTCCTGAGATTAGCGCGTTCAAGCAAGCAAACAAACAAACAAACAAACTCTTCAGCTTTATTTATTAGTATAGATTAAAATAGATTTAGCACAAACGTACCTACCTACCTAACACATAAGATTTTCGAATTCGATAACCGATACAACAAAAGTATTTCTTTAAAAAACTGAATAGGTACCACAATGAATCACAAATCGGAATGTATCAGATATAATAGTAACAAACATACGAACGTGATTTACACAATGTTCTTTCACTTACCTCATGTTTACTGCGCGTCATTGCCACACTACATCAAATTATTACTCGAAATAAATCTAAATGGGTTAGGACTTGTAGTTCAGGAGCCAGGCTAACTTCCAGTCATGTTTATTTTACTAAATAAAACTTAATTTAGCGCCCTAAAATCGCAAGACAGGAAGAGTGAATAGGTTATTTCTAGGCAAGGGTGCTACATCTTCGACCACATCATCGCCTTACCATTAGGTGAGATAGTGGCCAAACGCGTGCCAATCTTTAGTAAAAAAAAAAAACACGAAGGGTTCCGTACCATAAACCTCAATTTTTATTATTTGTTGTTATAGCGGCATTAGAAATATACATTCTGTGAAAAATTCAACTGTTTACCTTTTTACGATTCTTGAGATATAGTCCGCTGACAGACAGACGGACGGACGGACGGACAGCGGAGGCTTAGTAATAGTGTTCCGTTGGTTACCCTTTGGGTGCGAAACCTTAAAAATGTAATTAGTCTGTTAGATAGACTTCCACAAAATATTGCACACGTATTTTTTTGCTTTATCAAATCTAACATGAAAGATCGGGAGTACAGTATCGTCATTACATGATAAAAAGAATTCGTGTCCAATGTTTTTAGGAATCTATCTCACTGATCGTTTTTTTTTAGTATTGGCAAGAAGTGGCACAAAACCGGAAAAAGAACCACCGTTCCAAGGTATTCTAGCTTCAACTTAGCAAAGGCAAAGTTTAAGGTAGAATACCTACCAGATACAACCTAATTTAGTTTTCAAGGCAAAACTTGCCGAAGTCCGTGGATAGCTGACCATTCATAGACTCCTCCATACCTCGGTAGCCACGTTAAGCCGTTGGTCTCGGCTGTCATTTGTAGATCTTTGGCAGTCGTTACGGATTGTCAGAAGCCAGTAAATCTGACACCAGTCTTGCCAAGAACTGGCGTATTACCCAGTTAATGGGTTGTGGAGGTTTGGTAGGCAGCCGCTCCACGTAAAGTACTGGTATTCAGCTGAATCCGGTTAGACTGGGAGCCGGCCCCAATATAGTTGGGTAAAGGCTAGCCTAGGTAGATGATGATGCAAGCTGGAGTTCAGCTGTTTCTTATTGAACTCGCCAACCAAAACATAGTTGGTTTGTTCCAGCTCGGCAGGTGACGGTACTGATGGTGATTATTTTGTTTTATTTTTGGTGTTTTTTTTTGGTGTTGAACATTGATAGACTGATCTGTACTATTACATAATTATTATAAAGCTGAAGACTTTTTTTGTTTGTTGTCGTAGTGTGGGACGCCCTGCAGCACGATGGATCGATGATTCCAAGAAGGCGGCAACGGATGGACGCGGGCTGCGTAGGATCGGGATGGTTGGCGCTCACGTGGTTAAGCTTACGTTCAGTAGAGGACGGCAATTTAGAAAAGGAAGACTGAAAGTCGCACCGGTGCCTAAAAAGTTTATAAAAGCGAGAAAAACCAAGGAAACGATTGATGGATTATGAGAAAGATGGTAACTATGACTAGAAAGGAGGTGAGAGGTGAACACTGTGTTGACGTTGATGACTAAAACGTTTATTACACTTTTCAATTTGTAGGAAATCTAATTAGGGAATTGATTAGTCAGTTAGATACCGATTTGGTGCGATTGGAACTTGGAAGGTCCCGACCGCACTAAATCCTGAATTGTGTTCCTAATTAGATTTTCTACAAATTTAATAGTGTAATAAACGCTTTACAGAGAAGAAGAAAGTCGTTGATGTCTTCCCAGATTAATTATATTTTTTGCATGTCTAGCTCCCAAACTATAACGCATATCATAACAGCACTAAAATATGATTATAAAAAAGCAATAAACGGGGAACCAAACTAAAATTAAGTGCATTAGTTTATTAGTCAGTTCGGTACTAGCGAGAACAAAAGTTTTAGAATCGCTTTCACATAAAAAAGAAGTTATATAGAAGAAAGGATTAATAACTGGTGTTGAGTAATTAGTAATTTTAAATATATGTATATTGTTCATTATTGTATTTGAATAATTGTCAATTGCTTTAAATTCTCTTTATTGCACCTACCAGTACGACTACTACGATTCTCTGCATCACCCAAAGGTTGACTGGTAGAGTATTCTATTCTATGGCATTAAGTCCGCCTCTGTATACTTGTTTGCTGGAAGTGTTAAATAAATAAATAATTTTATTTCATTAAATTGAGCACTGCCTGTTCGACAAGTTTTTGGGTTTTGGGTTCAATTCCTGTTTCAAGCAAAGTTATATGCGGTTTTTCCAGTTGAACTTTTCCAGTAGTGTTCTGAGTCTGGATGTGTTCACTCGTCCCCTATTAATTGTGACTTAAACATACTAGAAAATAATGTCGATTTACTCTAGAATACTCTCCAAAGATTTGTGAGAGGTTAACTTATCGTTTGGGGAATAAAAGCGTAAATCGTAATTCTATTAAAAAGTAGCTTTTGCCCGTGGCTTCACTCGCTTTAGAATATCCTATAACCGTCTCCTGGGTTCCATCTAACTCTGTACCAAAATTCATCAAGGCGAATTAAGCGTAAAAGCGTAACAAACCAATTTACTTTTGCAATAAAATTATAATATAAGGTAGTTAGAAAAATCATAAATACCCATTGAATGCCTACCTATCATTAAACGCATGGCTGCATTGATTCCTAGATTTTAATTTGCAAGTCTAATTAATTATAGTGTACGATCGCTTCTTTCAACGCAAACGAACTAATTGCATTTTAAATAGCTTCTTTTGTTTGTTATCTGTTATTAGATCGGTTGCTAGTTGCGCGCAGACACTAATTCATGGTTTAATAAAGACCAAGGTAACACTGTAGGTAAGTAATTAAAATAAGTTAGGAAAACACTGGTATTTTTGCTCTGGAATAAAACTTAGGGGAAAAAACATCTTTATATACCTACATTATACATAGTTTTGGGAAACTCACCATCTGCCTATCCTTTTCCCAACTATATTGGGGTCGGCTTCCAGTCAAGCCACATTTAGCTGAATGCCAGTACTTTACGTGGAGCGGCTGCCTACCAGACCTCCACAACCATTAACTGGGTAACACGGTACTTCATGGCAAGACTGGAGTCAGATTTACTGGCTTCTGACTTTGCGTAACGACTGCTAAAGATCTTCAAATGACAGCGGGGACGGCTTAACGTGCTTTCCGAGGCGCAGAGGAAACTCGGTATGTTAAGATGGTCACCCATCCACAGACCAACCTTGGCCAGCGTTGCTTAATCTTGAAGATCGACCCGTGCGGCTGTTAATATCGAGTTTCCATAAACTGTACCTACCTATAAAAATGTTTACAACTAATTAAACAAAAGTGACTTTATTCTTTTACATCGTTTATTAGATTAGCCTGAAACATTTTTAATTTAATAAATAATTTCGAAAAAAAAATATCTACAAAAAATTATGAAAAAAAAATCTTAAAACTTGTCTTCCCGCCTCGCCAGTACATCTGTCAACACGACAGATAAGTGCGCGAAGCCGCGACGAGAGTATGTTCGGATACATTAGCGAAACGTAATATAAAATAGATGCGTTCATATTAACTGAGCTATTGTCGAAGTGAAGGCGCGAACGGATTGCTTGACGGGTGGGTTGCCAGGACTTAAAATTCTGAGATATTATTCTGATCCTGGTCTAAAATAAAAAAAATATACCTTCTGTCTAGCTAAAAGTATGACTGCCATATTTTCGAAGGCGCGACTGCTCAGTATTGGGTTCAAGGCTCAGTAAGTACCTAGATGGGTATTTATTTAATGGGAATTACAGGAGCTCCACGGATTTTGGCTCTGAAAGTACGTAAAGCCGTTAGGTCTGCACCTGATCTATCCCTGATCATATCGAATTTCCCTTGGTCTATCTATGACTGAATGAAAAGAGGGAGTGCATGTTTGCGCACACACTTAAACAAGTAAACTAGGTACTTTTACTTACAGCTCTATCATTGGCCTCGTCCTGGATGGTATAGACACCAGCACATCAAGGTACCCAAAACTATCGAATTTTCCTAATCAACATTGAACCTAACGCTTTAACGATAAAGTAATAGAGACGACGCATATCCTGTGAAGTGGATCTACACTGGCACTGGTTTTAGACTGGGTAGAGAATTCCCCATTTGGCCACATTATTTCTACAGCCGCCGACCTGGATCCGTAATCGCAAATTGAAACCGAAGACTTAAAAAGGAGTGTATCTAAGTCTATTCGTATAAGCAACTGTAATAAAAAAATATGTTACACCTTTATTTCGTTATTTCTATTAAAAAACTGGCAACCCCACATAATTTGAAAATATGGCGCGAACAGATTGCCCGATGACAGCTTTATAGTCCACCATTTTGGAGTCCATTTAGTAAATGCAGATAAATATTTATCGGCCCAATAACATGCGTTATGCTGATGACTAGAGTTTATTTTTGTTGCTGAGAGCTCTCTGAGAATCGGATGTTTGTCCATAAATATGATTGTGATAGACATTTTTGAGAGCAGTTAATCTTAAAACAATGATGATGACTGGGAACCGAAAATATGCTTTTATAGGTATGACATTCGTAGTCTTTCTTATTTTTTTTAATAAAGTTTTTACACATTGTGTAGAGCGATTTGGTTGAATTACCTACGTAAAAATAAATAAATACCTACTTAAGCATAATTTTAGTGATTATTTGCTACTAGGTACAATTAAACGATATATCTACTTACTTCAACTAGGTGAACAGATAGGGTGCGAATGCCACTTTTTAAATGATTTAGATTTCACGGACATAAAAAACTTTCGTTATAAAAGGTATAAAATATGTATTTTAAACAAAATCCCCTTTTCCTATCGACAGTTGCAATTACGTTTATGGCTTATTATTAATTTATGTACTTATTGAATACTCGTATTTATTACATTCACATCATTTCTTATGAACTACTTACGGTTTATTTTGGTTTTAATTTCACTAATAAGTAGTAATTATTAATGTTTTAGGGAGAAATTTACTGTTCATTCTGCGCATTTTTTTTTAGTTTTTATGGATTTGAATGCGATTTTTTTACGGATTTTCCAATCTTATTTCAATTTTCTGAGGTCAATACGAACTAACAGCCTCACTGGATCCTATATATTTCATTTAAAAAAGAGCCACTTTTTTAAATGAAATATATCCTTGAGGCTCTACCGGTTAGGAATATTATAATAATATTTTTCATTTCATTTGCTTAGTAAGTACAGTAGCTCGAAAACGTGCCGTCGCGCATTTCATGAGAAACTTCCTTCGGAATTTTGGTTTTTTAGGTTTGCTTACCCAAAGGGTATCCAACGGAACCCTATTACTAAGCCTCCGTTGTCGGTCCGTCCGTCTGTCTGTCAGCGGGCTGTATCTCAAGAACCGTAATAGGTAGAGAGATGAAATTTTCACAGATTGTATATTTCTATTGCCGCTATAATAACAAATAATAAAAGTAAAGGTTTATGGTACCTACGGAACCCTTCGTGTGCGAGTCCGACTCGCACTTGGCAGATTTTTACAAATTGATAAGAGAAAAATGCGAAAAGTGAGGCCGCTACGAAGTATACTAATAACTCTTCTCGACTACCCAATAAGCCAAAGTTGTCTAAATATTTCAGTTTCTAAGAATCATCATCATATCAGCCGAAAGCCGTCCACTGCTGGACATAGGCCTTCTCCAAAGGGGGGGGGAGGGAGGTTCCTGCATAATCGCTACGCTTGGCAAGCGGGTTGGCGATCGCAGTGTATGGTGTTGCGTTTTACAGAGATTTTACAGGAAGATGATAACTTCATCTAGGAGAAACTAACAGAAATACGCAAAGCAAAACGTTAAAAAGGTCGCTGTAGAAACTAATCATTGTGAATGTTATTCTGTTTATACATTTTCCTATATATTTTTTATTTTTTTCAAATATTTCTTCATAAACACATTTAAAAAATAAAAATACTTAGTAGCCCACCCACCAGTATCGTAGTGTAGTATCTGTCTCTCAGCGGGTTGTAGGTATCTCAAGAACCGTAATAGGTAGACAATTGAAATTTTCAGAGATACCTAGTAAAAATTAAGGTTCATTGTACGGAACCTTTCGAGTCCGACTCACACTTGGCCGGTTTTTTAGATAAATATGCGTTACGGCCGCGAATCTTAGGTATTTTGTTCAACATACCTACAGCTTTACACTGACCGGCAAATTGCAAAAAAACATAAAAATATTTGAATTTCGCGGGCAGCGGCCTAAATGGCATTTATTGCAGGCACTTCTAACTAGGTAGGTACATAACACTAATGACTGCAATAAATGAAAATGAGTAGGAACTAGGAACTCGTGGCTAAATAATAACAGCCGCACGGATCGATCTTTAAGGTTAAGCAACGCTTGCCAAGGTTGGTCTGTGGATGGGTGACCATCTTAGCATAACGAGTTTCCTCCGTGCCTCGGAAAGCACGTTAAGCCGTTGGTCCCGGCTGTCCTTTGTAGATCTTTGGCAGTCGTTACGGGTTGTCAGAAGCCAGTAAATCTGACTCCAGTCTTGCCAAGAAGTACCGTGTTACCCAGTTAATGGGTTGTGGAGGTCTGGTAGGCAGCCGCTCCACGTAAAACACTGGTATTCAGCTGAATCTGGTTTGACTGGAAGCCGACCCCAATATAGTTGGGAAAAGGCTAGGCAGATGATGAGTAGGAACTAGGAACATCTTTTACTATGCGACTGAAATTAGGAAACAATCTGGTATTGTCAGTAGATATCAGTTAGAAATAGTAGGTACTTAGGTACCTATAGTGCATTTTGTCAAAATACGAAAGTCGGTACGTGGTGATTCTTAGACGTTGTATTTGCCAGTAACATAAAAATATGATTTACGGGACTGAAATAGGCCATCATCAACATCATAATATTAGCTTGGAATCACCCACTATTAGGCCTTTCCTTTGTGCCCCACTTCCCAATTCTGTGCGTCCATCACTCAGGTTGTTCTTGCCATTTTAGTGATATGTCATCGACTAAAATCACTTTTAAACGCATTGGTTTCTATGGCACAAACTTGGCCACTACCTTACTTCAGTGGCCATATTATCCGCTAGTAGCCACAATGGGGTGTCAAAAATGCTCAAGCCGCTATTGCTCAGCAGCTGCGCTGGTGATTACGAGTCTCATAGTTATTCCAAACATAATTATTTCTAGATCACCTCTTACCTGCCATCACCCACATTGTCAATTTTTCTCTTTTCTCTGGAGTTTTCCCGTCCTTATGGCGTAAAGCCTACGTTCGTCCTCTACCGAAAGTTTCCAATCCCACTCTTCCAACCCACTTCCGCCCAATTTCTATACTTCCGTTCTTATCCAAAGTGCTCGAGGCCTGTGTACACAAACAGCTCTCGCACTTTGTGCATTGTAACTCCCTAATTAGCCCTCTACAATCTGGGTTCAGGCCCGGGCACAGTACTGTTTCCGCTCTCCTTAAAGTGACTGGCGATATAAGGGCAGGACTGGAAGACACCAAGGTCACTGTACTAGTATTGGTAGATTTCTCAAATGCCTTCAATACCGTCAGTCATGACATCCTTTTAGCCATTCTCTCCTATGTTATGGTCTCTCCCGAAGCACTGGAGTGGTTCACCTCTTATCTTCAGGGACGTCAGCAGTCGGTTCGCGTTGGGGATTCCTCATCTTGCTGGCGTGATTTGGAAACTGGCGTTCCTCAAGGCGGCATTCTTTATCCGCTTCTGTTTTCTATTTTTATTAATCTAATAATTTCTGAACTTCAATGTGCGTATCATCTATATGCAGATGACCTGCAGTTGTACTGTCAAGTGAGGGTCGATGAACTACCGGACGCTATCAACAAATTAAACAGAGACTTGATAGCCATAAAAACATGGTCAGATAGATTTGGTGTAGCTGTAAACCCTGATAAGTGTCAGGCGATCATCATTGGGAGTTCTCGAAACATCGCTAAAGTGGATGAAACAGCTTTGCCAAATGTCCTGTTCAACAGTACGATTGTCCCATTTAGCACTGACGTGAAGGATCTAGGTTTGCGTATTGATAGTACCTTAAACTGGCGTACTCAAGTCGCTAGTGTCAGCCAGAAGGTTACGGGAACGTTGCGGGCCCTGTATCGTTTAAAAAACTTTTTACCGTCAAACACCAAGATAATGCTTGTGCAGACCCTAATTTTTCCTATCATCGATTATGGCGATGTGTGCTACTATGACCTGAATGCAGATCTCCTCAACAAACTTGACCGTCTTCTGAATTACTGCATTCGATTTGTTTTCAATCTGCGTAAATATGATCATGTCTCTGCGTATCGATTGCTCTTAAAGTGGTTGCCTATACGCGAGCGCAGAGAGCTAAGGGCTCTAACTACCTTGTTTTCATTTCTTGTCTCTCCCAACTCTCCCAGTTATCTAGCCCCTCACTTTCAATACATTTGCGCCAACCACAATTTAAATCTACGCTCGTCAAACAACCGTCTCCTTCAATGTCCCTCTCACCGTACTGACTTTATGCACTCTTCTTTCTTCGTTCAGTCTATTTCTCTTTGGAATGCGCTCCCCCAAGAGATCAGGATGGCCACCAACCGATTATCCTTCAAAGTTAAGGTTCGTGAACACATTCGTAAGAGGTTGGCAGTTGTATCATCACAGCGCTAATGTTTCCCGTTAACTTATTCGCCTTGTTTTAGTATTTCGTTTGTATATTTCTCTTGTTGATTTGTATATTTATTATATATTTGTATTGTATGTATGGTTTATATTTGTATATTGTTCATTATTGTATTTGAATCGCTTTAAATTTTCTTTATTGCACCTACGACATTCTCTGCATTACCCAAAGGTTGACTGGTAGAGAATGCCTTTGGCATTAAGTCCGCCTCTGTACATTTTTGTGCTGAAAGTGTTTAAATAAATAAATAAAATAAATAAAATTATAATACCAACTACCATAATATAAAAACCAAAAGAACGAACTTTCACAGAATTATTTTGGTCATTTTTTGATACTGGTAACGTCATCTAGTTTTATGTTCGAACAACTTTTAGCGCCACCTAGTACTCAATAGTGTAACAAAAAACTTCGCCTTAATGTTTATCGCAGATTTTCACTGATGTCACTAGTTCAAAGTCCTGGGAAAACAAACGCGTTTCGTTTTAGGTTGCATAGTTTTGTACAAAGAAATATAGCAAATTTTTATTTACCGAATCATTGTAATAAATTACTGCAACTTTTAGTACATCATTTTATGTAAAATTGCAATTTCTGCATTGTTAAATTATTTTATTTATCACTCTTCAATGCATAATTTTAAATGTTTCATTCTTTTTTCATGTGAAATGGAACAGCAAACTTGACGGTGCTGCCAACTGCAAGAAATAGGAAATCAGAAATAACTTGTCTAAAATCCACCATTTTCCCTTTGTAACTAACCGGTGTTCAAAACACGTGCGTACGATCAAGTTACATGGAAAACTTGTGTGATCACGGTGCATATTGAATAAATACTTACGCTAAAAAGTGCGCCGGGTTTCGATAAACGGAGTACGTGTATTAAAAGAACAGAATGAACACCGAAAAGCTAAAGAAGTTGCAGTCGCAGGTGCGCATCGGCGGTAAGGGCACACCGAGACGCAAGAAAAAGGTTGTTCACGTTACCGCAGCGACAGACGACAAGAAATTGCAATCATCTCTCAAAAAGCTGTCAGTGAACACTATCCCTGGCATCGAGGAGGTGAATATGATAAAAGATGACGGTACAGTGATACACTTCAACAATCCGAAAGCGCAGGCATCCCTCGCGGCCAACACTTTCGCTATCACCGGTCATGGAGAGAACAAGCAGATCGCCGAGATGCTCCCCGGCATCCTTAGTCAGCTCGGACCTGAGGGTTTGAACCAGCTGAAGAGGTTGGCGTCAAGCGTCGCCGCGCCGAAACCACTCGACGAGGATGATGAGGTCCCTAACCTAGTCGGCAACTTCGACGACGCATCGAAGCAGGAGGCCAAGGAAATCATCACGAACGAGAAAGAGAAGGAAAAGGAGAAAGAAAAGAAACCAGAATCAGAAACCAAAGCTGCAGAAAAGAAAAGCGATTAAACTTCCAGTCAGCCACATTGGTGTAGTTTTTAATTTTGCTCACCCAGTGACAAAGGGTTTCCAAAGCCACAGAGGCGTCTCAAATAGTTCTCATTTTATTTTACATTGTGTTCCTAATAAATGTACTTTGAATTTATCATTTTCTACATTTATTTGTATGTGTAAATTGTGATTGTGTTATGTTGGTACAGGGACACTGATTTTTTATTGTTTTTTTTTTTCTAAATACTTGTGACTTTGGAAACCTCGACCATCCCAATCTAAAACCGCTTTACTCTTATGCCATGCACTAATACATTATTTTTAGTTTTTATATTGTAACATACAGCATAATGGGATATGAAACTTGTCGGTTCTCTTAAAATAGGCCTTAGATAAGTGTTAATGAACCTATTGTTGAGATATTGTCGATAAAGGTAACATTTACTTATATTAAAAGAATATAATATACATTATTTTTGACAGTGCACCAGGAAATCATAGAGTATATAATATGTATAGTAATAAGGTGTTAAGTACACCTTAGAATATTTTTAAAATATTTTCTAAAGTTGTTGATTCATGTCCGAGGTAAAGTTTGCTTTCTTAATAAAATAGGTATAAACAAAAGTTTAGTCACAGGTAGCTCTATAGGATATTGAGCTAACATTGTATAAATAAAATTATAAAAATTGCAAAAATTTGTAAATGGTTAGAGTTTTGGTATGTGAAGAGAGAAACATTAAAACTTTGATCGATGAAAATGGACTTTTATTTCACTATGAAGATAGTAGACTCCAAAAATAGGTTATGCTGATATATTTTAATTCATATTTAGGTTAGGTGAGCACTACTGCTCCCCAAACAATGCTCAAGTCATTAACACTATTTCAGTTTCAAATCACCTTGGAATAGGTAGATCAAACAACCTCAACCAGTGTATTGCTGAATCATGTGGGCCATTATTTGCAAACGAGTAGTTCATTATGATCTTATTTCTATAGCAACAAATTCCATAATGGTTTATCAAGATTACCCACGAGTGTGTAAACCTGGTGTAACCGATATTGCTTTAGTAACGACTCTTGAGCTTGACCTAATATAAGTTGGAGCAGCCTAGTGCATGTGCAGGGATGGCCAAACCACGGCCCGCGGACCAATTTTAGTCTATGGCCCGCGCCCGCCTAATTTTTTTTATTTTGAATAGGAAAGAGTACGATTGTAGTTTTCTCGAAAAAAAAAATGTTTTGGCGGACCTTATATGTTCAACATTTCTCGAGCACACTCACGAATACCTAGTCTTTGCAGTAAAGTAAAATAATGAATGATAAAAATACAGGAACGCATGCCACGGAATAACCTATTGGACGCTGTGCAGTGTGTGATTGAGTTCACGCGAGCGAAAATCAGATACGTTTGCTAGATAATATATAGTAGTAACTAGGTACGGCGACCTTAATTCGACGAAGCAACCACATTTAAGTTACTGCAGGAAAAAGTTGCCTGTGAAATGCGCTTCGACTGATTTATGTTTAGTTTATTTTGTCTTTTGAAGTTTCAATATCCTATTTATTCAGTAAACTAGGTACCTAACTTTGATATTTAATCTAAGGTACCTAAGTAAGTAGGTCAGTATAATTTTTGGACCAGTTTGGAACTTATTATACAATTTTTACAAGCACATTCATCACAATAATGTAATGCATGGCATGGTACCTATTGGAGACGTACAAGTAGTGATAGATATTCTTATCATTTAAAAACATTTCCTGGGAAAGGAAACTGTGGTTACTAACCGGTAACCACAGTTTCCTTTAGCAAAAAAGTTAAGTTTGTTGTTACTCTACTGGCTGTTCGGTATATAGATTTTTTTTATTACCTAGTCATTCACAGAAAGATTAGATTTCGATTAGAATGTTCTTGCTTTTACGACTTAGAAATAGTATTTAAAACGCATATTTCATCAGAGTGACACATTTATCTTTGATAATAAATGCAATTTGATGAGTAATAATTATTACAGTACCTAATTTGAGAAACCAAATGGGGGCCAAGATAGTATTTATTGTATCTAACTTAGCAATATCATAACGCTTTTCTTTGTCAGTCGTACGATCGGAATCGGAAAAAGAAAATGCTGTTTAAATTTGACGTTTACGATAAACAAAGAATTGTTTTCTTTTGGTTTGAATGAAATAATGAAACTAAATAGAATGAAGAATGAAAAGGCGTAATTTAACCAGATTTTTTGAGAAAAGATCTTTGACATGACATGCGTTTAATTAAGTTCATTGCAAAAGGATAACAGAACGCAACCATTCACTGTCAAGCACCTTTAGGGTATATATGTTCTGTGGTCAAGCAAGTTTTTCTGCGAATCTGACAAATCTGTCAAAGTGTCAAGTGCTCAAGTAACAAGTTGCGAAAATAAATAATCCCAAAATAATTTTGATTTTCCTTTTCCTTCGGTTTAAGTGGGTTATCCTAGATTTTTGTGCTAGATTTTTATTATGATAGCACGGCCGTGGACCGACGATCTGCCAAAATGCAAAAATTCTTGTGTAGCATCTTACTTTTCACGTTTAGGAGGAGGAAATACGAACACGAATGACGATTACTTATGTTTTTACTGCCAGACTGAAGATAATTTGTAAGTAGACTTGTTCTCTCATCTTACAGTAGAAATCTTGCCCATAATTGTGAAGTATTAAATTCTTTATTGCATAACGAATCCTGTAGGTATGCATTATGCACAGATATTATACATGCATGGTTCTATTTTTGGCTTACTCCATGTGTCAACAGCGCGATAATGATAGTGTCAATAATTATGTTTTGATTATCTCTGAACATTCATAAAATTTATCAAAACAATGAGTATTAAAAAAATAAAAAAAATAATTTTTTTCTCTACTGCAATATTATTAAAATGCCAGTGATAAGAAATTTTCAATAAATTTAATTCTCTTAGTACCCTGTATGGAGTATTTGAACCACACAATGGACTGGAAGCAGCAAGGTTTATCATGCAAAGGATGGCGGCTGAGATCCTGTTCCCGCCGCCTTCTGCCAATACCGACGAGGAGATTAGAGAAAGGCTAAGGTGAGGACTAATGATTAATTAATAAACATTATTTGAAGTACCAAGACTCATAGTGTTAGTAACAATATACTTACCAACTATTTTAGTGGCATATTAACAAACACAATGCCCAAAACAGAATATTGTTCCATTAGAAAATAGTAGCTTATAATTATGTACAAATGTATGTATGCAGACATGTTTATTTGACATGGTGTCAAATAAACTGAGATAAGAGTAGGAACAGACACTATCTTCACACACATAAATTCACACATTTATTGAGGAGACATTAATTGATGTTATCCATGATATGCCTGTTTTACTTGAGCCATTGCAAACTAGCAAAAAAAATAATAAGGGCTCATATTATAATTTTTTTGCTAGTTTTGACTTTTCTAATCCTCAGTGGTGTGCCGTACGTGCAAGCCAGCGAGACTCCCTATTCCCTATACACAGTGCCATTTTAGTCTCTCTAGGCTCTTATATCATTTACATTATAAAATACTAACTCAGCTGTTTTAGTTATTTTTATTATGTTATATTTCAATGTTATAATGATATAAGAAATAAACACGTAGCAATTTAATATCACTATGGCACAGAATTTAGTACAGAAACAGCATGGTGCAGTGGGTCGGCGTGATAGCGATGAGTTATATTATGGTGTTTTCTTTTTAACCAGTTATTACCTATGCTGGTCTATGCTGGCTTGCACCTATGGTTCGCCACTGCTAATCCTGTCATATCGTAAAAAGAAATATGTTTCTTTTTATATCATGATATCAGGTAAAAGAAAGAAAAAGCGTTTATTTGCGCCAAGCATACCAAAAAATAATAATAATAACCCGTAGAAACTAACTTCAAAATTATATAACAATAGCAATCATATTTACAAATGACTACAATTAAATTACATTTGCACATACTTTTATTGGCAGTCTCAAGGTATATCGTAACGTCATCAATTTTTTTTTTGTTTTTAAAAAATTGTTGCCCCCACACTAGGAATTTCTCACAAATAGCTAGACCCGGAACAACTATCTGTAGGCCATACAAATATTTGGTCCGTGCGGGAATCAAACCTGCAACACGCATAGCAGCAGTCAATTGCTCAACCACTGCGCAATCGTGCCATTCAATCAGTGTAGTTGAGATGATCTCCATGATGTAAATAAATACTGTAAATAAAATATTTCAGGAATGCATTCATATCAGTAGAGAAGGCATACACTGAAAACTATGATGGTATGATAGCTGAGAGAACCAGTCTTCAGTACCAGCTTCAGACGTTGAATGAAACACAGGTGACTTTAATTTTATTTTCTTACTTTTTTATGAATTGTATTTAACTGTAAATCAAAAAATATTACATTATTAAAAAAACACAATCCTAATCTAAAATTCTGATTGCACAGCAAAACAGTTACCTCAAAACATAACTATTTTAGCAAAAAATTTAATTTGCTACGCATTGCTATTAATTGAAAACCATACTTTTTATGAACCTCGACAATGGAGACGGGGCTCCTATTTCTGCCTACAGAGTTTAAAGAAACCTAGCATGAATGGCATAACGTGAGCTAAGTTTGCTCGCTTTTCTCGCTCACTCTAGCTCCCGTCGTACCATTCGAACCTTATCTATCCGTGTCGGGTACCCAAAGCTCCCTGTGCGCTATGTTACGGCCCCCGCCACTGCTGGTCGTACCATCAGCCAGGACCAACTTGCTGGCCAAAACTCCTCTGACTCGAGCAATTCGCACCATCAAATTGTATTCAGGTCGAAATTGATATGTTCACATGTCCCTGGGGTGAATTCGCAAAAATAGTATTGTTTACACTTTGTTACAAAAAACTAACTTAATTGGTTTGTATTAGTATTTTGTGGTTTAATTTTAAGTTTGGGTGTGTGACTTAGCTATTGCTAAGGGGTTAAGGTTTAGACCTGTAATGGTAGTTTTAAGGCAGTTAAATAAATAAATACAATAAATAAATGTTCCGCTACTTGACTAGGCAGGTAATTAAACGATACTGAACCAAACCAATTTGATGTGCAATCAGTATATTTGATATGGAAAAATATTTAATTGACGAGTGATAAGTTTTTTGATGAGCATTTATCAGGCTGTTTACAGCTTTTATTTATTAAACAATAAAACAACAAATTGTGACCATTAGTCAAGATTTGTATGGCCAATTTATTGAGTTTTAAAAAAGGTTGAATTTGTATTTCAACCTATCTGTATTGAGACTGTGAGACAGAGACCACTCTTAGCTGGTGTATAGCAATAATACTCCAGCTGTATAATAACGACATAAGTATCATCATCTGCCTAGCCTTTTCCCAGCTACATTCGGTCGACTTCCAGTCAAACCGGATTCAGCTGAATACCAGTGTTTTACGTGTAGCGGCTGCCTACCAGACCTCCGCAACCCTTTAACTGGGTAACACGGTATTTCTTGGCAAGACTGGAGTCAGATTTACTGGCTTCTGACAATCCGTAACGACTGCCAAAAATCTACAAATGACAGCCGGGACCAACGGCTAAACGTGCTTTCCGAGGCACGGAGGAAACTCGGTATGTTAAGATGGTGATCCACAGACCACCCTTGGCAAGCGTTGCTTAACCTTTAAGATCGACCCATGCGGCTGTTATTATCTAGCCACGAGCTCCTCACACACGTCAGGTAACACGACATAAGTATATTGAGTAATAAACAAGGAATATGGAACAATTGTTTACAAAATATGTGCATGTGATACACCCAAACCATGACAAGACGACAATACTTTTCTAAAACTGGACGTGTTAAGTAGATTAATGGATTGGTTAGGTTAGATTAGCACATTTTCGTTGTTATTAATGAAAATTTATGATTTGCAGCTACTTTCACTAGTAACTTTAAAACTTAATCCATATGAGACCATACGAGTACCTATTTTTCTAAGTAAATTAAATTAAATTATTGATTAAACTTGTAACAGCCATACTAACCTCACCAATACATTTTCCAGGTCTCCCAAAACTACAACATCTTAGCCCGTTTAAAAGAGATAGACGTGCACTTATCCGGTGGAGCAGCGGTGGTCATAGCATTAGTCCACGCGAACAAGCTGTTCGTGGCCCACGTGGGAGACACGAGGGCTCTGCTGTGCCGGACGGATGACAATGCAGTGTTGAGGGTGGTGCAGTTGACGGTGGACCATAGTCTTAACAATGAGGATGAGCTGCTGAGGTTGCAGCAGCTGGGACTGGATGTTAATAAGTTGAGGAATGGTGGGTGTTTGTGTGCATTTGTCTCACCTGCATGCAAAATACGCGCTTAGTCGTGGAGTTGCGGAAACCAGCCCGATTTACATACTTACATGCATTTATTGTGTTTGAGTGATAGTTTTTGTAAATTTTGTCTCATTATGATAAGGCAGTGACGAAATACTCCTTATGACATTGGCTGATAATAGTTCAATATTAAATTTTCAATATGGTTGCCTATATAGATTTTCGTCAACACAATTGGTTGCAACCTTTTTTGCGCAGGTTTTTTGGCGCAGTCGAGAGGCACACACTATGTTTTTTTCGTTGTTTTATATTTTGTGTTTCTGATGGACTCACTTCAAATATTTTTTGTTCTTTTCTATTTTACTCAAGCCTTGATGTACAGATAATTTTAAATGCCTCATTCCTTTAATTTTGACAATGGCTAGTTTACTAATCAAAATTAGTGTATAAATAAACTTGATCCATAGCTTTTTCATGTACTCGCATTCGCATCTATTTATCTAAAAGCTCACGAAACAATTTTCCACTCGTCCCAGCCCAGTACCTCGGCAACCAGACCGGCACGCGGTGCCTCGGCAACTACCTCGTCAAGGGGCTCTACAAGGCCTTCCCCACCATCAGCGCCGCCGTCACGGAGCCGGTCATCGCAGCGCCGGAGATACACGGGCCCATCGTACTGGATGACTCTTGCAGGTAATCCATCATCATCATCTGCCTAGTCTTTTTCAACTATATTGGGGTCGGCTTCCAGTCAAACCGGAATTAACTGAATACCAGTGTTTTATGAGGAGCGGCTGCCTACCAGACCTCCACAACCCTTAACACAGTACTTCATGGCAAGACTGGAGTCAGATTAACTGGCTTCTGACTATCCGTAACGACTGCCAAAGATTTTCAAATGACAGCCGGGACCAACGGCTTAACGTGCTTTCCGAGGCACGGAGGAAACTCGGTATGTTAAGATGGTCATCCATCCACAGACCAACCTTGGCAAGCGTTACTTAACCTTGAAGATCAGATTATTTAGCCACGAGCTCCTCGCTACTTTTATAAACACTTATTTTTAAGCTCCTCACAAGACAGACTGAATGTAGGTAACTCGAAAACTAGTGAAATTCTAAATATTTTTTTTTTAAATATCCAAGAAATTAATTGCTAACTAATTAAGTTATTATCTTTGCACCTTTGACCCGTTGCTATTTGACAAGAAACTGCCTTGTAGAATAATATACTTGAGTTGTTTTTGTTTACAAAACTGCAAGGTTCAAGTTTTTGATCCAAAACACGTTAATACTCATAGATAGATATATAGAATTTACTTTATTGCACAGTTACACTGAAATCATAATAAAACAGAGGGTCTAGCATGAATATAAAAAATATATATATATATATATATTTATTTGCTGTACACCTACCACAGTGTGTTTCTTTTTAACCCAAAGGTTGACTGGTAGAGAATGCCTTGTTGCATTAAGTCCGCCTATGTACCACTATTGTACATGAAGTTTAAATAAATAAATATTTTTGACAAACAGTAACGTACCATATAATTTTACCATAGGTACAATACTCCTTCCGTTCATAATATTTTTTTGATTTAGATATTATATTCATATTTTTGAATGATATAAATTGTGTCCCATAAAACTAAACCATGTGGGGTTGTAGTTTACTACTTTAGTTACAGTATTTTTAACAAATTAATAAATGACTTATGACTTGTTAACATACGAGTATGTGAATTTTAAATAAAAGATGAAAACTACAACTCCAACGTATTTTGATTTAATTTTATGCGACATAAACAATTTGTATCATACAAAGATATGAATAAAGTATCCAATTCAAATAAATATTATGTGCGAAACGAGTATGGAAGGTGTCTGTCTATTACAGCGGAGCGGAGAAACGGGAGAAATTTTAACCAATGGAATTCCATAAAATCTCCGCACCACGTGATTCACTGACATTTTGACTGACATATTTGGTTAAATTTCTCCGTTTCTCCGCTCCGCTGCCTCACTCCGCTGTAAAGGCACCCTTATAGTTTTAGTAAAATTTTACGTTACGTCTATACGTCAAAACATTCGTGCTAGGCGCTCTGTTTCACAATAATATTTATCTAACAGCGATATACTGATATTATAATTATATTAACGTTTTATTCTTCTTATTACAGATTCCTGGTCCTAGTAAGCGCCGGTGTCTACAAACGCATACAAGAAGCGAAGGGAAGCTACGAACAAACCAACAAACAGCTCGCTCAAATCATAGTAGAGAACTTTAGGAAACAGTCCGACTTCCGTATGGTCAGCCAAGCGGTCTTAGAAGAAATCGAACAAGAATTCGTTTCTTATTGTGTTAAGAATAACTTAACACCGAAGCCAAACACCCACATGTCTTTACTGATAAGGAATTTCAATTTCCTACCGACGAATGAGGACGAAAATGCCCCGAACCATAGTGTTACAAAAAACGCGTCCGTTCGCTTCAATCCGATTGTCCAATCAAAATCGAATACGTTATTAAACGAAATCGATTCGGAGATTTATTCGTCGGGTTCGGGGACCAATGAGATTACGACGAACGATTCCATTGCCGACACGAACCGGTCGATGGAATCCACTTCGGATATCTACCCGGTTGGTCGGCCGTTTGACCGAGATCGGAAGATTAAGGGTTATGTTGATTTTTCTTGTTATTTCGAGAATGTTGCCAAGGCACGGAAGAATGGAACGCTGCCTGATTTTATTAAGTGATTGTCGCTATTTTTAGCTTGTTGATAAATCTGCATTTTCCCAACAATTTTGGGTTCGGCTTGCAGCTGAATTATAGGAATTTTACATGGAACTACCTCCAGAACTCAGTAACTGGGTAGAAAGATATCACTTGGCAAGACTATATTCAGTAATACTGGCTATTTAATTTGTATCATCATAACATATTATAAAACAAAGTGCTCCGCCACGTCTGGCTATATGTTCCCGATAAACTCAAAAACTACTGCACCGATTTTCATGCTGTTTTCACCTATGGATAGAGTGGTTCTCGAGGAAGGTTTTAGTATATAATTTGTCTAGAAATAAAAATAAGTTATCCTTTAGAAAATTGCAGCGCAAATGAAGTCGCGGGCGAAGTGCTAGTTGATAGTATAAATAAACTAGCTGATCCAGGCACGCGTTGCTGTTACTCAATACAACCCCTAACCACACCCCCACATATTTGCATTACTATCCAATCTTTTAAGTTGAATCAAATAACAGATAGTTACGAAGTTTGATCAAAATCGGTTCAGTAGTTTCAGAGTTTATCTCGAACATACATCGTGACACGACATTTTTTCATATATAGATATGAATGAAGTTTCTGCCACCTCATCCTAATAGCTTCAATGTTTGTGATACATATTAAAGATACGAGTAGTTATTTAGATAATGACTGTGTGATGCAGTTTGTGAAACAGTAAATCAACATTTACATTTTGTAGTTAAAATACTGAGCAAATAAAATCGAAATTGATTGGAATAATGTTGTTTTTTGTAAATTATTATTACTTGCCTTATTAAAAGTAGATGTTAAGTATTAAATTGAACATTTTACATAAGAAATATCATTCTGTGACATGTATATTAATGTATTATATATTAGAATATGATTGTTTTGTAAAAATAAAATGTTATTTAAAATATTTTGTATGTTTATTCTACCCATCCATCAGACATTGCAGTGTCTAGTCCAGCCATACTTAACCTCGGCCCGTCAAGCTTTTCTGAATGGTTATGTACCATAGCTCATTCATCATCTTCCTGCCCTTATCCCATGTTACTTGGGGTCGGCGCAACACGTTTTTTACCCGACTGCGCGACGCAAAGGAGTGCCTGATGCGTTTATCAGCCTATGTATGTTTGTATGTGCCTTTGAAGCACTATACAGAACAAACACCTGGGCCGATTTTTATGATTCATACGTCAATCGAATCTTAGTTCTTAGTTTTAGTGTAACTAAAGACATGAGTGAAAATTCAATATGGCGACTACTGGACGCCATATTGTGGGGTATCAAAATAAAGAGCTCGAGAAGACGATTCTAAAAATTTAAGTCACTAAAAAGTTACACAAACTTTGTTAAAAATGAACTCTTTCCTTTAGTTTGCCATATATATTATTACTTCCCAGAATTTGATCCTTATAAGGTACACTTACGGATGGTCTAATAATTATTACAGGTGTTTTTTCTTCAAATCAACTAGTTCGATTCCTGGGGTAGGGAAAACGATTTTTCAAAAATCCAATGTTTTATTTTTCATCAAAAACGGGCTCGAGACTCCTTTCAGTGTGTTTCGATATTCCTTATAGTTTCGATTTGGCCCTGAAGGGAAACATAAAAAATCAACCTGTATAAGTACTCTGTATAGATCTTGGCTTATGGATCCACTCCTAGACGATGCGCGGAAACTATTCATTCAATAGCATAATGAAAAAGTTGGCCTATGCCACAAATTAAAAAATCACTTTGAAATGTAAGTCCTGTTAAGTAAATATTGATTGTGAAAAACTACAACCCCATATTTTGGTTTAATTTTATGGGACATACACAATTTACATTATTCAAAAATATGGATATAGTATCTAATTTAAATAATTATTATGTGAGAAACGAGTATTGTATGCTATGCTATTGCTATGGTAAAATTATACGTTACGTTACTATACGTCAAAAATATTTGTGCCAGGCCCTCTGTAGGTTATTGCGGTCCCTTACGATAATAGTTGAAGCTTGTTAGTGCTCGTCTGCGCGTCGCACGCGGCTGGGCCCGCATTCAATTCAAACATGGCGTATGAGAGCGTTTACGGAGAAGCGATTTACGCACGTCAAAGGCCCCGCGTCTCCGTAAACGAGCACTTATATGGCCCAGGAATAAAAAAGTTTTTTTTTTTTAATTCCTGGGCCACATACCTGGACAACACTATCATAAAAGCTAAGTCGATTTCTGGATAAATGCCTCACGAGATCAGATCGGTATTTAATACTGATCCGACTTCGAAAATTCTATCTCTCATAGAAAAGCCTCGGGGAAAAAACTATACACAGAATAAAATAAATCAGTAAGAAGATATATAACTATTTATTAGCGTGTAAGTAAATGAAGACAATACATTATTAATATAAAACAATATAATTAGACGGGCTTGTAGTCCAGCTTGCTTTCCAACTTCTTATTGTCGGCCACCTTACGTACTGCCTTCATTAGATCCTCCTGTAAACGGACATTATTTAATTTAGTCCAAGATCTTTGAAATGGACGATAAAAGTAAGTACACAGGATAAAGGGGTTTAAGTAACATTTTGCATCGGACAGCTTGACGACCGCTTCATAGTCCATCTCGCCGTGCTTGGCGATGTATCTCTATATTGTATAATAAAGCTCACCTGTATAATATACTCCCTCTCAGCCCTGATAGCGAAGAGCCCCGCCTCAGTGCACACGTTCCTGAGATCAGCGCCGTTGAAGGTGTCGGACAGCTTGACGACCGCTTCATAGTCCATCTCGCCGTGCTTGGCGATGGGCGCCGCGTGGATCTTCAGGATTTCCAGCCTGGAAGAGGAAAAGAAGGATAGTTGTAAGATGTATGCTGTATTGTAAAACTGTGATAATGGTGATGATCTGGAAATCTCTTAACCAATTGCAGACCCAGGTTGGCCGCGGTAGAACCTGTCTGAACAAACAGAGTATCATAGGCCCATCCCAAACAGACAGTGTGGAGCCCCATCACATATGTCCCACATACTTTACTGCCTTTGTAGGCTTTTATGCCCAACCACTTGGACCTTCCAGGATATGAACGTGGCTTACTACAGATCAGACAGTGGCCATGATCATCTTACCTAGCCTGCTCGTTAGGCAGCGGGATCTCAATCTTCCTATCCAGCCTACCAGGCCGCAGCAGCGCCGGGTCCAGCGTGTCGGGCCGGTTGGTGGCCATGATCATCTTCACCTGCCCCAGAGAGTCGAAACCATCCATCTGGTTGAGCAGTTCCATGAGGGTGCGCTGGATCTCGCGGTCGGCACTTGTGCCTTCCGAGAAACGCCGCCCACCTGAGGAAGAACGTTTTCAGTAGCGATCCTTATCATTATATTCTTTCTGTCTGTGTGCATGCAGTATAGGAAACGTACACGGCGTTGACTATTCCATGTAGTGTTCCCATATTCGAAAGTTATCATCATCATATCAGCCGAAAGACGTCCACAGCTGGACATAGGCCTCTCCCAAAGGGGGGTGCCATAATCGCCACGCTTAGCAGGCGGGTTGGCGATCGCAGTGTATGGGGTTGCGTTTTCATAGAACGCTGCTGCCCATTCTCTGGTGAGTCCCTTAGTCGCCTCTAACGACACCCACGGGAAGTGATGGGATGGTATTATTCTTTTACGGCACCATACGGCACCGGCCGACACCATACGACACAGTTCTAAAGTTATATGGAAATATAACTTTCGAATTTGCAATACTAAGCGCTCCTGCGGGCTGCGGGAGCGACTAGCCGCGCGGCTGGCCGCTTTTTCAGTTGTACATGTTGAAAACATGGATGAATTAAAGAACGAAACACTGATTATTTACTGGAGACTACACATGGTGCCAGAAGCTCTAATTTAGAAGTAGCTCAAGAATTTGTAATTTTTTTAACCAATATACCAACTAAAACTACGGAATCTTTAAATTTTTCACCTGAGGTCTCATATACTTAATTTATTAAAAGCTAACGTTCCAGGTTGTACGGTTGAATTCCAGTTCAAACATATCAACCCTGTCATAAAAGCTTTCTGGCAAATCAAAATCAAATTGACCGAAGACATTATGGGGAATGTCTATTAAAGTGTGCACGTCCATAATTGAAACTATAGCACCATACTTGGCTCTAATACATATTTAATGTACGTGTGGACCAAGGAGTCTTTCCGGATATAATGAAATATAGTAAAGTTATATCACTATTTAAATCGGGCGACAGCAAAGACACCAATAATTATAGACCTATATCTGTATTGCCGGTTTTTAGCAAAGTGTTTGAAAAAGTAATGCTCAATCATTTTAACATCAATCAAATCTTACACGATCATGGTATGGTTTTACCAGGGGTCGTTGTACGACTGACGCTGGTGCCACGTTGTTAAAACACATATATTCCGCGTGGGAAGAGGCGCAAGATGCCATAGGAATCTTTTGTGACCTCTCCAAGGCATTTGATTGCGTAAATCATGAAACCTTGCTCCTAAAGCTAGGACATTACGGACTTGGTAAACTTGTACTCAGTCTAGTAAAATCTTACTTAAATGATAGACAGCAGCAAGTTCAAAATGGGGGTACCACAAGGCTCTATTTTGGGTCCTTTCCTCTTTCTAGTATACATTAATGATCTACCCCATCTTTTAAAAAATCAACCTCATATGGTATTATATGCTGACGATACGTCCTTAATTTTTAAGATAGAAGTTCCATAAATCTTGACGACGTAATAATAACGCCCTACAGCAGGTCGAAAATTGGTTTAATGCTAATAATTTTGTATCAAATGAAAAAAAAAAAAACGAAAGACATCAGATTTCCCTTACCGAACGTTAAAAGAAATGATTGCGACATAGTATTGAACAAGGAAATACTTGAATTTGTCGAAAACACGGTTTTCCTGGGGATTACGCTTGACTCAAGGCTACAATGGGGTCCTCATTTAACATCTCTTGCGGGACAGCTAAGTTCAGCAGCATACGCTGTCAGAAAAATCCGTCAATTTACTGATATAGATACCGCGAGGCTGGTCTATTTTAGTTACTTTCATAGTATCATGTCTTACGGTATCTTATTATGGGGACGTGCTGCAGACATCGAGTCTATATTTATCCTGCAGAAAAGAGCCATCAGAGCCATTTACAATCTCCGTCGTGATTCCCTGAGAGAACTGTTTAAGGATATCGACATCATGACGGTACCTTGTCAATACATTTACGAAAATATTATGTATGTTCGGAAAAATCTTCATCTTTTTAGCAAGATTAGTGACAGGCATAATTTTAATACTAGAAATAGGAACAAATTAGATCAACCCCGATTCAGATTGCTCAAAGTACACACTTCTTTTATAGGGTACTGTGTTAAATTTTATAATAAAATACCAGTTGATATTCTCGAACTGAATGAGAGAAAATTTAAAGCATGCATAAAACGCACACTATCAAGCGTATTATAAACTGGAAGATTATATCCTCGATAAAAACGCTTGGCTAAATGCTGGTTCTGCTCCACAGTCACAGCTGCTTGGGTCCACTTGTTAGGTTTTTATATTTGGAAGAGATGATCACTCTCTTTTTTTTATAGGTACTTACATAATTATTAGAATTACTTATTTATTATTTTTGATGTAAGAACTTAATCGTTGTTTTTATTAATTTATTTTTCATTATTTGGTCATTGACCATAGTTTTGTGTAAAGTAGAAGCATATTTTTCAAATTTTGAAAATATGAGTACCATGAAGCGATTTACATTTTATGTGATTAGTTATAGTTTTACTTGTTGGACATGAACGAGCATGGTGGTTGAGAGCATGTCATGCTCACTCAATATCTCGCTGATGGCGGCGCGTGGGTTGGATCATTCGGTTCCTTTCGGTATGGTTGAGCTGAATGGTGCCGATACACGCGTCATGTTCATGAACGGGCGCCGTCGGTTGAGAATGGTCATCTCTTAACTGCCATTGGCTCATTTTAATCTTTATATTTTAAATTCTTATAATAAGCTTTTTTTTTCCTTGCATTGTCCTCAAATGCAGAAGCAACAAGTATATGTAACTTAGAATTTTGTAAAACAGAACATGATTTAAAAGAGTGTCCGTGGAGTTTCTTGCACGTTCTTCTCCATGGAGATCTACGCTTTGGAACGTGCAAATAGCTTCCATGTTTTTGACTGACCGACCTTGCCGTAAAGTGCCTGTGAATGGTTTATTTGAAATAAAATGCTTTGAATTGAATTGAAAGAAAAGGGAGTTAGTGATAGTGTGACGGCTGATAGGACAAAATCTATACTAATATATAAAGCTGAAGATTTGTTTGTTTGCTTGAACGCGCTAATCTCAGGAACTACTGGTCCGATTTGAAAACTATTTCAGTGTTAGATAGCCCATTTATCGAGGAAGGCTATATATCATCACGCTAAGACCAATAGGAGCGGAGCAGACGAAGTTGCGCAGGTCGACTAATTCAAGAATAATACTAAATTAAACCCTCGAAGAAACTGAGCTTATAGCTGTTTTAATATCGTTTTTATAACAAAGTCGAGCAGAGCAACTAACATTGTGCAATAAAGTTGTAAAAAAAAAGTGTTACGCCGAGCCCAAGTAACATGGGATAAGGGCGGAAAGATGGATGTCGCAACCGTTAGTGATTGTACGCACTTAACCTCCATTACAATGACAAGCGGTTGCATCATCTGCCTAGCCTTTTCCCAACTATATTGGGGTCGGCTTCCAGTCAACCCGGATTCAGCTGAATACCAGTGCTTTACGTGGAGCGGCTGCCTACCAGACCTCCACAACCCATTAACTGGGTAACACGGTACTTCATGGCAAGACTAGAGTCAGATTTACTGGCTTCTGACTATCCGTAACGACAGCCAAAGATCTACAAATGACAGCCGGGACCAACGGCTTAACTTGCTTTCCGAGGCACGGAGGAAACTCGTTATGTTAAGACGGTCACCCATCCACAGACCAACCTTGGTAAGCGTTGCTTAACCTTCATGATCGACCCGTGCGGCTGTTATTATCTAGCCATGAGCTCCTCGCTTTTCAACATATTAAACTGAAATAGCGGCCAGCGCGGCTAGTCGCTCCCGCAGCCAACCGCTAGTGCGTAGCAGCGCTTAGTGTTCCATATTCGAAAGTTATATTTCCATATGTGCCAAGCGTGGCGATTGTGAAGGCGAAGGCGGGGGAGTTCTATGTCCAGCAGTGGACGTCTTTCTGCTGATATGATGACAAGCGGTTGCATATTAAACTGAAAAGACGCGGTTGGCCGCCCCCGCAGCTGTCAATTTATTACCCTTTCCATGTCAATTAGGAGAAGCGGAAGTTCCTGGCACGTATTTGGCCGACTGATGTGTAGTTGTGTACATACCGATGGCGTCGATCTCGTCCATGAAGATGATGCAGGGCTGGTGGTCGCGCGCGTAGTTGAACATCTCGCGGATGAGGCGCGCCGACTCGCCGATGTACTTGTCTACGATGGCTGACGATACCACCTATGGACGTAAAAACGGTTTACTAAATTATTTTCAATGCAATATTTAGTATAATCATTTTAATTAAGAAATAACCAGTAAATTTGGCCAGTCCGATACAGGTGCTAATACGGCACGACGGCTCTCAGAAAGTCCAGCTTTGGCAGTACTACAGCTAGAGTTTTTGAGATTCAATCCATCGTAATATATAAGTAAGTAATATGTAATATATAAGTAATATGTAAGTAATTCTTCCGTTACTGACTGATCGAGTGACTGACAGACAACGCACAGCCGAAACTATTGATTGTAGAAAGCTGAAATTTGGCATGTAGCTTACAATCCTCTCTTAGTACCCACTAAGATCTTGAAATTCTTAAGAGCGTTTTCGGTAAACGGGCCGCCCGTAATTTAGGTATAGACAAGCTCTCGATGTGTCTGTGTGTATCCGCACGGCACACACGCGCGCTTGGTGCACATTGCGAATTTTATGAACGACCAACCCGTTTTGATCCTTTGAATATTGAAATACACACATTTTTTTGCCTTTCCATAAAGTAAAACATTTCTCGCATAAAATCCTCTTCACGCAACATTTATTTATTTGGAGAAACAACTAAAATGTTTTAATTAATGTATCGTTTATTTAAATTAGAGGATTTGAGTATCCTTGTGTAACCACCAGTATCGAATTTTAATCAACAGAGGATTTTATACAAGCAAAGTTATATTATTTTTTTATTTTTGTAAATGTAATTTTAGTAACTCGAATTATAAAACGGACGGGACGGGAATGGACGGGGTTTATAGTTTTTTTTCGTTTTTGCGCATAGGATGAGGTCTCAAGTTTTGTTAAGTAAAACATTTAATGTAAAAAAAACTGTATAATTATAAAATAATTTCCCTCAGTGGCATTGATCGACTTTTTCTCGAATCAATTATTTCGAAAAGAACGCACTCATAATAAAATTTTTTCAAACGAGGGATCATTTTTTCTTTCCAAAAGTGATCGTCTTTATAAATTTTTAATACTTTCATTGGAAATTCAGGACCAGTGTACACCGCAAACAAACACACACAATTTATTTTTTTGCAATATTTAGTTGGCCCTGAACTTGGTAGTACCAGTCATGGTTGGTGTTCATAATGAGGTTATCACCATCAAATAAAAAACATTTAAGTTTTTTTTGCCGGATTGCTGCATCAGGGTCGATTCCGCGTATGGAAATGGGACATTTTACTTCTATGATTCCTTCTTTATAAAGTCCATCTGGCGAAGCACCTAAAAAGCAATAGGTCTCATCGATAAAAAGACCACATTTTTGGATGGTTATGTCCTCTTGAATGGCGAGTTGCTCAATAGCCTTTCCTTCATTTTCTTTGCCATATTTTACTGACGCTACAACATGGTCCAAGGAATATCCATATGGATTTGACAAGTGGTGCTGAATTCAAATTCGGGCGTCGCTTACAAATTTTGGCAAAATTGGAAGTTTTTATGAATAAATTGAATTTGAATTTGAATTTGAAGCAGTTAAAATACATCTTCTCAGCTCAAGCCACAAGGCACTCTCAGTCTGGAGAATTGTATCTCGTTCAATGTCATGCCGATTTAAAGCCTGATTTTTTAAATTTTCTAGGAAAACTATCTGTGCCTGCTTGAAATCGTCTGGGTCCATGTCAGGCTTTTGACATACGTTTCCATAATTTACTTTAGTTGCGGGACCTGCGCTAAAGTTGATTTTTCGTCGAGGTATTTTGCGTTTTCGATTTTGATTGATTGAAAAACGCTTTTGTTCTAATCGTTTTAGGGATTGACCTGCACTTTTCTGGTAGGCAGATTTGTAGAAGTTAGTTTGAGGTTTGCCTGTGTTAAAACTGACAACAGCGGCATGACAACGGACGGAGTAAGAATCTTTTAGAGAAAAATTAATACGTTTTCCACCTACAGTTTTTGCTACTATGCTGTTAAACTGCTCTGCACGGTTTGTGGTAAAGTTATGAAGTAGACTACGAGAATGATAAGCCAGCTGAGAGGTATTTCGTTGAAGTTTTAACATAAATGTTTTTGCTTGGAGTGTTTGGTTTATTTCTTTTTTTCTCTCTTCGGTGCAGTAATAAATGTCACATTCGCTGTGATCTCCGAAGATGTGTTTGACGCTGTTTAGAATATCTCTCTGTATTTTTATTATTCTATTTGATTCCGTTAAATTTTGTATTTGCCAGTGCCGTACTGATGATCTGACTGCTGTTCTCAGTCGAGTCAAACGTTCCGGTGTTAATAATTTACGCTCCGAGAGAGGTATGGAAGTATCACCTTTCAATAATATTTTTTTTCCGTTGTAATTGCGGAGGAGATGGTTGGTGCACTCAATTTTTCGTTTACCTCCACTGTCACCGTAATAGAGTTTACTTTTTCGGCCCATCACCTAAAACATAAAAGCATTAAGTAAATATAAAAACACACTACATTAGTTCGTTTGTAATTCGAATGAATCAAGCCAAAACTAATATTCTATAAAAAAAGCCACTTACGGATCAAAACTGGTTAGGCGTAGTATGAATCCCCGGTGCAATTACTTATTTTTATTGTCAACGCGGCAGCGTGAGCGACATAGGTCCTACTTCAGAGAGCGCCACAGCGCGACTGGCCGACACCGCTCCGCTCTGCGTTATTTATTAGTAACTTTGGAATTTTATATTGTCGATATACTAATTTAATGTATTATTTTTTTTTCTGTTTTCTATTTGCCTGAACTCCACTTAGAAATAGTGTATTTTTTTTTTAGTTATTTCAGCCGTAATAAAATATAAAAATGATGTTTTAGGATGCAAAATTTAAGTTACGGAAATGTTTTTTTTTAGGGACTTTATGAATTAAAATTACTTTTCTATTTTATGCAATAACATGAACAGTATGTTGCCTTTCGCCACGATTTTTTCCAGACTTCCACGACTCATTGTTGATTCATAATTTCATTCCGAAATTCAGACTTCTCGCAAAATTCCAAAAACATGTGTTTAAAATAAGCTTTAATTTTGATATTTTTTGTCATTTTTCAATGTTTTATTCTATACAAATACAATTTAAAGATATGCTTAATGTGGTACTAAAATTAGTTTTTTACAAATTCCAGGCAAAATGAAGTAATTTAACTTTGAAAAGCGCCGAAATTGTGATTATTGAAATTTTTTACCGAGAACACTCTTAAGGGAACGGAGAAAACGGGACGTGCGCGTACGAAATCGCGGGCAAAAGCTAATTGTTTATATTACTTTCATACCGTTTGTGTGATGGTCTTTTAATTCTGGGTGTAAGACACATCTGCTCAAAAACTGCGATTCCGGACATCCCAGCATTGCAATTTTTCGCTACCAATCTCTTCGAATGCCAGTATTTCTAAGAGAGAGCTGCAAATGCTTTTAGAATATCAGTACAAACCTTTAAGAAGTTAGCATCGAGCTGCGAGGCCACAGCCCGGGCGAGCAGGGTCTTGCCCGTACCCGGAGGCCCGTACAGCAGGCAGCCCTTAGGAGGGGTGATGCCTACTCGGACAAACAGTTCTGGGTTCATGAGGGGCAGCTCGATCACCTGTTTTAGAAAACACAACAATATTAATCAGAAAAGAACTTATCATAATTAATTTAAGCCTAAAAGGTAACTCATTATTAATTTCTAGGACTTTTGGGTTTCAGGCAACAACACCTTCATATAAGTTCTCAATACAAGGAATTTTAAACATTATGGATAAAACATAAAACCGACTTCCAAAAACTAAACACTACAAAGTAAAAAATAAGTTTAATTTCGGAAGTCGGTGTTCAAAAACGAAATAACCAAAAACACCGACTTCCAGAATTTTTTTTTTGTTTTTCACTTTTTAGTGGTACCAAATTTAACTGGGACCAGTCCAAGAAATACTCTTCCAAACAAAAAAATAATCATCCAAATCGATTAACAATTGGCGAAAATATCGCTGAACAAACATTTTTCATGGGATCTCATCATCAGATCCTGACTTATACTTTCCATTTTCAGCTCAGCAACATAAGATGATGATTACCAGGCACAAATATCTGAATTGGGTTAGAAAGTTTATGAAAAAAAGTGTGTGTGCTTATAAAATTTGAGGGTTTCCCTCGATTTTCATGGGATCTCATCATCAGATTCCGACTTGGTGACAATGGGACCACCTCAGGAGTATAGGCTTTCGAATAAAAAAAGATTTTTTAAAATCGGTGCAGAATTGGCGGAGAAATCGGTGAACATTAATAAAAAAAAAAAAAACATACAGCCGAACATAGAACCTCCTCCTTTTTAAAGAAGTCGGTTAAAATTAAAAATAGCTTGGATGATTACGAAAATCTATTTTATCTGGACTGAATATGGAAACTGGATTTACAGTTTAAGAGGATACTATACTATAAAACCGCAACGTTGGCGCGGCCTCCCACCGCGCTGGCTCAGACCTGCGGGTAACCGATGGCTGCTCGCCTCCAGCAGCGGACGTCTGCAGGCTGATATGATGATACTATAACTAATTATTTAATTCTGCTTACCTCTCTCAGTTGTCTGATCTGTTCCTGCAGACCTCCGATGGCGGAGTATGTGACATCACCAGGGTCTTCATGGCTCATGTTGTATACTAGAGGATCAACCTGAAACACATTCAATTTTACTGTCATTAAAGCTTCCAAAAATTAAAGTATGCTTTTGTTTTATATCTCCCATCCTGCTCTCTGTGCCATGAGTTCATGACAGACCTTTGTGAGGATTCTGGTTGAAGCTCATTCAAATAATCATGGCACATTAAATTTTTAATTTATTGGGTGGTAAAGAACCACCAGAACAAAATTAATAATGTCAGCATCCCATAATCATAATAATTTGTAGTTAGTAATTTTATGATTTTATATTTATTGTGTTTTAATTTAATTTTAATATTGGAACATGGTGCCCTAATTTTGATTTGAAAATAATTATGCAAAGGAAAAAGATAAAACAATCATCAGAACATAGAAATTCTACTTGGTGGGTGGCAGTAATTGTACATGTTGGTATGTTATACTTTCCCAGACCTACCCAAAGAATATTCTTAATATTTTTTTTTTTATGAGATTGTTGTGTCCCACTGAAAGGTCAAAGGCCTTCCTCCCGTCTTTCCGTCATAGGATAATGAGCAAAAAAATACGTTACCTCTCTAGGTAAATGCCTCATGATGGTGAGTGTGGTCATGTCCAGGGCAACCCTGGTGCCTCCCTTCAGCTTCTGTTTGTCCAGCTGACGACGACAGCCGACCACGTAGCGGGGACCATTTGTGGCTTTTACAATAACTGGAATTTTAAAAGAAATATTGTCATTCAAGTTATGGTATTTTATGTTGAATTCAAATTGCTTTCTGTGAAAAATAGAATAAACTTCTTTTTTTAGCTTCAAATCTGTGCTGATGTTTATTTATTAGTTTGATTTAGAGTTCATACATAAAGACTTTTCTAGCAGTCAACCAAGGGTGTTGTATAGATAACATGGGGCATAGTTTAATCTATTGGAAGTAATAAATAAAAAAAAAATAACATAGCATATTTAATACAATATTAAATATATGCCTATGTAAATATATAATAATTTATGAAGCAAAAGAAAAGGAGTAAATGAGATAAATTGTTTATTTGTGTTGAAAATAAATCCACAATTTTTGTTAGAATGGATGTTCATCTGATTGGCATTTCTTTTACAATCCTGAAAAGTAATTAAGTGCTTCGTGGTAATTAAATTGGTATACCTATTTAACTATTAAGAAGCAAGTAATCCCTTACTGTCAAGATCTGTAAGTTTTTTCAAGACCATTAAATTTCCAGGATGATGATATTCAGCCGGTTTTGACAAACAGCCAATAGTGTCATTGTATGTAAGGGCCCTCGCCCACGGGCGACTTTTTGTAGCGATGCAGTCGCGATGCTCTCGCGGGTAGCATCGATACAGACGCGAAGCAGTCGCTAGCTGTGTGCCCGCGCCCACGGGACCAGATTCAGTCGCGATGCAAACGCGATTCGGTCGCGATGCAAACGCGATTCGGTCGCGATGCAAACGCGATTCGGTCGCGATGCAAACGCGATTCGGTCGCGATGCAAACGCGATTCGGTCGCGATGAAAACGCGATTCGGTCGCGATGCAGTTACGATACAAAAATACCTTGGATCAGTACAGTTGCAAGATGGACTCCGTTGAGGCAACATTAGTCACGTTTTCTTTGGTGCTGCTTTTACGTAAGCAGCCGAAGCGTAGGCAACGGAAGCAGCGTCAATATTGGATGCATCCATTTAATACCCATGCGTCCGACGCGGTCGCGCGTTTGTATCAATACAATCGCGATGCAGTAGCGCGTTAGTAGCGCAACGCGGTCGCGCGTTTGTATCGATACAATCGCGATGCAGTAGCGCGTTGCAAATGCGACTAACACGCGTTAGAAGTGATGCTGTCGCGCGTTTGCTAAACGCGCGACTGCAACGCTACAAAAAGTCGCCGTGGGCGAGGGGCCTAAACTAAATATTTGAAAACAATTACAAAATACTCACATTTCTCCTCAGTAAGCTGCTTCAGCACTTCTCCAACTATCTGACCGACACTCTGCAGAGCTTTGAGGTCATTCTCACTCTTATCATACTGTTTGGTGACATCCTTCAGTTTGTCACGCACTGAAACAAAGAAATTCAGATAAGTAATTTAAAAGAACACTCCTGTGTATGAAAAAGGTTGGTGAAGAACAAAGAAATATTATTAAATGTTTATTTTGTTCTTCACCAACCTTCATGTTCGGTTCGTGTGAATGATGACAAGGCTCAAAGGTCATAGAAACTTTGGCTTCAAGATATCTATACCACTAATATTATAAAGAGGTAAAGTTTGTGAGGTTGTAGAAGGTAATCTTTGGAAATTCTAAATTACCAATAGAAAGCAACATTAGTGAGTGTCATAGCCTATGCATAGCACTTACCCAAAAAATACCGCACAACAAAGTGGGCATGGAAAAAATTACAGGACAGTTTTAGCAAGGGATATTATGTTACCCAGTTACTGGGTTGTGGAGGTCAGATAGGCAATCACTTTACATATAAGTACTGGTACCCATCTGGTGTCTGGATGCTGACCCCAACAGAATTTATTATCAAAAGTCTAGGCAGATTTATAACGATTTGGGAAATAAAGGTTGATGGGAATGTTTGTTCCAGTCATCATGAAATAAGGTCATCGTATAATGAAAGAAAAGCACATAAATAGCTAATATGCAAGAGTCTAATAAGGTTTAAGTTATTTTTTTTATATGTGTTAAATCTGTTTGAGAAGTCTAAAATTTGGAGAAAGTCTGCTTGTATATGATGTACCAACTGAACTAGAAGCAGCCTTAGTAAATTAACCAAAACTTTAATTGTAATTGTCAATTTATCAAACAGTTAGTTACAAGTCGTGAGTAGATACAATGAGTAACCTATTTATGGCAAAAATACTGTTATTAATTAAATAAACTTTACCTTAGTACAAGAAATGTATTGAGTAAGGTAATTTTTGGTTAATATTATCTAAGTTAACTAAATATTGCATTTTCAGACAAAAGTTACAGTCGTGATTCGGCAGAAATCGATGAGAGGCAATACAAATACTTACTTTCTTTGAGCCTTGATTCCACTTCTTTGTGTTCCATCAGCTTCTTTCTGTAGTCTTGAAAGGCTTTTTCACGTAGCCCGTCCATAGCTGACGGTCCGGCAGGCATTTTTAATTAAAAATTATGTTTACGTGATAAATGCAAAAACGAAAATCACTACTTTTTGACAGATCTTTGCGTTGACAACCACAGACAATACCATACATGGAAGAGAAGAGAACTATATTACTATACTCTTTGGAACTCAGTTTGGAAACATTGTCAGCGGCACATAGATAGTTTTAGTCAATGGCAACACTGACCAAGAACACAATGGCCAATGGGATAAAAATATTTTTGGCAAAAAGCAGAGCTGACAAAAACTATTACGAGGACCATCGAAAATAAAGAGCTACAAAGATCCGATGAGACCCTTAAGGTGAATGGTCCAGGGTAGCCCGCGAAATTCAAATATTTTTATGTTTTTTGCAATTTGCCGGTCAGTGTGAAGCTGTATGTGGACCAAATGCAATCCGCGACCGTAACGCGTATTTATCTAAAGAATTATAACCATTTTAATCATCAATATAGCCCTCTAAGTTCATGTAGTTCGAAAGAATGAATATTTCAGAAATAAACATTCTTTCGACCTTTTACCTTAAGAGACCGCGAGTTAAAAGATTGGTTCGACGTTATCGACCAATAAAAGAAACCGACGAAAAAATGAAAATGGTTCTCAAAATTTTATTAAATAAAAAAAAAGTTTCTATAATGTTCTTTGCGTATCAAGCAAAGCCCGTCAATGTTATTCCGTTTCTATGCAGCTGGTTATGGCTTCAAATTCGGGCAACTTGGTTGTTATGGTTTCAATATTCGTAGGTATTCATCTTTTCGACGGTTTGTTTCATTGGTCGATAAGGTCGAACACATCTTTTGACTTGCAAATCGAACATTCAAATTCGTTATGTTTCCACCCGTGAAGAAGTAAAAAATGTGCGAGTCGGACTCGCATGCAAAGGTTTTCCTGTAGGTAAATAAAAAGTGAAGCCCTTTTTCTAAGGCGTTTATAATAGACTAGCGACCCGCCCCGGCTTTGCACGAGTGCAAATTATCTTTCTCGAGAACCCGCATCAAAATCCTTTGCGTAGTTTTAAAAATCTAAGCATACATAGGGACAGACAGACAGCGGAAGCGACTTTGTTTTATACTAAGTAGTGATATCTAGCAGTATGATAGCCTAGATAGGATGTGTTACCTCTTCCGATGTTTAAGCTCTACATATTATTATTATTATTTAAAAAAAAAACGTTGCCCCACACTAGGAATTTCTCCTGTATCGTGGGTGCGTTTACAGACATGTAATCACACATACACAAACAGCCAGACCCGGAACAACTATCTGTAGGCCATACAAGTATTTGTTCCGCGCGGGAATCGAACCCGCGACACGCAGCGCAGCAGTCAATTGCTCAACCACTGCGCCAACCGTGTCGTCAAAACTACTGTAAAGTTGCATCAAAATATTATAATATAATATAGGCAACTAACTTAAAATACCTACCTAAATCAGACCTAACTTTTTCGTAAATATACCTATCCAACAAAATGACAGTTTCAACCGGCTTCAACGAACCCTGAAAGACCATAAATTATGAAAAAAGCACGTCAAAATAAAAATATCCAGCTATTTCTTTTTTCTTTAAAAATATCACAATATGATGCATGCCTGCCGCGCGCCGTAATGGCGTCGGTTTCGCGCCAAAATATAATAAAATAAAGCTGGGAGCGTGCGTTATTTGCACGGTAGATACGTGACCCAGGTTCCGCGGAGATCACGTCTTTTTGGAATCTAGTTTAGACCACACGTTTTTATTCATTGTAACCTAAGTGAAAATATTACTTCTGGAAGTAAATATTTTGGTAAAATTCCTGGCTGATAATGAAATCACGTGACTCGGAGACTATTCTTAACACACTTAGGGACTGCGGACATGAGATGGCGCAAAAATAGGTAATTTTGTAGCATTGTAAAAGCCGCACTAGTAAAATTTTGGTAGCTACCTACTCAGCTGTATCGGGTTAGACTGGAAACCGACTCCACCGCTACGCTCAGAGCGGAATGATGGCCCATCCTTTCCCATTATTTGGGGGTGGGTCTCCTCACCATTCTGCGTCATGATTTCAGGATTCTATCTTGGGTTGTCGGAGTATAAAGGTCATGGCATACTATACCAGCACCGCAACGACACCGCTCAAACCCAGAAATTTACTTGTCTTTCAAATTAGAGCATTAACTCGTGTAGGTACCGTAAAATATATTTCATAATGTCAATATGAAAAAGCCAACGGCGGGCAGTCAGCGAGTTGGCTGCAACCATATCGCAGCCCGCGTGCTTACACCGCGCTTGCAGCGCATCAACACCGAGTCGCTAGCGAAACAACGTTGGACTGCGAGCTTGCACCTCGCGGCCTGCCCACAAACCGCGAGCTTGTACCTCGCGGACGACGCGTAGTTAGCGCGCTGGCGGCTAGCCATAGCCTAAATTCGAGGCGAGGACGCCGTGCTGCTGCTGTGCCGTTATAATGTACCGTGACCTTAATTCGAACAAATTTACAAACTTGGTAACGCAGTCCAATGCTCATTCTTAGTTCCTCAAACCTATGAGAAATATCTTGAGAAGCGCTACTTTGCTCTGTAGTAAAACAATTACAGGTTAACATCGGAAATCAATACAAATCGACGAGAAAAGTGTTATTTTCCAACTCAAATAACACCAATATTACACGCAAGGTTCGTCCATAAAAGATAATAAAGGCAGAAATATCTATATGAGCGAACAAATCGATTGAAACTGCACACAACTGTACTGTGAGATAAGTTCTTATTGTTAGATCTAAGTACTTTATTTGAGCGTAAAATTTTAGTTCTACCGTCAAAATGGTGGATGTAGCTAATGGTTCTCTGGAGAGCTAGATCTTCGATGTTATGTCATTTGGTATCTAAAGTTTTATAACTAAGTAAATGTAAGTAGAGCACAGTATTGCTAATAACCTATTTAATATTTATGAAAAAAAACAAACAGGTAAAATCTACAAAAACCTCCTAGATTCCTTATCTTATCCACCACACAGTATCAATTTGCTATGAAAAATTTAAACCATATTAACCGCTGTTCTGAAACTTTTATGATTCACTCGTATTTTTACGATAGACACCACACATTTTATGGGTCACTTGAAAAATAACAATTTCTGTTGGAAGCAGTAGTAAACCTGTCTCAGTGATAATCTTGGAAAGTGCTGACATGATGCCGCTGCTTTATAGTTTGTGATTTTCTTTAGAGTGTAAATAAATAAACGGGTTTCGGTACTAAAGCTTCTTGTATCCGAATTTTGTCGCTGGAGTGAGACCTGACCTACCTATACTTATAAGGCCAGTGCCTCGAGTTTTGCGGGCAGCGGGGCGGTGGCGGAGGCGGCGCGGGTGCGGGGCGGGCAACGTAGACCCGGTCCCGTTTCGAAACCAGCGGGCAGATCGCGCGGCACTATAGCGGCGTAGTGTTGTGTTCGTGGTTGTATCGCGATATTTGGTTTTTTTCGCGAACGAAATATCTGAACAACGGTGACAAATTTTTTTTTATTCAAATTTATTCTTATCGTTCGATTTATTGTGGGCAAAAGAAGAAAATAAATTTCACAACACTGCAATGCAGACGCGTGGGCGATCATCTCGCGCCGCTGCCGCACCGCTCTTTTCGAGGGTCGGTCCATTTGATTTTACAAATTAGATCCTGCCGCTCCCGCGCCGCCGCGTCGCCACCCGCTGCACGCAAAACTCGAGGCAGAGGCCTCAAGGTGGTTTGTTACCAGTTGCCGCATTCGGCTCCACCCACGGGGAATAAGTACTGCCTGCCTTATCAATCAATATCCCGTATAGTTACCGGAATTTAACAGACACCGTAAGATTGTAAAATATCGCGTGAAATTGTAAACTATTTTTTTTCAATAACTATCATGATTTATTACATTCAAAACGATATGATCACAATATATCTAGAAAATATAATCTAAAAAGCATTATTACAATCTAGTTGAATTTATCCGGTAACTTATACAACGTGTAACAGAACCGCAATACTCCTTAAGAAATCATTGTAATCATCATTATGAACAGCTTTTACTAAGTATTGAACACTGAAATAGTAATAAAAAAACCGACCAAGTGCGAGTCGTAATCGCCCACCGAGGGTTCCGTACTTTGTAGCTAAGAAACTACTACTAATTACTTTAAATAAAGAATGTAAATTGTTATTGTTATGATTTCATTACAAATGTATAGTTTTCAGACTTTTCCCTGTAATCTATACTCATTAATATATAAAACTGAAGAGTTTGTTTGTTTGTTTGCTTGAATGCGCTAATCTCAGGAAGTACTGGTTCGATTTGAAATTCTTTCATTGTTAGATAGCCAATTTATAGCGGAAAGCTATAGGCTATATATCACCACGCTAAGGCCAATAGGAGCAGAGCAGACGAAGTTGCGCGGGTCATCTAGTTGCAGTATAAGACGGTATTACTTGCCAAATTTCATAGCCTAGGTCAACGGGAAATACCCTATACATTTTGGTTCCCTTGAGTGTCGAAATATAACGTTTTTGTACATAAACGAACGTTACATCTTTTTTAACCGACTTCAAAAAAAGGAGGAGGTTCTCAATTCGGTTGGTTTTTTTATGTTTGTTACTTCATAACTCCGTCATTTATGAACCGATTTGAAAATTTTTTGTTTCATCTGAAAGGATATACTTCTCGATTGGTTCCATTGTCACCATGTCAGAATCTGATGATGGGATCCCACGAAAATCGAGGGCAACCCTCAAATTTTATAGGCACATACAATGTTTTTCATGAACTTTCTAACGCAATTCAGATATTTGTGCCTGGTAATCATCACAGATATTTGTGCCTGGTGTTCTTAACATAACATTGCACCAGTACGCTGTTAATGGGTACGCAGGTACCTAGGTACCACTAAAAAGTGAAAATTAAAAAACTTTTTTACAAAAAATACAACCGACTCCAAAAACAAAACACTACAAGGTACAAAAAACAACAGTGCCAAAAAATTAAAAAATAACCAAAAACACCGACTTCAGAAGTTAAAGTTTTTTCTTTCTTCCGAAGTTATTTTGTACCTTGTAGTGTTTTGTTTTTGGAAGTTGGTTGTATTTTTTTTAACGTTAACTTAGACGTTTGATTTTTTCACAGCTGCAAGGGTTCATACCTATACCTGAGTATATGGTTTTAATTTCAACTCGATACCGCTACGCATTTCCGAGATAAGCGGTCTTATAAGGATTCCGTTTTTTCATTTCAGGTACGGAACCCCAAAAATCAAAAAAGTGTTCATGATGATGAGTACAATGGCTCCTTAAGAGGTGTTGCGTTTATTCTGTTACACTTTGTATATGACTCTTCTGAGGTGTAGTAGTACTACCTATAGTATAAGGTCTATGACCCTATCCATATGAATGTATCTTCGATTAATATATTAACACATTTATACTCTTGCAGTCAGTAATTAAAGGTAATCGCTTGAGAACAGTTGTTTCAATAACACTACATCCCCACATGGCGACCCTTGCCATTTTTGGGGCGCGTGACGCGACTTCTATCTCGGCGTAGTGTTACGGCTCCAAAGCAAAGTAAATAAATTAAACTCTTTGTAATAAATTGGCGTGAAAATATTTGTGGATAATGGAACTTTCGTAATTAAAATGAATCAAGTACATTTAAAAAGTTAATTTAACGTCCGGAAATCAGTGAGAATGTGTCGTTCCAACGTAGAAAAGGAGACGGTCTTCGTGAACCAGAATTCTGCTGGTTCCAATAATGCACACGTTGAAGAATTGAAGGCACATATTTCGACGATCAGTATTATCCTCATAGTAATTTGCGTTTTACTGGGTCTTGGCATTATATATTTTGCGTGGAAGCAGTACAGGAATTGTCACCATTCCTGGATCAGGGACCAGATTTTGCAGAACAGCCTGCGACGATCGTTCAACCGTTCCAGAGCAATTCGCGGAGAACAGCAAGCAAATCTTCCAATGACGTAGAAGTCGGAGTATTCATCATACTCATCTGGCAGCTGTGCGGTATCATTTATTTAGTGAAGTGCATACTAAGTGCGTCTCAAGTGCGTTGTGCGTATTATAGTGCGTAAGATGAATTCGCGAATCATCATATACATAAAGAGACAATAAAATGATAATAGACATTAAGAATTAAAATAATGAACTCTAAGATAAAATAGCAGTTTAAGTTTGTTTTGAGTGATCGTATGTCATCATGTATCATCTTACACGCTGTGTCCCCTACTACAGTAATTCACTGTGAGAATCGGGTATGTATTAAATGGTTTAATTAATATATATTACTTTTGCATGAGGGAATGGAAGATGAATTGTTACTTTGTTTAAATGATCTTATATCAATAAGGAAATATTTAATTAAAAAGGGAAAAACACGATTTAAGGGTAATATTGTTAAGAATAAATTATGTGAGGTTGAAACAATTTATGAGAAAAGTAAAGGATTAATAAAGCTATTATCTACAAAACCAGGAGTAAAATCAGAATTGTTAAAATCATTATCAGTTACGAAAAGCGAAATAGAATCGTGTTATTCGCAAATTAATGATTTGTGCGCTGTAATTAAATCAGACTGTGATAGTGACAGTGATATTTCTGAAGCAAGTCCAAATTCAGAATCAATCATGGAGTTCGATTTAAAAACGGCATGTAGTTTGATTCCTGTAATGACCAATAACGAAAATAATATCAGAAGTATCATTGACTCTATAGAAATGTACGCAGACATGTTGTCGGAAACGGGGAAAAAGTTACTAATGACATTCGTTTTGAAAAGTAGATTATCAGAAAATGCAAAATTACGTATAACCAATAATTACACATCTGTGAACGATTTTGACAGAGATTTACGTGTTGCACTTTTACCAAAAAAATCGTTTACTGCAATACAATCACGATTACAAAACGCAACGCAAGGCTGGCGTACAATTGATCAGTTTGGAACAGAATTAGAAAAGTTATTTACTAATCTGACCATATCGCAAGCAAATGGTAATTCTGATAGTTATTCCGTACTCAAGCCCATAAACGAAAAATTGGCAATTAAGCGATTCGCAGATGGATTGAAGGATTCGAGACTAAGTACGATTATTGCTGCACGTAATTATGACAGTTTAAAGGACGCGATCCAGGCAGCGAAAGATGAAGAGTTGACATCGGCATCGACTTCGACCAACGAAAATGTCATGCAGTTTTCACACCGCGGAAGAGGTAAGTTTCATAACAATAACAACAACTTTAGGAATGGCCGTGGTTCTCATAGTCAGCAGTTAAACCAACGCAGTCGAGGACATCATTATCAGCATAATTCAAATAATTTGAGAGGTAATTTCAGCCATAATTCAAATAACTTCGGCAGACGTGATTTCAATAACTCACGTGGGCGATCATCCCATAACTATCGTGGTAACGGACGTGGACGAGATTATCAAACTTCGAACGAGAATCGAACGAGTAATGAAACTCGTAGTAAAGGTCGTACCAATAGAATATTTTATTCCAGCAATGAACAAGATAAGAACGATAGTATGCCTACAACAAACGAAATGCAGTTTTTTCGATCTTAAACATAACATTTTAGCTTTGCAAGGTAAGGCAAAATTTTTAGCATTATACATAGGTAATAGGAAATATTATTGATTAATAGATACCGGAGCATCTTTGTCCGTAATTAAAAAAGATGCGTTACCATACGACAGTGCAGTAATTAGAGATGAAACCATCATAAATGGTATTGGAGGTAAATTCAGTTCATCAGGGTTTGTTCAACTTAGCTTGACTCATCGTGATGACCAACACTTTGTTGACTTTAATATCAAGCTTCATGTTTTTGATAACATACCATTAAAGGCAGATGGAATATTAGGTTTAGATTTTCTTTGTCAGTACGCTTCAAATATAAACTTAGAAACTAATGTCATTAACCTATCTAATTATGGAAAGTATTATTCATTAGAACTAAGTGATGTCATAGATTACTCAGCTGAGGTGTTACATATCCCAGCACGAAGTGAGTCGATACATTATTTGCTATTAAATATTGAGAATATGAATGACTGTATTATCCATAGCGAACAGTTAGCGGAAAATGTTTTTCTAGCGGGATGTATTGGACGAATAAAAAATAATAGATTACCGGTTAAAATTTTGAACACTAACGAGCATGATATTTACCTACCAACTTTTCAACCACAGATATATTCAATTGAAGAGTTTCACTTATGCAATTTTAAATCAAACGCTAACAGTTTAGAACGAGCAAAGAACTTATTAAACATTTTAAATTTAAAACATTTAAAAATGGACGAACGGAAATCAATTGAAGAATTATGTTCTAAATATTCGGATGTTTTCTTTTTACCAGGTGATAAGTTAACGACTACAAGTGTTTATGAACAATCCATAACTATAAAACCAAATACAAGTCCGGTTTATACGAAGCAGTACCGATTGCCGCATTCTTTGAAAAATGAAGTAAATAGGCAAATTCAAAAAATGATTGACAATGACATTATAGAAGAGGCGAAGAGTGAATGGTCGAGTCCTGTTTTACTGGTACCAAAAAAAAGTAGCAACGATAAAAAATGGCGACTAGTGGTCGATTATCGGAAGCTTAATGACCGTATTGTAGACGATAAATTTCCTTTGCCAAGTATTACGGAAATTTTGGATTCGCTCTCTGGCTCAGTCTATTTTTCGCATTTAGATCTTAATCAAGGATATTACCAAGTAGCTTTAGATAAAAACAGTAGAGAGTATACAGCGTTTACAACTAGTACTGGGCAATACCAGATGAAGAGGCTACCTATGGGATTAAAAACAAGTCCGAGTGCTTTTAGTAGAGTTATGTCAGTTGCTATGTCTGGGTTAACATACGATAAATGTTTTATATATTTAGACGATTTAGTAGTCTTTGGGAGAAATTTAGATATCCATAATAAAAATTTAACAGACGTCTTGGAAAGACTTAGGAAAATTAATTTAAAATTAAATCCAGAAAAATGTAATTTTTTAAAGAAAGAAATTCTTTATTTCTTAGGGCATTTAGTATCAGAGAATGGAGTCTTACCCGTCCCAATTAAAGTAGAAGTATTGCAAAATTACCCTGTACCAAGTAATACCGATGAAGTAAAAAGATTTGTAGCATTTTGTAATTATTATAGGAAATTCATTAAAAACTTTGCAAGAATAACTTGTCCATTAAATAAATTAACTAGAAAACATGTACCAATTGTTTGGACTGAAGAGTGTCAAAGTGCGTTTGAAGCAATGAAACATGCTTTAAGTACACCACCAGTATTAGATTTTCCAGATTTTTCAGAAAATAATGAGTTTGTCATTCAAACAGATGCGTCAGGGACGGCTATTGGAGCAGTCTTGTGCAATCAAAATATGAAACCTGTAGCTTATGCTAGCAGACCTCTGAATAAAGCTGAACTCAATTATCCAACCATTCAGAAAGAGTTAGTTGCAATTGTTTGGGCTGTAAAGTATTTTAGACCCTATGTATACGGTAAATCATTTACAATTATGACAGACCATAAGCCTTTAATATACTTATTTTCAATGAAGGACCCATCTAGCAGACTACTTAAATTTAGACTAGCACTAGAAGAATACGATTTTAAAATTTTATATTTAAAAGGAAAAGATAATAGCATAGCAGATGCATTATCTAGAATTAATATAACATCGGATACTTTAAAACAGATGAATAATGAAATTTCTTTAGTTATGACTAGAGCTCAGAAAAAACGTTTAGATGTAGGAAAACAATTGGATACACCTAGTTTTAGTAAACGAGACGAAACGTGGCCTGATCAACCACGAGTAGTTGAGGTACTAAAAATTCCGAATAATTCTGTAGAAATGAGTTTTATAGGAAGTGATGAATTAAATAAATTAAAAAGACAAAATAATATAGATGAAGAAAAGGAATGTTTTATTTATAACAATCGAAAGAAGATGTTGTATATTAATCTTAACTTTAGAGCACAACTTACGCGAGCCGAATTTGTGACTAAGTTAGGTCATTTTTGTAAACGAATAGGTATAAATGAGCTATGCATAGTAAAAAATAAGGAATATGAGAGTTTTATTAAAGATGTATTAAAAGAGATAAAAGACAATAAGGATTGGACCGGTCCACGTATTTATGTATTGAGAGGAGTTAGGAGAATTTATAATGAAGAAGAAAGTATATTTTACATGACTTTCACCTACTACCTACCGCAGGACATGCAGGAGTACGTAGGATGACCAATAATATTAAGAGACATTTTTACTGGCCAGGCTTAGACAACGATATTAGACAATTTGTGAGTAAATGCATTAAATGTCAGAAAATGAAGCATTGTAGGTATATCAAGGCGCCCATGGAGATAACTACAACGGCTTCACATGCTTTTGAAAAAATTTATCTGGACGTCGTAGGTCCATTACAAAAAGACATTGAAGGAAATTGTTATATTTTGACACTGCAGTGCGAGCTTACTAAGTTCGTAGAGGCCTATCCTTTGAAAACGAAGGAAACCGTAAGTATTGCTAAAGCATTAGTTAATAATTTTATTTTAAGATTTGGAATACCTAATACCATCGCAACTGATCGTGGAACAGAATTTGTATCGTCAGTAATGGAACAGGTATGTAAACTTTTATGTATAAATAAATTAATGTCTACAGCGTATCACCATCAATCCATCGGTGCGCTCGAAAATTCACATAAAAATTTAGGATCGTTTTTACGAATACAGTGTAATGGTCAAAAAGACACATGGAGTCACTGGCTACCATTTTGGTGTTACAGTTTCAACAATACAGTTCATACAGAGACAAAGTACACACCATTCGAACTGGTATTTGGTAGAGCTAGTATAGTACCATCTAGAGTTAGTCAGTACATAGAACCATTGTATAATCCAGAAAGTTATCCTTTAGATCTTAAGTATAGGTTACAAGTAGCACATCAAGATGCTCGTAATAATCTACTTATAAGTAAACAAAACCGTAAGAGTTGTTATGATAAGTCTTTAAATAATGTGACATACAGTAAAGGACAACAAATTTTAATTAGAAATGAAATAGCTAATAAGTTAGATCCTCAATGGGAGGGACCATTTGTTGTTTTAAATGATTTAGGTGTAAATGTAGAAATATTAAAATTTAATAAACCCTATTTAATCCATAAAAATAGAACCAAACCTTTGGTAACATAAGAAATGATATTAAGTTATATTTACGTAAAAAAAAAAAAAAAAAAATTGTAAACTATATATATATTTTTTTTTTTTTCTATCACCCCTGCGGTGAGGTGTAGTAGTACTACCTATAGTATAAGGTCTATGACCCTATCCATATGAATGTATCTTCTATTAATATATTAACACATTTATACTCTTGCAGTCAGTAATTAAAGGTAATCGCTTGAGAACAGTTGTTTCAATAACACTACATCCCCAGGCAGGCAGGGTCGCCATGTGGGGATGTAGTGTTATTGAAACAACTGTTCTCAAGCGATTACCTTTAATTACTGACTGCAAGAGTATAAATGTGTTAATATATTAATAGAAGATACATTCATATGGATAGGGTCATAGACCTTATACTATAGGTAGTACTACTACACCTCACTTCCGTGACTGACCGACAACGTACAGCCGAAACTGCTGGTCGTAGAAAGCTGTGGCATGTAGGTTCCTTGGGGAGTGTAGGGGAGCACTAAGAGAGGATTTCCCGAAATTCCTACGGGAACGAGAAAAACGGGATATGCGCGTACGAAGTCGCCAAAAGCTTGTAAATACTTATAACTTAGGTGCAGTGAGCTATTCAGTCATGTGCGCGCGCGCTTGGCGTACGGCGGTGTTTCGTAAACCCACGTCAAATACGTAATTGTGCATAAAAACAACTAAAGACATTGTTTTTCTAATTTCGAATAAGCATCATGGTGAAGTGCAAAAAATGTAATAAGGCTGTATCGATCGCGAAAGATGAGACTAGTAATTGTAAAGGCTCATGTGGAGCAGTCTTCCATAAAAGGTGCGTCTCGAGAGCTACCTTCAAAAATGAAAAATGTGAGGATTGTGTTTCCATGCCCGGATCGCACCCTAGTTCGCCTAGTGTTGAAGAACCGGATATTGCATTGACCCTGGCTGCGATGAACAGGAAAATGGAGGTGGTGTACAAAATGGAGAAAAAGCTGAGTGAGCTGGCCGATCTGGTCGATTTCATATCGGAAAAGTATGATAATCTGATGGAGTACCAGAAATCAACCGAAACAAAAATAAAATCCCTAGAAAACATGAATGCGTACTTGCAAAAGTGTAATAAATCACTGGAAGATCGTGTGAACGAGCTGGAAGAGAAAGATAAGGAGAAAAAGGTTGAGCTGGTTGGGTTGGAGAAAAAAGAAAATGAAGACGTGGCGACAGTGGTAGTCCAGGTGGCTAACAAGCTCCAGATGGATGTTAGTCAGATTGAGTACGCAGAGAGGGTAGGTCGCGGAAAACCAGACGCCGACAAACCACTGCCAGTAGTTGTCACGCTGAGAACAAAAGAGGCTCGTGATAAGTGGATTGGAAGTCGCAAAAAACGCTTGACAAATGGCGAGATTTATGGCACAAGAAATGACAACCGTGTGTATATAAATGAGAATCTCACCAGATATAAAAAGAACCTTCTATGGGTTGCTAAAAACCAGCTTCAGAAAACTTACAAGTACATTTGGGTACAGGATGGAAAAATACTCATAAGGAAGAGTGATGAACAAAAGAAAATAATGTCAATAAGAAATGAACGTGATATTGAACGATTCCTACAAAACGATGTAAATACAGCGAGTAGCTAGATGTTGTTGTCTTTGTTACCTACATGCCTCACGCACACATAGTGCGAAGTAAACACTGCGAACTAATCTTACATCTGCAAATAAAAGTGGATCGTTTCGACGTAATTGCCACACTTGAATGTCAATTCACCAGATTCAAAACAGCTACCACCTGGGCTAGAAGTATATATGGCATCAACAAAAAATTACACGTACTACACTTAAACATTCGATCATTAAGAAAAAACTTTAACGAATTGCAAATTTTTGTAAAGAATTGCTCTGAAGAGATAGGAGTGCTGGTACTGACCGAGGTTAATATTAAGGAAATTGAGCTATCATTATACCACATAGAAGGGTACAATCTATCTGCAAACATGAGGGAGACTGCGAGAGGTGGAGGTGTGCTTATTTATGCTAAGGAATGTTTTATTTTCAATTCGCACAAAACCCGGACGAGTTCACTGGAGGGACTTCATGGTAAACTCACTGTTAACCACTCAACTCTGAATGTAATTGCGGTCTACAGACCACCAAAAATGAGTAGATTGTTGTTTGTTGACGACATCGAGCAGATAATCAAGAAGATCCCGGCGAGCGAGGAAGTTATCTTGTTAGGTGACGTCAACATAAATCTTTTAGGAGTGAGTGAAAGTCAATTGGTGTCAAAATATATGGACTGCCTATGTGGACTGGGCCTGCAGTGCGTAATACCAGCTACGGAGGTGACGCGAGAGGCTATCGTCGCGGGTGTAAAAGAAGTGTCGTGTATTGATCATGTTTGGGTGCGAGTTAGACAGCTGCGAGACTGCTATTCGTTTGTTATTGAGTGCTTCATGTCGGATCATCACGTGGTTGGAATCTCGGTACCGTTACAGGTGACGCAAACCTTCACTGATAGTGTGAACCCGGACTTTCGGTATGTAATTAATAATAAACTAGTAGCTAAGCAGATCACTGAGTACGATTGGTCTCAACTGTTGTTTATTGATTGTCCGTTAACTGTGTATTGTAAGATGGAAAGTGTTTTCAATGAAATATATAAAGGTAGTAAGACTGTAATGCCAAAGATTAAAACACGGGTTACACAACCGTGGATAGGCAGAGACTTAAATAAAATGATGATGCGTAGGGATAGGTTATTTAGGGATTGGAAAGAAACACCAAGCAATAACACGAAAAGATTAGAATACACACGATTTAGAAATAAGGTAAACAAATTAATATTTAAAGCTAAAAATAGTTTTCGGCAGGAAGAAATTAAAAAGTGTAATGGAGACCCAAAAAAAATCTGGGACAAAATTAATAGCTGGACAGGTCGGAAAAAAGCCAATATAGATGATATTGTAAATAGATACTTTGGAAATAAAGACACAATGTACAATATATGTAGTCAATTTGCAGAAACATTTACTAGCGAAATCATTGCTATTAAACATAATTGTAATATTAAATTATTAGATAGAAGTAAATATGTTAGGGCGAGTGATGTGACGTTCCGTTTTAAACCAGCAACCTCTAACACAGTGTGTAAAATTATCGATCAGCTGAGCAGTGATAAGGCGCCGGGCACCGACGGTATTCGAGTCATAGACTTAAAAATGATCAAGAATGAGATCTCACCGGTCTTGGCACATTTTGTCAACCTGTGTTTATCGAAGGGGGAATATCCCAGCTCACTTAAAAAAGCTTTAATTAGGCCCATTTATAAACAGGGAGCGCACTCAGATTACGCTAACTATAGGCCGATTGCTATCTTATCAGTGATTAATAAAATTGTTGAAAAGATAGTAGTCGGCCAGGTTAGCGAATTCTTAGAACAAAATAGTATACTTGCGGATGCACAACATGGTTTTAGGTCTGGTCGTAGCACCGTTACAGCACTTTCACAGTTTTCCGAAGATATGAACAGCAGTCTTGATCAGGGCCATCAGGTCTTGGCGCTGTTCATTGATTATAAAAAAGCGTTCGATACCCTGGATCACGAGGTGCTGTTGCAGGCTATGGATGAGTGTGGAATCAGGGGCCCCACAAACAGGTGGTTCCGGAATTACCTGAGTGGCAGAACCTTGCAGACTTGTATTTCGGGCGTCACTGGCAAGGAAGCAGCGGTACAGCTTGGTGTTCCGACTGGTTCGGTCTATGGTCCGGTTGGCTATGTCATGCATGTCAATAGCGTCAGTAATGTGGTGAAGAATTGTCGGGTGTATATGTACGCGGACGACATGTGTCTTATGTACTCCTCTAAGAATATACAAGAGGTTAGGGCTGTGCTGCAGGCGGATTTTGATAACATTACCCGGTGGGCGCACGATAATGGCATCATACTTAACCTGAATAAGACGAAAGTGATGCATTTGCATTCACCGCACAACTTAGTCGCAAAAAATGTCAGTAGCGTGGATATAGGTATCGTGGGTCACACGTATGAGTGCATGCACGTTAGTAATGCAAATTGTGTTTGCCAAAGGCTGGAATATGTTAACAAATTTAAGTATCTAGGCTTGTGGGTAGACCGAAACATGAATTGGAAAACACAGGTTGACACGGTGTGCACAAAGCTTAGGGCAGTGTTGAGTAAGTTTTACATTCTGAAGGCACCATTGAGTAGGAAAACCCTCCGTGTCATTTATTTTGCTCTCGCCGAGTCATTGCTGAGCTATGGATTAAATACTTATGGCCGTACATTTAAAACCTATCTTAACAGCATAAAACTGCTGCAAATTCGTTTTATGAAATACCTTGTTAACCCAAAGACAAAACATGCTTGTAGGGATAATTATGAGGAACTTTTTGTTGTATGTAAGGTGCTTCCTGTGCATGAGAAGGTAAAGTACTTGTTGGTACTAGAACAGCACTATAGCAATCAATTCAAAGTGCCGGTGCAAAATAGATACAACACTAGAAGCGTTAAAGAACGTAAACTGGTGCGACCAACAGTAAAAAATTTCTATGGCAAAAGAACCAACAAGTACTTGACCCCTACACTTTTTAATGATCTCGATTGGCTGAGAAAAGATAGTTTGAAAATAAGTAAACAAACACTAAAACATAAATTAAGAACTGTTTTTCTTAATGAGGTTGCCGCAAGGTGTGCAAATATACACTAACATGTCGTTGTTTATCTAATATAACTGTTGTTAAGAGTCAGGATACCTGTTATAACTTGACTGTATTTTCTTCAAATAAGTATTAATTATGTATTTGAGCCAGATGTTTTAAGACGAGCGCTAATCCTGCCGACAAACTGCCACGCAGTTTGGTGGGTGTATATGATACGTATAATGTTTGGTCCAAAATAAATAAATAATTATTAAAAAAAATAATTATTATTGTGTAAAAAGTGTTAATCAACTCTTGTTGCTACCTTAAACTTACAGCGGCATCAATGTCGCCACGAGAAAAAACAACGAAGCAAATCAACATCGCAACCAAAAGAACCGCAACGCCATCTATCCAACTAGCAGCGAACTACTACGTCGAAATCCTGCATCGCGCAATCAGAGTTTACCGTGCAATTTGAACATATAAATCAGTCCGAATATCGGTCAGTTGCCCACACTGGACACTACAACCGTCCGGCCGGAGGATCCTCCTTTTTCAATGGAGGTTTGCGGGACTTCACTCTATTTACCGCCATAAACTCAAAAAAAAGTACAAAGCAGACCACAACGTCAGTATTTTGTGTAACGAGTCACTCTCCGTAAGTCCCTTTCGAGACAACTATCTAGATCGCTATTGTCTTATTATTGTCTTTTAATTTTAACCTAACTGGTTAAATAAGTTTCTGGCTTCCTTAAAGAACACGTGGCAATCAAGTAGGTAAGGTAAAAGACAAAATGAATTTATTTAGTACATGGAGACTTTGCTACAAAGAACCATAATGTCCGCACTCCTGCTAGAAGAAAGTTTAGCTATAACAAGACAAAGTTCAAAGTTTAACATATTACAAAGTAGCGAGCTGGGAGCACGTCACATGTTTTTATCTTAGAGACCTCCTTACACAAGAGATGCATCTTTGTGGGCAAACTACTACACATAATTTTGTTTAACGGAGTTATCTTAACAAATCTGTTGGAAGCATACACAACTTATTCTTCCGATTGCATACGCAACTCCTTCCGATCGCATACGCAATTCATTCTTCCGATCGCATACGCAACTCATTCTTCTGATCACTTACGCAATTTATTCTTCCGATCGCATACGCAATTCACTCTTCCGATCGCATACGCAACTCATTCATCCGAGGTAGCCTTGGTGTCCGTGACGAGGGGGAAAAACTGCAAGAGTGTCGTCTGCGATGGTATGGCCACATCATGCTCCGCCCTATGGAGTACGAGCCCTATAGAGGTCGGAAATGCGTGAATATGGCTGTCTTTGGGGCTAGGTCCCGTGGCCGCCCTCGCAAGCGCTGGCTGGCCGTCGTCAAGTCCGACATGAGAGCCAATGGACTTACTGAAAGGGATGTTGAAGATCGGGCTAAGTGGAGGAAGCTCAGTCGGAAGGCGGACCCTGGCAATAGCCGGGATTAACGCCAGGTGCAAGAAGAAAAAGAGGAGTTATCTTAACAACTCTGAATTACTATAAGTAGGTATGTAGTGGCAAATCTTACTTACCCATAATTATATTCTAAGTAATTACCTTCATGTTAACTTTGTTTTGCGCAAGTGGGCTTAGGCAACTGTTCATCCCAACAAGATCGCGCGCGTTGTCTCAAATAAAATAGCTTTGGTTTTTTCGTTTCACAGAGAAAAGGAAACCCCTACGTCAAACTAAGTCCGCACCTAATCTCTTTGTAGTTTTATCAGTTTTTTACGAAAAACTTTGTCACCCGGCTCTGGAGCTGATAAATCTGAATCTATGTCTGTTTTTATCACAAAACGCAAGTTCTTACATCCTCAGATAAAAGGGATATTAGATTTGAACTTATGTCGGGACTTGTTGGCTTTTTCGAGAGAAAAACTTACGAGAAATGGCTACTGGCAACGAAAATATATTCTTGAAAGTTGAAATGTTCTTTTAAACATACGATGTCCAGCAGTGAACGTCTTTCTGCAAAAATGTCGATGTCAATTAGTAGTCATCTAGAAAGGGTTCTAGACATATCGGGACATCTTCTTTTTTTTATTTGTGTTTGCTCTTGACTCTCGTCTATGTCAGAGATGACAATGTCTTCTTCTTCTTCCGGCCTTTTCCCATTTGTAATTGAAGTCGGCTCTCCTAATCTTCTTCTCCAGAAATGTCGTTTCTGTGTCGTCAGAGGTTCTATATTATCTCATACGATTGATCATATTTTACACAGTTCTTCCATCATTTTTTTGGTTTTCCCCTATTATAGCCATCCACATTCATAGCCAAACCTCACGACTATATAAACCTATTCATCGTACTAATAACCTACTTTTTCATGAAACCAAAGACCCTGGCAACCGTCCAGGGGAGCCAGAAGACAGCAACAGTTCAGACTCCAGAATACAGATACGCAAAACGTTGTCATTTGAAACTTCTGCCCGATAGATCGTAATTTCCGCGTGTCGTGCAGTTAGCGAACGCGCGAACGAACGAACGATGTATCTTGTAAGTTATTAAAGTTTTGTCACTTTACAGATACGTGGGGTGATCTTTAAATATTGTTCACTGTTAATATATAGTTTATGGAGAGGTAGCAGGTAAATATTTGTGAAGGAGGTCGTCAGGGGAACAGACACTACCACCATACTCATTCATAATCTTTTTAGGGTTACGTACCTCAAAAGGAAAAATACGGAACCCTTATAGGATCACTTTGTCGTCCGGCCGTCCGTCCGTCCCTCCGTCTGTCTGTCAAGCGCCTATATCTCGGGAACGCGTAGGTTCGTATAGGTTTATATAGAGGTATCGAGTTGAAATTGAAACTACATAGTGAGGCTCATTTACGTCTTCAAATCGCTAAGAGAACCCGCTGATATGGGCACACTGAGGATGGTCTATTTTGCACTGTGTCAGTCTATAATTGGAAATTGCATTACTGCGTGGGGTGGTGCAGCAAAAACCAACTTTCTGAGAGCTGAGAGAGCACAAAGAGCTGTACTAAAAGTTATGTGTAAAAAACCATACCGATATCCAACTAAACAACTCTACAAGGACTGTCAGGTCTTAACTGTTAGACAACTGTACATTCTGAAGTCTGCCCTCAGGACTCATAGATCCATGCTCAAATCAAACCCTAAAAAACGCACAAATATCCCGTCAGGCGCTAAACATAAAACCTCTTTTGCCAAACACCAATTTTACATTTTAAGTAAACATATATAGCATATATAAATATGCATAAAAAGTTAAACATATTGGATTTAAATAGATATACATTAAAAAAAGAAATAAGTCAATGGCTATTACAACAAGACTATTTGGCAACAGAGAATCTGCTAACTTACATCTCTTAATATAATAACACAATTCATTCCTAAGTATATAAGTAATATATTCATTACATTCACTGAATCACTTGCCCCCCAACACACACCCACACACACACTCTCACACACCCACTCACACACACCCACTCACATTTCCACCCGCACCCCACACATGCATGTCTGCTGTCTTACACATACTTTGTGTTACTTACCACTAGTTTTGTTATTATTTTATTTTTTACTTTTTAGCTGTTAGTACAAATCAATGACACTGTCTTCACTTGTTTTGGTTGTGAATATAAACAGAATCCAATTGGCTGAACCCTATCTTTTAAGATACAGGCTAGTCCTAGTTTAAAAGATATAGTCTACTATTGCATCATAGTGTAAATATTATCTTTCAAACAATGTATACAGTGCAAAGTGCTAGGTTTTTGTGAAATAAATACTTTATTATTATTATTTCATTTATTCATTCTAAACACATATAATTTTACATTTTTAAATATTTCATTAAAAAAATAGATTAAAAAAAACATTAAAAAATATAAAAAATAGTAGCCCACCGGTATCGGGAACAGGTTATTATTATTTCGTTTATTCATTTTTATTTACATACAAAGTATATTTTTAAATATATCTCTAAAAAACCATTAAAAAATACATTTAAAAATATAAAAAGTAGTAGTCCGCCGGTGTCGGGAGCAGGGTCCAAGCTACCGGTGGTTAGGGCTCCAGAGAAAGGAACCTCCTCACAATACGAGCCGTATCGAGGAGTACTGCCTTCTGTATCAGGCCCTTTACCCAACCGCGTAACGCCAGCTTCGACAGATGTTCGTCGAACCTTTTGGCCATCAGGCCATTGGCCGTAATGACTATCGGCACAATGATAGCTGAGTCCACATTCCACATGTCGACAACCTCGTGCGCTAAGTCGAGATACTTGATTTGTTTCTCTTTCTCGGCCTTCACGAGGTTCTCGTCATGCGGGATGGTAACATCAATTATCATTGTGCGGCGCACTAATCGGTCTATCACCACTATATCAGGCTTATTGGCAACAATAGTCCTATCAGTGAAGATAGACCGATCCCAGTACAACGTGACATGGTCATTTTCGAGAACTGGGTCGGGCACATACTTGTAATACGGTACCTCAGAATCCACAAGTTTGTATTTCAGAGCAAGTTGCTGATGGATAATCCTGGCCACTTGGTTGTGCCTGTGCAAGTACTCGCCGTTAGCCAGACGAGAACAACCAGAGATAATATGTCTGATGGACTCACCCGGACGGTGGCATGCCCGACACACGTCCACTGTCCCATCCTTCATAATATGCCTCCGGTAGTTATTCGTCAAGATAACTTTATCCATAATCGCACAGATAAAACCTTCAGTTTCCCCGAAGAGATCACTGAAACGTAGCCAGGCCACAGACGCTGAAAAATCTACATCAGACCCATGAAGAGCCCGATAGAAGCGCCCGTGAAGCTCCTTGCCTTTCCATACCTCCTTGCGGTCATCCGTGGTAAGTATCACAGGTTTGCGCCAGTTCTCCTTAGCCATGGACAACGGGGTGAGACCCTTGTCCACTGCGACCACATCTCGGTGCATACCCACATCAGCTGTGAGGAAATATTCTCTGAGACTGCACATCTCGCGGTTGTGGAGTCTTGGCGTTTAAAAAGCCTCGACCTCCACACTTCCGCGGAATGTACAGTCTCATCACCGACGATCGTGGGTGATGCATCCGGTTTGCGGTCAGCAGTGTACGTACTCTCCTATCCAGGGCGTCAATCTCAGTTTGAGTCCATTTGAGTATGCCGAAAGAGTACATTAATACCGGCATGACCCAACCGTTGAAGGCGCGCACCTTATTTCCGCCCGACAAAAGGCTATTCAAAACCTTTATCAGGCGGCCAAAGAAGCGTTCCTTCAACGATTGCTTCATGTCAGTAACATTAATGCCCAACGCTTCCGATATACCCAAATACTTATAGGTTTCGGTCGAGCTGAGTGATCTAACCTGTATGGAATCCGAGAGTTGAATTCTCTCAGATTCCATAATCTCCCCTTTCTTTACATGCATGACTGCACATTTGTCCACACCAAATTCTATCCTGATGGCACTACTGAAGGTTTCAGTCAACTTCAGTAGCTCCATCAGTCGCGAATTGTTGGGGGCAAAGAGTTTCAGATCATCCATGTAAAGAAGGTGAGATATGGCCTGACCACCTCTTCTCAACCGCATAGCCTAGACCTGAACCCTCCAGCAATGTGCTTAGAGGATTCAGAGCTAAGCAAAACCAAAGCGGACTCAAACTGTCGCCCTGAAATATTCCCCGTTTAATCCACACAGGCTCATCGTCCGCCTGAATTGGTCGACATCCTGGATAGCGAAGGACTGTTTTCCATTGCCTCATACATGACTCGAGAAAGGTGCGTAGAGTTGCATCTATTTTGTACAACTCCAACACCCTCATGAGCCATGTATGTGGCAAAGAGTCGTAGGCCTTCTTGTAGTCTATCCAACATGTCGACAGATTCTTGCGGGATCGACGAACCTGTTGGCTTATAGCCATGTCTATGAGGAGAAGCTCCTTAGTGCCGCGGGACCCCTTCCTACATCCATTCTGAGAGGTGGACATAATTGAATTAGGCTCAATGTGTTCATTGATCTTCACTCTCAGAATGGATGTAATAAGTTTATAGACCGTCGCCAAACAAGTAATTGGTCTATAGTCCTTGGGTTCCGCGGGACTACCGGTCTTATGGAGCAGGTGGGTAACGCCAGTTGTTAGAAACTGTGGTAGTGACCCAGACTCTAATTATTATTATTATTATTTCCTTTATTTATTTACTATACATATATATTATATTTTTAAATATTTGAATAAAATAAATAAAAAAAAACATTTAAAAATATAAAAATAGTAGCCCACCGATATCGGGGACAGGGTCCAAGCTACCGGTGGTCAGGGCTCCAAAGAAAGGAACCTCCTGACAATGCGAGCCGTGTCCAGAATTACCGCTTTCTGAATCAAGCCCTTGATCCAGCTGCCCAACGAGAGCCTCCTAAGGTGTTGGTCGAGGCTCGTGGCTATTAAGCCATTGGCCGACACGACTATCGGTACAATGATTGCAGAGTCCACTTCCCACATGTCGACAACCTCGCGAGCCAAGTCAATATACTTGATTTGTTTGTCTTTCTCGGCTTTCACGAGGTTCTCGTCACGCGGGACGGTTATATCTACAATCATTGCACGCCTCACAATTCGGTCCACCACCACTATATCAGGTTTATTGGCAACAATAGTCCTGTCAGTGATGATGGACCGATCCCAGTACAATGTGATATTGCCATTATCGAGAACTGGGTCGGGCGTATACCTATAGTATGGCACCTCCGACTCCACAAGAGAGTATTTCAGAGCAAGTTGCTGATGGATAATCCTGGCTACAAGTTTGTGCCTATGCAAGTATTCACCGTTAGCTAGACGAGAACAACCAGAGATAATGTGGCGAATTGATTCTCCCGGACGGTGACATGCCCGACATATGTCGACCGTGCCGTCTTTCACAATAAATCTCCGGTAGTTATTCGTCATGATAACTTCGTCCATAATTGCACAAACAAAACCTTCGGTTTCTCCAAAGAGGTCACCGAAACGCAGCCAGGCTACGGACGCTAGTTGGTCTACGTCGGGCCCATGTAGGGTCCGGAAAAAGCGTCCGTGAAGCTCCTTACTCTGCCATACCGCCCTGCGATCGTTAGTGTCAAGCACCGCAGGTTTGCGCCAGTTCTCATTTGCCAAGGAGAGCGGGGTGAGTCCCTTGTCCACCGCCACTACATCTTGATGCATACCCACGTCGACAGCTAGGAAATATTCCCTAAGACTGCATATCTCACGATTGTGGAGAGTCTTAGCATTTAAAAAGCCTCGACCTCAACACTTTCGCGGGATATACAGTCTCATTACCGACGATCGTGGGTGATGCATTCGATATGCAGTAAGCAGTGTACGGACCCGCCTATCCAGGGCGTCAAGTTCCGTTTGAGTCCATTTGAGTACGCCGAAAGAGTACATCAATACCGGCATGACCCAACCGTTGAAGGCGCGCACCTTATTTCCGCCTGATAGAAGGCTATTAAATACCTTAATATTATTATTATTATAGGTCTGCAGTCCCTTGAAGCTGTGAAAAAATCAAACTTCCAATAAATATAAAACAAGAAATATAGTCTTTATTTAAAGTACGTTGTAAATCATTAAGGTTGGTTATGCAACGGGTTTTTTCAGTTTATATTAGTAGGTAGGAAAGTAGGACTTTAAACATCTGCTTATGCTTGTATGTTCTCATGTTGTATATTAATAAAAAGGAAAACAGAAGCATCACATACCTACCTAGCTTAAAACAAACGTGTTGAAGTAGTGGCGTGTGTATCTTGTGAACTTGCGGCTCAGCTGTGTTCCGCCATCTTAGTACTTACGTTGAGGAGACCGCAGTAGATGGTTTTCTGTGAATACTTTAATAACATGGTTGGTTCTTAGTAGCATGATGATTGGTTCATGGTTGGTTGGTTTGTAGTTGCTTTGGAATCATGGGCACCAGCAAAAATTTACTAAAGTTTAAAATTTATAATATTTGAAAAACAATAAATCTTGCGAGACTATCGCTTGAATAACCTAAGCGCACAGCAAAGAGAGATTTAGACATAGGCGTATATAGGGGGGGGGGGGGGGAGTGGCCCGGTTCAAAATTCTAGGCTAGACACTTGTTTAACAATCTACCACCGAGAAACCTACAAACATATTTAAACCAGACATTTAAAACGTCGTAGGTAACAATAAATTGCAACATCCTGATTTTTTGAGATGTTGTTAGGAATGATGCCAATTATAGTGTACACTGCTTGGTGCTCGGAAAACTTCATATTTTTCTGTATTTTTTTAGACTTTGGCTTTTAACTTCTAGACGGTGCATTATACGAGTAGGTAAAATTTAATTCCACATATTTTTAAAGGGGTTCCTTCTATTTGGCAGAATCTTGATACTCCGATTTTTATTTGGCATAACTCACATGGCATAATCTTATTTAATCGAATATTTTTAAGGCATAAAAATTATTTAGCATAACTTTTGTTTGGCAGAATATTTACGTGTCCGAATTTACAATGGCATACTTTTATCTTGGCAGAATTTTGTTTCGCATAATTACCTTTGCCATAATTAATATTATGCATAATTTTGTTTAGCATAACATTTATTTAGAGATACGATTATTTGGTATGGGTGCATATTTGAACATCAAAAATTAAAATAGATTTATCTTCTTGTAAAAATTAGTGTTCAAAACATCAAAAACTTATAATATATGGAATAAAACTGATAATTTAAATAAAGTAAATTTATGCTGTCGAATGGTTAGATAACCTACGTGCAATGTATTTAAAATCGAATGGTCTGCAAAAGTGACATAGAATGTTCTAAATATAGCATGTATTGGTAGCATTTTCAATATTAAATTAAATTTGTGTCATAAAAAGTCAATACGTTGTGCTGCAAAATTTTGTGACAGAAACGAATCGCTGCGAAACCGACTTTACGCAGTCTTGTCTGCCCTACCCCTAGAGTGTAATTTAAACCCGCGTAGGCGCGGAGGGGTAGGGCGGCCCGCGAGCTGAGGAGCAGGTGGTTTGAAGGCCCGCCACCGCGGCTGAGGCTGGCCGGCGAAGCCGGCCAGCAAGCCGAAGCTGCGGTGGTGAGCGTTAAAACCATCTGTGACGATAAGCTCGCGTGGCGCCGCCCAAACCCCGCAGCGCCGGAGCCGTGACAGAAACAATGCTTGCTGCATGTTGCATGCCTGCTTGCATGCTGCATGCCTGCTGCATGTTGCATGCCTGCTTGCATGCTGCATGTTGCATGCCTGCTTGCATGCTACATGCATGCTGCATGCATGCTGCATGTTGCATGCCTGCTTGCATGTTGTATGCCTGTTTGCATGCTACATGCATCCAAGCCGACAATATTTTTGTAATTAGCATTTAGGTTAGGTGGTGGTTATGTGTGTGGCGAAAAAAAACAGTTTTGCCTTTTAATGACTATCGATATAAAATGTATGCCAAAAGACGATTCTGACTGTGAATTTTCTGCGATATGATGGTTCTGCTTTTTAATTATTATGGATATAAACATTATGCCTAAAGATGATTCTGACTAACAAAATTATAAGTTTTGAATGTATGACAACTGAGTGTATGCGAAATGATTTTCTGCGAAATGAAGTTTATGCTATCCGTTGTTATGCAAAACAATATTATGACGTAAAAAGTTCTGCTATAAAAGGTAGACCCATTTTTAAAGTAATCAAAATTTGCTTCAGTTTCACCATAAATCGTAACTCTGTAGAATAAATAATAGGTGTCGAGATACAGCACTTCAAACATCGTTATTTTTCCCAAAAGTTAGAAACTGTAGTTTTAAGCACTTCTTCTTCATCCTGGCTTGCGGGGCAGGCCGCAAGACAAGCGATCGGTAGACTTGGGGTCAGGCGCGGTTCGAGGAGTGTCGCGGGGGTCATGACCCCCCCCCCCAAAACCGTACTCATAAAATTGACCAACCTTCTGAGATTAGACAAATAACGAACATTTAAATAAAAATTCGGGTGGGGGTCTGAAAATTTTGAGCTCTCTGCGCTCGCTCTTGCATTCTTAGTTGTACATAAATCAAACATTACTTTTATATTCTGTATCGATACTAAACAGAGGATCTTACCTATTTGATGAAAAACCTATCCGAGAACATTTGTAGCTCGGTTTTGCATCCTCAATAATTATTCAAGTTTTATGTGAAAGTCAACTTCAATGATTGTTTGGATAGTAAATAAACAATGTAACCTATCTATCTACACCAATATTCCGAGGCAGGATGCTAAAATTTTTAGTTCACTTCACTGGCTAAAATCCATACTTTTCAAAGAACCAGCTGTCTGTATACAGGGTTATTTGTAAAACACCAGCAACCTCGAAGACAGTTAAAGTACCTACACATAATTATAAACACCTTTTACTTTGGGAAAACCCCGAAATCTCGAGAAAAATATCAGCTGTTTCATACAAAATGCAATATTTAGCCAATGAAGATGTATTAAACAGCTGATATTTTTCTCGAGATTTCGGGGTTTTCTCAAAGTAAAAGTTGCTTATAATCATGTGTACTTTCACTGCCTAAGAGGTTGCTGGTGTTTTACAAATAACCCTGTATATAAAGAAAATATAGCATATCCGCGACAGTAAAATTAATATTTTTCGGACTCTCTTCGCCCGCCTCAGCCAGCATCTTTAGCTCTCCGGTTTACGCTTAAATTGTCAAAAAAACATCTTAACAGTGAAGAAATCTTTACAATCAGAAGAAAATCTAGCGTTTCTGAGTCAAGGAACTCAATATTTTTCGGGCTCGCTTCGCTCGCCCTAGTACCTATCCTAAGCTATCCGGTTTTCACTTAAGTTGATTAAAATGTGTATGGATGTAAGATAACAAGAAAATTAGCATTTCTGATTCAAGGAATAACTTTCTTTTGCTCGTTCGGTTTTTGCTTAAATTAAGATAAAACATTTGAAAGGATGTAAGATTATAAGAAAATTATCGTTACTGAGTCAAGGAACTTAATATTTTTCGGGGGCTTCGCTCGCCCTAGCATTCTTAGCTGTCCCGTTTTCATTTAAGTTGACATAAAAACATGTATGGTTGTTAAATAATAGGAAAACTAACGTTTCTGAGTCAAGGTATAAAATTTTTCCGGCTCGCTTCGCTCGCTCTTACATTATACACTCTATATTTTTTTGAGTTTTCCTGTATCATTCAAAAAAGTTATTTATATCGTCCCGGGCCCCAGTATCATGGGGAGCTGGGACCTGGGCCTTCTAACTATGATTGGACTAAACTTCCATTTTTGATCGTGCATACTGCAACGATTTTTCTTGACGTGTAAAAGTGTTATGTTTAACTTATTTACAAAACAAATAACATTTGTCATTGTCGCATCTCAGGTTGGGGGCCAGGCCCCCCCTAGAAAAAATCCCTAGATACGCCAATGGATTTAGATGATATTTTTCAAAGATCTCTATCTGTCTGACGACTCTAATAAAATAAAACAATAGCATTGAATAAGGCGACACCAACTGCAGTGCATCGCAAAGACAAACGCAACGTATGCGTTATCGACGCGTCAACGATAACGATCGACTTTAACGAGAGCGCAGTCTTGCAGTTTGTTACATATTAACCGATTATAATGAGATGAAGAGTTTAACAACGCCACTGTCTTTCTTTTTTACTATTGATAGGCAAATGTTTGACCACTATCTCACCTGGTGGTAAGCGATGATGCAGTCGAAGATGGAGCACGTTTGCCTAAAAGTAGTAGTAGTAGTCTTGTCTAAGCAATTTTTTTTTCTGTAAGTAAACTGTCCCGTTAGGTTTGAGTCTTCGAGCACAAATATAAAAAAAATCCGGGCAAGTGTGAGTCGGACTTGAAGGTTACCGTAGGTAATTTTTATAACGGCAATAGAAATACACAATCTGTGAAATTTCAACTGTCTACCTAAGCTATTACGGTTTTTGAGATACAGCCCGCTGACAGACAGACGGACGGACGGACGGACGGACAGCGGAGGCTTAGTAATAGGGTTTCGTTGGTTACCCTTCGGGTACGGAACCCTAAAAGAAGAAAGAAAACAAGTTTATTTGGCACACACCGATCCACACAATAACCACACCATACCATACCACCATAAACCCACTTGCCATAAACTTACTTGGTGTAACTAAACCAAGCAATGCCTGAATAAGGGTGTTTGAGGTAAATACTCGTCATAATGAACAATGTTTATTATTATGGGATTTACCCGAAAATCAAGAAAGAAAACTCCCACATTAATTTTGTCCATGCATAATTCGTCAAAATGTACTGAACAGGTGTATTTTTTCGCAATGTCTAGGTCAGTTATATAGTAAAAATTGTTCACTGCATTTTAGACCTTTTGAATTTATAGAAACTGGCAGTACAAACACATGACACATGACAGCCGGGACCAACGGCTTAACGTGCTTTCCGACACGGAGGAAACTCGCTATGTTAAGATAGTCACCCATCCACAGACCAACCTTGGCAAGCGATGCTTAACCTTGTAGATCGACCCGTGCGGCTGTTATTATCTAGCCACGAGCTCCTCATATAAGTACGGACTATTCCTAACTAATTTAGTTATTGAGAAAGAAAAATGAGTTTAAGAAAATAAAAACTACCAAAGACTAATTAATTAATTAAAGCTAACAATATAAATATTATTTTGCGAGGCCATTATAAATTAGATAGGATTAGTAAAATAAAATAAAAATTCAAATGCAAAATTGTTAGCAGGAATATTGACAGCCATATACAAAGAAATAATAGTAAGTACAGAAAGAATTAAGAGCTACTAAAACACCCAATACTTGCCAAGCCTAGTTCGAAGATAACATCCAAATATGGTAATATCTTTCCCATCCTCATCTCATCTTTTCAAAGTTCAGCAGATCTTCAGTATTACCATTCGATGCATCAGCATTCCTCCGACTCGAATGTGGTTCAACTTCGAACGAGTATCGATGGAGCCCGGGATGGATGCCAATCTTCCGCGTTTGATAAGTGCAAATTGAATTTTAGCCGAATATTGAATTGTAGAGTTTTGAACTGTATTCTAATATCTTTGGTATCGTTTCGTTTAGGTAAATATCTGTGTATTGAGGTATATCTCTTAATAAATAAATAAAAATACAGTGCCTAGTGAATCCTTTAATTAAGCGATGCTTGGAAAAATAAATCGTCTACTACACTATTGCATAGCATAATCAGCCTATAGTTCCCACTGCTGGGACACAGGTCTCCTCTCGGTGTGAGGGAGTGGGCCGTAATTCACCACGCGGGCCCAGTACGGGTTGGTAGATGTCACATGTCTTCGAACTTTTGGTTCTAGGACATGCCGGTTTCCTCACGATGTTTTCCTTCACCGTTTTGAGAGCAGTGGTGATGAAATAATTTACACAAAGTAAAGCGTCTGTCTGGGTTCGAACCTACGACCTACAACTCGTAAGTCGCAGCCGTTACCACCGCGCCACCACTGCTCTCAAAAAACAAACAAACTAATGCATGTTGGTTTATAATAATACTCGTACAGTAGTACCCAACAATGTACCTGCGCAGAAGACGAATTTTCAAAGTGCGGGAAATGCTATTAACCAATCGGCACGCTCCCTGCACTGCACTTCTGTTTCCTGTACCGCTATTGGTCGGCAGCCGCCGCCATGATAGCGCGCGTCGCATGGCATGCACGTGACTTGCGAGTGAGACGGAACTAACAACTGCAGTGTAATATGAACCTTATAATAGTGATCTAAGGTTGATTGTAAGTTTTAAGTATTCTTTCGTAAGTCTTCGGGCCATACTTTCTTTTCTGCGCGAACGAAGATTCACGACGCGCCTTATAAGTTGGGTACTACTGTACACGCATATCCCGTTTTTTTTCGGTTTCGCGTTCCCGTAGGAATTTCGGGAAATCATCTCTTAGTGCTCCCTTACTCTCCAAGGAACCTACATGCTAAATTTCAACTTTCTCCGACCAGTTGTTTCGGCTGTACGTTGTCTGTCAGTCATTCACTTAGTAACGGAAGAATTTTATATAATATCGTGATCCTTTGCATTTTATAGTAATGAAAAACGATTAATAATGATTTGTCCAGAAATCAACAAATAGATATTAAGGTGAATGCTCCAGGGTAGCCCGCGAAATTCAAATATTTTTATGTTTTTTGCAATTTGCCGGTCAGTGTGAAGCTGTATGTGGACCAAATACGATCCGCGACCGTAACGCGTATTTATCTAAAGAATTATAACCATTTTAATCATCAATATACTTACTTAACTTAGAGGGCTATATTGATGATTAAAATGGTTATAATTCTTTAGATAAATACGCGTTACGGTCGCAGATCGCATTTGGTCCACATACAGCTTCACACTGACCGGCAAATTGCAAAAAACATAAAAATATTTGAATTTCGCGGGCTACCCTGGAGCATCCACCTTAAGGAAAGGGCAATTACCGTTATTGCAATTTTTTCTGGCGTCGACCATAGTGTACCAATTATCACCTCCGGCTCGTGTCCTATGTCATACCAGTTAGTTATATTTAATATTAGTCTATGTCCTATGTAACCTGATGTCGCTCAAACACGTTTTCTTTTTCCATAATCCTTATTCGTCTGTCACACTGTTTTCTTTTAATATACCTAATTCCTCACACAAGCCATCCATCCTCTTAGATCGTTCCTCGCTCTGCTTATCCGTTCACATTTACATTCAACACCCTATTAGAACTGAATTTCATCCCTTGCAAGCAAAATCCCATAGTAAGATGAGTATAATGCCCCCTTAAGAAGTATTATGTTTATTCTCTTACACGTTGAGGTTTAAATGTATTTGATAATATAAAATCTTAGAACCTCTTTTCTCTAGAACGCTTCAAAACTATACTCTTAAAAAAACTGTCAAATTCAAAGACAAGACAACTTCTAGCTGTCATTTAGTTTCAAATCCGGTGTCATTACAAAATTCTCTTCGGTAATAAAATTCAAAATATTTAATGCTGGCCAGGGGCTGTTCTCCAATTTCGTTCTGTTATTGGTTGCCTATCATATGCTTATGTCCCTGGATCCTCTGCGTGCCTTCCTGCTGTCCAAGCTGTCTCTTCCTTCTACCTGATTGGTATCTTATCTGGTTCTTCGGTGACAATGCTGATGCTGCAGAAGTAAGACCTTCGTATCCAAACCCGAAGAATCCGAATAAATAAATCAAGCTTAATTTATTTGGAGGTTATTAAATTACTGACTAATTTTGACGTGAATCAAAATAAGCTTCACAAGAATACAAACTAAGCTTCTTCTGGAATGGGTCTGAGTCTTAAAGTAAACTCCTAAATGTGTTTTCTAATATTACCTCTTGTTGTCAGCCCTTTCGTATCTTGCATTCCATGTTTTAACTGCTGTATGGACTGCGCAATGGAAATAAAGGAGTGCCCAGAAAACTCACAAACAAATAAAGAGGAGATTAATTGATAACGGGAAGAAGTAAGCAAGAAAAACTGAGCTTACTCAGAAACGCTGGGGAAGACGTGATCTTGAGAGAAATGATAACTTGCTTTGAGGAATATGTATAATTTTCAAAAGAATTTTCTTAATGTATGGTCGCATTTTCCTGTTGTTGTGCACTCCGTTGTCAGTTTGGTTATCCGTTTCAAACCCATGTATGATGCTGTGAAATGTGAGAAAAGAAAAGAAAAGGAGGGTGTCCAAATGTTCCAGTTCAATGAGATTGTTTTTTAGTAAGAGTAACATGTAATTTATTAAAGTTTTTGAAATGTTTCACTTATTTTCATTAGTGGAGTGCCTGGGGCTTCGGATTTCGTTTACAGTGAACGAAACGAATTGATTTTTTTTAAATGGACTGGTTAGCTAATAATATGTATACAAATGTTTACCTATTAAAAGCACACTATTCGAATCAATAGTAAACTATAAAATATAAAGAAAAAGAAATTGACTTTGTCAGAAAACCCGACCGCTGAAAACAACTAAAAAGTTTGAAACAAGTCGCTTTCAAGCAGTCTGATGCAGTTCAATCACTGATCTGATGCCACAAACTGCATCCAACTGCTTTAAAAGCGACTTGTTTGTTTTCAAAGTAATTTTTTTATTTCCTACTTTTTAGTGAGTTACATTTTTGGAATCGTCTCCTCAAGCCCTTTATCTTGATAGGTACCCCCTCGATAGGTTTTGTAAATTAAAAAAATATTGAAGGCACAATATGGCGCCAAAAATCGGCCATTTTGTTGTTTTTTGTTTTGGTACATCCAGTGTCACTCTCACAGTCTATACAAATCTAACGACACCTCTCAAGCTAAAATCCATCGAGCTGTTTAGGCTCTAGGGCGTGCCAAAGAAATTTACATACACTAGTTGACCCGCGCAACTTCTCTGCGTCACAATTTTCATTACTGCTCCGCTCCTATTGGTCTTAGCGTGATGATATATAGCCTATAGCCTTCCTCGATAAATGGGGTATCTAACACTGAAATAATTTTTCAAATCGGACCAGTAGTTTCTGAGATTAGCGCGTTCAAGCAAACAAACAAACTTCAGCTTTATATATTAGTATAGATTCTTTCGTTACTGAGTGAGGGCCTGACAAACAACGCACAGCCTGCAAACTCCTGGTCGTTGAAAGCTGAAATTTGGCATATACGTGCGTGTGTACATAGAGTGTAAGAGAGCACTAAGAGAGGATTTCCCGCAATTCCTACGGGAACGGGAAAAAACGGACAGAAGCTAGTATAACATAAAAACCCTATTAAAACCTCTGTCTAAGGTAAAACCCAAAAAGAGAATCGCATTTAGACCACAGTCCAACACGTATTTACCTAGCGAGATATCTTAATCCCAAGTTTGTAACCTTAGTAATATCTTCACACTATACAGTCAGTATCGATACCGCAGTAGCGATGATGCTATCGTCTCGGAAACTCTTTATGACTTAAGTTAGGTTTTAAAATTCGCACTTAACTTGTATAATGTGGAAAGTTTGTACTGCAAAGTGCACAGCGCAGGGTTGATCGAGAATTTTCCGCGGATGACGAGTTTTGAAGAATATTCTAGATATTGGAGCTTGAAAGATTTCGGTAAAGACATTGGTGATCGCAAATTGGTAGATAGATATATACTTTACACTAATCTATATCTTCTATACTTAATATATAAAGCTGAAGAGTTTGTTTGTTTGTTTCCTTGAACGTGCAAATCTCAGGAACTACTGGTCCGATTTGAAAAATTCTTTCAGTGATAGATAGCCCATTTATCGAGGAAGGCTATATATAGACTATATATCATCAAGCTAAGACCAATAGGAGCGGAGCAGTAATGAAAATTGTGACGCAAACGAAGTTGCGCGGGTCAACTAGTCCTAATATATAAAATTCTTCATTCGTTACTGACTGATTGCGTGAGTGATTGAATGAGTGACTGACAGACAACGCACAGACGAAACTGTGGCCGTAGGAAGCTGAAATTTGGCATGTAGGTCTAGGTATGCTTGAGGAACAGAAGAAGACACCCGCCGCAGGCGCGAGCCTGCGGACGGCGAGCATTGGGTGGCTCGCCGTCTGATCAGAACCAGCTAGTCTATTCTGTAAATAACCATTTCGATATCGAGCTTCACCTGAGTGACAAACCTCACAAAGTGAGCTTTATTACACACAGCATAAAGGTCTTACGTCTTACGGTATACGTTTGACGCAATTTGATACTCACCTCGGATTCCGCTGTCGAGATATGAAAATGATGTTACAGAATAGGGGTACAGGCCCGGGTCGGCGGCACGCTGCGATCCCTGCGCGCCTCAAAGAAATGTAAGCACAGAGGACGTGGCCACTAGGACAAGTGCCTGATAGAACTGCGGAATTTGTTCGAAAGAAGAACCGTAGCCCTGGAACACAAAGGGCACTAGGAGGAACACGGATGGGTTTTAGTCAGTAAGCGGGAGCCAATTTTTTATAAGTATGGGAAGTCATCAAATGACTCCCATTTGATGATTTGAGTCCTTAAAAAAAAGAAAAAAAAAGGTATGCTTGGGGAGAGTAGGGGAGCACTAAGAGAGGATTTCCCGAAATTACTACAGGAACGGAAAAAACGGAATATGCGCGTACGAAGTTGCAGGCAAAAGCTGGTATAATAGTTGCATGCAAAAAAATCGACTCACCCTGTGTGTCTGTTTTATGGCGAGATTTTAAGATAATGATTACATAATGTGCTAGGTTCAGTACTATCTGATAGAAAAGTTAGTTTTTTTTTAACAGCCATTTATTTGGTTTTTATTGATTTTACGGATTTTAAATCAAGTAATTTTGAGGTGACTTTTGCTGTTTTAGGGTTCCGTACCTCAAAAGGTAAAACGGAACACATATAGGATCACTTTGATGTCCGTCCGTCTGTCTGTCAAGACCCTTTATCTCAGAAACGCGTGGAGGTATCGAGTTGAAATTAAAACCGTATTCTCAGGTCAACAGGCCCTTAAAGCGGTGAAAAAATCAAACATCTAAGTTAACGTAAAAAATGAAACGGCCGTTTATGCCGCAAAAAACGTTTATTTCGACACTCTCAAACGAATCAAAATGTACAAGGTATTTCCCGTTGATCTAGAACTATGAAATTTAGCAAGTTATACCGTCTTATACTACAGGTATATGGAAAAGTCTGAAAACTATATCTTTGTAACTAAATCATAAAAAGTATAGTTTTTATTTAAAGTGTCATTTGTATCTATTTTGTACGGAAGCCTTGGTGGGCGATTCCGACTCGCACTTGGCCGGTTTTTTTTTGTAATAGTGTAGTGGCCTAAAATCGATCGAGTATCGTCGATAAAGCTTCATTCGATTTGTGTACCTTGCCCTTATTGCAGCTTCTATCCTGTTTTTTATTGAACTTTCATGTTTTTACAATTTCGTGTGTTACCTTTAGTTTCTGGCATGCACATCCTATAAATGATCAAAAGGATTAAGATCAGAACTCTTTACTAATGGGTGGGCCGATTTTTTTACCTAAGCGTAAAAAGACGAAATTTTTGGCTTCGCAAAATAAAATTTATATTGTCAGCTTTAGTTAATTAATTAGTCTTTGGTAGTTTTTATTTTCTTAAACTCATTTTTCTTTCTCAATAACTAAAATAGTTAGGAATAGTCCGTACTTATATGAGGAGCTCGTGGCTAGATAATAACAGCCACACGGGTCGATCTACAAGGTTAAGCAACGCTTGCCAAGGTTGGTCTGTGGCTGGATGACCATCTTTACATAACGAGTTTCCTCCGTGCCTCGGAAAGCACGTTAAGCCGTTGGCCCCGGCTATCATTTGAAGATCTTTGGTAGTCGTTACGGATAGTCAGAAGCCAGTAAATCTGACTCCAGTCTTGCCCTGAAGTACCGTGTTACCCAGAATGGGTTGTGGAAGTCTGGTAGGCAGCCGCTCCACGTAAAATACTGGTATTCAGCTAAATCCGGTTTGACTGGAAGCCGACCCCAACATAGTTGGGAAAAGGCTAGGCAGATAGATAGATAGATATTCCGTACTTATATAGTTTTTCTTTGTCTACAATTGATTAGAGATAGCAGCTAATTTTACAAGGTATTCTCTGCCGATAAACCGTGACTCTCGTTGGGCAGTTAAATGAATCAACAACCTTCAAATATGGTCCATCCATTTAGTAGTTACGACGACACAAATAAGCGCGCAAACTTAAACGGGATAAAAACAGCTTGTACGGGCGAACATGTTGTCTGGAAAAGTATCATAATTATATTCTATGCAATATACATGGATTTCTAACAGATAAATTGTTTCCAAAAGATAACCTACCTGTCTCTAACAAACATACTATGACGATACAGGACAGCTTTATCTATTTATTCGGTATTAAGTATATCAATAAAATGGTGGGGTGGGTTTTTTATTATTAATAGGCACGCGTTTGACCACTATCTCACCTGATGGCAAGGAATTCCACCATTGCAAATTTCGACCATAGTCATTTTATTTGATGTTGATGCTCAAAAGTGCCTTTTCAATTCAATTCAATTCAATTTATTTCAGATAGATTACAATCATAATAATTACAAATTATAAACATCCATAGCAATTTAAATAAAATATCACTAGACACAAACACAACAAGGGAAACAAACAAAACAAACAAACACACAACATTGGAGACATTGGATCAGGTCCGCACTACCCGTACATGTAACTTTGTCCAATGCTCCATGAAGTGGCAATCCACATCCATTCTCCCTACAATGAGCTTCAGTAAGCTGTTGGGGCTGCCCCGTATGCAGCGCATCAGGGAGGCTATTCTTTTGCGATGTATCGCCTGAAAGCCATCTACTTGAGCATCTGCAAACATACCTGATGCGCTACAAAAGCGTGGCAACCCCATCAACATCCTGAATGCGTTATTGTATTGTACTTTTAATATGTAATAAATAATTTGACTTTGACTTTGAAGATGATGATGCATTATGTCCACAGACTGTGTAGGTAGGTACTACAATTAATATTAATATTTATTAATTATTAATATTAATATTTTTGTATATTTTATGTTTTTTATAATGTTTCAGTTCATATTTATAACCTACGTATATTTCTCTGTTAAAATTGTTTATTATGTTTACATCAATTGCAGCCCCATGTCATGTTCAGGCTGTCTCTTTCCATTCCAGGTTGCCTGGAAGAGATCGCGAAGGCCGCCGATTGTATATTGTTTTAGTTTAAGGTATTCTTTGTTTTTTCTTTTTTGGTGTACAATATAATAAAAAATAATAAATAAATAAATTAGAAACATTTTAAAAACTTTAATAGTAAGATAAAAAACAATCACGCCTCACACCTCCTGTACATAGCACTTGCAAACGACGATTTTATTATCAACAATTTTCAAAAATACTTTCTTTTCTTCTTTTTTAGCGCAACAAGAAATTAAACAGGGACATAGTATAGGGTACAAAGCTATGAAGACAAGCAGGATCAACGGAAAACACGGTAAATATAAAATACACATAAGGTTGAGACTAAGCAACTCAAATAGACAACACAGTAAATATGTGATTAAAAACTAAGCATGTTTTTAAGTTTCGAGCTTAGTTTTTTTCTGTGCTTACTTCGTTCTTGTCAAGGTTATGAAGATTCCCACTATCTCTATTTTTGGGTATTGGCTTAGTTTTTTTCTGTGCTTATTATGTCCTGGTCAAGTTTATGAAGTTTGCCTATTGAGCTTAGTTTGTTTCTGTGCTTATTTCGTTCTTGTCAAGCTTATGAAAATTCTCGGTATCTTTGTCATCGAATTCGGCGGCAGGAGGTCAAGTCAGACAGGTGTAACAACAAATCATGCAAACTATGCAAGGACTGACTACCATCAATGCATGCATAAAACACATTCAGCAGTTACGCTTGATTTTGGTTTGGTTTGATTTTCTTGCTACTACTTTGTTGGGTTTGAGCTTAGTTTGAAATCAATACTAATATATAAAGCTGAAGAGTTTGTTTGTTTGTTTACTTGAACGCACTAATCTCAGGAACTACTGGTCCGATTTGAAAAATTCTTTCAGTGCAAAATATCATCATGCTAAGACCAATAGGAGCGGAGCAGTAATGAAAATTGTGACGTAAACGAAGTTGCGTGGGTCAAGGTCAACTAGTTTAAAATAAAATTAAGCTTGTGTTTTTCTTGTCAGGCATACATCAAACACTTTGCTGTTTGTTTATTTTATGTGTTGAGAATACCTTCCGTGTTCTGTCCTTAAAAAAATCTTAAATGGAATTGTTATATCAAATGCAGTACAGGTCTACTTCCCACCAATAAATTCGTGTTGAGAATATAATTATGTTGTGTCTTTATTTTAGCTCCAAGACCTTGAATACTTTTCTGGCTTTAAATAGATTGTAGCTTGGACAGAAGATTCAAATATTTCGTAACACACTCAGTAGATGATACGTCAGCAACAAATGATGCAAAAATACACGATTTTAAATATTTTTATGATCTGATGATTTTTATAAATTTTCAAGAGCAAGTAATGTCAGCTGTCAGCTAGAGAAGCTTTGGAGAGAAGAAGCAATGTGAAAATTTGACAGTGACGTTCTGATTTTTTATTTTTTTATTTGTAATGGGTTTGCTCTTGACTCTAGTCTATGTCAGGGATGACAGAGACAAAGTCTATGATGGCATAGTCTGATTCTATTAATGTGGCCTTTTTATTTACGCAGTCATAGATAAGAGTTTGGATAAAACAAGATCGTTTGACAGAAAACCGGCCAAGTGCGAGTCGGATACGCACACGAAGGGTTCTGTACCATTAACCTTAATTTTTAGGGTTCCGTACCCGAAGGAAAACAAATAATAAAAATAAAACCGACTTCCAAAAACAAAATACTTTAAAGTAAAAAATAACTTTAATTTCGGAAGTATGTGTTCAAAAACGAAAAAACCAAAAACACCCGACTTTTGAAATTAAAGTTATTTTTTACTATTGTTTTATTTTTTTGTTAAAAAGTTTTTTTATTTAAACCACAAACACAGCGTGCTACTTATACCTTCCATCATCAGCTCAGCAACATGAGATGATGATTACCAGGCGCAAATATCTGAATTGGGTTAGATAGTTAATGAAAGACAGTGTGTGCTTATAAAATTTGAGGGTTTCCCTCGATTTTCATGAGATCCCATCATCAGATTCTAGCTTGGTGGCAATGGGACCACCTCAGGAGTATAGGCTTCCGATTAAAAAAATAATTTTTAAAATCGGTCCACAATTGGCGGTGAAATCGGTGAACATACATAAAAACAAAAACAAAAAAAAAAATACATACCCGAACATAGAACCTCCTCCTTTTTGAAGAAGTCGGTTAAAAATTAAGGTTTATGATAGGGAACCTTTTGTGTGCAAATCCAACTCGCACTTGGCCGGTTTTTTTTATTAATCTTTTGTTATAGCGGCAATAGAAATACACAATCTGTGAAAATTTTAACTCTCTTTCTATTACTGTTCTTGGAGATACAGCCAGCTGACAGACAGACGGACGGACGGACGGACGGACGGATGGACAGACAGCGGAGGCTTAGTAATAGGGTTCCGTTGGTTTACCTTTGGGTACGGAACCCTAATGAAATGGAGATATACCTCTACGGCCTCGTGGAACCATTGGTTCCCTTCTGATTTCGGCCATGGCAGCCAACCTCAAGGGAGACTAGCCATCGCGCGGGACTTGTTAATTATAATGTGTAAGTGTGTGCGCAAACACAGGTCACCCTCTCTCTTCCATCACTCTCATGTTCATTGAGGGTGGAGAAGTTGGAGCGCGCCATAACACGAATTTCAAGTCGTTCGTGTTGCGTGTTCCGAGTCATCATTTGGTGACCTTCCTCAAGGAAGAGTTTTGGCCGAAAGGTGTGCTGTATCGGCGTTGCCGCGACACCTCGCAGCGCAACACGACGCCGTCACTTCGTGTGCAGTAGTTTTTAAGTTTTTTTTTCTGTTTTAATTTATTTTTAGTTTTTATGCTTATTTATGTATAGTGTTTTATGGGCCTCAGATGCCTGAAATAAAGGATAAATAAATAAATATAAATAAATCGGAGGAGCTCGTGGCTAGATAATAACAGACGCATGGGTCGATCTACAAGGCTTAGCAACGCTTGCCAATGTTGGTCTGTGGATGGGTGACCAACTTAACATACCAAGTAGCAGTAAATCTGACTCCAGTCTTGCTATGAAGTACCGTGTTACCCAGTTAATGAGTTGTGGAGGTCTGGTAGGCAGCCGCTCCGCGTAAAATACTGGTATTCAGCTAAATCCGGTTTGACTGGAAGCCGACCCTAATATAGTTTGGAAAGGGCTAGGCAGATGATGACGTAAAATTCTATCTAATCTAATAAATTAGAATCTCGTGTCACGGTGTTTGTTATCGAACTCTTTAGAAACGGCTTGACCGATATTTATGATTTTTTTTGTGTACTCGTATATTTGGTAGGTCTGAAAATAGGTCGTAGGCTAGGTTTTTTAATATACAGTATGGAAAAAAACAGAAAGAAAAAAAGGAGCAAGAATTAAATTAAAACAACGTTTGCCGGATCAGCTAGTACAAATATATTTTTTTGTTAGCCTGCACTTGTGTCCCACTGCTGGGCAAAGACCTCTTCTTTCTCCATCCAAATCTCTCTGTCTTGAGCGATCTCTGGCCAAGTTTTAATGTGTTATAATATTGTGCTCTGAGCCGCGCCTGGAGTCAATATTCATATAACATAATTACATCTCGCCTATTCTGTTGCATTCGCTTAAATAACATAACTAAACTAACGCAAATAACAAAGACTAGATGCGTGAGACAAAATGGTCCCACGTACGCAACGTATGCAACGTAACATAATGCGTTGCATACGTAAAAAAAAGTGTGTCTCTCGCTTGATACGCTTTGTTGTAACTTATTGAGGAATGTAACCGTGACAATTATTTAAGAAGAACAGGCAATAGGATAATAATAATTTTTAATAAATCAAAGTGGCGATGATCGTGCCTTTCTGGGAGTAATATGTTTACTAGACTTCGCAGTCTCATCATCTTCAATGTGGACTACTATACACTGGCAACACTTGATATCTGGAAATAAATAAATCACCTTTTATATCAACATTATGAGATGATAATAAGTGAAGAGCGGATTATATGCAACATAAAGAGCCCAAATATGCATAGAATGTGAAGCCAATATAACGCAATATTTTCTGAGGTAGACTAGTTGTTTAACAGTTTTAATGAATTTAGAAATTCTTTGTTTAAATTATAATTCAACACTATCGTTTAGTAACTTCTCTATATTCAATATGTAGCGTTAAATTTCACTATTGTCACTAATGAAGCATATTAGATATTGAGCGCTGTGTACAGTAATTATTGGATTTCAGATTTATGCATAGTATATTGTCATAGCTGTGCTGAATTGTCTTAGTATGTAGTCTGCTACTGTACTTATTAAAATAAAATAAATAAATACAAACATGCAAGAAAAAATTATAAAAAATATGCAACAAGAAATAATAAGAAAGCCGTATTTTTATTATCGCATACTATAGTATAATATGCATTTTATATGCAAATGTGGCATAGAAAGCTAATTCGGTCTTTCATAATATGCTATTGGATAGCAAATATATCGCCCGCCTATCTGTAGAGTGGGTCAGTCTATATCGTTCCTTCTACTGCTGCTTCCTTTCTTCTGGAAGAGTGGGCTGTATTTCACCAGTCAGACTCAGTGCGTTTGATACACTTTCCAAGTCTTTCTTTCCTCATGATGTATTCCTTCACCGTTTTGAGCAGTGGTAATGAAATAAAGTAAGCTTCTATCTAGGATCGAACCCATGACTGTCAACTCATAAGTTGAGGCTGTAACCACGTATAGTAGATACCACAACCTATTACATTATCACTTAAGCATTAAGACGTCCAATATTATACATAGGCCTCCTCAAAGAGTCGCATCATTCACCAGTCTTGTGGGTCTCTCATCCAGAGGATGGAGCAAGACATCGACCGGCTTTTTCCATTAGAGACAGATCACAGAAGCGTAGAACATCAGAGAAAAATCTTCTCTGAGTTAAACCGCGAATGGGAGGCCGGTCGGACGGACGTACATGGCGAAACTATAGGGAAAAATATGAAACTTGTTTTACTACGGAACCTTGAATAAGACCGGCATTAGGTTAAAAAGAAACAAGTACCTTTAAAACATAGCGGCAGACAAGATAAGCAAGGCAAACAGACGGAGGGATAACAGCACATGCGCGGCGCGCACACGCAGAAACACATGTGCCCATCTGCTATAGTCCAGGGGGACCCTCAAATAGTCGAGGCGACCCCTCTACTAGTCCAACAGAACCCTCAAATAGTCCAACTGAACCCTCAATTAATCCAACTGAACCTACAAATGGTCCAGGAGAATTCTGCAACAGTCCAAAAGAACACTCAAATAGTCCTGGTGAAATGTAAAATAGTTCAGGGGACCCCTCAAAGACACCAGCTGAACCCTTGACTAGTCCAGGGGGTACCCATTGGGCTTACAGGCATTTTTGCCTGAATTTAGTATAGCTTGGTTTCGCTGATTTTGTCATGTCATTGCGAGAAAATACAATGATTTTGTTGGGTTTGACAGTGACGGTAGGCTTCTGTCTGATGGAAGAATGGAGGTTCTATTTTATTGTATTTATGGTTTTCAGAATTGTTTCTTTTTGGTCCATTTACAAACATTATCATACAAGGCGACATAAATCACATTTTTTTTTCTGCTGTCCCATATACAACCGTTCTTCCTTCTTCAATAACCTCTTTTCACTTGGTCTTCCAATCTCAATGCTGTCTAAACTTTGTACAAATAGTTTTCCTGTCTTAAAATGTGCAGTCCTATTTATCACCTTAAATAATATTAAGTTGTAATTATAATAACTAAATTAAGAAGCATTTCAGGTTTAATTTTTATTTCACGCATAAAACGTTTTGGAAACACATTCAGCTAAGGAGTGGAATTCCATACCGGAGTCTGTGTATCCAGACAGCTTCAACCTGGGAGTCTTTAAGACAATAGAGAATAGGTTACTTCTAAGCAAACGTGCTCCATCTTCGACCACATCATCGCTTACCATCAGGTGAGATAGTAGTCACACGTATGGCTATTAAAAGTAAATAAAACCAATGTGCAAATAAATCTTACCAGAGTGCTAATGTATCGGTAAAAAAAGAGCAACTCTTCTCGAATGAAGAACCCATACATGTCATTATCATCTGCCTGCCTTTTCCCAACTTTTTGGGGTGGCTTCCAGACAAACCAGATTCAGCTGAATACCAGTGTTTTACGTGGAGCGGCTGCCTACCAGACCTCCACAACCCATAAACTGTGTAATACGGTACTTCTTGGCAAGACTGGAGTCAGATTTTCTGGCTTCTGACAGTCTGTAACGACTGCCAAAGATCTACAAAAAACAGCCGGGGCCAAAGGTTTGACGTGCTTTCCCAGGCATTCCGAGGCATTGTAGCCTCCGCCCGTTTTATCCTAGCGAGTATTTGGAATAAAACGAGCGTGCACAATATAAAAGTTTAATTCTAGCTCAAAAGGAGGCTCACAAATTTTAAAATCGTGGGTTCAGGCCCGTTTGTTGTCACCCCTGCAGTGATAGGCACTTCCCTGAGAAATTCCTGCAGAAGTCGCCCAGGCCGGGGATGGTAGATGGCCGATGTTCGTGATGCGTGCGGTGACTGGGTCAATTTGATCGTCCGGAGGATACAAACTCGCCGTAGTTCCTGGAAACCATAGTTTCATGGGTCTTAGTACGGGCCCTTATAACCGCCGTCCTGGTCTAGGTCCGCCGACGTCATCTAGGGAGATGCCCATGCAGTTGTAGTAGTATTGACGTGACGGAACTGACCAGAACGGAGTTTACATTGATAATTAAGCGACTAGAAGCACAAAAGAAAAGGCAATAACACTATACCCTTCTTTTTGGGTTACGCCGCAATAGTGAATGAATAAATAAATTAAGCAGCAACGGTTAAAATTTGAAATTTTGCATATCATAAAATAATATTTTATATAAAAAAAAAACGAAGGTAAAAGAAGAATTATTTTTTAACAACATAAATGTAGCATTATTAAAGCAATTTTAAATTGTAACGGTGCATACTAGATGAGAGCAATATCACTATAGAATACAGCAAATAATGTGTTTAACTGCCAATAATATAAATACACAACAGTTTAGAAAATGGTTTGATACATTAAACGATAGGTACGTGTGCCATTCAAAACTTACCCTAATTCGGGATTAACTAGGGATAAATGGCACTTTGAAGGTACTCCACCAAGAACGATTTAAATTAAAAAATGGTTACGATAACCTCGACTAGTGCGCTCGAGAGGTTGCAATATGAGTACGTGTGAGTACTGTCATCAGCCTAGAGGCGACTGAGTGACTGACCCCGCTGCGCGGGCGCGCGAATCACATAATATATCGTATGCGAACACTCCTCCCGCACTCCATACCTCCATACCGCCGCGTTCCAAGACGTACGCACACAAAGAACAACATTCGTAACATTCATCTGTAATTTTAATAAAAGAACATGAATAGTCATGGAACGTTCCGTTACAGCATCCATGAACCTCCTCGGTAAGCGTTGCTTAACCATTATTATTTGGCCACGAGCTCTTCAGTGCCCATCTGTGTAAATTATAATAAAAAACCGGACTATTTGGAGACGAACAAACACTCGAATGTTTCCATACCTATAACATATTTTATAGCAGCAACTGAAATACACAGTGTGAAAATTTTAACTGACTAGCTATTACTCATCATGAGATACAGTCCCCTGACAGACGGTCGGACAGCGGTGGCTTGGTTTACTCTCTGCTAACCTCCGGTCGGAGGACGGATCACATTGTTGTCACCGAAGGAAGAAACTGGATGAGGCTGGTACAGGAGCTTGGGAATTGGCACAAGAAAAGAGATGTCTATGCTCAGCAGTGAGCGAAGTCGGGCTGTTGATGATAATGAACCTCCGGTCGGTACTCTTCGGTTCCGGAATCATAAAAACCGGCCAAGTGCGAGTGGGACTCGCACACGAAGGGTTCCGTACCATAAACCTTAATTTTTATTATTAGTTGTTATAGCGGCAATAGAAATACACAATCTGTGAAAATTTCAAGTGTCTACCTGTTACGGTTCTTGTGATACAGCCCGCTGACAGACAGACGGACGGACGGACGGACGGACAGCGGAGGCTTAGTAATAGGGTTCCGTTGGTTACCCTTTGTACAGAACCCTAAAAAGCAGCTGCTATTTTATATTTTCACCATCCTTGGTTGGTGAGAATGTCTAAGGCACTAAGTCGGACACAAACGATGTTTAAATACATTAACAATAGTCATAAATATATTTTCTCCTTGTAAAAAAAGCAAAGGGGTCACTACGCATTGACCTGTCTACGTCATATTGCTCAGACATCACACTGTCAAGTCCCTTCCCCCAAACAACGTCTAAAACAATAAATTACAAAATTGAACACCCCCTTCAGGTCTTCATAACTTATTAAACCTGACGCGGATGTCTCCAACTTAATCTTAAGTGAATTTCCACAACTTCGGAGCACGCTTTAAGAAACTACAGATTTTGTACAACTGTACAGGGTGGTTTAAACGATGTCAATCCAAGGGGGAAATGGGGAAGAAAAGTTATTGCAAACTTGGCTGTTCGATAAAGTTTTTTGAAGTCAGTCGTGGACTCGTGGTCCCGGTTTAAATTTTTACCGTTCTTGGTTTTGCAGAGTATGAACCTAGTCAGCAAGAGTGTGAGACTGCCTTTCGTCCAGATTGGGAGGAGTCATTTGAAGATTACAAAAAAAGGGTTTAAACTTGTAAATACGTTCTTAGGAATTTGACTTATTCAGTTTTAATCGACATATATGAGAAAGAGAAGATATATAAAGGACATTGCTCGTCGTACAAACATAGCTCGCCTAAGGTCCAACAGGGAGGTGTATTTACTCTTTGGGTTTTAGATAATGTATAAATTCGATTAAACCTAAATTAAAACAACGGACACTTTTGAGAATTCTGAAAAAATCAAAACACTTTCTGATTTTGAGGTTATAATTTCGTCAATAAAAACATTCGGTATGTAGCAAAAACTTAGCATTTATTACTGAATGTAAGTACGACAGATGCGCGCTTCTTGACATTGAACTGTAGGAGTCGGGAGTCTTATGGACATGCAAGGGTTTTATTAAGGATTTACTTTTTCATTTTCGTGTGATTATAAAGTAGGTATAGCATATGTAGGTAGTACATACGCGCCAAGTGACATTACTACCAAATGTCAAATGTTGTCATCTTTCAATTCGTCAACTGTCAGTGTCGATATTATTGCTCGTTTCAAACAGCGCTTTCAATCTAATTTTTTGATAAGGCTTATTATGGTTCCGCGACATCATAGCGGACTGTTTGTAACTAAAAATCATTATCGTATATCAAGTGTTGAGAGTACTGACGCTTGTCTGTGTCAAACTCCTATTAAAAGTGCTGTAACAAAGACTTGGCTGTATGAGCTATAATACCTTTGCCTATTAAAAACCTCAAATTGAACCAAAAAATAATAGATCTATCACCGAGGATTATGACGGAAGCTAAAGACGAAAGTGAATACTTTTTAAAATGTTTTCGAAATTAAAAAGTGTCCGTTCTATTAAAATATAAGTAATGTATATTATTAAAAGAACTAGTATTTATAGTAAATATTTCATGTGTGTTGGTTCATAGGCCATTTTTTACAATGTCCTTTGTAATTAAGATATTATTTATGATATGTAACTATATACACTTAAAATAAAAGCTCCTAACTAAAAGAAGGCGTCAAAAAATCATCAGTATTCAGTATTTATTTATTTGTTAACGTAGGTAAAGCGCCCGCATCGCTGTCAACTGGGTGTAAGCCCAAAAAACTGGCGGCAATGCCACGTTGTATGCTAATGCTTATCCTTGGTCCGAGGTAAAAGCCAGCCCTTGGATCACGGGAAGTCTCAGCTAAGCTTTAAGAAAATTCTTTAAATAAGGCATGAGCACTCGGACCTCAGTACTCGGTCCAAGAGTTTCAACCTCAAACGATTCATTAAGATTAGATTATAAAAGCGAAAATAAGATCGACGGGACCGTTTGTTAGCCAACTTAACCCAAGACAAGGTGTCTTGGGTTAAGTTGCTGTCTGTACTTCCTTTCCAAATATTTGATGGTGCATATTTTTTGTTTTTATTTTTTGCACGCTGTCCTATTGATAAGCCACGGGAGCGAAAAATAAGGTACTTAATAATTCCATAAGAAAGTCATCTTCGATAACTGAAACAACCTGTATAAATATTTGTTTTAAATGTTCCCGCGATTGTTTTTGTTTACAAAGTTTGTTTTGAATTGTTTGTTTGTACGAAGTTGGTGTTGGTTTATTTAATAATAGCTTTTAACTTGTACAACTTGAGGCTAAAATATCGGTGAGATATCTTTTCCTCGTGTCTTTTATTTTATGAAGTTATCTTGTGAAGTTTCTTTGGTACAGCAAACCTGACGCAATCTATAACTGGACATAGGCACTCGTCTGAACCACAAGGTCTCTACTATGGAGGATAGTGGAACAGAGTGCAAAATTTCGCAACCTCCATTATATTAAAGAGAAGATCCTCCGACCAGACGAGTGTTTTGGAATCTGGGAGGTCGATGGTTAAAGAACGAAGTTGCTATAGCCCTGCCAGAAGACAGTTTCATATTAGTGCAAAAATACGGGCCCAAAGTTGGGTCGCCTGTTTAAGGTGAAGCGAGTGTGGGCGTGCGCCTGCTAAAAAGTGAATGGCAACAGACGTCCATGTTTATAACTGCATGTTGTTTACTGAAGGCGCACCGCGGCGTTGCTTCTTCACGGCTGCTCGTCTCGGTCAGTCCAAGCCAGTTGAGACCTGTAGTTGCCAGGAGGAGGCTCGACGGGGTAAAGTTCGATGGAGGAGGTCAAGCTGTTGTATCTGTACAAAAATAAATAATATACGCTTAGGTGTATCAGTACCTACTCCTCCACATCCTAGTCATTTGGAATACTGGCAGCAACGCCACGTTCAATGGCGAGGCTTATCTTTGGGCAAACGCTGACGATAGATGTCCTTGAAAAAGAGAAGACCACATGATCCAGGTTTTTCGACCCCAGCTAGGTTTATTACGGTAGCTTTGTTTTAGAATACCTAAATACCTACAGCCATTTTTTGAGGATTGGAAATCATTGAACAACTTCCTCCCGCACTGGGCGGAGCAGAAGGGAGTGACAGCTTTTTACTGACTAAAACCCATACGTGTTCCTCCTAATGCCCTATGCGTTCCAGGGCCGCGGTAACACTTTTAAACAAATTCTGCAAACAACTTTAGAGGTAGCGGTACAGAGAGTAAAGTCCCGCATACCTCCATTGAAAAGGGAGGATCCTCCAACCAGGCGGCTGTTGTGCCTGGCGGAGTGGCGGGTTACTGCCCGCCACATATTCGGGCTGATGTATATGTTCAAATCGCACGGTAAACTCTGTTTGCGCGATGCAGGATTTTAACGTAGTAGTTCACAGCTAGTTGGATAGATGGCGTCGCGGTTTTTTTTGTTGCGATGTAGATTTGCTCCGTTGTTTTTTCTTGTGGCGGCCTTGGTGCCGCTACACAACTACAGTCCTAAACAGTAAATATGATAGGTTTAGGACTGTACCTCTAGTTAGCAGAATTTAGCATAACTTAAACCATACTTTAACTCTAGTTAGAGCATGATCTTAACAAACAGGAACAGTTTAACAAGGATTAACGATAGTTGTTATAATTCTCAATCTAACTCGCGTTACAGTTAAGTTAACGTCAGTACAAGTTGGAATAAGTTAGCGCCGTGCGATGCTTAGCCTGACATGTAAACGGTAGTTGGTATTTGCTGATATTTGTCTAGAAGATTGCTATGTACATTCAGTCAAAAAAGTATCGGGAATGGATGATTTGTTTATGGTTCCAAATTCAAATTTTTGTTTTTTTGTAGTTGTTAGATTGGCACAACTGTTTTCCATTTTGGCGCGGAGTTTGAGTTGCATCTGTTATTTATATTAAATACAGTGCTGGTTTTAGTAATATCATATATAGTGTGTATTGCGAATTTCATAATGGACAAAAATATCGAACAAAGAGTTTGTCTTAAATTTTGCATCGCCAATGGAATTTCGTGTTCGGAGTCACTTAAAATGTTACAGAAGGCTTACGGTAAATCGACTTTATCAAAAACTCGTGCTTATGAGTGGTTCAAAGCGTTCAAAAGCGGTCGAGATGTGATGGAAGATTTGCCTCGCTCTGGTAGGCCGTCAACGTCTGCAACTGAAGTTAACATCGCAAAAGTGAAGGAAATAGTGACTGAAAATCCCCATTCAACTCTGAGAGAGATAGCCGCCGAACTTTTTGTATCTCACGAGTCGATCCGTACCATTTTAACTAATCATTTGGGTATGAAACATGTTGCTGCTCGGCTAGTCCCAAAAGATCTGAATTTTCTCCAAAAACTCAATCGCATGAAAGTCGCTGAGGACATGCTAGAACGAGTCAGTTCGGACCCAACATTCATTAAACGCATTGTTACTGGTGACGAGACGTGAGTTTACGAGTTTGACATGCAAACTAGTCAACAAGCTTCGGAGTGGCGCCTTCCAACTGAACCGAAACCGAAAAAACCACGCCAAAGTCGATCAAAAGTCAAAGTCATGTTGACTGTTTTCTTTGACTATCGCGGTGTTGTGCACTCTGAATTCTTACCGAAAGGTCTAACGGTAAATAAAGAATATTATTTGAGCGTTATGCGGCGTTTAAGAGAGCAAATTCGACGAAAAAGGCCAGATTTGTGGAAAGAAAATTCTTGGATTTTGCACCACGACAATGCGCCTTCGCACAAGGCTAACATTGTGAACGAATTTTTAACCAAACACTCAACTAATACCATCCAGAAACCACCATATTCACCAGATATGGCTCCTGCTGACTTTTTTCTTTTTCCTAAACTCAAATTACCACTTCGTGGCACCCGTTCTCAATCGATAGAAGACATAAAGGAGAATTCGCGGCGAGAACTGAACTCAATTCCGGAAGCAGCGTTTAAAAAATGTTTTAATGAATGGATTATTCGTTGGCGCAAGTGTATCGTTTCTAAAGGAGCATACTTTGAAAGTGATAAAATAAATTTGGATGAATAACAGACATTTTGTGTATTATTGATCTTTTCCCGGTACTTTCTTGACAGAGTAGTATATTCAGTATAATCATAACTTTAGTTTCACTATCAGCACTATCACTCTCAATATCATCACTATTACTCTGACTACATAATTATAAAACCAAGAACTATCTGTCTGTACGCAATAAACTCATAAAATTACAACAGCGAGTGGTACTTAAAACATCCTCTGAAGGCTGAGGTCCTACGTCGAGGCAAAGAGAGCGGTTTGGAAGTGGAACAAGCGGAGTAACTGTAGTGCATGATTCTTCAGGTAAGCTTTGTTTTTTAAACGGGTAGGTATTCCAGTTTATGTGTTTGTATGACAACGAACACTTTTTTTAAATTCAGCCTATATTGTCACACTCTTGGGTGTCTCCGTAAATCTTTCCAGGTACGAGAAAAAATACCTGAAACAAGCCCTTGCAGTACTATTTCGTCTCGTTGCATCTTCCTAAGCCTGGGCGACGCCTTTCATCCTCAGGTAGGTGTTCACTTTGTGGAGACTATTGCTCAGTGGTTACTGTGCATGCAGCTGACGTGATCCACTTAATCTCATCAAAACTGATAAATGTAATTTCTGCTGTGCAGCCCCAGCCTCCATTATCCAGTAACTGGGTAACACGATATCCTTTGGCAATACTGGTATTCATATATACAAATACATATTATTCTTTTAAGGCACCATACGGCTAAGCAGGCAGAAGAGAGTGTCAGACAAGAGTCTGACACTCCCTTCTGCTTGCTTAGCACTGACTAAAACCCATCCGTGTTCCTCCTAATACCCTTTGCTTTCCATGGCCGCGGTGACTCTATTGAAAAAAATCCGCAATCCCGGCAACCAATGGTTTACCATGCTCTTCGAAGCATGGCAGTGTCTCTGTAGGTAATGTATGATCATCCATCCATGGATCGACCTCACAAGTGATGAGGAAATCTTGAACATCAAAACGCGCGGCTAGTATTATTTAGCGATGAAGCTACTTGAAACCTATTCCTAGAATATCCTTATTTCCTCCTTACTTTGCTCTATAAATTCGCGTTAACATTTTTCTAGCCATTCAATCTGCCTAGATTTTCACAGATATGTTGGGGTTATCTGCGAATCTGAGCAGCGGATGCAGCTGAGTGGAGCGACTGTATATCTTACCTCCGTACCCCAGTAACTGGGTGCCACGATACTTATGACAGTTTGCGACTGCTCCTTAACTACGAGAATAGGCTAGTTTCCACCATCAATTGCAAATCTATTTAGACGTCAGTTAAAGTATTGAAACGTAATAGACACGTATCTTTTGTTTTTGTAAATCAATGAATATTGACAAAGAGAAAACGCAAACTCAGGAGTGGGGGCTCGTGATGTCAGAACGCACTAAAAATTTTACCACGGCGCGCGGCATGACGTATTGAAAATTTTTAAAGCGTCGTATCTTCGTCAATTTTGGTTGACATAATAAAAGAAACAATACGTATCGGATATTTTTTTGGAAATTTATCTAATGGACTAATAAGTTTTTGTTTAGTCCACTAACCCTATTGCCCCTCAGTTACAATCTATGCTAATATATAAAGCTGAAGAGTCCGATTTGAATTTCTTTTTCAGTGTTAGATAGCCCATTTATCGAGGAAGGCTATAGGCTATATATTATCACGCTAAGATGAATAGGAGCGGAGCAGTAATGAAAATTGTGACGCAGACGAAGTTGCGTGGGTCAACTAGTCGAATATATTTTGACACCAGCTATTTTACCAATCCTCGTCACTCTCCAACCTTTGTAGGTATGTAAGAACATTACAAACTACAGACTCCTAGGGAACCTACGCAAAGTTTCGTCGCCACTCATAAGTCACATCACACACACGCCCATAGTATCGCTAGCAAGTTGGCAGTTGAGAGAACTTCATTAGCCCTGCTTGGGCAGAACATAAATTTGAAATCGTATTTTCAATTATGTTGTGTGTGAGTTAACAGGACATTTCCCAAGCGGCGCGCTCCGACTTCTCTTTGTGGACACACGGGCGGAAAGGATGGGTAGCTTCAATTTTCAGAGGTTTACTAAAGAAAAAAAGAGAAAATTTGTTTATTTGGCTCACATAGGCAAACACAATGTACCGGGTGTAAAAGTTAGTAAGCATAATTTATATAAAACAATAACATTGTGTGTCTCACGGCTGCGTCAAATAGGTCCAGTTCAGCCAAATGCCAGACAACTAGGTCCTGCCTGACGCTGGTTTTCAACTAAACCTTACGTTGAAGGTTTATAGACTGAACGGTATTTGTGATCATCACCGTGGTGGTATAGGAGGATATATATATGAGGAGCTCGTGGCTAGATAATAACAGCCGCACGGGTCGATCTTCAAGGTTAAGCAACGCTTGCCAAGGTTGGTCTGTGGATGGGTGACCATCTTAACATAGCGAGTTTCCTCCGTGCCTCGGAAAGGACGTTAAGCCGTTGGTCCCGGCTGTCATTTGTAGATCTTTGGCAGTCGTTACGGATAGTCAGAAGCCAGTTAATCTGACTCCAGTCTTGCCATGAATTACCGTGTAACCCAGTTACTGGGTTGTAGAGGTCTGGTAGGCAGCCGCTCCTCGTAAAATACTGGTATTCAGCTAAATCCGATTTGACTGGAAGCCGACCCCAATATAGTTGGGAAAAGGCTAGGCAGATGATGATGACCCGTGGTGGTATAGAGGTATGTGGAACGGGGTGGAACGTTTCACGTCCCCTATGGAAAAACTAGGATACTCCGCCCTGTTGGTGTTGTGTTGGGTGGGCATGGTGGGCAACTGCTGGTATACGTCAGACTGTTATAGATGATCAAATCGCATTTTGGTTACTAGATGTGGAATTTGTGTAACGTCACCCTTTTTGCAGTTCGTATACGGTGGTTGCTATAGATATCCACAGTTACATCTACAGTTTGCTAATAAAGGCCTTTTTTGCTTGTCTACGACTTGTTGCCGTTTTAAAAGGGCTAAAACCTGTCTTGGAATATACTTCAGGCTAGCTAGCCTCCTAGCTAGCTGGGCTCATGTATACAGAAACCTCTGTATGCACGAGGTCAGAGTCTCTTGCTATCTATAGCAAGAAAAACTAGCCACGTGCAACCCAGGTATTACGTGTTTTCTTTAAGTTTATTTTTTCATCTTAAGTTTGTTGTGTGATAGTTAAAAGTATTGCATTAACTCTGCTTTTGTGTTAACACGAACTTAACAAAAAAAACAATTATATCACTACATAGTATAAAACAATGTCGCTTCCGCTGTCGGTCTGTCCCTATGTATGCTTAGATCTTTAAAACTACGCAACGGATTATGATCAGCAGGTTTTTTTAATAGATAGAGTGGTTCTCGAGGATAGTTTTAGTATATAATTTGCTCCCATGCAAATCCGGGGCGGGTCGCTAGTGTTCAATAAAACAGTCAAGTCAGTCTCGGCTGCAATCAGCCCAGACTGACTTGACCGGCGTGACCGTATTTCATCTTCTTCTTGGGCAATCCCAAGAAGAAGATGAAATACGGTCACGCCACAGTTTCGGTCATCAAAGCTTCTAATATACACTCTATATTCTAATATACTCCAATACAAAAACTGCTGCCATCTCGCTGCCCAAACTGCCCTCCCGTATATCGATCCAGACTTCACAAAGTGTGCCTAACTCAACAATCAAGTTGCCTCCGTTTGTTTCGATATGTGAGACTCCTCGCGAACTACATTATGTATTGTATGTATTATATATCAAGTCTTGTCCCGCCGGAGCATCGCTGATCGAGGCTGTCTGCGACTCTTTACTAAGTTGGTCACCGTACTTAGTTCTGTTGGTGATATGAACTTTTATATGGTTATTGATCTTTTGTTTAAGATGAGGGGCTCGTGGCTAAATAATAACAGCCGCACAGGTTGATCTTCAAGTTTAAGCAACGCTTGCCAAGGTTGGTCTGAGGATGGGTGACCGTCTTAACATACCGAGTTTCCTCCGTGCCTCGGAAAGCACGTTAAGCCGTTGGTTCCGGCTGTCAATTAAAGATCTTTGGCAGTCGTTACGGATTGTCAGAAGCCAGTAAATCTGACTCCAGTCTTGCCAAGAAGTACAGTGTTAATGGGTTGTGGAGCCGCTCCACGTAAAACACTGGTATTCAGCTAAATCTGGTTTGACTAGAAGCCGACCCCAATATAGTTGGGAAAAAGCTAGGCAGATGATGATCATATGTTTAAGATGTAGACGTGTCTCAGCGAGTTGGTAGAAGAGACGGTGGAAGAACGACCTTCACCCACCTGCGGGTCTAAAAATACCACTTTAGTAGAATCATATTAGAATTTTATTAACCACACAACAATCTGTCAAATTTCATTTTCATCTTTATCGCTAACGCGTTAGGTTCAAGGTTGATTGGGAAAGTTTGATAGTGACGGGTAGCGTGATTTGCTTTCTGATTCTGCTAGAGGCCCTTTTGGCCCCCCTCATAACCAGATGAGACATTTTTATTTTATCTTTGTGTACGGGACAGATTGTTTACTGAACTGTACACTAAAACTGTTTGTGTACGTGTTAGGTAGCAAGTGTGTCCAAACATGCAAAGTACTTCACATAGTAACCCTTAAGTTTATTCACTAGTGTCGTACAACGTAAAGGTTGGTGATTCTTACATGTACGTCTGTTCCGCGTGTTGGTAAGTTGCACACTAAGTAAGTAGAAATATTTGTTGTGACAAGTGAACCCATTGATTCGCCTTGTCAGCTAGAATTAATTTACGTAAGGTACGTAGACCGTACATACTCCTAAGCCAAGCAAAGGATGATGAGAATATGACCATTTAAGAATCATCAGTACAAAGCAAGACAAATATAAAATGATGTAAAACATTAAAAGTATAATCAATTAAATTCTTAAAAATGAAATTCAACATCGGTGTTGTTATCCAATGTGGGCCTTGTAGGTGGATGGTTGCTGCTAGTCATCCGTTCTTTCTCATCTCTTGACTTCTTCGGAGGCAGGCGATCTAACAGTGATCGCGACCTGAATAGACTTTTCATCCCAGCCACAAGTTTTCTGGTCTTTCTACATCTGCGGTACTATGGCGGAGTGGAGTAATTTGATTTAAATCATCTGTTTTCTTCGTACAATAACCGCGCGTTTTAGCCACCCATGCAATTATTGCCACTCCAAGTACGTAAGAAATGACGTACTGACGTTTATCATGTGTTGTTAGTGTTGCTGGAAGTTGTTCAATACTCTTCAAGTACCGCAGTCGTTCTTAGACGACTGCGGTGGCTTCGTAGTGCTTTACTTGGAACAGGGGTGTTGTATGGGTGTCTATGACGCCATTTATTGTTTTGTCTAGGGACCTGGATCGCTGCGAGGATCGCCCGGAGGACACGGTGGAGCATACGGTGGAGGTCTGCCCTGCTTGGGCGGTCCTCGTTGAGGCGATCGGCAGCGGTGACCTCTCGCGACCGGCCCTGGTTCAATCTATGGTCCGGAGCGAAGAGGCATGGGAAGCGGTCACCTCCTTCTGCGAAACAGTAATGCTAGCGAAGGAGGATGCCGAACCCTCACGACCCAGCCGCCGCAACAGAAGAAGACGCCTCAGGCGTCGGGAGTCGCAGGGCGATTTCCAGCCACCGTAGGCGCGTACCTGCGGACGGCGAGCATTGGGTGGCTCGCCGTCTGATCAGAACTAGGCCCGGGTCGGCGGCGCGTTGTGTTCCACGCGCGCCTTAAGGAGCTGTCAGCATGGGAGACGGGGCCCGCTAGGACCAGTGCCTGCCGGGGTGCGGAATCCGTTCGAAAGAGACGCCGCAGCTCTGGAACGCAAAGGGCATTAGGAGGAGCACGGATGGGTTTTAGTCAGTAAGAGTCTGACGCTCCCTTCCGCCCCACCCAGAGCGGAAGGAGTCATTTGATGATATAACATCCTTAAAAAAAAAATGGTGTAGGGACCTGGATGTCGTAATCCAATCTGGCGTTGCTGTCGTAATCGTTGTGTGAGTGTATTTTCAGCTCCTTCGTTTGAAGAAGACATCCCTGTTTCATCGACAATACAGATGATGTGTTGATGACGTGCGATCTGAGGTCGTCGTTGCACACAGTACGGAATGTGCATGAGCTGCAACACGTCACTAGCCATGTGTTCGTGTTACGTAATTCAGTCCAGGCAGTTTTTTCAAAGTTTTAGTATCGCCACTGTTTTGTTCCGTTGCGGAATATCCATGCTAATGAACTTAACACATTGCATCAGCACGTGATCATTATTGCAGAGAAGGCATTTTCCAAATGACGCGAGAAATATTTTAGAGTATCCCGTTTTCGTTTGATCTTCCGACTTCTTGTTGCCTTTGAACTTGTAGTTATGTTTCCAGCTCTTATTATTTGGTCTCTGAGTAGTTTTGGTCTTTTAAGTAGCTCTTTGCTGTTTCGTTAGCGAGGAAGTTGAGTTCCAGGAAATTAAGGAATTGGTCTAGGTCTGGCAGCTCCTTATTGTTTTGCGTTTCCTTGGTATACTCGTGAGTGTTGTGGGATCCAACTTTTGCGACATCATGTAAACAATTATCGGGATCACTTCAACTCCCATGTTGCCGAGGAGGTTATTACGTCATGCATCTTTTTGAGGTTGTTGGCGTTGGGTTGCTAATGGTGGGTAAGTGCTGCATAGTGCTTATAAACGAGGTAAACTGAAGTCAGTGATTATCATACCGGTGAGATAGTATTTCCCAACAGAAATCGTAATTGTCTTCACTGATTGACAGATGCTGGACGAGGCGTTCTGCTTCACCTTTTAGTTTCGTCTTCAGGTGTTGCTTCTTCTGCGCTTTTTGGGAATATTCGGGTTATTGTGTTATGGTTTCAAGGATTTCAATTTTAGGTGTTGATTGTTGGTAATGAATATTGGACCAAATCTTACTATTTAGAGCAACTTTCAAGTTGTCGTATTTTTGTTCAATGGCTTCGTACTTCGTATTGATTTATAAACACGCCTATGATAGCTTGCCTATCGAAAATTGTTCATGACTATGTGACGCCCCATGACCATAACCATCATATTAATACAAAATATTTATTTTATTCCCAAACGCTTCACATTTCTTTTAATGGTAAGGGCCAACCTGTCACTTTATTTCGATAATTACAAACTATGTTATTCGCTTTTAAATTGCGAAGCTATTGGAGTGCCACTTATTTGTTTTAGGATACGCACACATGTTGTCGAATGCAATATTTTACATTAGTTGAAATGCGCCCTTCTCCACAGATTCTATGAGTCGATAGTCGTATGCGGATAACATTATTAGAAAAGGCGTCTGGATACTTCGTACTCGATAAATCAATAAAAAGCAGCTCTTGGGGTACTCGGAGTAAATCCCAAGCGAGTTCTTGAAATAATTAAGAAATTACACAAAAAAGGAAGGGTCCGACAGTGAGTCGCCTAGCACCCGATCTGTTGGGAGGTGGCGAGGCCCGGCGCTGAAGGCGTGGACGTCACTCGGTGTTAGATCTTGAGGGTGGACGCACCTAGTATGACCGAGTTAGGACTAATTAGGCCGGAGGCTATGACTCTGGAATGGCTAGACGCCATAATCTATAGGCTGGTGTTAGATAGTCTAGAAGACTCAGTCAATGCCAAATAGAGAGTTTGTGGTTGTTGTAACCCTTCGGATAGCCATTATTATTTATTAAGTTAAATAATATAAGTTAAATTAATTTAGTGTTTAATACGCGTGTGTTCGAGTGTGAATTGGAGCAAATGGGTGAGTTCCTTATTATTCTGACTTATCCTAGGCTGATATATATTAAATAAGATTTAACTATACACAGTGACACTAACATCTATATAGTTTCATAACAAAACAGACAGATACTTGTTGCTGGGGAGTTTGTTGCGCTATTTTTTCTCCCCTTGCTCAAACACTAGGAAGTAGTGACGGGCGGGCGCTTTAAGGGCTGTCTATAGGCTTTGAAAGAGTTGAAGTTCTCAACTCTATTTACTTCTTGAGTATATAACTCTCGATTGTAGTAGCTATTTGTATTTGTATTAATTCTTGAATTTAAATTCTCTACCTGCGACCACTGAATTGGTCAAATACGACCACTGATTTGGTCAAATACGACTAATGATTCGGTCAGATATGAACACTGTGTTTTACAGATGTACTTGTTGTACGAGGAGTGCGCTTCCTGGGGTTGGGTTGACCATACCTATCTATATTATACAGTCTTAGGACTGTTAGGGTCCAAGTCTCCATTATTAGCTTTATGTTGACGTTCTGCCGCTGTAATGCCACCCCGTCTCGTCTTCCAGTTCGAGAGAACTGCTAGGGACCACGTTCCATATGAACATGTTGTCGACGCTTTGCCGCTGAAAAGCCGCTTGTGTCACTTATGGAAGTTTGGCTCTAAGTGCAATGGGTGCAGATGTGAGGTATCGTGTGAGTAGTTATTGACCTTATACCAGTTACGCTAGCGTAAAGGTTTCCCACACGAACTATCATTAATTAAAATATAGTAGATGAATATTCCTTTGTTATATTGCTACTTTCTAATACCACTTCCACTGAATTTCATAACTATGAATTCCTAAGTTATTCTAGTGTTAATCTGTGAGTGTGTGTTGGTGAACTATGTATGGGTGAGTGTTGTGTGTATTATCCTACCTTATTACCCTCTCTGACTTAAACGAGGTAACCGACACCTGTGTTTGGTTCTAGGGTTCTTATAAAATGTGCTTTGGACATAGCAACAGACTGTATACAACAATGACTCTAAACTTACTTTAGACAAACCTTACCAAGACACTGCATTAAGACACTGCTTATGGACGGCTGAACCGAATAATACTCGCAACAAGCTAGGGCCCGTTTGGACTATAATGATTCCTTGCAATGTCTAAGGATATGTCATATCAACCAAACTTTGGTAGAGGTTGCCTCTTCCTAGGACTGACTGAGTGCAGGATACTTTGCACTGTTCTTGATATTTGCACACTTCCATTGGGGTAGGTTTCAGCAAGTATGGGTTGAATTGAATTGATAGCCCTCCTAATGGACCATAGGAATTTGTATCTCGCCAAATCACAACCGGCCCCCGAGTTCTATGACTGTTATACAAACAAAGAAAAATGTTTGGCGAAATACATTTTTTAGGAAGCCTAGATGGAACGCCTATTGTTAGACGTAAAGATAGTCGCCGCAATACTCTGGTGCATTCCATGTCTGGGTTAGAATACGGAAGTGCGAAGCGACGAACCAAATATCCGCTTCTGCATATAACAAGAGTCGGTGCAAAGAGCTATGCCAACGACTGACAATACGGTACGCTTATGTTAGGTTATGTTTTATGTCAGTACGGGTTGATAGGCCGATGTAAAGAGATAACTTATGTAGCACGCGTCCAGTATAACTGGAAACTTGTCTCGCCCAATGGCAGAGGCACTTCGCAGTGCGCTGCCTTAGGATTGAGTAAGACAAGTTTGAGAGTCACTGGGGTGGGTCTCTTGTTTATTCTAAAGAAACTCGCTATCGCGCTTTGATATTACCTCTCTCCACACAAGCGTTACGTACATTTTCCCTTTTGCAGTCCTCTTGTCTTCTTAGCTTCATATATTGTAATCTCGTTATTGTTCCATAATTATTTTTTGTTTTATGTATGTATACTAACCGTGAATTCCCAATATTTACTTCACCTTTTATTCCCTCCTTGTCCCGCAGCCTCAAAGGTCGGACAAGGCAGTAGTTTTGGGAGTTCATTTCGTAGTATCGGTGGAAGAGTGTCCAGTCTGGAGGCGAGCTCTACAGGGCCAGGCGGAAAGCCATGGGGCCTGGCCCTGGGACCGACCTTTGTAATTAGGTTAACTTAGGTAAAACGAAAATTTTATCAGCCTAGGCTAATTCAGGAACAGTCACACCTATTTAATTAAATTAATTTTAATAAAATTTTAGGGTTCTGAACACTGGCTTAACGTGCTTTCCGAGGCACGTAGGAAACTCGGTATGTTAAGATGGTCACCCATCCACAGACGAACCTTTGCAAGCGTTGCTTATCCTTAAAGATCGACCCGTGCGGCTGTTATTAACTAGCCACGAGATCTTCAAGCAAATCACACTACCCGTCACTGTCAAATTTTCCCAATCAACCTTGAACCTAATTTGTTAGCGATAAAGATGAAAATAAAATTTGACAGATTGTTGTTTTTTTAGCCTCCCAGGTTAGTCGATATAGATAACTACACCAATTTGTTACCAATAAAAATTAGTATCGAAAGAAAGATAATTTAAGTACGAAAACAATCGTATAGGCTTGACTGCAAAAAAACAATTTATTAAAAAAAATGCCTATGAACAATTTAAACGGACCACAAGACAAACGGCGATGCGCCACCGGTACGGTACATGATGGACATCCCACCCACACGCACCAAACGTTATGGGAATACATTCATAGTGCGTACAGCTAAGGAGTGGAATTTCCTGCCGGAGTCGGTGTTTGCTGATAGCTACAACCTGGGAGTCTTTAAATCAAGAGTGAATAGGTTACTTCTAGGCAAGCGTGCTCCATCTTCGACCAAATCATCGCTTACCATCAGGTGAGATGGTGGTCAAGCGCGTGCCTATCAATAGTAAAAAAAAACCCACGCGAACGAAGTCGCGGGCGATGTGCTTGTACAAAATATTTACATGACTTTCTTCAGACTTTCAACGACTTCCAATATCTAGACTCTTAGCAATACCTACGTTCTACCGGCCCAAACATATTCACTTTATTATGATTAACGGTAGCCAGTCCTATAGTAATAAACTTTAGTCTTCCATTGTATAGCACTCGCTGTTCCTATCATAATTGCGAAAGTTAGATTGTGTTATGGACTTATCAAGTTTGGTGTATCTATATACTTAATACTAGCTGACCCACGCGGCTTCGCTCCCGTCAACTGGCTACTACCCTACCTACCCTACCTACCCTACCTACCCTACCTACCCTACCTACCCTACCTACCCTACCTACCCTACCTACCCTACCTACCCTACCTACCCTACCTACCCTACCTACCCTACCTACCCTACCTACCCTACCTACCCTACCTACCCTACCTACCCTACCTACCCTACCTACCCTACCTACCCTACCTACCCTACCTACCCTACCTACCCTACCTACCCTACCTACCCTACCTACCCTACCTACCCTACCTACCCTACCTACCCTACCTACCCTACCTACCCTACCTACCCTACCTACCCTACCTACCCTACCTACCCTACCTACCCTACCTACCCTACCTACCCTACCTACCCTACCTACCCTACCTACCCTACCTACCCTACCTACCCTACCTACCCTACCTACCCTACCTACCCTACCTACCCTACCTACCCTACCTACCCTACCTACCCTACCTACTATAATTTGAGATTTAAACTATCCTATCTCTCAAGTTGGATCGAACTGCACATGGTGTGCGAATTTTATTATAATCGGTTAAGTGGTTTAGGAGTCCATTGAGGACAAACATTGTGACACGAGATTTATATATATTAAGATATAAAGCTGAAGAGTTTGTTTGTTTGTTTGCTTTTACGCGCTAATCTCAGTAACTACTGGTCCGATTTGGAAAATTATTTCAGTGTTAGATAGCCCATTTATCGAGGAAGGCTATAGGCTATATATCATCACGCTAAGACCAACAGGAGCGGAGCAGTAATGAAAATTGTGACGCAGACCAAGTTGCGCGGGTCAACTAGTGATGTTATGAGATCGATTTTCATTCCGGTTGAGCGTCTATAGGCAGGGGAATGTTTAGAATAGACACACTGGTTGGGACGAAGGAGGATTATAGTCTAGTAGAGGAATTATGTAAAACTAGCTTTTTACCACGGCTTCGTCTGCTTGCCAACCAAAGGAGCCGTGCCCTTGACTTATACTTTTGTTTTCCAGGACAGGAAAACATCAAATGGCTCCACTCTGGGTGGACCGGAAGGGAGTGTCAGACTCTTACTGACTAAAACCCATCCGTGTTCCTCCTAGTGCCCTTTGCGTTCCAGAGCTGCGGTGACTCTTTCGAACAAATTCCGGAAACTTAGCTTATATCTACGGCTTTCATGATACCCCTGGGATTTTTTTTTATAGTTAAATCAGTACTTCTAGATATTACTTTGTAACATGCATTGAGCCTCTTTAAAATCTTAGGCCACTTTTCCACTTGCACTGTAAATTAACTTGTATGTTGAAACGTGGCCCTAATTTAGATTGTTCAACTCTTATGGTACGTTGATACGGGCTATTTTTGAGCAATTATTGCTCGGCAACGCTTATGAATCTATGGAGCAATTAGTGAAGCAATGTGAAGCAACTTCAATAAAATGCGGCAATTGTTTCGGCAATATTGTTTCTAATTGCTCCATATATTCCACATTGAGCTCTTTGTGTATTGTTTTATTATAAATTAAATTACTCATTATAATGCATAGTTTCTTGGAGCGTCCCCATATCGCTCAATGTTGTCATTGTAAAACATTTCACCAAATTGACGTTTTCTGCCTATACTGTAAATTTCTAGATATTTTGTGTAAAATGCTTATGCTCGCAGTTGATCAATTTTCGTTATCCGTGTAAGTGCACCATTAGGTTTGATTGTTAGATTCTTTGTAAAAGACAGCTATGCAATTACATGTATGTATTTATTTTCTGCTCACAACACTGCGACTCCTACGACAATCCTGTTCACAGATTGTTCCAGGCAATAGGGAATATGCATGCGATTTTTTTATTTGCAAAATGAATTAAGAAATTATTTCTTAAATACCTTCATCGGTGATGAAGTTATAAAGCTTCAAAACAATTAGAAAGAGAAGTCCGATGTAAACTTTGACGGCATCGTCTATGACGCCTATACAGCTGCCATAAAAACAAAGCGTTTTCGCGAGAGGGACAAATATGTTTGTTTAAAATAATTATCTCTCCTTTGTTTTCGACTAATTTCGATTCTATTTTCACTGTTAGTAATTATATTTATGTATATTTTTAGATAAACTATACAGATGATAAATATCTTTTTCATGCATATTCCCTATTATTATTATATATAATCAACCAATACTTTCCCACTGTTGGGCAAAGGTCTCTCCATAGCCAGGTACAGGTACCTGGTATATTGCCTTCTCCGACCAATCCGTCGTAAACGCTTCTAACTGTGAGTCTACAGCAGGGGTACTCAACCTCTTTCTTTCTGGGCCACATTGCCCTTCTACTTTTTTCATAATGGGCTGCAAAGGCCTACAGTAAAATAAAATTGTACCTATTTTAATAATAATGATTTTTTTATTTTTTTTACAAAAAGACCGTTTTCAAATGGAATAGGCCAACATTTTCACGTAATAGTCTCAGCACATCGTCAAGCAGAGAATTAGTTTCGATATGTACACTCACTAAATATATTATCAATAATGTGTAAGGCTCCGAGGCCACACGGAAAAGCTTGACAAGTCACATGCGACCCGCGGGCCGCAGGTTGAGTATAGTTGGTCTACACGATACAGACTTGTCTATACATGCCAAACTCTGAATTAAAAATCTATTAAATTAAGAATCCGACATTCGTCTACATTGCTTTGTTGCATAGACAAAATTCGATAGAAGTTTGTGAATATAAGTCGTCACGCGGTCACGACATGGTGACGACCGTCTTCTGGCTCCCATTGGTATTAACGACTTTAGCCTTTAGATCCTGATGCATTGTATCCCGCCCAGTTCCACTTAATTTATTTATACGGAGAAAATGTTTGTTTAAAGATGAGGAGCTCGTGGCTAGATAATAACAACCGCACGGGTCGATCTTCAAGGTTAAGCAACGCTTGCCGAGGTTGGTCTGTGGATGGGTGACCATCTTGAAATAGCGAGTTTCCTCCGTTCCTCGGAAAGCACGTTAAGCCGTTGGTCCCGGCTGTCATTTGTAGATCTTTGGCAGTCGTTACGGATAGTCAGAAGCCAGTTAATCTGACTCCAGTCTTGTCATGAAGACACCACACACCACCCATAACCCATTAACTGGGTAATCCGGTAGGATTACCCAGTTAATGGGTTGTGGAGGCCTGGTAGGCAGCCGCTCCGCGTAAAATACTGGTATTCAGCTAAACCGGGTATGACTGGAAGCCGACCCCAATATAGTTGGGATAAGGCTAGGCAGATGAGAATGTTTATTTAAAGATAATAAAAGTAGTAAAAACAAAACTAGGCACAAAATTAATGATGTCCTGTTTGATAACTTCATGATTCTATGGTAATTAGTGTCTCTAAGATAGGTTTGTACGTAATAAAACTAATAAATAAAGATTAAAATTTGTATATTGGTACTTCGTATATTTTTTCATTTACATTTTGAGTCGATAAGAATTAATAGTTAATCGTATAGTCTTAGACGATTTTAATAATTATAATTATATTTTTTATAAAGAACTATATAAACGTAACGCGTTCCGAATTTTTATATATGAAAAATTAAAATATTTAACAAATACTATATAGATTATTATACTATAAGTATAAATAGTTTTTTATTAATTTAGAACATTTTTTATTGAACAAGTTACTAGATACACAGGATAGCCACCTATAAGTTATTTAATTTTTAAAAACATTCTAAATATTTTCGCTAAATAAGAAATAATGGCATTAAATTGTATTTTTACAAGATTTTTAAGACTGTACAAAAACCTGTATGTATTTTGAAAAACATTTATACACTTAAATAATATCTTTTACAATTTATTTCACTCATTAAAATTAAATTTAAATTATTGCATTTTTTAATCATTCGCGCAACACTTTTAATGAAGTGTTGTGTGAACAATTTTTAAAGTCTAAAGTCGACTTTCACGACTTTCAAAATAGAACCTGCACAACCAGCAAGGGCTCTGTGCTTGATTGTGGGGTTCTAGATTCTTAAAAAATTGTTACTCCGCATCAAAAATATTTTTCTCCACAAAATCATCTCATTACATCATCATACAAAAAACAACAAAAATACCTTAACAGAAAAATATTTTTGGTATTTTTTATAAACAAGTAAGGAAAGGTAACTACTATTATTTGATAATCACACACACTTTGGAAGACTATATGAAATTTTAAAATATTGAAAAATTATATACGAAATGAAAACTACACTCTCTATTGCTTTTGAATTCAGTACATAATTAATTCTAATAATTATTTTACCTAAAAATCTAATTTATCAATTATTTCGGCAATGGTGTTGCAATGTTATTATTTTACTTATAAAATAGTTATAATACTTAATTATTAAGTATTATTAATTATTAACTCTAAGATCCAAGAATCTAGTTTACATCGATTTAGAATTAAGTTGTCGTTGTTGTTCATTAATAATTATTTTACAAGATTTTCGCAATAATTATTGAGGAAATATTATTTACAATTGTATTTAGGTTGGAAAAAGATTTATTTTTATTAAAAACTATCATCAGTCGTAGGTATAGTTGATACATTTTTTAACAAAATAATTGGAAATCCATATAAAATCTAAAAGATTGAAAATTACAAGAAATCTGTTTCAGAAAAAAAAGCAAGGATTTGGTGTTAAGTAATACAAACACATTATTATAGAAAGAACCCTACATTTTACTATAAATATAAACAACCCTTATATACTACATGGAAACAATATTAATACAAGGTTAAAATTTTACTGGATAAAACTTTTTACTATTCATAAGATTAGAAAAAATTACAGGAAGTATTTGGTGTTCTTTTTGGTATATTATATTTAATTTCCTAACGTATAACTTAGGCTAATTATAAGTACAATATTTACATGAATAAACTAAAACTAAAAATATTTTAAAAGCGGCCAGCGCTGTTTAAAAAATTTAAAATTATGATTATCGAATTCCACCATAACCTTGGTTGAATAAAATCTTTAGTCAAAAGGAAAATTAAACTAAGTGTAATATTTACATTATTTTTCAATTAAGTGCATTTTATTGTTGTGTCGTGCTTGTCGATAGGCACAGAGGCACAGTCATTTTTTTTTATTTAAAATATATTTAACCTACATAAAACTGTTCACATTGTGAAAGAATTATAAAACCTTTGTATTTATTCCTAACAAAGTAAATAATGCAGTGTATTTTTAAAACATTTGAAATTATTTCTCTGCAATATATATTTCTTCTTTGGTGAATTCTATTTTAATATAATTATAATCTACGTTGATCTTGGTACAAAATAATCTAAATACATATTTATTTAGTTCTAATTACTTTCACAACATAATCAGTAATTTATACACCGCATCTTTACAATGATTGCTTTACTTTGCTTTTTATTAAATATGTTTGCGATTTAACAGTTTTAAATATATATTTAGTTTCATACGAGTAGATATTTATATTTTTGTGAGAAATCTTTTGTAATTTAGCAATCAAAATATTTTTAAATAAATAATTTTCTGTAGTCAATATATTGTAAATATTTTTATCTGAAAACTAATGTGACTTTTCGAAACTTTTTACAATTTTGTATTGATAAAGTTCTTCAGTATTTACAGTATTCACTATTGTTATTGGTTTATCCGTCATAAAATCTGTAGTTACTTTATGATACAAAATATTAATATTTTTTAAAAGATTTCCCATAAAAACAACATTTTAAAAATAATATTCATACAATTTATTTGTGTTTTTATTTAGAATGGAGTATCTTAGGATAATCAATATTGCAAATAATTTAACATGAAAACTACAAATACTTTACTATTTTGTACGTATATAAGCGTATGGGTAAGTCTTCAAGGGATTGTTAAAGAAATATACAAAAAAAATAGATACCAATAAACTATTTTAGTGATTTTTCTAGCAAGTTTAGAATTTATAAGACCTTTACCCATTGCGGTGTAACATACTATACATTTCGGCATTTATATAACAGTTTTATAGATTTTTTGTTTTTTATTGTTTTAAGCAATGTTACATCGAATTGTGTGTAAGTCTTGTTAAGCTTTTATTAGGTTAGATTTCTGAAAATATCTTTTAAAAAGTTTGTTGTAGTCATGCGAATTTCTTTTTCGAAAAACGCAAAATTTCATAAAATTAGAGTAATACCTACTATTCATTAATTTTCTATTGAAATAAGCAGTACCTTCCTTTTTACTTCTTTTTAGGGTTTCGAACAAAAAACGGAACCCTTATAGGATCACTCGGGTGTCTGTCTGTCTGTCCGTCTGTCACAGCTAGTTTCCTCCGGATCTACAAGACCGATTCTGTTGAAATTTGGAACAAATATTGACTTTTGTAACCCAAAAACGGACATGTTACGTAAATTATTAAATTTTTAGTATGGGTGTCACTTTTGGGGGTCAAACTAGAAAATTAAAAAAAAAGTAGTTTTTTGAATAATTTTGTGTGACATATCAGATGCTTACTGTGAGGGTTTTAATTACCTATACATTTTTCATAATTTTAAAATAAACAGTTTTGAATTTATTCAAGAAATTAGATGAAAAATGACCATTCCCCCCCTTATCTCCGAAACTACTGAGCTTAAAATTAAAAAAATGTGTGGAAAATAATATATATTTACTTTTTTGAACATAATATAATAATAATGTTCAAAACAGAAATTCGTTCGGAACCCTTTGCACGCGATTCCGACTCGCACTTGGCCAGTTTTTCTGTGTACAATTTTCTTTTTAGATTTTCGTACCCAAAGGAACCCAACGGAAACCTATTACTAAGCCTCCGGTGTCCGTCCGTCCGTTCGTTTGTCTGTCTGTCTGTCAGCGGGCTGTATCTCAAGAGAGATAATAGGTAGACAGTTGAAATTTTTACACAATACAATCATCATGTAGGTAGACAATTTTGATCGAATGCCGAAGTGCCTGGCCTTCCCGAACTTGGAAAACAAATTTTAATCAACTCTTTGAATTTATAAAATAGTGCTTTTAATTTTTAGGGTTCCGTACCCGAAGGGTAACCAACGGAACTAAGCCTCCGCTGTCCGTCCGTCCATCTGTCCGTCCGTCTGTCTGTCAGCGGGCTGTATCTCAAGAACACAGACAGTTGAAATTTTCATAGATTATGTATTTCGATTGCCGCTATAACAACAAATAATAAAAAATAGGCTTATGGTACGTTTTTTTTTCTGTTTATATTTTATCGGTTTTATTTTCAGATTTAGCAATCTACCTTCAATAATTATTATTTGTTACGCCGCAGTGGACACAGGTACTAACACAGCTAATGCTAATTAATGTTTTACAAAATCTGATGACATTAAAGCTATGTAATTCCTTTATTGTACTATTAAAGGAATAATTATATCATAAGTATGTATAATTTTTCAAATCCATTAGTGTTTTTGCAGTTTCTTCATATTTTATATATTAATCTATGATTTTGCTACGAATTATTAAAAAATCCTACGAAATGAATTACGTGATAAAGTATTTTATAATTTACAATTCCATTTAATATTGCAACAAAAATGTATAGTCACTTCATGATTTTTCTAATTATTACTTAATAATGTTAACAAGTATTTGCGAACTGTTGGCACTACTCAATTTTGATCATTAAAAATAATTATTTTTATTTAGTATATTATTGGTGTTCAACTTTAAAGTTCCAGTTTTTCAATCCATTTTACATTTGAAATGTCTAGTGGCCACTTATTTATTTAGTAGTTGCACATGAAATGACCATAGTTTCTATATAAAAAGCTTAAGAATATGAACAAGCTGACCTAAGATATTATGATAAGATAAATATCGTCTATTTTATTAGTTTTATCTGTAAGCGTAATTTTTGTTTCACCACTGTTCTATTTACTGCTTTTCTGATTTTTTGTTCCTTGACTGATATTACACGATAACATATTAGGCTTAATTTAATTTATTAAATTGCCTTAACCAACTAATTATTAATAATTAATTGTAATGTTAACTAGCAATTATAAATAATTAGTTGGTTAAATGTTTAGTTACATTGAATAATACCTGCTCCTCACGGTATTTAATGAAATAATATCAGCCAAAGTTCAAACCCGAAATATCACTGAACTGTTCCAATCATTTTATTAAAACTACTGAGAGTCCATTCAACGTACATTGTAAAGATTCGGTGCTGCCCTCCGCTGAGCCATCAGGATCCTGTTGGCTACGCATCGGTAACAGCACACGTAGGCTAAACATCACTTAAACAGTATCCTCCTGAACGCTCTTCTAAAATCCTTGTTGAATATCGTGTAGATCACAGGATTAAGAACAGAATTCATGTAGCCAAGCCAGAAGGCTATCGCGAACGCGCTCGAAGGTATCACACAAGCCCTGCAAGCCGCTTTCAATATATACAAGAAGAAGAAAGGCAGCCAGCAAGCGATGAAACTGCCCATAATTAACCCTAGAATTAAAGTAGCTCTCTTTTCTTTCTTTCTCGCTAATCTTTTCTTTTCTCTTTCAGGGTCTCTAGGTTTGTGTGGCTTTGGCAAAGCAGGTTCTAATTCTGATTTGCATGGTTGTGACTTCTCTTGTCTTCTGTCGGTCTTTTTGAAGATGCGGAGCTTTAATGGTTTAACTCCTCCGCAACGGCTGACGACGCCGGAGTCTGATGAGGATGGTTCCAGCTCGGAGACCATGTCAGCATCTATGTTGACACTGGGCGCTCTGCCCCTGGTCTGCTGCTGGAGTTGGAGCTCTCCGTTCACTGAGAGCGTCGAGCTTCTCAATGGACAGGAAGCCAGAGGGTTTTTTTGAACTTGTGCTGACGTTACGACCTGGGGAAGGAAAAGGTGATTAGTTTTTTATTAATATCTGTCGCAAAAATACGTGAGCTAGTTCTTAGTTTATCGGGAAAAATTCGATATGGTTTTAATAAAACAGGGAATAATGAAGATAATAGCCTTTAGTAGGACCTAAAATGTTGAGAATAATGAATAATTTTACTGTGAGCTTGTTATGTTCAAGTATGTATAGCAAGGCATTTGTCGCTAAAATAAAATTGGAAAATTAGGACGAAGGACATTTGTCCTTGGTCCTATTATTCCAATTTTATTTTTTGACCATATCAAAATATATAAAGACATATATATCGTAGGCCAAATATAGATTCCTTACTAAATCACAATATTGCCCACTTAATTCACACAAATCTATAAACAAACAACCAACTGCAAGTGATCACAGAGTGCAATTTGACCAAAAGTCAACCGAACTTTGGATCGATCTCACAACTAACACAGTTACTTGTAGTTAACTTAGACGCAGCTAACTTAAAGCCACAGCTCACAGTTAGATTAGGTTCTAAGTGATAGACTGGAGTTAACTTTACCTGGTTCAAGTTACCTCGAGGCTTAAGGCGAATTTCACCAAAGAAACTGATCGCGATCAACGTTGTTCGCAATCACAAACCACGTTTACGAGCTGTCAGTGTCGTTATTTCCTGTGGAATAATGACACTGACAGCTCTTGAACGAGTTCAGCTTGGCTTGATGAGTTTGAATTCGTGAAAATGGCCCTTAGTGATTAAGTTTTGAAGACTGATAGTTTACCGAAGGCCTTACTTTATAAGGCTAGCTGTTGAAAATCACTCTAATACACGGTGCTATTTGAGTCATACAAAGGCAGCCCACATAATGTACCCGACATAAACTATCTCTAGGTGCGATGTTTTTTAAAATATAATTCATTAAGATAATAGTACAATAAAAATAAATAATGCTAATGCATTATACGTACATGTACGTACGTTCAATAACGTGCATGTTTACTTTTCAAAACATGCCACCGTTCCATTCCGCGCCATCCTTGGAAAACAAGACTCGGACTGCGCTCGCTCCATGTTTCAAATTACGTCATGCGTCATGGAGCGATAAATAATATTTTCATTTTTTTATAAATGTAATATTCATAAATATCATCATCTGCCTAACCTTTTCCCAACTATATTGGGGTCGGCTTCCAGTCAAACCGGATTCAGCTGAATACCAGTATTTTACGTGGATTGGCTGCCTACCAGACCTCCACAACCCATTAACTGGGTAACACGGTACTTCTTGGCAAGACTGGAGTCAGATTGGCAATCCGTAACGACTGCCAAAGATCTACAAATGACAGCCGGGACCAAAGGCTTAACGTGCTTTTCGAGGCAGGGAAGAAATTCGGTATGTTAAGATGGTCACCCATCCACAGACCATCCTTGGCAAGCGTTGCTTAACCTTAAAGATCGACTCGTGCGGCTGTTATTATTTAGCCACGAGCTCCTCAATGTCCATAAATATCATTTTTGTTTAAATGAATGTGTAGCAGTCATTGGATAGATGTAGTGGGTTGCCATTGTTAGACGACTAAAATGGCATCGCGTATAATTATGATGAAAAGGTAGCAAACCATGGTTGGTCACTTTATTAATTTGCATATTTTGTCCCACTGCTGGGCAAAGGCATACATCATATTTATCCAGCTAACGTTGCCTGTCTGCCTGCCTTCTCCAGCCAATCCGTAAATTTTTGGATCTGCCTCAATTACGACGCACGATGTTTGTCTTCAGGCACCCACCGCATGACGATCCTGGCCCATTTGTTCTGGTGCATTCTATAAATGTGGCCCATTTTTTTTATTTGTAATGGGTTTGCTCTTGACTCTAGTCTATGTCAGAGATGACAGAGACAAAGTCTACGATGGAGCGAGCTTACCCAGAAGGAGCCTGTTCACTCTAACTTTGAAGAGATTAAGGTTGTAAGCTTTTGGAAACACAGACGCAGGCAGAGAGTTCCATTGCTGGCCATATAACTATGATTTTTCTTTTTGTAGTTGATAATATAACAACTAAATTGATATTTCGAACTTCATGATTGTTTTAGAGATCAGAGTACTATTCGTGCAGGTGTCGTATAGTAATGTAAAATAAAATTTTACTATAAGTAAACTACTCATTTCGCACATAATATTTATTTGAATTGGATATCATATTCATATTTTTGTATTTTCTATGATACAGATTGTGTACCTATATCGCATAAAAATACTGTGGGGTTGTAGTTTCTTATATTAAAAATTCACTTACGTTAACGTTACTATACGTCAAAAGATTTGTGCTTAAAAATTCTTGCGGGAAAATCTGGCGGTTTGCCTTATCGAGTTGTTTTTATAACGGCTTCTGGCATTATTGCTTACATGTCCAACAAGAATTTAGGGCAAAATGTTAATTACCTGGTAGGCTATACATATTTTTAGCCGTGGTAGTTGTGATTAACAAACAATTGCTAATGTGTTGTTGTAAATGTTAACGAATAGTTGTCGCTATTAACGTGTTATTGTTGATATTAATGTGTTGTTGTAAATGTTAACGAATAGTTGTTGCTATTAACGTGTTATTGTTGATATTAATGTGTTGTTGTTGTTGTTTGTGTTAATGTTATGTTCTGATAATATATTATAAGGAGTAGTACCTGGTACGCTACTTTGAGCGTATCTTTCCGTTCGTCAGGCGGAGGAGGACAAGTGTCACCCGCTTCGCTTGTGGATATGTCAGACGCTAGTTCGCAGGTCACTGTCGGGATCTGCACTTGTGGCGTCTCTATTGTTGATATTTGGCTTTCGCTGGAAAGGGATAAACGTTACTGTTAATATAGTTAAATTATAAGTCTACACAATTGCCTTCACTTTAAATCTTACTTCTTAACTTAGAAATGTATCGTCGTAGCCGTAAAGTCTAATTTTATTTTCAGCAGTTAACTGTACAAGTGTACATAGGTAATTTTATTTCCAGTAGGGTACCTGTGCTTACAAAGACGGGTAGGGTCTAAGTTGATCTAGTGAGGCATGCAGATTTTGTCCTAATGCATTGGGATGTACTATTAGTAGAATCACCAAACATTGTATTCTGTTTATATCTTGTGTCGCTTTTGGCGTTAAGTCGCTGGTACGACAGTGAGTACCTATGTATATAAAAAAAATATTAGCACACTACTTTCACGCTGTAGTCGGTGGCAGCGCAGAAGGATATTAGTTTAGATAATTATTTTTCCGTCATCAGCTGTATTATTCTGTCAAATCATTCCATCTTGAGGAGCCTGAAAGGAGTCTCCCCAAGTGGCGTTAATATAAATCGTTCTACGATTCCAAACGCCTGGCATAACTTGGACAGCCAGCACATGGCAAAGCAAAATCTGGCTAACTAAAGTTTGCACCACGATGGAACTCCCAAGCGTCTCCTCTCATGGTCACGGTCAATTGCTCTTCTTAGGGCCAATAAATAGAAATGACTCTTCAAAAAGCACCTACACCGGCTTTGTAACTCCCCCTAATAACATGTTAGAGTTCCCCAAGTGCCCATTTACCTGCACTTTGAAGGATTTAATGAATGCCACTGATGCTGCAATTAACGCAGTCTATTACTAGGCCCAAACCATATAAAGAGTTAACCATCGATTCGAAAAAAAGAAGATTTCTTCTTGTTTGTATGGATAGACAGCTCATTTTAAGTTTTATTTCCTTATCCAACGGAACCCTATAACTAAGCCTCCGCTGTCCATCCGTCCGTCCGTCCATCTGTCTGTCAGCGGGCGGTATCTCAAGAACCGTAACAGGTAGACACTTGAAATTTTCACAGATTGTGTATTTCTATTGCCGCCATAACAAAAAATAAAATTAATGTTTATTGTACAGAACCCTACCTGTGAGAGTCCGACTCGCACTTGGCCGGTTTTTTTCGGCTCTTAATTCAAGCCTAGGTCAGAGATGACAAAGTCAACGGTGGAGCGAGCTTACCTAGAAGACTCACTTCACCAAAATTTACACGGATGTTAACAGAATCTCACTGCAGACCCAAGACAACTATCATAACTTGAAGTTATGTTTACTTCCAAATAAAGTAACAAACTTATATTTCCGAATTTCCATATACACCAGCAATGATATTCGAGAAAGAATCCCAAAGAAATTTTGCTAACGAGAAAAGATTCCGACGATTTTCCTATCCACGGCGGAATTCAGAAAATCCGTAGCAACCCGGATCTCGGGACCCGTTTCTGAATTCCGGATCTAATAGGGATCCCTTTTATAATTTCTTCGTGTCTGTAAAAAAAGTCGAACAGTCTGAGTTTCATGGATTTGTTTTTTAGAGGCAGAACCCTAAAACCAGACCCAAAGGAACAACGGAATTCAGAACTAAGTCTCCGCTGTCCGTCCATCTGCCTGTCTATCAGCGGGATGTATCACATGAACAGGCATACGTTTGAAATTTTCTCAGTGTGTATTTCTGTTGCTGGTGTAAGAACTACATAATTATAAAAGTAAAACTAATCGGTTTATGGTAAAGAACCCTTCGTGCATGAGTCAGATACCCATCGGTTTTTAATTGGAAGAAAAACCTTTGGAAGATATTGAGTTAGATTTTAAAAGTCGTCATTGATGTTACATTCAATGACGACTTTACGGATTGGCTGGATTTGGTAAGGAACCCTTCGTGCATGAGATATTGAGTTAGAATTTAAAAGTCGTCATTGACGTTACATTCAATGACGACTTTACGGATTGGCTGGATTTGGTAAGGAACCTTTCGTGCATGAGTCCGATACCCATCGGTTTTTAATTGGAAGATATCCTTTGGAAGATATTGAGTTAGAATTTAAAAGTCGTCATTGAATGTAACGTTACTTTTAATGAAATATATACCGTTTGAACTAAAGGAAGTTTGATGCGAGGATTAAAAGGGGTACCAAGTTTGCTTGAATGGCTAAGCTGCTTGTAAATAAAAAACTGGCCGCTTGGCCGGTATTTTCGACTCCAGTGAGCGAGTATGACGGGTCGGACTCTTACACGAAGGGTTCTTTACCATAAACCGAAAAAAAAACACGTTTCTTGTGCGGGACCCGCCTTTAATTTTAAATTTCATTTATTATTTTTTGTTATTATAGCAGCAATAGTGAAAAACTGACAATTTCAACTGTCTACCTATTGCGGTTCTTGAGATACAGCCCAACAATTTCAAGACGCAACTTTTTGACAATTGAAAGTGTTAGCAAGAAGCAACAAGACCAAAAATTCAACAAGTACAAAATATCAAAATCAGTGACCATATTCAGCAGAACATGAAACATAAAGAGTGGAAATGAAACCGTTGCGAACATGTTCAACCGGTGGATTGGAGGCCACTTGTTGATAATACACTTATGAACGGCTGTTTCACTTTTGTTATTTCATTTCTGTTTCAGGTAAGATTAAAAAGTTGAATGGCAGAGGGAGTTTCTCGTATTGTCAGTAGCGGGGATTGGTATGACTGTGTTTGAGCTACAAAAATATGTTTGGATGGTAACTTTTTTCGACCACGTAATCTAACCTGCTATAGCATAGCATAAACATAATCAGACTATCATGTTCCCACTGCTGGGACGCAGGCCTCCTCTCGGTGAGTGGGAGTGGGCCGTAATCCACCACGCGGGCCCAGTGCGGGCTTGTAGATGTCACATGTCTTGGATTTTTTGGTTCTAGGACATGCCAGTTTCATCACGATGTTTTCCTTCCTAACCTGCTATGTTTGGCGCCAAATAAACGTGCAATAAAGTACATTGACCTTTCCCATTAGGGATATTATTCCCTTCGTAGATACTCGAACAATAAATTGTGAAACGTAAAGGATCACGACAGAAGTCGATTTAGGACAGCTGTTTTTGATATTAAGAAAGTCAATTTAGGAGTCTTAGCTACTGACTGATCGAACGCACTTGGATGCCCCTTATTTGAGTACTGCCTCGTCTGTTGGTGGAGGTTACTGGGACTACAGAATTAAAGTCACCTTTTGTAGGTTATGAGTCATCATCATCTGCCTAGCCTTTTCCCAACTATATTGGGGTCGGCTTCCAGTCAAACCGGATTTAGCTGAATACCAGTATTTTATGCGGAGCGGCTGCCTAACAGACCTCCACAACCCAGTAACTGGGTAACACGGTACTTCATGGCAAGACTGGAGTCAGATTAACTGGCTTCTGACTATCCGTAACGACTGCCAAAGATCTACAAATGACAGCCGGGACCAACGGCTTATCGTGCTTTCCGAGGCATGGAGGAAACTTGCTATGTTAAGATGGTCACCCATCTACAGACCAACCTTGGCAAGCGTTGCTTAACCTTGAAGATCGACCCGTCGGGCTGTTATTATCTAGCCACGAGCTCCTCATCTCGGTAGGTTACGAGTAATCACGTTTATTCCCCGAAACTTATAGAGACAACCTTCCACTCGGACCAGTGCGCAGTAACTGGCCCACCGTTCATACTTCTCGCTCGCGTGCATTTCTGCTTACCTAGCGTTCTGCCATTCACGCTTACATTGTGTCCCTACATCAATAAATGTATGTGGGTCAATGACCGTTATTGCACGGGTATCTAACGTCTCCCAAAGTTATGTCTTGATCGCACGTAACGAGCCGATGGACGGGGCAATGCTCCAGGTCGAGTGCTCGCTACGTGTAAACATATCACCGAGTACAGTACGAATTGGAGAGCGACACAGTCGCTCGGACCCTGTTCTATTCGTTAGACCGATTGCCCACTCACGCGCTTCTCTGCATGACTCGCTTGCTCACTTGGCAGGTGTAAACATGCACTCTGTGTATACTCGTCACTCGACGCACCCATGTCGCAGCCAGCTACTGTTTCCCCATGTTTCTTTCGCCAATCGAAATGGACTATGAAATTTTCCATAGACATTATTGTTTATTTTTTTTGGGACAAGCCCGCCACACATTCCCCACCACTGCAACTCCTGAAAGCCAAAATCAACAGTGGCGACGACCAGAAAAACGCCAAGCCAATGAAGCCGGAAGAGTCTCGGAGAAACGATTCAACTGTCTTGGATCCCGCAACGAAATTAATCAGAAGAAAAGTAACAGCAGAGGAAACAGAATAGAGCTGAGCCAATAGGCACTAAGGGACATTATACAACTGGGTTAAGTAGCCAAGCACCACGGGTAATATATTAACACTAAAACTAATGGGTCCTAATTTGTGAGCTACTTTTGATTCCAGTACGGCAAAATCGCTTGAACGCACGGAAATTTGTTCTGTGGGCCTACCACGAATATTTATGACGTATAGTAACGTTACGTAAAATCTGACCATAGCTACAATAGTCGTTTTGCACATAATATTTATTTGGATTAGATTGACTGGCCTGTTGGTCTAGTGGTTGGTGACCCTGACTGCTATGCCAGAGGTTGTGGGTTCGATTCCCACCCAGGACAAATGTTTGTGTAATGAGCATGATCATTTGTTCTGTGTCTGGGTGTAGTTTATCTATAATATGTATGTATTTAGTAATATATAAGTATGTTTATCAGTTGTCTAGTACCCATAACACAAGCTCTGCTTAGCTTGGGACTAGATGGCGTTGTGTGATAGTTGTGTGGAATATTATTATTATTATATTATTATTATTATTATACTATATTAATATTTTTGAATTATATAAATTGTCTAAAATACTATGGGGTTGTAGTTTTTCACATTCAAAATTCAATTACGTTACTATATGTCAAATTAGTCGTGCTAGGTTCCTCTGGTTTCTACAAGGTCCGTATAGTAAACTACTCCATCTTTTCAGTCTAGCTGCACCTCTAGCTAGGCGTGAGGTGCTCAAGTATATAATAGAGTAATTATTTACCCGTTATTATTACTAAGGTGTCCCGGGGGCATGGGGTGTGTGGAGGGCATCGGTCGCGTGCCCTTCGCCGGGTTGCTGAAGCTCGTCTGCTGTTCGTTCTATAACAGAATGGTACATTTTAAAATTACATTAGTGACAATTGTACAGGGAAGGCCAAAAGTGAGTGGTCATATTTAAGAATGATACCGAATGAAAACACAATTGAAAATATAAAAATAAAACTTTACTTATATCACAAAAAAAAAAACACTTTTCAAACAGTCTGATGCAATTGTTTAGAAGAAAGAAAGAAAGAAAAAAACGTTTATTTACCAAAAATTGCATTGCATTACAGTGTTTTTACATTGGCCCCAAACTAGGCAAGCCTGTATCTTGGGTACCAATATCGAGGATATTTACCATCAAAAATAATGCTTAAGTAAACATGTTCGGTACTGTAACTAAATATTGCTATTAAAAATAATGTGCAAAATGATTTCTTTTAAAAGCATAAAATAAAATAATCAAACTAAAATAATCAACGTACAACAACAAAAACAAAATTTTGTTTGTATTTATTTCAGTTCAATCACACAATTGGTGCCCACTAATCACTATTAGTGGGCACAATTGGTGCCCACTAATCACTATTAGTGGGCACCAATTGTTTGCCTTTTTCGATGTTTAGAGTTTAGACCCACTTGTCTAAAGGGTTTCGGAAAACCTATACAACAACGCGTACAACTTTTTTTTTGAATGCCCAAAATTAGTTCAATATATGAGATAAGCGGTAGTAGCTAGATGAGAATTGCCGAGGATCAAGAAAACAGCGTGCGATTTGCGTTGCCTATGTCCAGCATAGGACTGTTGATGAGTTATGCTGATCTTCAAGGTCCTAGTAAATACTAGATTCCCAAAATAGGTAGGTATACTCACAGCTCTAGGCCTGGGATTCTTCCGGATCCCTCTCCTGGCCCGCGCCTTAGCCGCGTAGTATATCCTGATGTACACGAACACCATGATGCAGGACGGTATGTAAAAGCTGCCCAGCGCAGAGTATACCACGTAGCCGATGTCGTCGGACACCTGGGGACGAAGAGAGCGGAGGTTAGAGGAGGTCTTGTAATATTGGTAGAAGTAGAGTACAGTATAGGCCAGGCCCTTGTTGACTCGCAACGGTCGGTTGCGTTCTATGCGCGCCTTAAAGAGATGTCAGCATAGAACAGACGGGGCGCTAGGGCCAGCGCCTGCCAGAGTACAGGATTTGTTTAAAAGAGTTACCGCAGCCCTGGATCGCAGAAGGTATTAAGAGGTTAAGACTCCCTCCCACTCCGCCCAGAGAGGGAGAAGTTATTTGATGATTTCCCATCCTTAAAAAAAGGTTGACAGATGTAGAAATGAAGCAATAAGAGTTTTCTGAAATTACGTACGCTAGGTAGCAACAATGAGGCGTCAGGTCCACGCATATGTGTAAACGTTTAATTATGTTTGCCGAAATTAGTTAATATTGACGTTAACTTAAAGTTTGCGCCAAAGCGCCACTCAGGCGAAAAGTCTCTTCGAATGTATCGAAGAGACTTCTCCCCTGAGTGGAGCTAGTATCGTAAAATTTCCTAAAAATCCTCATTTGGGGCTGGCAAGAGTCTAACGAAGGTAGGTAACCCACCGCTCGCGTCTTGCCTTTAAGGAGGGTTAAGTGCCGCAAACCTCTATTTAAAATGGAGGATCCTTCGATTGGACTTCGACGTGTCTAACTGCCCGATATGACTATTTATGTGATATTCGGACTTGGTGGACCCTGATATCGCGATGTAGAATTTAACGAAAAACGATGAACGATGAAGATTTTGCTACAATGATTTTTCTTGTGGCGGCATTGATACAGCTACATCTTCTCTCTAGGTCTTTAGAAAAGTAAAATAAGAAATCGAGTCAAATATCTTTTTTTTTCTATACAGCGAGTTATTATTTTTACCCGACTGCCTCAGAAAGAGGTTAACGTTTTTCGTTACATGCCGGCTGCGACCTAATACCGTATTGGGCACGTCCTAAACGCACGTGACCATCGTGGTATTGCAGTTGTAACTTGTATTAGACAAATAATATCGCTTAATATAGGGGCCGATCTGTTTTGGTTGCCTCATCGGTTGAGGGGTGAAGTGGACCGCAAGGACATGTTTTCTAGGTGTCCTCTAGCATGTGGCTAGAGAAGAAACGTGCCACAGTGACCACTGGGTTTGATCCTGCATGCAAGTAGTCTGTAATGTTGTTTAAATTTAGGTTAGCTTATGATGGGGCTGGCATGCCTTATAAGGATAAATTTTCCTAAAAACGAGCTGTTGGTGGAAAAACAAAGAAGTTATACGCTTTTGAAGTATTTTTTTTATATTCTTGTCAATCAAAATGTCGTCTGTTCTATGTTCAATATGAAGGAACTTGTGTGTGACGTCACACGGAATTAGTGCGGTCTTTGTTTATCACAGATTTTAAAATGCTGACAACATCGCCATTTTTTGAGATTTTTATGCATTTTTTTAAATGCTTCTTGTCTGCTCTATAGGTTTTAAAAAATGTAATAAAAATACAGTAAAATACCCTATTACGTGATAAACTTATAACAAAACAGGCCTAATCAAAAATTACTCCTTTTTTTGAAGATGATAAAAATATATTTGTCGTAATTCACATAAAATGATCTTACCTTTTCTTAATTTTCGTTTTTATCGATATTAGATTAAATAGTTGGGATTTACAGGTTGAGAAAATATACGTCAGACCTGCCCAAAACGGTGAAGTAGCTTCAGAGGGCGTAGCACGAATATTTTAGACGCATAGTAACGTAACGTAAAATTTTATCATAGCTACAAGTATTGTTAGATACTCATCATCTGCCTAGCCTTTTCCCAACTATATTGGGGTCGGCTTCCAGTCAAACCGGATTTAGCTGAATACCAGTATTTTACGTGGAGCGGCCTACCAGACCTCCACAACCCATTAACTGGGTAACACGGTACTTTATGGCAAGACTGGAGTCAGATTAACTGGCTTCTGACTATCCGTAACGACTGCCAAAGATCTACAAATGACAGCCGGAACCAACGGCTTAACGTGGTTTCCGAGGCACGGAGGAAACTCGCTATGTTAAGATGGTCACCCATCCACAGATCAACCTTGGCTAGCGTTGCTTAACCTTGAAGATCGACCCGTGCGGCTGTTATTATCTAGCCACGTGCTCCTCAAGTATTGTAAGATACTACATAAATATTTTTGAATGATTTCAATTGTGTATGTCTCATAATTATTATTATACCTACTAAAATACTATGTGGTGGTAGTTTTTCAAATTCAAAATTTACTTCACGCTAACGTTACCATACATCAAAATATTCGTGGTAGGCCTTCTGTTTACTAAAAATAAAAGGGAATGAAAACGTTTTAAACGATAAATCCCCAGATAAAATGTCCTCCTTATAACCAAGGTTTAATAACTTCGTGAAGGTTGCGCGAGTAACTCGCTGCAAGTGACCCGGAACCGATCAGTTAGGGACTCTTTAGGGAAACGGTTATTGGAGAGATCATAATTTATTGATGGTTCCTTCTTAAAAAAAATGTTAAGTTAAACGTAAAACGGTTTTTGGAAACCGTGGGTTATGTAGTCAGTTGATTTAAGAGATTGGCGAGACGATAAGGGGCCCTATTATGACGTGCTAATGCCATCATGATTAAGCTGTGAAAATGGGATAGTGTTATGCGTCTTGTATAACTCCGTCTCCCTCCCACACCGTTATCATGATGGTTTTAAGATGCCATAATAGGTACCCTATACGCAAACGGCTGGTTCGGAATGGCGCAAGAAAAAAGTAGCTGGAAGAATTTGGGGAAGGCAGTCAAGTTCATCTCGCCTCCCACATGTCATCGGAAGGACTGGCACGCAATGGACAGGCGAGTGTGGAAAAGGAACAGCTTTGCCCAGCCGTGGGACATAAAGGCTAACCAGATAAATTCTAGAATCTTGCAACATTGAAATAAAAGCAACTGTATACTAGCTCGGTCAATTTAGACATCAAAGATTGTCGAAATAGCCTAAGCGGTATTGTTTGCTAATTGATTACTAAGAATTAATTTTATTATTATTGCTGTTGATGTCAGTGACATTAAAACTGACATTCACAATCCCGATTTAAATCATTTTTTTGTCTTTCTAGGAATAGTCCGGTCAAATTAGACCAAAAAATGGGTGAAGTTACATTAATTCGCAACAAGCTCAAAATTGATAGGATGGTTCAAAACACAATCATAAAAGAAATCTACAACAGTCAGTCCTCATCGATCTGATACGTGGAAAAAATAACTTGGTGTCAAAGGTAACAAACGCGATTTTCAGCAAAACGGTAAGTTTTATCACAAAATTAGTTTGAAAGAAAATTGTAGATCAGATAGTAGAATTATCTATAAAAAATTACCAGATGCTTTTTTCCTATATAATCCCATACGTGGAATTTTCGCATTTTTTTCTGTAAGTGTGCATGTGTTTATTTTGCAATTACCCAATCCTTGTTACGGGTTGAAATTAAGGCCACTTTTAAGACTCCATTACAACAACACTACAGTACTTTTCAGTAAAAATAATCTGGAATTTCTCAGTGTGTAACATTCTTTATTTTGTAACATTCCATTCAGAGAAATTTAATCTTGGCCCATTGTGCGTCTACAATAGCCATCAGAGATATTGGTCCAAATGTACGTACTTTATATGAAAAGTAGACGCCTGTGGAAACCTGATTGGACACGGTGGTTTTTCCTATTGAAAATAGATGGAAAATGTAGAAACAGGATGGCTAATTTTGTTTGCAAATCCCTAAAAATATTATAAACTAGCTTCTGCCAGCGGCTTCGCCCGCGCGATCCCCAGGGTACATATTCCCGGGATGAAAAGTAGCCTATATCCTTTTTCAGGCTCTAGATTATCTGTGTGCCAAATTCCAAATTTCATTTCAATCGGTTAAGTAGATTTTTCGTGAAAGCGCGACAAACAGACAGAAATACTTTCGCATTTATAATATTAGTAAGGATAAAGTTATAATATATATAATAGTTATCGGTTCACCGGAAGTAGTGAACCGATAACTATTAGAAAGTTTCAGAATTGCCTAGTGCCATAGGCTTTTTTCCCCAAAACATGAGTGTGTTGTATCATTGCATTGTATTATTTAACTTTGGAAAACTACTATGTTTAACCTATTTACAAAATAAATTTTATTTCCCATTTTTAACCGACTTCTTCAAAAAGGAGGAGGTTCTATGTTCGGCTATATATATATTTTTTCAAACTTTTTTTTTATGTAACTATGTTCACCGATTTCTCCGCCATTTCTGGACCGATTTTTATTTTTTTAATTATTTTTTTATTCGAAAGCCTATAAAGCCTGAGGTGGTCCCATTGTCACCAAGTCAGAATCTGATGGTGGGATCCCATGAAAATCGAGGGAAACCCTCAAATTTTATAAGCACACACAATGTTTTTCATAAATTCCTAACGCAAATCAGATATTTGTGCCTGGTAATCATCGTCTCATGTTGCTGAGCTGATGATGGAAGGTATAAGTCAGGATCTGATGTTGGAAGGTATAAGTCAGGATCTGATGATGGGATCCCATGAAAAATGTTTGTTCAGCAATATTTTCAATTGTTAACCGATTTGGATGATTCTTTTTCTGTTTGCAAGAAAATTTTCTCGGACTGGTCCCTTTTTTTGGTGAAGATCTGATGAAGAACTTTGGAGGTAGGCAACGGAACTCTTCAATAAATGATAGCAAATGGATCGGGATTTCTGAAATCGCATGTCTGTTCATTGTTTACACCAGTTCATAACATAACATTACGCCGGCACGCTGTGTTTGTGTTTCAAAATCGAAACAATTAAAAACACCGAATCCCAAAATTAAAGTTATATTTAAGTACTTTGTCGTGTTTTTTTTTTGAAAGTCGGTTTTATTTTTTGTAAAAAAGTTTTTTAAAAGCGTTCACTCGCCTAAATCGATTTTGATAAATTTTGGTAAAGAAATATATGGGACCTGGTTGCTTGTTGCAGACTTCGTTAAAGCTGGTATCTTACAAATACAACTGAATGGAGCCACGAGATTAAGCTAGTAAAATATACATATTTGATGATCGTTTTTGTTGATAAATGGCGTTTTGTTCTAGAACAGCTCATATTCCAGTCTTCCGCCTAATCCAGAAACCGCTCAAGTTGTACGAGAATATTCCGAGCCGTACTAAAGCGATTAGCCAAGCAACAAGCTTGTGGAACTGCCCAGAGGCTTGCTGTATATTCATGAAACTAATAGACTATGCAGTATGCTCTCCTCAAATCTGCCATTACTGATTAACTTCGTGCTATACTGGCCGTTAACTGTCATGACAGGCCTCAAGTATTCGAAATTCAAAACAGTTGTTTCATTATCATAATTTCGATTTGTGTACCTTAAATCTCCGTCACGAGAAGCTATAAATTTTGTAAACAAAGAACTTGAAAAGTTACGTATCTGCAAAAAATTGACTCAAATTCAATTAACTCACGTGTAATACGAAACTAACAAGCAATAAAAAGGAAGCAAGCACTAATAAGTTTTAAAGGGTTATTTTAGCAATATAAAGCGTTATTGTCTAATGTTTTGTGGTGCTGGAACGAACTCACGGAAAAAACATTTGAAATAATTGAATATGTATTTACAAAGTTTATAGCTTCTCGTGACGAGAACTATACTTTCAAAAAGCGTATGGAGGAAATCATGGAAATTGTGCAGTGAATTGAGATAGGACTAAAATATGAAGCTGTAGCATAAATACTAAGGAACATGTACCTAATTAGTTTTGAGAAACAAGTAATTGAAGGATTACTGAACAGAACAAACATGTAGATACGTATGTACAGTCATCTAAGCTATATCTAACTTGCAACTACTTTTAAACAATGTTGTGCACTCACAAAATTGTTTAAAAGTAGTTGGAAGTACACTTATACAACAATTAACACAATTCAATTCAATTCAAAGCATTTTATTTCAAATAAACCATTCACAGGCACTTTTGAAACGTCAAGGTCGGTCAGTCAAAAACATGGAAGCTATTTGCACGTTCCAAAGCGTAGATCTCTATGGAGAAGAACGTGCAAGAAACTCCACGGACACTCTTTTAAATCATCACAATACACTTGTAATATAATAATTGTCTCTTCAACACACTTGTTTGTACGTACTTACGAGTGTGATGCGTGTATGACGTCATAGGCTTAAAAATATAATGTCAATATTTATTTCTAACTAGTTGACCCGCGCAACTTCGTCTGCGTCACATTTTTCATTACTACTCCGCTCCTATTGGTCTGAGCGTGATGATATATCTGAGCGTGATGATATAGCCTATAGCCTTCCTCGATAAATGGGCTATCTAAAACTGAAAGAATTTTTCAAATCGGACCAGGAGTTCCTGAGATTAGCGCGTTTAAGTAAACAAACAAACTCTTCAGCTTTATATATTAGTATAGATATAGATAGATGTGTGATGAGAAATAAATACTGACAGTGCAGCTAAAAATATTGCAGTGCAGTTGAAAAAATAATATTTATTCATGTATACAAAAATAGTTTTGTTTACTCTATCTATATTAAAATCATACATTGACGAATGACACCTAGAAAAGAAGCCTTTTCTCTTTCCCTTCTCACAGACAAAAATCTCGTTCCTATTTTTAATTGCAATCACTCCATTTCCTCAATCTTTTCAGATGGTAGTTTCACGCATCCTTGACTCAGAACTACCTTCACTTAAGCTTTTACCGTTTTTTCCTCTAAATAGGAAATAACGAAGGTCCATAACGATTCCATTATAGTATGACCCAAAGACAAAAGCCGATTCGGAACGGAAGAGTCGATGGCTGTTCAAGTGCAATGCAATATAAACTCAATGTTTTTAAGAAAACGGTCTGTTTTTCAACTTTGATTTTGTGATTACATTTTGGTAAGAGTTTTTGGGGCGGGGTGTTAGTGTAAGCGTAGTTTAGTTTGTTTGTATAAGTGAAGTTATGTCTGATTAAACTAGACAACTAGAAAAACCGGCCAAGTGCGAGTCGGACTCTCACACGAAGGGTTCCATACACGTACGTACCATAAACCTTAATTAAAACCCTAATAACCTAAACCTAAACCTTAATATCTATTATTTGTTATTATAGCGGCAATAGAAATACACAATCTGTGAAAATTTCAGCTGTCTACCTATTACGGTTCTTGAGATACAACCCGCTGACGGACGTATGGACGGCCGGACGGATGGAGGGACAGCGGAGGCTTAGTAATAGGGTTCCGTTGGTTACCTATTGGGTACGGAACCCTAAAAAAAAAGCAATGATGTGATTGACAACGGAGCACGCTTGCCTCGAAGTAACCTATTCTAAGGGCGTTGCCAATCTTGTCGAGTTCAATGCTGCTAAGACACAAGCGTGTCTTTTTACCGCTAAAAGGAGCGAATTTCACCCAGCTCCATCTTTTCAGGGTGTAACCGTGCCGATAACCAACCGCCTTGATCTTCTTGCTCTTACGTTAACATCTACCCTCAACTTTGGCCCTTTCATAGAGGCAAAGGCTCAAGTGGCTGCCAGAAAGTTTGGAATCCTAGTAAAGGTACTTCACACCGGAATAGCTGCTCAAACTCTATCAAGCGCAAGTTCGATCGTGTATGGAGTACAGCTCTCATCTTTGGGACGGATTTGCCAAATACCCAACTTGATGCTCTTGAGTCAATTGCGAAACGAGCCAAGAGGATCATCGGTAATGATAGGCTCGTCGAGTTGAAGCTCCAATGTCTAGAGCATCGACGCCGAGTTGGTGGCCTATCGGTTTTCTATCGGTTGCATTTTGGTGCGTGTACGACGGAATGACATAATTTAATTCCGCCAAGTTTGTTCCATCGAACCACAAGACGAACTGCAATGCGCCACTGGTACATGGTGAACATCCCACCCACACGCATTCATAGTGCGTACAGCAAAGGAATGGAATTCCCTGCCAGAGTCTGTTTCCAGATAGCTACAACCTGGGAGTCTTTAAGACAAGAGTGAATAGGTTACTTCTAGATAAACGTGCTGCATCTTCGACCACATCATCGCTAACCATCAATTGAGATAGTGGTCAAACGTATGCCTATTAATAGTAAAAAAAGAATCAGATTGTAACTATCAGAAGGCACAGACTCCGGCAGGGAAATCCACTGCTTAGCTGTACGCACAATAAACGTATTCCCAAAATGATTATTAAACGTGGGACATTGGGATACTAGTAATGCAAATAACAAAAACTTTGGAAATATATCACGAAGAACAAAACGTTCACAGCACATCAAAAAAACAACACAAAACTTGGTCAATTCTAACAATCTACCATAAGATTTACAAGCAGAAAAACACACATTTTACGCTCGTAAAAACGAAACGCGTCAAAAAAAGCTGTAACTACTTATGCAAGTTTTTATCATCTATGCCCCGACCATTCTAATGGACAATATTGTGTCAAAAAGCGGGAAGAAACGGCACAAAAATAAAAATATCAACTTTTAACAGGAAAATATGAGCTCGGAAAATTACACTAACTTTTATTATTTCCTTAAGCTATAATTTATACTTCAAATTATCACGATGGAAACTGTTTATTGTTACGTACAAGTTTTCCCTCTTTTCACCCCTAATTTCCCCCCATTTTACCCCCACTTGACCCTATAAATGTTGCTTATAAAGCCCACTGGGGGAATGTATTGTTTAAGTTTTGCTCAAGTGCAATGCAAGGCTGTGTGTATAAATACTCGTAGCTTGTGTTAAACTTTTGCATGGGTGGTTGGACTGTTAAAATGATTTACAAGGAAGAAATGATAAGATACTTAGAAAGTAACGTTGGTGAGCGTTAAAGAGATCAAATTTAATTTATAAAAACGGGCCAAGAGTGAGCCGCATTTGCACACGAAGGGTTCTGAGATCACGATTTTGTATTGGGTTCATTTAATTTTAAATATCTTTTTTTTACTATAGCGGCAATGGACCCACAACGTCTACAGGCATCGTCGTCGACACAACGTCAGACAAATGGTTATGGAGGCTTAGTAATAGTTTGAATGCCAAAAATTTGGGGCTTTATCTCAAGGCAAACATTCAAGCGTTTCTTTAAATATTATTTGTGTTTTTTACCAAAAAACGAATTTGGGTGATATTTTTCAGACAGCGAAAACAATTTTTTGTTGTTTCGCTGTACAAACAATAATTCATTTGTATATTCGCTGTCAGTGACACCCCACCTCACAGCTTTCATTAGAACGTCTTAGAGCGGTAGCTGACTGTTATTCGTGACGCAAGTGATTCTGCGGCAGACTGCCTATTGACGTGACGTATAAAATTGTATGCCTACCTATATACATGTATATAAAGCGTAAAAAGGAACGACGACTTGGTTTAAACAAACCAACCTATAGATTAACCTATAGATTTAGAATAGTCTGTGATAGATCGACAGACACAAATACACGAGCGACCCTTAATGGGGGTCCATTTTTTATTCGGCCGAACGAATAAAAATCTCAAATCTAAATTATCTCAAAAATCTAAAATCATCATCTGCTTAGCCTTTTCCCTACTATGTTGGGATCGGCTCCCAGTTAAACCGGATTTAGCTGAGATGAACGAAACTCTAACAAGAAAGAAAAAAAAAACATTTATTACCTATTTGACGACAGATCGTACAATTAAAACTCGGGCATTAATAAAAAAACTATACCACGACGATTAAAAAGTAAAGAATTTAAAAAAAAAACGAAATATGACTGCTGTGTGAGGCTGCACCAACTTTCTTAAATTATTAGGATTTCTCTTGTAGATTACACTAATATTATAGATATTTGTATGTTTGTAATAAATAAACTCAAAAACTACTGGATCGATTCCAAAACCTCTTTCACCATAGAATGCTACATTATCTTTAAGTTACTCATCATCATCTGCCTAGCCTTTTCCCAACTATATTGGGAACGGCTTCCAGTCAAGCCGGATTTAGCTGAATACCAGTATTTTACAAGGAGCCGCTGCCTACCAGACCTCCAAAACACATTAACTGGGTAACACGGTACTTCATGGAAATACTGGAGTCAGATTTACTGGCTTCTGACAATCCGTAACGACTGCCAAAGATCTACAAATGACAGCCAGGACCAACGGCTTAACGTACTTTCCGAGGCACGGAGGAAACTCGGTATGTTAAGATGGTCACCCATCCACAGACCAACCTTGGCAAACTTTGCTTAACCTTGGAGATCGACCCGTGCGGCTCCTCAACATTATCTCTGAGTTACTATTAAACTATAATCTTTTTTTTATTACTAGAAACGAACCTATTTACGAAAATTACAATACCAAACCCGCACGCACGAATTTGCGGGCGAAGTGCTAGTTGTGTTTATAAGTACAGCAATGTTGCCAGACAGATTCTATCCGCTGGCTGGTTTCATCAAAACACCAAGACCTCATAAGTATCTAATAGGGTTCCGTGATTTATTAAAACTTTGGGTAAGAATTCCTAGAAACAATAAGATTTGAGTGCCTAATATTGAGCCATTAGCCCCTAGATACTCAAAAGACATCACAAATATCTTATTTGACCACTCAATTCAGTTCCATACTCAATACTGCTTACCGAAGTAAGGTAGGCAGGACAATTTTAACGCAACATTAGACTTTATTAACGATAGCAATATAAAAGAATTGTTAGCATATTCTCTTTTATAGTTATTGAATTGAATTTTATGCTGACTCTGGTTTAAACGGTAGTGGGTATTCTTTTTTATCTCTATCCTCTGCGCTTGCTACGCCGTAGCAGTAGCCTGAACGCTTGCTACGCCGTAGCAGTATCCTGTATGTTTGCTACGATTTCGTAGCTCTAGCGTCTGCGCATGCTACGCCGTAATAGTAACCTCTAAGCTTGCTATGCCGTAACGATAACCTCTACACTTGCTACGCTTTCGTGGCCATATCGCCTTACCCTCATCACACCTCGATATTTGTAGGCAGTACACAGTCACCCAGCTGTTTGATGTACCTACGTATTTTGTTTAGTGCAAATAAACTGTTTTTCTTTCCGTTTTTCTATGAATTATAGATTGAGAAATGATTTATTAAGACACTGTTTCGAGTTTGTAGAAGATGTAACGTAGCGAGGTGGTTAGGTCAAGTTGAGAGGATAGGCGACTAATAAAAGATATTTACTAGGCAGACTTAAGTGGAAACACCGGAAGAAACACTCTAGAAGGCAGGTTTTGAGTAGTAGGTGCATAGTACTACACACGTACTACAAACGGAGCTATAGGCATGTATATATAGGGATCGTAGAAAATGGTATTCTTTAGTTTCTGCCTACCCTCGTAGAAAGTTTATGTACAGATATATAATATTATATGTATGCACATATTATATACCCTGCTAACATACTATCACACTTACCACTGCGACAGCATTCATAATTTTCCATCGAACACAAATCCATTTACCAATTCACACAACTCAAATGTGCCTCCGTTCTAAAATTGAATGACGCTTCGTTACAAGGGGGTAAGCAGGCTAGTTAATCAGGCTGCCCGGGGGGGCTGGGCTACAAGATAACTGCATTACTTTGATGTGGATCCGCTCATTGATTCCACGAATTATGTCGCTCTCTCCTCGCGTAGAGATAGCAAAACAATTTTTGAAAATTAAAAGAACAGATTTTGTGTCTTTTGGGTATCTATTTATTTACTTACTTATTGATAATATGAAAGAATAACATTTTTTGGCCGGAGAAGGCACATACTTTTTCGACGACAAAAAGGTTTTATTTAAATTATTACAAAGATAATTTATATGTCGCATTCAAAATCAGGCAGACATGTGAAAAGTCAACTTATTTCAATCGATTCTTGATTTAAGACCTCCAATGAAAAGTTATAAGTTTTCATCGCACACCGAGTTTCCAGAGTTTCTCGCAGACCCCTCTGAGGAATAGTCCTCCTCTCGTCGATAAAACTCCAATAATTATCGCTAACTATCGACACGCGAACAATATTCAGTTATTAGTCGATACTTAGTTATTTAGTTTAGTTTTCAAACATGGTCGAATTTCGGCGAGACCACAGAGCATAGACACTGCTCGAGGTGGCAATATCAAAAGTTAACTGCACTTCCGTCACCAGCCCTGGTAGAAAATGATACACCAAATAAATAAATTTAAAACGCCTTGAACAAATACGGCGTCACTTCTGGGGAAGATGGCAGAAGGAGCTTCAACAAAGAACAAAATGGCGTAAAGGCAACGCTCAGCTCAACATAGGTGACATATTGCTTCTAGCTGACAATAACGCACCTCCACTAAGCTGGCGTCAAGGTTTTAGACCCGATGAAGTTAAAAAAGTTGCAGAGATCAAAACTTCACGAGGCTGCGTGCAACGCCTTTTTACCCGACTTTGCCCGCTGCCAACTGCTTTTGAACTAAAGGGTTGAAAATCAATTTTCAACGGATGGGAATATGTTGTGGCGCAGCGCCTCACGGTTATCGAATTCTAAATGCGCACGTCGATAGGTTAACGATAGCTTCAGCAGGCGTTGGTTAATTAGTTGTAATTCGTTTAAATATATGAGGTGTCATGTATTGCCGATGATACGTGTTTGATCTCTGCTCATAAAGACATTATCAAGGCGCAAAGTATGATGCAGGAAGATTTTGATACATTGTGCAAATGGGCTCATGATCTAGGTTTATCAATTAACTATAAAAAAACTAAATTACACACTCGCCTTACAAAAAAGCTGTTTCGCTGCCGATGATCATCGCCCATGAGCACAGTTGCATGCATCTAAACAATAACGCGTGTACATGTAAGCAACTCGAAATCGTGAAAGAACACACCTACCTTGGCCTAAAAATAGATCATAAGTTTAATTGGGGATCACATGTTAACCTAATATGCAACAAGCTAAGAGCTATTTTGTCAAAACTATGTGTGCTCAAACATAAAGTGCCATATAGAACACTGAGACTAATGTATATGTCTTTAGCTGATTCTGTCATCAGTTATGGCTTATCTAGCTATGGAAGAACGTATAAAACGTATCTAAATGATATATATAATTTGCAGATTAGAATTTTAAAAACAATTGTTCCTTTAAAAGTCAAATTCATGAACAAAGATAATTACCACAACTTGTTTCATTATTGTAAGGTTTTGAGTATATTTGATATGAGAGATTTAGCAATTGTAACTCAGTACAGTAGTGACATGTGTAAATTGAATAGGGCAAAAAGATTAATCACATTACGTAAACTAGACTACCTCCCGACCTTTGAAATACCAAAATGTAATAACGATTATGGTGAGAGAGTATGGAATGTCAGTCTCGCCCGAATACTAAACAAGTTGCCCAAACACATAGTTTGTAAACTGGAAAACAAAAATAAAAGGCAGACCTATAACATACTCAAGCGGCATTTAATGAATTGTAATCGAATAGCAACTCCTTAACTGTAAAATCTTTTCTATTTTTGTTTAAGATTAAGTTAAGAATTGTATAAAACTGTATTTTAATTGAAATAAACAGCTTTTTAAAAAAAAAAAAAAAATTTCATTCTACTGACTAAATTCTTACTGTATGCACGATACTCTTAGTTAAATTTCTTTTACGTATAATTGGTCTTTAATTAGCCCCGGTGTATAGTCAAAATAAACCTAATGATGGTTCATAAAAACCAAGCGTGTCAGTAAGTGTTACTCTACTGGTAGCAACTGACAGATCGTGATTTTGTTGTGCTTGGTTTTTTGCACGGTCCTCCTACTTAGTGTTACGAAATTGTTCGGAAGGGTTACCACGCCCTTCTTCGTCTTAGCTTATCAATGTTTGGCCCAGTATTCAGCAACGGTAACAGCATTCACTGCCGCAGCCATAAAATACATGTACAGGTGACAGGGAACGGCATGTACTGGTTACCGCGTCCTGGAATGCAAAGGGTAGAAGGAACGAAGTCATTAAAAGTTATACCAAAGAATAAGGACTATGTAGATCCTTATTTTATGAGTGGATTTTATTATTTTGTGGCAGTTTAAGCAATTAATGCGGCCTTCTAAAATATTTTTACTTTGAGTTGAGTTCTCCAATGTTCTGAGTTGAGCTGCACGATAATTGACAAGTGTCTGATAAGGCACTATCTGGATAAGTAATGGCATTTCTAGTCGACGTGTCGGTTCTTTTCTCTATAGGCCACAGTTTAGACCTAATTTTAGTTATGTACAAAGTTTTCTTCACGCAATATGGGTCAGATATATTCTCATAGAACTAGTTAGGCTGAAAACTGAGCCTAGGTCGAACATTACTTCGAACAATGATAATGGTCAAAGTTTCTTGTTTAATGAAGTTGGACTGTCTGTGATTAACAAACGTGCTTTGTGATGTAATAAAATGTTTAGTTTAAAAAAAGCCCTAACTGAGCTTGTATAAAAGAATTAAAAAAAAAATTTCAACTTTCTTGACCCCACCACTTATAGGCAATTTGTAAAGTGTTTTCCACACTCGTGCGGAAAAATGCGGTGGGTAGTCCCCTTCTTTATTTATTCTTTGAATTCATAATATCGGGCAGCCCTCAAATCAAGTGCAGCGCGGGTTAGGAAAACAAATCAGCGATTCATCAGCCATTTCTTACATAATATATAATTGAAAAACCTTGTAAATAAGTATTTTATCGTGTACTGTATAATCAGTAAAGATATACCTCCAAAGCTACATGAAATAGTATTTACTTAGTAGTAAAATAGTTGCTTTTAAACTTAGAAGGCTAACTTAACCACAGATAAGTTCTTTTAATTAACGTTAGACATGTTAGTCCAACAAATAGACTAAAAGCTCCAAGCAGATTGTAACCTTTTTAATTATGTTACAAACTACCCTCTTTTCTCAACGAAAAAATCTACAACTGAAAACAAAACCGTTAGAAACCGCTTACTTTCCGTATCCGATTAATTAACAATTCTAGTACAGAGAAAAAAAAATGCAAAAGTATTAGAAGATTGTTTTGCTAACCCTACCACTTAGAGAAAAGATCCCTGTTTTTATTCAACGGAGAAAAAAGCTCGCCTTTACGTTGCATTAGTGCGATTGTCTTTAATAAAGTATTTTTTTGCTAACCCTCCGTGGTGAGGCATTTTATTTTTATTTATTGCATACTAGGTTTGGTTCGCAACTTTATCGCGTTCTTTAGGTTACAATTGCCTTTTATTGAACTCTTTTTGTTTAGTTCTTTTTTAAATATTTTTGGATTTTTGGCGGTCGATCTGTATAAATCAGTCTTGGGCACGGTAGTGACCCGCCAAGACGAGTCAAAAGAAGCGGGTATCTACCTGCCCATTCTTTAAGCGCTTTGTCGTATTTTCGATCCCTAAAGGTGCCTTTCCATCAGAGATGTGCTATGCAGCTATACTGCGAGAATGCAAAAGTTAAGTTACGAAACTATGTGACCGTTTCTACTCAAGCTAAGCTATGTTGCGGAGCAAGTGAGATGTGCTATGAAAATGCGTCACCGCACGGTAGCTGTGCGAGGAAGATGCGCAGCTCGAGCTATGCGACGTATCGACAATAGGGAAGGCATGCACTGCTCTGCACATGTTACGCAACTCGCGACCAACCAAAGCACGCACAAGCATCCATAGCTCGCATCCATAGCTCGCATCCATTGCTTGCATCCATAGCTCGCATCCATAGCTCGCATCCATTGCTTGCATCCGTATAAAAAACGTAGCTTAGTTAAATCAGTTTCAACCAGTGCTATGCTATGTGAACCAATGAATATTATTAGTGGATATCGTCGATCGTTTTTAAAATGTAAGAAATGTGGCAAATACTAAATTAGTTTAACATACATTCAGTCAAAAAGTATCGGGAATGGATGATTTGTTTATGGCTCCAAATTCAAATTTTTGTTTTTTTTGTAGTTGTTAGATTGGCACAACTGTTTTCCATTTTGGCGCGGAGTTTGAGTTGCATCTGTTATTTATATTAAATACAGTGCTGGTTTTAGTAATATCATATATAGTGTGTATTGCGAATTTTATAATGGACAAAAATATCGAACAAAGAGCTTGTCTTAAATTTTGCATCGCCAATGGAATTTCGTGTTCGGAGTCACTGAAAATGTTACAGAAGGCTTACGGTGAATCGACTTTATCAAAAACTCGTGCTTATGAGTGGTTCAAAGCGTTCAAAAGCGGTCGAGATGTGATGGAAGATTTGCCTCGCTCTGGTAGGCCGTCAACGTCTGCAACTGAAGTTAACATCGCAAAAGTGAATGAAATAGTGACTGAAAATCCCCATTCAACTCTGAGAGAGATAGCCGCCGAACTTTCTGTATCTCACGAGTCGATCCGTACCATTTTAACTAATCATTTGGGTATGAAACATGTTGCTGCTCGGCAAGTCCCAAAAGATCTGAATTTTCTCAAAAACTCAATCGCATGAAAGTCGCTGAGGACATGCTAGGACGAGTCAGTTCGGACCCAACATTCATGAAACGCATTGTTACTGGTGACGAGACGTGGGTTTACGAGTTTGACATGCAAACTAGTCGACAAGCTTCGGAGTGGCGCCTTCCAACTGAATCGTTTTCAATCGATAGAAGACATAAAGGAGAATTCGCGGCGAGAACTCAACTCAATTCCGGAAGCAGCGTTTAAAAAATGTTTTGATGAATGGATTATTCGTTGGTGCAAGTGTATCGTTTCTAAAGGAGCATACTTTGAAGGTGATAAAATAAATTTGGATGAATAACAGACATTTTGTGTATTATTGATCTTTTCCCGGTACTTTCTTGACAGAGTAGTATGTACTTGGCTCTTAGACAGTCTATAGTAGGATACTGCATTACTGCATTACAACTACTATTAAATCGCTTGAAATAGCTTTACGAGCTATCTTAAAGTCAGCAACTTTCGTCCCTACATGTTCCCTACCCACCTCCTTAATCAATCCTGTAAAGTCCTCTCAGTACGTCAACTTTTCATCCTGATTTTGCTTTCTTGGGTCCATATTTATATACCAAAATCAGCCAATCAATCGATGTACGAAGTTTAAATATAAGAGAGCTCAAGAGGAAACTATTTGAATACCTACATAAATTTAATTATTATGAAACTGAACAATTACTTAATGAGCCTCGGTAACTCATCCTCCTACACACCTATATCTTTTTTTGTCACCTAAAAAATCAAACTAATAAAGTATTTGTTAAGATACCACTTTTATGATTAATCTGTGTCTATGGATTACTTTTGGATGAATACACAACTATATAACAGCAGAACTATCTTAAGTAAAACATAACAAAATTAAACTCAAAAGCATTAAACCATTTATAGGCAGTTTTGAATTACCCAGTTAATGGGTTGTGGAGGTGTGGTAGACAGCCGCTCCACATGAAATACTGGTATTCAGCTAAATCCGGTTTGACTGGAAGCCGACACCAATATAGTTGGGAAAAGGCTAGGCAGATGATGAGCACTTTTGAATTGTCAGAGACGGCCAGTCAAAAAATTCTACTAACTCGACATAGATGGATGAAAGTTGGGGTGATGATGAGTATCGCATATGATACGTAAGGCTATGGATTATCCCTTCATTTCGTACAGTTAATCGCAGGGCTTCACCCAAAATGATACAGTAATCAGCTTGCCAATGTAAGCGAGACGTTATTAAATGTAAACATTGTGTTTTACTCGTTAACGCGGCGATAATGGGTTTCAGAACAAGGAAGATGTATTTTTAAATATGAATTTATTGTTTAACTTCGTAAAATAAATAAAGGAACTGTTTTTTTGTCTGATGATCTTAATTTATTTTAAACGCCTGGATGGAGGCACGGCCACGCAGGTCTTGTACGTGATGTTCTTCAGATTTGTAGGTTTTAGTTCTATGTCGGACGAGTACAGCTAGTCTATTCTGTAAGTAACCATTTCGATATCAAGCTTCACCTGAGTGACAAACATCACAAAGTGAGCTTTATTGCACACGACATAAAGGTCTTACGTTTGACGTAATTTGATATTCACTTCGGATTCCGCTGTCGAGACACGGAAATGTTGTTACAGAATAGAGGTACAGGTTGGAATGTGGAGTCGGACAAGGGGGGTTAAGCTTGACTCTGCTATTTAACCTCGAAAAATTATTACTTTTTGTTAAAAAGGCAGAAACTTGGTATAATGTTGGATTTTCTTGCACGTTCTGTGAACGACATAATGTACAAATTTAATGTAGAATAATTGAGCAAGGAGTAATTTTTAATGATTTGCGGAAATACAAGCAAAAACGTGAAAAAGGTACCTTCCCCCCCTCCTCCACCACCGGCTCACCTCCCACCCTCGGGAACTTTTAGTATGTTCATCTGGACACCTCAAAGAACAACTGTACCAATTTTCAAAACTACACGAATTATTCGCCCTGATTGACGTTAATTGAGCTAATTTTCCAAAACAAAACATGGTTAAATAAATAGTGCCGTATCAAAATAACTTCACGCTTCTTGTCAATACATATATTGTTATGGTTTTCAGTACAATACGGTATTAAGATTGTGATACTCATTATCAACTGTAATGATATGGTGTATTAATTACACTAGTGTTTGTTTGCTGTGATGGCTTTCATATATTGCCTCATTACTCTGGGGTGTAATAGTTTTGATTCCACAATCAAAACTATTTACACCACCATCACTGACAAGTCTACATCCGCGACTAACAAAACGCCTACTCAGCCTGAGTAGAAATAACCTCAGAATAATCACAGGGAAAATCACAGGCCATTGCTCCCTAAACAAACATCTCTTTAACATAGGCGCCACAGACAGCCCACTCTGCAGGGGCTGCTTTGATGCCGAAGAATCAGCCGCCCACGTCATCCTGGAATGCGAGGCTGTGGCAACCCAACGTCAACAAATCCTCGGAACGGTGAGGTCGCTCCGCGAAGCCTGTGAAGCTCCCAGGACTGGGCGGAGCTAGGCTAGCTAACGTAGCCAGGATAACCTCGCACAACGGACCGAATGAGAGTCTAAGTGTGGAGATTGGAGTCCCTACTCTACTCTACTTCACCATCACCACGACACAACGCATAGTACGACTATGAATCGCTACTGCGTGCCCTATCAGCAGAATAAACAAATAAATAATTACTATAGGATACTGCAGACCGTATGGTGTCGGCCGGTGCCGTATGGTACCGTAAAAGAATAGTACCATCCCATCACTTCCTATGGGTTTCGTAAGAGGCGACTAAGGGACTCGCCAGAGAATAAGCAGCAGCGTTCTCTGTAAAACTCAACACCATACATTGCGATCACTCACCCGCCTCCCAAGTGTGGCGATTATGTCAAACCCCCCATGTTGGGGGAGGCCTATGTCCAGCAGCTTAGTGGACGTCTTTTGGCTGATATCATGAATGCAGACCCAAATACGAGCAAAACCCAGTCCCTGAAGTAAACTACCCGCAAAACACCAAACAACAAAATAATTAACACAAATATGTCCCAAAAATGATTAAATTGTTCGTTTAATTGGCGTCCGTAATTTAAAATTGATTGGTAATTAATATTTAATAACAGTGTCTACGTGAAGTTTGTCTGTCTGTCCGTCTGTTCGTCCTGAGCGGCAATTTACAGCGTTGTATAGTAATTGATTGTGTGCTGTTATTTTAAAGGGAGTGTAATTGCTTTTTGATGATGTAAATAATAAATTTTGTTGTGTAAATGTTTGTTAAGTAATTGTGGTATGATATCTACCAGCTATTGTTTCATTGGAGAGAATTAAATGAACGGGTAGGTTTTGATATAATAGGTTTATATAAGGTGCCATTAAAATAGATGGACAGAAAACCCTGATTATCGTGATTAATAAATTGCCTAACACTAGAATAACCACATCCATTTTGGGTAGGAACATACATGGACTCGCGTTTTTCTTATTATTTTTTTACCATTGTCCTTATTTTTTTGGTCTGAATGATTTATAAAAATTTGTCCATTATATAGCTTTGATCATTAAGTCAATTAATATGGGTGGTTTTTTCATAAATACTGTTTTTTATAACTATAAAAATTAGCTCATTTAAAATTTAATTAAACAACCAGTTTAACCGAATGCAGCTGAATCTAGTATTTTACCTATCACTACAACCCAGTTATTAGTTTAGTTACCCAGTTATTGTTTCCAGTTTGGCTAGGACATTGGATCACCTGATTGTCTGATAAAAACATGACCCCGTGCTTCGGAAGGCGCCCTAAGCCGGTGGTCGGCGCCAAATGGCGGTCGCCAAATAAACCATGTCAGAGTCCCTTGAGGCGATTTAGAAACTCTGACACTAGGGTGTGTGGGGTCGTTAGACCTTACTGCCCACACGATAAGAAGAAGAAGTTACTGGGTTACACGGTACCCTTGGTGTCCGATCTGATTACCTTACAATAAAATAATGCTTGCAAAACCCTGGGCACCAAACATTAGCTAAGCTTTATTATTTGTAATTCATTAATGGCACATAACACAAATAGTAATTGTGCTAAATAGTGTTACATTTTATCGATGATTATTTACGAATGTTTAACTACGAGGTTAATAAACTAATAAAACATGTAACATATTTAATTAATTTTGTAGAGAGTGTACATACATATACATTATAACTTTCCGAAAAAACTATTATTTGTATTATTCCGTACATATCGTGTTCGCAGTACAACACATTGTCACTTTTGCAAAAAACGCAATTTTGAAACCATAACTACTGCATCAGTGACATTATTACACCACGTGCAGAAATAATTCAGGTCACTTATGTCATATTAAGTATTAAAGATTGATTGCACGTGATAGTGTTACATCGCGATATATTGAAATTAAATTTAAAATATTTGAATAAAAATTAAAACGAATAGTAGCCCATTCCAATACTTAGCTATGCCCAATGAAAGTATTCCCAATAATATGTTTTGTTGCGAGTGCATGTGAAATTGAAGGCCCCCGTATCATAACGTCCTATTAGCGAATCGTTGTCATGGTGACTTTACCTTCAACTCGGCAACGTGACACTTTAAGACACCATGTGGATAACATTTTTTGTTTCTTTAAGTGTCCTCTACTATATGATATGTATAATATAAGTTAGATCATGCGCCACAACTTTAAGAACAGAAATCAAAACGGTGGCGGGGAAGCTGCTAGCTCCTATAGAAAAAAGTCAGAACCCCTTTCTACAATATTCCCAAAGCAGCTTCTAAGAAAACCCATCAAACTGATCTCTCAAAAACAGTAAGATCCAAACCGTGACGAAATCACTTACAAAATAATGAAAATTGAAAGCTCAAAATCAGCAAAGTGACTCTCTTACAGAATTAATTTAGTACAAAGTTTTCTCTAGAATAGCCTTCTAACGACCTACGACCAATTTGGTCCAATAGCCGAGTTATAGAAAATAATAAATTAAGTAAAATTGAGAGGCTTAAAGGACCATAGCTTTGCTAATTAATAGTCTTTGTAAATTGTAATGTAACGTTAATTAATTTCTACCCGATTGCTAAGCTAAAAGGAAAGTTATGAAGTTTGTGCGTTTTGTGAAATTATTTTGATTTTGTGTTGAGGAGGAAGAGAGAGAAGAGTTGGGTGTCTTTTCTTTGTAGGGGAAGAAGATGGTCGATTTGATGAAAAGTGATAACTACTGCGTCCTATTCATGTTATTATTTTAACACCTCTTGCACGATAACGTCAAAAATGGATTGTTTGTTTTATACGGCTGCAGTACCGCGATTACATTCAGGATAAGAATGCCTGGACGCATGTTGGTCCTGCTCCATAGGACGGTCAATGTGGACAAAATCAAACTGGTTAACTTTATAGATGTTCTGTTTCTTTTTGTGTTTATATTTTTCTGTTAACTCACGCACTGTTAATCAGTGATTAGTGATTGATTAAATGTGTGAGTATCATATACCATTTATTTAGAAAATTGATAAGTCTACCTCTGCATACCCTAGGCGCATGGTCCTCACATATTACTAAATTTTTGAATATTTACCAAATATTGTAAAAGATTTATTTGAAAAGAGTAACTATGGAGTTTTTTGTCCATTCTTCTCCATAAGAATCTACCTTTCCGAATGGACAGTAGAGTCACTTCAGAATTTTTATAGATTTGAAATGTGAATGACGTTCAAAAGTGCCGTTTAATGGCCTAATTGGAATAAACATTTTGACTTTGATGACGCGAACTATTCTTCGCGCGCTCTCTGTTGCACGGCAAGACGTTGAGCTGTGTGCTGTGGATAGTTCGCGTTATAGCGATAGTGTAGCCGTAGCATAATAGGTTTCCTCAAAAAGCTCTTTCTAAAATTCTTTCAGCACTCATCTGCCTAGTCTTTTCCCAAATATATTGAGGTCGGCTTCCGGCGTCAAGCCGGATTTAGGTAGTTGAGTATTTTACGAGGAGCGGCTGCCTACAATGACAGCCGGGAGCAACGGCTTAACATGGTTTCCGAGGCACGGAGGAAACTCAGTACGTTAAGATGGTCACCCATCCACAGACCAACCTTGGCAAGCGTTGCTTAACCTTCAAGATCGACCCGTGCGGCTGTTATTATCTATTCTAATTCTTTCTGCACTAATAATATAAATACGATGACACGGTTGGTGCAGTGGTTGAGCAACTGGCTGGTGCGCTGCGTGTCGCGAGTTTCGAGATTCCCGCACGGAACAAATATTTGTATGTTTTACAGATAGTTGTTCCGGGTCTGGCTGTTTGGGTTTGTTTGTTTGTTAGTTGCCGGTGCAAAAAGTGTACCCAAAAAACAAAAGAAAGATTAGCTGTTCTCATTTTTCCTCACACAATTCGGTAATGATGTAGGCCGACTAACAGCTGATTTATTTATTATTTGGAAACGTATCTTTGCATACACCGTGTCTTTCATTGATCGGTATAGGGATAGCTAATGCTGGAAAAAATTTGGTTGGTCATTAAAAGTATGTCCCGATAAAACGCGCGGTCCTGTGCAAAAAGGAAAAATATTTTTTTATATGGCAATACCAAGCGATTCCATTTTCGCTTACCCGTCTAAATCGTACAGTGTTGATGTATACGCTTCCCAAATAAATGCGCATAAAAATTGGGGGCATAAACAGCTGATTTCGGATTCCGCTCTCCGTGTTCGTTTGGAGCAAATCGAGAGATTTTCAGATTCGTTTCGAGATACACACTTATCATCCGGATTGGTTCCTTGTAAGGTACCTAAAGATTTTGTTTGATATACAATATCTGAGGGTTTTTTCTTTTTTGTTATGATGTAAGAAATGTTCAGGATATTTATTTTAGGCTTGTAGTTATTATGTGATGTTTATTTCTGTAAATTGGTTCTATTGAATACTTTTACAGGTCGAGAAAATAATATTTTATATCTAACTAGCGACCCGCCCCGGCTTCGCACGTGTGCAAATTATATACTAAAATCTTCCTCAAGAATAGAATAGAATACTCTTTATTATGTACACCATATAAGTTACAGAAAAGATAGATGAAGAAATAACCATTCTATCTATTAAAAAATACCGCATCAAAATCCGTTGCGTGGTTTTAAAGATCTAAGCATACATAGGGACAGACAGCGGAAGCGACTTTAAAAGAATTATAGGTCATACGCATTGCGGTTATGAAAGTTCTGAATTAAGTAAATGACAAAAAAAATAGATACCGGTTTTTGCTTCTATTTTCACAATTCTAATCAATCCATCAATAGCTAACTCGTTCTAAATTACTCGTAAACTGTTCAAATACTACTCGTTTTTAGGGGTCTGTATCCAAAGGATAACCAACGGAACCCTATTACTAAGCCTCCGCTGTCCGTCCGTCCGTCCGGCCGTCTGTCTGTCAGCGGGCTGCATCTCAAGAACCGTAATAGTTATACAGTTGAAATTTTCAATGTTTGTGTATTTCTATTGCCGCTACAACAAGAAATAAAAATTAAGGCTTATGGTACGGAACCCTTCGTGTGAGAATCCGACTCGCACTTGGCCGGTTTTTTAACTCATACTGCTAAAATACAGTCAGCGGGCTGTTTCTCAAGAGCCGTAATAGGTAGACAGTTGAAATTTTCACTGTTTGTGTATTTCTATTGCCGCTACAACAAGAAATAAAAATTAAGGCTTATGGTACGGAACCCTTCGTGTGAGAGTCCGACTCGCACTTGGCCGGTTTTTTAACTCATACTGCTAAAATACTATGTCGCATTAACGACTTCGTTTACGAACTTCACCACGTTGATTCTATTTTGCAAAAGAAAACCTGTTGGTAAATTTCTGTACAACCACAAATCGTATTTAAAATAAATGCAACAACGGTATTATTAATTTTATATAAATAATGTATTTAACTGTCGTGCACATTACTGGCCACACTATTTAAACACCGACATGCAAACTATAATGCAAATTAAATTAATGCGGTACCTATTTATTAATTAAGTTTAATCTGGTAACTGTTGTTGAAAATTCAAAGTTAAATAATTCGGTTTGCGTTATTACATTTCTGTCACCAGAATACCATTTGGAAAAAAGTTTGTTTTATTATCCAGGTTATATTGATATAGCACTTCGCCCGTGATTTCGTTCGCTAGAGTTTAGTCTTGCAATTTTTGTAGGGATCCGTAATTCAATAAAACTCAGTAATATGAAATTTTTGAAATCGGTCCAGTAGTTATTGAGTTTATTCGTTACAAACATGCATAAAAACAAATCTTTCTTCTTTGTAATATTAGTATAGACTACCTTTCGCCTGTGTTAAATTCACAAATTACCCCAGAAAACTTAATACTGATGGATATTATATCCAAATCCAAGACATGGTTTACACGTGTGTCAAACATCATCCAAATCAATTCAGCGCTTCTTCTTTTCAAGTCAATACTTAACTCCTTAGATTTTTTGGGCCAGTACATGGCCACGTCAATTGTAGCGTCGGTGGTTTTCATTAAATCCCCCAAAGTATAGGTGTATGGGCAGTTGGGGTACTCCAACGTATGGCTCATGTTCAGCACAGAAGCACCGCACTCAGTTCAGCTGTTGAGGTGCAACTGTTGATTAACATACATCTCTCTCTCTCTCTCTCTGATCAGAATGTCGAAAATTATCCCAAGAGAACATACTCCCGGGATTTAAAGTATCCAGACTGTTATTTCAGACTATAATCTACCTCGGTGCCAAATTTCATCAAGATCCGTTTAGCCGTATTGACGTGATTGAGTAACAAACATCCAAATTATTCAAACGTTACTATTTATAATATTAGTAGGATAATACCTAATATAAGTATGTCGCATCCGGTCATTAGTACGGACATGAAACGAATAAGTTAAGACGTCTCGGAACTGTACTCGATTCGTTAAGTTAATTTAAATTGTGATTTGTGTTTTTTTTAACAAAAGCAGTGTGTCGTACCTACAAGTGTGTTATCATTGCACGAAACCCATATTCTGCCCACATGATGTCTGAATATAGCGGAATAAATCCTGACGATCCTACAAGTATAAATACAGACAGATTCTGAGTTTTTACGTGAGATTTAAATTACTTATCATCGTTTGATGGCACGGTTGGCGCAGTGGTTGAGCGATTGGCTGGCTGCTGCGCTTCGTGTCGCGGGTTCGGTTCCCGCACGGAACAAAGATTGGCCTACAAATAGTTGTTCCGGGTCTGGCTGTTTGTGTATGTGAGTTTGTATATTTGTGAACGCACCCACGACACAGGAGAGGTTACTAGTGTAGGGCAACGTTTCTTAAAAAGAAAGAAAGAAAAAGCTTATTAGTTAATTAGAAGGCTAGTTTGTTATAAGATTACAGCGGGTCTAAAAAGGCCACTTTAGCGGAATTAGAAAGCACATCACGCTACCCGTCACTGTCAAATTTTCCCAATCAACCTTGAACTTAATGCGTTAGCGATAAAGATGAAAATAGAATTTGACAGATTGCGTGATTAATATTATAATTCTCCTGAAGTGGCCTTTTCAGCCCCCCAGTTCATCCTTTCGATGGCGAAAGTAGGATGAGGGTCAGAGGGTTAGCATCCCTCCATCCCTCCTTCCAGAGAGGGAAGTTTCTTGCAGCCTTAGACTACAGACACTTAACACCATTTAAAAACCGGCCAAGTGCGAGTTGGACTCGCGTGCAGAGGGTTTTTTCCGTACGGATATTATTTTTTGGCAATTTTATTTGTAACCGTAGACTTTTTATGGGTTTTTTTGGAATGTATACGTAGTGAAATATACTCTGTATTACTTACTAATTACTTACTAAAAAAGTGATCTTATGTTAAAAGAAAAAATATTAATGATACGCGACCGTGTTTGTTTCATAATATGTGTACAAATGCATATGCGTACAAATTTCAACTGAATCGATCCAGTACCAGTAGTTTTGGAGCAAATCGGCTAGGGTTTCGTACCCAAAGGGTAACCAAAGAACCTCAGCTGTCCGTCCGTCCGTCCGTCGGTCTGTCAGCGGGATATATCTCAAGAACCGTAATAGGTAGACAGTGGAAATTTTCACAGATTGTGTATTTCTGCTGCCGCTATAACAAAAAAAAAAAAGTTATATAATACGGAACCCTTCATGTGCGAGTCCGAACCGCACTTGGCCGGTTTTTCTCATTAGGGCGCACGGAACCCTAAAAACAGCATCTGTTGTTATCCTCTTTACCAAGAACTTCCCTAATATTTCACCATGAAAATGGCCCGAAGCTCTTTCAAAACTGTGTTTATAAAAGCCACCTACAGCAATCTAGGTCTCAACTTACGGGTTTCAGCTTGATGGGCATTAAAGTCTTGCCCACTGAAAGTACTGTCACGAAATTTATACTACGACCACCCCGTTTCAACCCCCCTGCACCCCGTTTCACCCCCTTACCTCTGACGTCATGGCTTGTGAACTAGTGAACTATTTTAGTCAAGGTACTGGAAGTTGGTACTGTAGGTATTCTGTTTCATTTGTTTTCGAAATTTTTGAGTGAGGTGTGGTTTTTGAAGTTGTGGGTCTGGCCAGTGATAAATTGTGAGTTTGATTTTCAGTCAGAGGTGTGTTTGGAAAAAAATACAAATTTATTATATAATATATCTTACTTTCTATGTTTGTAACAAAATATCTTCATTTAATAATGAACAAAAATTGAATGAATTAGAAGGGCAACATATTTCACAATTTTTTGAAATGATTAAATAATCTCATGTGTTAGAGTGGAGACCGCGTATGGGCAAACGTAGTGTGGGACGCCCAGCGGCGCGATGGAAGAAGGTGGCTGGCAGCGAATGGAGGCGGAATGCTCAAGACCGGGATGGTTGGCGCTCTTTTGGGGAGGCTAAAGTTGAGCTGTCAAACCAATCAATCAATTTCAGTAGAGGGCGATTGGCTGATATGGTGATGAAATATTTATAAACTTATACCTACATAACACCCTAAAATAACACTGAAAGAAGAAATAAATGACCTTAGCTGTTGCGCAAAAAGGCGTAATTTAGATGCCTATAATTATAAAATAAAACTGAATTAAAAAGTCGAAATTGACACAGCCCAGCGTAAGCCACATCCAGCCACAGTAATTTCAAAATAAGGGGTTTTTCAAAAACCAATTTTCTGTATAAACACCGGCCAGACGGGGGTGATCCGGTAGGGTTATTTATTATTAAAATATTATCCTTTACCATCCGTTTGTGCACCCTAATTGAAAAGCCGTTTCGTTAGGCCGCTTTCGAAATACCATAAGGTAGTACGAGAGGGAAGAAAAGGGCTTTAAAGGATTATAAGAGGAGATTATAAAGGACTGTACTTATGTTTAGAACAAATTAATATTGGGATGTAATTGTGTCGTTAATGGCTTGTTACGTGTTGCTGAGTTTAAAAATAAAATCTAATGCGTTGATGATTTTAGATAGTAAGTTTTATCTAAGTATATATTATACTAGTTGACCCGCGCAACTTCGTCTGTGTCACAATTTTCATTACTGCTACGCTCCTTTTAGTCTAAGCGTGATGATATATAGCCTATAGCCTTCCTTTATAAATAGGCTATCTAAAACTGAAATATTTTTCAAATCGGACCAGTAGTTCCTGAGATTAGCGCGTTCAAATAAACAAACAAACTCTTCAGATTTATATATTAGTATAGATATAGATAAAAATCTCGAGTCACGATGTATGTTCGAGATAAACTCTGAAACTACTGAACCGATTTTGATCAAACTTCGTAACTATCTGTTATTTAATCCAACTTAAAAGATAGGATAGTTTTATCTTAATTATTTCCTACGGGAACGGGAAAAAACGGGATAAGCAAAAGCAAAAGCTAGTTAATAATTAGTAGTACCTATACATTTTATTATTGTTAGAATTATTAGTATAAGGGTTGCTGTTTGCTTCAAGCTTTCAAGATGTTTTCTTTCCTGCGACACATCTTGTTTAAACTTGAATACCTAGTAATTCGACAAAAAAATAAATGACCAATAAGTATATAAATGCCGACAGATTACAGGCCTTAAGACCAGTTTAAAGAAATATAAAACTCTACAGTAAAAACGAGAGATCTAAGTTCAATCTCAAAACGTACAGTGGTATTTTATAAATCGTCAACGCGGTCTCGCATTCGAATGAAGGAAACATTGCATCTTCATTGATTCTATGTCAACGGCAAGTATAGGTTTATCCCCATCATCATCATTATCATCACCATATCAGCCAGTTGCCGTCCACTGCTGAACGTATCACCCAAAGAGCGCCGACCATACCGGTCTTGAGCAGTCCACACTCATCCGCTGCCATTCATCATCATCTGCCTAGCCTTTCCCCAACTGTGTTGGGGTCGGCTTCCAGTCAAGCCGGATTTAGCTGAATACCAGTTTTTTACGAGGAGCGGCTGCCTACCATACTTCCACAACCCATTAACTGGGTGACACGGTACTTCATGGCAAGACAGAGTCAGATTTACTGGCTTCTGACTATCCGTAACGACTGCCAAAGATCTACAAATGACAGCCGGGACCAACGGCTTAACGTGTTTTCCGTGGCACGGAGGAAACTTAGTATGTTAAAATCGTCACCAATCCACAGACTAGCAGTGGTAAGCGTTGCTTAACCTTGAAGATCGACCAGTGTGGCTGTTATTATCCAGCCACGAGCTCCCGCATTCATCCGCTGTTTCACCATTCATTCCCTTCTTCAAATAGGTTAAGCATGTATTAAAATGCGGCACTGCGAATCCTTATGGTTCATGAGCTACAACCCGCTGACAGACAGTCGGACCGACAGATAGACATATAGACGGACATACCTACATCGGAGGATTAATAATAGGGCTCCGTTCGTTACCCTTCATGTACGGAATCATCAAAAAGAAGAAGCAAGTTTGTTTACAAAAAGTTCAATATTACTTTACTATTAACTCGTCAGGGTTTTATTTCAGTAGGTAACCCAATTCCTCAGTTAACTTTCCCGTAGTTTTCGTCGCTCATAAGTTTCGCCCAAAATAAAACTTTCTTATGTGTAACGTCTGCAAGTTCGTGAAACTATGCCAAATTTAAACTTTGTAGGACAAACTGTTACAAAGAAAGGCATTTAATATGTCACAGATAAGTTGGCATGGGGGAAATTTTGTACAGTCAGCTTTTGTATCTTTACATAGTACAAAACAAAGTTGCTTCTTGCGTCTGTACGCTTAGATCTTTTGAACTCCGCAACGGATTTTAATGTGGTTCTCATTATCATTTAGAGAATTTCTTATCTATACTAATATACTCGTATAAAGCTGAAAAGTTTGTTTGTTTACTTGAACGCGCTAATCTCAGGAACAGCTGGTCCGATTTGAAAAATTCTTTCAGTGTTAGATAGCCCATTTATTGAGAAAGGCTATAGGCTATATATCATCACGCTAAGACCAACAGGAGCAGAGCAGTAATGAAAATTGTGACGCAGACGAAGTTGCGCGGATCAACTAGTCCTACTATAATATTACAAATGCGAAAGTTTTTGAGGATGGATGTTTGCTTGTTACTCTTTCACGTCAGAACGCCTGAAAGGATCCCCATTAAATTTGGAATACAGGTGGATTATAGCCTTTTGATCCCGGGAGTATGTTCCCTTGGGATCACGCGGGCGAAGCCGCTGGCAGATGCTAATTTATAATAAACTAGTTGTCCCGCGCAACTTCGTCTGCCTCAGAATTTTCATTACTGCTCCGCTCCTATTGGTCTTAGAGTGATGATATATAGCCTATAGCCACCCTCGATAAATGGGCTATCTAACATTAACATATTTTTTTAAATCGGGCCAGTAGTTCCTGAGATTAGCGCGTTCAGGTAAACAAACAAACAAACTCTTCAGCTTTATATATTCGTATAGATATATTATAATTCTAAATATTGTAGAAAAGACGATGTTTTGCCAAGTAGTTATCTAAAAAGTAATTTTTGGGCGCACATCAGTAAATTATTACCCCTTCCGGGGCGGGTCACTCGTTTCTTGCATCAATATCAAGTATTTATACGGAAAAAGTTCCAAACTTGCAACACTAGATGGCGCAGTCTTCACCTTGCACGTTCTCTATACGACCATCCCCAAGTACCTAGCTGGTACGTAAGTTAATTTATTTTTATTCTTCGCTTGTCTCATAAAATAAACACACGATACTTATGAAATATTCTATACACGCTGAACAATATCTACTCATATTTCTTATTTTATTATTTGAGCAACATTAACAGAAATGTCTTCCACATTAATCATTTACGTGTGCCTCTGTTATTTGTACCCTTTTGGGTAAAGCTAGAGGAGGTTACAGGGGGAGGAGGGTGCTCAGCAACAACGAGGATCTGTGAGGGTAAGCCAGCCTTGCTGTGGTCAGTCCGTTGATGAGTAATGAGTAAATAAATATTTCTGCTGCGACACAGCGTGCTATGTTTGAAGAGTAGGTGTCTGCAGGCCCTTCTTTTTTCAACTGGGCACTCGTTTCTAGAACCCCTTAGTTTCTATGAAATCACCTATTGATGATTGATAAATTAAATATATTATTTTAAAGAAGACTAAACAAAAAATATGTTGATTTCACTCTATAGATTTAAATAAAATTAAAAGTTTCCATTCCGCGAGGAAGGAGCTCGTGGCTAAATAAAAACAGCCGCACGGGTCGATCTTTAAGGTTTAGCTACGCTTGCCAAGGTTGGTCTGTGGATGGGTAACCATTTTAACATACCGAGTTTCCTCCGTGCCTCGGAAAGCACGTTAAGCCGTTGGTCTCGGCTGTCATTTGTAGATCTTTGGCAGTCGTTACGGATTGTCAGAAGCCAGTAAATCTGACTCCAGTCTTGCCAAGAAGTACCGTGTTACTCAGTTAATGGGTTGTGGAGGTCTGGTAGGCAGCCGTTCCGTGTAAAACACTGGTATTCAGCTAAATCCGGCTTGACTGGAAGCCGACCCCAATATAGTTGGGAAAAGGCTAGGCAGATGATGATGATGACGAAAAGTTTCTATTCCGCATTTATTATGCGGAATAGAAATTGTAATATTGCAATTACCTTTTCGCTTAATGTCACTTAATATACTTTTTTTTCTATTACAGCAAGAAAGTCCTCTGTAAAAGTCGTAGGGGAACCATTATTCTGTGTCCAGGGACTCCAATAGGAAGAAGATGTCACTAGGTGTATGTATCATATCCAGTTTAATCTTTGTGACTGATAAAAAAAATGATATTTTAGGGTTTGGACTCTGACGGTACGAAACTCTTATTTGATCACTTCGTTTTTCGTTCGTCTACCAGTCTGTCTAGAACCTTTTTTGAACCTAGAATAAATCAAATGAATAAAAAAAGAACAACGCAAGGCAAGAAAAATTCCAAGCATTTTTGCTTGTTATTTTTCTTGTCTATAATCACAATATCTACCATCACCCCAAACATTAAATTCCATTTCACCCCACCGAAAACAAAACACATGACAATTGTACTCCCATCCACACCTATATAATCTTTATGTAGGTCCCGCTTTTAGTATAAAAGCCCTGAATGGTCCTTATGTACATTGTGAAACAGAAATAGCACAGTTTGTACGATCGAGCCTGACAGTTGCGGTTTTCAATTCATCGCGGATTGGAAACCGCAAGAGTGCTGGTGTGTTCGACTTTTATGTCAAATTGCCTGTAGAAGCAGGCTCATGGGGCATTGGGATACCTGAATGGAAGTAATAGTAATGGTTGGGTAAATTTTTATTCAACTTTTAGGGTTTTGTAGTCGACAAGGAACCTTTATAGTGTCGCCATGTCTGTGTCCCTAGTTTCAGCTCAACTACGCTTTAGCAGTAGGAAGTTGGAATTTGGTGTGGGTACACATATTAATCATGCCCACAAAGTGGTGAAGTAAAATCTAGAGAAGTGTAGAAAACTAAGCAGCATAGCTTAGTCATAGCTAAGTAGGGAAGTTACCGACTAATAAAAATAAAACAGAAAGTCAGAATCATAGATACAACTCTTCATCATCTTCCTGCGCTTATCCCATGTTACTTGAGGTCAGCGCATTCGCCTTCCATTCTGTCCTATCAGCAGTCACGCTATCACTAACTCCTATTTCTTCATATCGCTCCTCACACAATCCATCCATCTTTTCTTCACCCTACCTCTCCCTCTCCATCCATCCACATTTATATTCATAACTCTTCTAATTACATGCGTTTCATCCCCCCTCTTCACATGACCATACCAAGACAAGCGATTCCCTTTTAACTTTTCCGTCAATGGCACCACTTTTAAACTACCTCTAATGTACTTATTTCCCACTTTATCCATTCAAAAATAAAACTAAACTTATTCAAAAACCTGTAACTATATCCGCTTCTCATTGCACAAGACCTGCAGCTATGCAGGATACAAATCTAGTGCTCCTGGAACGTGCAATCACGCTTATTAACAATGTCTATTTTACCATTAATCCGGGTCCCTTACCTTTCGGGTAGCCCTAGAATTCTGTACAAAAAAGCAGAAATATCTCTATTAGGTACCTTTTTTTTTTTTTTTTAAAGATGGGAAATCATCAAATGACTCCTCCCGCTCTGGGTGAAGCAAGAGGGAGTATCAGACTTTTACTGACTAAAACCCATCCGTGTTCCTCCTGGTGCCCTTTGCGTTCTAAGGCTACGGCACCTCTTTCGAACAGATTCCGCAGCCCCAGCAGGCACCTGCCCTAGCGGGCCCCGTCTTCCATGCTGAAATCTCTTTGAGGGGCGCTGGAATCGCAGCGCGCCGCCGACCCGGGTCTAGTTCTGATCAGATGGCGAGCCACCCACTGCTCGCCGTCCGCAGGCCCGCGCCTACGGCGGCCAGGAATAGTCCTGCGACTCCCGACGCCTGGGGCGTCTTCTTCTGTTGCGGCGACTGGGACGTGAGGTTTCCCTCTCTTTCACACGTTCGGTCTCCTCCTTTGCTAGCATTACTGGCCTTTTGGCTAAGATCAAAGTGTAGTATCTGTTCTATTAGGTACGTGCTGTTATATTCCCGGTATCTATGAACACTTACGTTATATAACAAACTAAGCTGCTTTTGCTTAACTATAAATTACATCAAGGATCAAAAAAGTGTAATTTGTCAACAAAAAAGTGTGACCTAACCCAAAATCTGGTTAGTCAAATAGCCTCAGCCATAACGAAAAGAAAATTAGTTACTCCCATTATTTCAGCCCGTACAGTCACAATGTACGGCCGATATTATCAGACGACGTACATGTAAAAATTATGCCCATACGTCTCGCTGCCAAACTCGAACATTTTTACTACGCGGTACTTTGAGTAGAGGTGGGAAAGTGTCGATGTTTTGTGGAAAATTGTTATCGATTCTTTTTTGTGTTTTTTTCTTTCGCCTATCTTTTAGTGACAATTTCATATAACCATTACTGCTGGAATACAATTACGTTAACTTAGAACTTTGATATTTTCATACCTTCATGATTTGAGTACATGGTTTTAATTTCAACTCGATACCTTTACGCGTTTCCGAGATAAAGGGTCTTGACAGACATACGAACGGACAACAAACTGATCCTATAAGGGTTGCGTTTCTTACGGATGTTCGGAACCCTAAAAAGCAAAAAAACAACGAATGTCTTCATACCATTTCGCACTGCAGTCACATACTTCTAACCCAGAATATCTTTGAATGATCTATATCTCTCTTAGCACTTAACCTACCCCTTAAAGGTAGTAGCGCGAACTTTAAGACCTGAAGTACTATAAACCGAAGTGTTACGATCGACACTACAGGACACAAGTAAACAGTAAAACTCACCAATATGTTATATTGGAAAACTTTATGATACAACAGCCATAAAACGAAATAATATTGTGGCTTGAGCGATTTATGGAACATAGTCTTGAAGTGCTGTGCTTGTTTTAAAATATAGACGTTTTGTACTTTGATTGTGATCGTGTAACAAATGTTTTTTTACAAAGTGAACCTAGATTGTAAGAAGATAGTTATAAAATACCTGTTTTTATTGGTTCTAAAAAGGAGTTCAACTATGTTTGAAGTGCAAGTTTATTTAAAAAACTAAAAAATGTAAATTAGTATTTTGATTGTCTTTTTTCATACTATTGCATTTTAATGCAAAGGTAAGTCCGTTTTTATGTTCTTAATAATTTTATGTATTAATTTACTGCAGGAGCTCGTGGCTAAATAATAACAGCCGCACGGGTCGATATTCAAGGTTAAGCAACGCTTGCCAAGGTTGGTCTGTGGATGGGTGACCATCTTAACATAGCGAGTTTCCTCCGTGCCTCGGAAAGCACGTTAAGCCGTTGGTCCCGGCTGTCATTTGTAGATCTTTGGCAGTCGTTACGGATAGTCAGAAGCCAGTAAATCTGACTCTAGTCTTGCCATGAAGTACCGTGTTACCCAGTTACTGGGTTGTGGAGGTCTGGTAGGCAGCCGCTCTGCGTAAAATACTGGTATTCAGCTAAAATCCGGTTTGACTGGAAGCCGACCCCAATATAGTTGGGAAAAAGCTAGGCAGATGATTAATTTACTGCAGAAAAGAAATTTATTATTTGTTTTTAAAGAAAATGTCACATACGAAATATGTCTTTTCACTGTTGTTTGCCTAGCCTTTTCCCAACTGTATTGGGGTTGGTTTCCAGTCGAACCGGATTCAGCTGAATTCCAGTATTTTACGAGTCTACTTATCTGACCTCCAGAACCTAAAACTGGGTAAAACGGTACTTCATGGCAAGACCAAAAAATCTTACACTTTTTGCAAAAAGACGCCCCAAAAACATCGACATTTATATACCAACCTTCCCAACCCTATGCCAATTTATTACACAAATGTGTGTATATTTGGTACAAGCTGTACTCGGGAATCCTTTTTTACTAATACGTCATAGATTAGAGTAAAAGCATAGTAATGTGGGGTATTAATTTAAGGTTACTTCGTTCGCCGTACTTTGTTGTCTTGACTACGAAAATGTAGGTTAATGTAAGGAGAGTTTTGCAGGAAATGTTAAGATGGCGATACTTTGTAAGGGTCTAGTGCCGTTTTATGGGCAAAGTATTTGATCTCATCTGCATTCTGAATTTTAGTGGCAGTTTCTCAGGTGGGCCATAAAGTAAACAAAGTGTTATTTAATCTAAATGTTGCAATATTGTGCTTTGTAATGGCATTTATCGTTATTGGTTTATGCAATAATTTGATCAAATTGACGTCTTTTGAAGATATAGTGAGGAAATTGGCATGACTTAGCACCAAAAATTCAAAGCTGACGTTTATCAACCTGCGGTAGATTGTGGCAAACTCCCTCTTGCATAGAGGAAGTCCAGGCCCTACTCCCAACAAAGTGAAAGACCGATTTTATGTGACTAGTTGCCCCGCGTAACTTCGTCTGCATCATATTTTTCATTAATGCTCCGCTCCTATCGGTCGCAGTGTGAGAAAGAAGAAAAAAATATCTATCGATCAGAGTGTTTGCAGATTTTCAAAGCTATTCAACATGTTGAAAATTCGCAAACACAGATCGATAGATATTTTTTTTTTTTCATTAATATATCATCCAAAGTAATAAATCGGCCAGATGTCGGATAGCGGCATTTTAGTTATATTATTGCCACTGTACCACAGCGGTACAGTCTTCATTGATAAGTGGGCTATCCTTTTTTTTTTTTTTTTTAAACCTACTTATGTTAGTAGATAATAATTTCACATTTCCCTTACCTAGCAAAACCATATAACGTCTAGAAAGATTTTTTATTGATTATTAGGTTGTCTGTAAGAGATTGCCTTGTGCGATAAGACCGCCGATTGTACACTTTTTTATAGAATTTTTACTGTAGGTACTTCAAATATGAGGTGTACAATAAAGTATATAATAAATAAAGATTAACAGTATCACTAGTAATTTCGAGTCTACAATGATTAAAACCTTTTTACTAAACAACAACAAAAACTGAAACCTAAAACACAACTAAACGACAAAACACTCCCTTAAAGTTATTACAAATACATAATACATTACGTATTCCTATCTCCAACCGAACCCTTATAATATGATTCTAATAATTTATCTATGCCTTCGCAAGCAGTCTAGGTTCGCTCGTAAAAACTAAGGCTAGCCACAGAGTAGATAGGCACAGAAGTCCAACTCCATAGAACGAGTAAAAACAGATCCACACATTTATAATTATAAGTATTTATTTTTATTTTACTTTTTAATGGAGCGGACAATGTTTGGCGTTTCCTTGCGTGATCACATCAGGAATGATGACATCCGCAAGAGAACCAAGGTTACTGCACAGCCCGAAGGATCGCCAAATTAAAGTGGCAGTGGGCAGGGCACATTGTTCGCAGAACAGATGGTCGATGGCCGAAAAGTTCGCGGTCGCGTACCGGAAGACGTAACGTTGGAAGGCCTCCCACAAGGTAGACCGATGACCTGGTAAAGGTCACGGGTAGCCAATGGATGCGAGATGTGCAGGACCGGTCGTTGTGGCGACGCTTGGGGGAGGCCTATATCCAGTGTCTGACGTCTTTCGGCTGATATGATGATGAAGTTCGTACAATTTTGAATGAGGAAGTTATAATAACATTTAGAGTTTGTTCCTAGTTAAAAGTAGTGCTTAAAAAAGAAAATATGAAATAATAGAAAACAAAAAATGATATGGTTTGGTGTTTTATTATTGTAAGTAAATATTTGTATTGAGAACATGAGTTAGATATGTTTCATGTGTATGTGGGGATGAGTATGGGTGAGGATTTATAAGATAGCAGTTGATTTACATTAAGACACGCTGGTAAGTAGATTTTCGGTGTCATCATGGTTGCGTAACATTGTCGCGTACATGTAGCGTTCAGAAATAATTACCGGTCGCGAGTGCGCTTGCACTCGCTGCGTCTTTTGACCTCACGCCGCTTTATTGGGATCAACGCAGCGATGCGCGTGTGGATTCAGTGATCTTTTCAAAATGTTCGTTCCTTATCTTACGTTATCTTCCTCCATTAATCAATAAATACGTTTAGAATTCTTCCGTTACTGACTGTCAGAGCGAGTAACTGACAGACAACGCATTGTCAAAACTACTGGTAGCAGAAAGCTGAAATTTAGCATGTAGGTTCCTTGGGGAGTGTAGGGGAGCACTAAGAGAGGATTTTCCGAAATTCTTACGGAGACGGTAAAAACGGGATATGCGTGTACGAAGTCGCTGGTAAAAGCTACTAAGAACCTATATTTGTTGACCGGTATGTCGCGATATTATAATTCACATAATTTACCCAGTGTTTCCTTGGTTTTCTCTTGTTACTATAACCGTCCATACAAAAACAAATTCAAAAGATTTTATTTCACATAATATGTCTACATGGCATATAAAAATTCAGATGAGGAGCTCGTGGCTAGATAATAACAGCCGCACGGGTGTATCTTCAAGGTTAAGCAACGCTTGCCAAGGTTGGTCTGTGGATGGGTGTCCATCTTAACATACCGAGTTTCCTCCGTGCCTCGGAAACCACCTTAAGTCGTTGGTTCCGGCTGTCATTTGTAGATCTTTGGCAGTCGTTACAGATAGTCAGAAGCCAGTAAATCTGACTCCAGTCTTGCCATGAAGTACCAGTTAGTGGGTTGTAGAGGTCTGGTAGGTAGCTGCTCCTCGTAAAATACTGGTATTCAGCTAAATCCGGCTTGACTGGAAGCCGACCCCAATATAGTTGGGAAACGGCTAGGCGGATGATGACATATAAAAAGTCAGAAGCAATTGCTCGGTTCCAGTTGGTCGTTCCCTATGGAGAAGAATAGGAAAAATAAACACGATCACTATTAAAAAAAGAAAAACCGACCAATTGCGAGTCAGACTCTCACTTGGTCGGTCTTTTACAAAGTTGTTACTAGTTCTCACACGGTGGTTTCCGTAGCATAAACCAAAAATAACACGTTTCTTTTATATTTTATTTATTTTTTATTTTTATTATTCTGTTGTTATAGCGGCAATAGAAATACACAATTTGTAAAAATTTCAACTGTCTACTTATACATTAGTTCTTGAGATACAGCCCGCTAAAAGACAGATGGACGGACTGATGGACGGACAGCGGAGGCATAGTAATAGGGTTACGTTGGTTATCCTATGGATACCGAACCAAAATGATTGTTTTACAATGTTTTATTATGTAAAGGCTACGCACAGGTGCAGAATATGTATGCGTGCATTTTCACTAGTTGTATGAAGCCGGACTTCTGTATTTTTCTGTGGTCTATGCCCCAGGGGTAATATACGGCGGTACTGTTGGTACAGGACCGGATCAACGGGCTGTTATGTATTTATGAGTACGTGTGTATTGTATTTTATTTACAGTGTGCCGCGGGCCTGGGTTTGGTAGTAAATGTGGACTTGCAGTGGACAGCTTTGGCTAGGCACAGGTACCTTGTATAGAACCCTAATTAGGGTTCTGTTCCTCAAAAGGAAAATACGGAACCCTTATAAGATTACTTTGTTGTCCGTGCGTCTGTCTGTCAAGGCCCTTTATCTCGGGAACGCGTGGAGGTATCGAGTTGAAATTAAAAACTATACATTTGTATTTAATTCATAAAAAATATAGCCTTTATTTAAAGTAATATGTGTGTGTCGGTGAGTCCGACTCGCACTTGGCTGGTTTATTTTTCCCAGTGACAAAACATGTGGTATAGAATACGTATTTTTAACGCCCAAGCTAGTTTATATGTATAAACTAGCTTGGGTTAATTAGTAGTAAATTCTTGTTTTATCTGAAAGGAAATACTTGCCGATTGGTCTCGTTGACACCAAGTCAGAATCTGATGATGGGATCCCAAGAAAATCGAGGGAAAACTCAAATTTTATAGGCACACACAATGTTTTTCAAAATCTTTCTAACGCAGTTCAGATATATGTGCCTGGTAATCATCATCTCGTATTGTTTGTCAAGCGATATTTTCGCCCTTTTAACAAAAAATACAACCGACTTCAAAAAACAAAATACTACAAAGTATAAAATACCTTGATTTTGGAAGTCGGTTTCAAAAAACGAAAAAGTAACCAGAAATATCGACTTCCAAATTTAAAGTTTTTCTGGATACGTTACAATCTGCGTGTAAGTGTGTGTTTTGAAAATTTTCTCGAAAATGTTTCTATTGATATTTTATGGTATTCAGAGGCGTAGAGTTGATTGGATTGGTATCTTATTGGCAAGAGTTCTGTTTCAATACTCGTATACAATATTTTTATACTATTACTTTGAGCGTGGTTGGTGTACTTGCGTTCTTATTTTCAACCGACTTCTTCAAAAAGGAGGAGGTTCTATGTTCGGCTGTGTGTTCAAAAACGAAATAACCAAAAACACCGACTTCCAAAAGTAAAGTTATTTTTAACTTTGTAGTGTTTTGATTTTGGAAGTCGGTTTTATTTTTTTGTTAAAAAGTTTTTTTAAAAATGTGAAGGTCACGAAAGTGAAAAAGCATTTTTGAGATATATATTTACTTAGGTTTATCTGAAGAAACATGTGTTTTGATTGTTGTTATTTCCCTCTTCAAATAACGCATAATCTATAATAATATTATAAAGAGGAAAAAATTGTATTTTTGTTTGTAACGAATAATCTTAAAAACTACTGGACCGATTTGAATAATTCTTTCAGTAGTGGATAATTACATTATCAACGAGTAACATAAGCTACATTTTATTCCCGTACTCTCACGGAAACGGGAACTATGCGGGTGAAACCGCGTGACGTTCGCTAGTTTTAAATATTTCACGATCCCTGTTATGCTGTTGCATACACCCGTGAGTGCGTTGTTTTGTCGTGCACAATTTGTTCATTAAAAATAAAACTCGTTTCCCAGCAATTTTTTTAATTTTATACAACAGTTACTTGTTGTATTAAGGTTCAATCTAGTTTAGATTGCAAAAATGACGTAGGTATGACTAGACTCTACTTACAGCATTCGCACTAGGAACTCAGAGCGTTAAATTTCTAGTATAGTTTTTTCAGGTCATCTAATGTAGTGCTTAAAACCAATAAGTAATAAGTACAGTGCAAACATCAATAGCATCTTCTTCTTCTTCTTATTGTGTGGGCAGTAAGGGACTCTCTCCACGAGTGAGAGAATCGCGGCGAGTTAACGTTTTTCAATTATAGAATCTCCGCGAAAATATCGCCGTGTGGAGACACGTTCATAGAGTTGTTATAGAAGTACGTGGCACGACGATAGTACCGTCGTAGACCACCATCTCACCTGATGGTAAGCGATGATGTGGTCGAAGATGGAGCACGCTTGCCTAAAAGTAACCTATTCACTCTTGACTTAAAGACTCCCAGGTTGTAGCTATCGGGAAACACAGACTCCGGCAGGGAATTCTGCTCCTTACGTACTCCTTTTCATCAGACAATCAGGTGATTTAAGATTGCAAGCAATGTCCTAGCCAACCCAGAAAACCACTTTACAAAGTATGCTTCCCGTGGGAATCGAACCCACGACCACCGTTTCACAGGGCAAACGCCTAAACCACTCGACCACGGAGGCTTAACTCAATAGCTAAGATCTAACGACTCCTAAAAGGCCACTCATTCAGCCCCAATTTCGTTCTAAGAAACTGTCTGTAAACGATGTCCCTTCCATTAAAACATGTAACACAGACTACATGAACATTCACACCCAAGATTCCACAAAAAGCGTCCGAAGAAACATTATGAGAAAATTTCCATATCGTTTTACTAAGTGTAGCCTTTTCTCCATATGTACCCTTTTAGACCCCAAGTGGTCCTTTGATTGTGACAGATCTGGGGTCCCAAGTGACCCTTATTACATGCTCTGAAACGACGAGTTTTAGGCTAGTGTGAATGCCTGCCTTTTGTACAATGATACAGGGTTAGGTGACTTTTAGGGTTCTGAAGGTCTGTGTGAAATAATGAAATCTTATAGGGTTCGTCTGTCTTTCTGTCTGTCCGGTCGAGTCAGTTATACAAGTAAATTGCGTCGCTTATGGTGCACAAATTAGAAATTAAAATAAACACAATATTTTGTAGACTGTTCCGTGAGACATGTAAAATGTTAGGGCGTAATGGGCTTCATATATTAAAACAAATATTTCTAAAAAAATAAAAATGTGAAAATTTTTCACTAAAGCTCAACCTAAACTAAAAATAAATGAAGAAAGTAGACCTTTATTTAGTTTATTCTTCGATTACAGGGAAACCTGTAAGAGATTTATGACTTTTAAATATCATGTTAAAAACGTATAATTTTTTCAGAACCTTTTGCGCGCGATCCCAACTCGCATTTGACAGTTATTTTTTATATGTACTGCAATAGTGTTGTTAGTAAGTGAAGTCTTGGAAACTCCGGAGTGCTCTCAATTGTGGCAATTTTGTTAAAATTGACAGCTCAGAGGAAGGTGGTCAGGGTTTACTTTTCTGAAGGGTCTGTATTGACTTGTATACATATTTAGTTGACTAGAACTGCTTTGTTAGTCAAGTGGTGAAATAGATTCAATTTCCGGTTTCGGTAAATGATTGTTTGTTATCAAATACTCTATTTGGAATTACTCAGCAGTATCACGGAGTCGTATCAGGGTAGCCGATGGATGCGAGACGCGCAGGACCGGTCGTTGTGGCGACGCTTGGAGGAGGCCTATGTCCAGCAGTGGACGTCTTTCGGCTGATATGGTGATGATGATGATCACGGAGTCTAGATTTCTGCCTAATTGATAGCAATACCAAAAATAGCACTAGGCTCTGAGTACCTATACGAGATGCACGTTTGCATAAAGCCGTTTACATTATTGTATTGTGTCGTGTCGTGATGTGATATGTCGTAGGTCTGAATAGATTTGTTTGATTGGTGTATCCGTGCCATGACACGACACAGTAATGCTAGGTGCTATGTTAAGGCGTAAACCCCACAGCAATGCATGCTGTGCACGGGAACGCAGCGCATTTAGCTGCGTGGATTCATTTGTTTGACAACGTGGGTCTACGTTTCTACTGCAGTACACGCTACACACGGCTACGTTCCACAAGGCGTACATCAAAACTGTGCTCCGATACTGTTTTGACATAGTCGTGGGTTAATATTCGTGTATAGCGTGTACCGCGTGCATGGTGTTACATGAGATGAGCTATGTGAGTACCATATTCGAGCAGGCCACGCGTGTACCAATGACGTCATTTGATGCGTAGCGTGTCCGTGGGTTGCAGTGGACGCGATCACATACATTTTCTTGCAAAGTGAAGTAGCCTCTCCGTGCGCCGCGGTGGGTCTGCGCCTTTATGTTGTCAAATTTGAGTTTAAACATAGCTTAATTCTCTGTTTATAATACCAGAAAGAAAACAAAATACATCATATTTTTCTGTTTGCTTAGCTCTTGTTGTAGTTCCAAATTATAAAATGAAGTTATGAGCTACTACTGTTTACGAGTATATTACAACAAAACATATTTGTGTTAGGCAAATATATACTTTAGCGTACCTACAGAGTTTTTGTCCATGTTCAATAAAGTGACTTTATAATTTAAGTGCATTAATTTATTTTGTTATTAACTCTACTGTACGAGAAACGAGCCAAGAGGATCATTGGCATGAGAGGCTCGTCGCGACGAAGCTCCAAAGTCTTGAGCATCGACGAAGAGTTGCTAGCTTGTCGGTTTTCTACCGGTTGCATTTTGGGGAATGTGCGACGGAATTGCATAATTTAATTCCGCTAAGCCCGTTCCATCAACGGACCTCAAGACGAACGGCGATGCGCCACCGGTACATGGTGGACATCCCGCCCACGCGCACAAAACGTTTTGGGTACACATTCATAATGCGTACAGCTAAGGAGTGGAAGTCCCTGCCGGAGTCTGTGTTTCCCGATAGCTACAACCTGGGAGTATTTAAGTCAAGAGTGAATAGGTTACCATAGAGTGAATAGCTTACCATCAGGTGAGATAGTGGTCAAGCGCGTGCCTATAAATAGTAAAAAAAAGGTTCACCTTGTGAGCAGAGTACGAATATTAATGAAAACAAGTGTACAATATTGTTGGTGTTATCGCACAGGGCAATCTCTTATAGATAACTAGCACTTCGCCACGACTTCGTCCGTGCTGCAATTTTCTTAAGGATCCCTAAATTTTTTCTAGACAAATTATATACTAAAACCTTCCTCGACAACCATTCTATTCATTGTCTTCGTGAACCACTCTATTTATTGGTGAAAACAGCATGAAAGTCGGTGCAGTGGTTTTTGAGTTTATCGCGAAAAGACAGACAGACGCGGCGAAGGACTCTGTTTTATAATATTTATGTATGACTAGTTGACCCACGCAACTTCGTCTGCGTCACAAGTTTCATTACTGCTCCGCTCCTATTGGTCTTAGCGTGATGATATATAGCCTATAGCCTTCCTCGATAAATGGGCTATCTAACACTGAAAGCATTTTTCAAATCGGACCAATAGTTCCTAAGATTAGCGCGTTCAAGTAAACAAACAAACACACAAACTCTTCAGCTTTATATATAATAAGATAAGATATAAGAATAAGATAAGATATAAGAAGTATAAGATTACTGATCTTTGTATCATCTGCCTAGCCTTTTCCTAACTTTATTGGGGTCGGCTTCCAGTCAAGCCGGATTTAGCTGAATACCAGTATTTTACGAGGAGCGGCTGCCTACCAAACCTCCACAACCCATTAACTGGGTAACATGGTACTTCATGGTAAGACTAGAGTCAGATTTACTGGCTTCTGACTATCCGTAATGACTGCCAAAGATCTACAAATGACAGCCAGGACCAACGGCTTAACATGTTTTCCGAGGCACGGAGGAAACTCGGTACGTTAAGATGGTCACCCATCTATAGACCAACTGTGGCAAGCGTTGCTTAACCTTGAAGATCGACTCGTGCGGCTGTTATTATCTAGCCACGAGTTCCTCATTTAGTGATCTTTGTATGGACTGCACGAAAAGAGACAGATTTAGGGCTGCTAAACAAATTACATAAATAATATTAATTTGACGGAGTAGTATAAAACATACATAATATACCAAACTATATGCTAATGACTATCAAGTATCAGGTCACTGAGAATGGAAGTGGAAAAAATTATAGTGAAATGTGATGCTCGTTCACCTTTTCTCGTTTCGCTTTGTAATATTATATGAAAGACTTCATTTAAATAATTCGAGCTTTCAAATGAAGTATTCTTGGAATACAACTCATTTTTTTGTCGTAAATAGTCAAATGTTTGGTTTTTTCTACCTTTAAATCCCTGAGAACAAAGAGTTACATTCCATCAGGTATTCATCAGAAGTTGTTGTTGTGTTGTGTTGGTTGTTGCTGTCGTTGTTGTTGTTGAAGTTGCTGTTGTTGTTGCTTTTATGCCAGTGTCAAATTATTGGCTATGGCACACACCATGTTACTAAGAATTGCAAAATGTGAGCGTACGTATATATAAAATTCTCCCGTTACTCGTGAGTGACTCACAGAATAATATGCGAAGTCGCGAGCAAAAGCTAGTTAATTTTAATTATGTACCTATGTCTAGGTACCCATTGAAAGAAAACAGGCGAAAAGAATCCTTGAAATACCTTTCTTTTCAAAGTAAGAGTAAGAAACAAACTCATAAATATTTGTTGTAACATAATCAAAAGACATTATAAGGGAAGACGACTGGAAGAATATAATGGGGTCGTAATGATCATATGAAACAAACGGTAAACGGGTCGAAACATGTGAGCACATTCCCTTGAAGTGTTACCCTTAGATGTTATGGTGTCTATTCTTTTAGTGAGCGTGTTGATATCCCTTGAAATGGGTTGTGGGGATAGGATGATGTTCATACGTGTGAGACTAACTTGCTACAATTTAACTTCATGTTATTACAACTTCTTCTTATCGTACGGGCAGTAAGGTCTAATGACCCCACACACCCTTTTTTTTTTTTTTTTTTTTTTAGGATGGGAAATCATCAAATGACTTCTCCCGCTCTGGGTACAGCAGGAGGGAGTGTCAGACTCTTACTGACTAAAACCCATCCGTGTTTCTCCTAGTGCCCTTTGCATTCCAGGGTACGGTGCCTCTTTCGAACGAAGTCCGCAGCCCCAGCAGGCACGGGCCCCGTCTTCTGTGCTGACATGTCCTTGAGGCGCGGTGGGATCGCAGCGCGCCGCCAACCCGGGCCTGGTTCTGATCAGACGGCGAGCCACCCAATGCTCGCCGTCCGCAGTCCCACGCCTACGGTGGCCGAGAATCGTCCTGCGACTCCCGACGCCCGGGGCGTCTTCTTCTGTTTCGGCGGCTGGGGCGTGAGGTTTCCCTCTCTCTCACGCGTTCGGCTTCCTCCTTTGTTAGCATTATTGCTTCGCAGAAGGAGGTGACCGCTTCCCATGTCTCGTCGCTCCGGACCATGACTTGAACCAGGGCCGGACGCGAGAGATCCCCGCCGCCGATCGCCTCGACGAGGACACGGCGGTGCTCCGCCCAAGCAGGGCGACCCCACACACCCTAGTGTCAGAGTTTTTAAACCGCCTCAAGGGCCTTTGACATGGTTTGTTTGACGGCCGTGACCACCGGCTTCATTGCCTTCCGAAACACCAAATCATCTTTTTATCAGACAATCAGGTGATTCAAACCTGCAATATCCTAGAATTTTTTTTCTCGTGGGAAACGAACCCACGACCACCGGGTCACAAGGCAAACACCTAAACCACTCGACCACGGAAGCAGTTATGTTATTGGATGAAAGTCACTATTGTCTAAAACAGTACCTAATCATTTACAAGAAGCGACTGCCTACGCGCAGGACCGGTCGATGTAGCGACGCTTGGGGGAGGCTTATGTTCAGCAGTGGATGTCTTTCAGCTGGTATGATGATGATGACCGCCTATTTATCGGTTGTCGTGGCGGATATGCACATTGGGCTCCGCCAAGTGTACATAGATAATGAAAATTGTTATATGAATAAATAAATGAAATGAAATGAATGAAAACCCAGTCATCGGGTTAGCTAGACTGGTGTCAGATTTCTTAGCTTTTGACTACCCGTAATGACTGATAAAGATCTACAAATGACAGCCGGATCAGAAACCTCGGAGCAATATGTGTACATACATAAAAGTAACCACCGAATTGAGAACCTCCTCCTTTTTTGGAAGTCAGTTAAAAAGTCACGAAGTCTGACGAAAGTTGATCAGAGTGCCCAAATTGCCATTTTGTTGTGTATTACCACTGGCACGCGTGTCGTTGGATCCCTGATTTAGCCACTCTGGATCTATAGAGCCATAAAGCTACTCGTATTAGCCACGAGACATGAGCGAGCCTCCATCCAGAGATAACTAAGTATGCTTATTTTTTATCACACAACGAGTCGGAAATGCTGGCTGTGTGCATAATGAGTTCGTTTCCCTCATCACAATGCCTGTTAAAATTCCACATATTTTGCGAGTTAAAAGGCTCACATTTTAGACGGGGACCGTATATCTTTGTTATTATTCTTTCTGTTTATATGTTTGCGTATTTTGTGTTATGGGGTAGATATTTTTGATGGAGTATTGTGCTGAAGTTAGGTTGTTTCAATCCTTAAATAAAACGGAGTTTACGAATAGGGGACGATTGGGCTGCGTTTGCACTAGAAATGTGCGAGCATGCGTTGCGAGGCATGTGTGTTTTTAATAACCAATAGAATCACTTCATTTATCTAGACTGTAGCGAGGCTTGGTATATGAAGCGAAAAAATCTCTCATCTGCCTAGCCTTTTCCCAACTATATTGGGGTCGGCTTCCAGTCAAGCCGGATTCAGCTGAATACCTGTGTTTTACGTGGAGCGGCTGCCTACCAGACCTCAACAACCCATTAACTGGGTAACACGGTACATCTTGGCAAGACTGGAGTCAGATTTACTGGCTTCTGATAATCCGTAACGACTGCCAAAGATCTACAAATGACAGCCGGGACCAACGGCTTAACGTGCTTTTCGAGGCACGGAGGAAACTCGTCATGTTAAGACGGTCACCCATCCACAGACCAACCTTAGCAAGCGTTGCTAGAGTAAATCCTAGAATATATCTATCTATGTATCTTAGAATTTACTGTAGTTCGAGCTTTTACAGTAACAAAGATACTTGTAAGATTAAATTATTGTCTCTATCGTATTCAATAAAACAATCGTCAAAACGTAACTTTGTTGAACTCTGTCTAGACATCATTCTTGGCTTCATAATTAACTAATAACTTTTACCAAATAATTTCTAGACAGCCTGAAAAGATTCTGTCGCTGACATTTCATCTCCTTTTCTTACCACAAACTTCTCTGGAAAATAATTACCTCATCAAAAGTTACATACAGTCTTTTTCGGCTTCCCAGAGAACAATGTCTTAAGTTATGTCTATTCCTAACTCAGAAACAGACATGACTTACTTCTAGCTTAAGGTCATGGCACACTAAACCGACACCGTAAAGGCACCGCAACAGTACCACTCCAACCGTGCAATTTACTTGTCATTCAAATATGTCATGGCTTTAAATCGTTTCTTGTAAAATATATTTCATAATATCAATATGAAAAAGCCAACGAGCTGACCACGTACTTACAGAGCACTGACACCGAGTCGCAAGCGAAACAACACCTCGCGGCAAACTTGCGGACGTCGAGCTTGCAACCCGTGGATGACGCGTCGCTGCGGTGCCGTTATAATGTGCCATGACCTTTAGAAAAATTTCCTAAACTTTAAAACAAGCGTCTTTTGTCCAAAGTTAAAATGGTACGACCATTTCATTACACACAAAGAAATCTTACCGGATCTCTCTGACGAGTAAGTTTTTTGTTTGAGGGGTGTTTGAGCGGCTTCTCCATACGAAATTATTTAAGATAATTGTTTTCGTAGAAACATAAAAGTGCGGTAACTCGCTGTTTCTATGGAAATAATTTTTTAGACAAAAAAAAGCTCAAAGTATTTGTAAACATGAAGCTAATTGAAAACTTTAAAGCGTAGATCTCAATGGAAATGAAAGCGCAAAAAACTCCACGAACATTTCAAATTAATAAATAGTTACAATAAAATTATTATTCAATCTGCGCAGTGTAAAAGTCAAGTCGTTAGCGAACAATGTTGGTTAATATCTATGGTGGTCTTCTGAGGAAATCATCCCACAAATTTGAGTGCACCTGTCCAGACAACAGGCTGTGCAAGCACTTGTCCGTTATCGTGAAGCTCAACTCAGAACAATCCGGCGAACAATATCAAAGTATGGATATTTAGGTAAGTCGCATAAATTACTCAAACTGAAAACTACCTCCACTCTAAAGTTTGTGGTTCTAAAATTTACTCGTAAGTTTTTTTTTTGTATGGAGAAGAAACAAAAGTATTTCACTTAAGAATTGAGTAACAACTTTTTCGAAATTGGAGGAGTTCGCTAAAAAGTTTTGACTAGGGAAAGACAGATGACAAGCTGTGACGCGCGTTTACGAATACACCTATGTAATGTTTTGTTCTTCCTGATTTTTTTTATATTTCATTCATTCATTTCAGATAACAATAAACCATACTTAAAAAAAATCAAATCGCACACCTGTCAACTTAAAAAAATAATAATATAAAACTATTTAATATATATTTAATTTAATTTAATTCCGGACAACCATTGATCCATTACATTTATATTGTTAGTATGAACTTAAAAAACTATGTTAGTACCTTATAACTAAGAGAGACTTAGTCCTCTGGGTGAGGCGCAAACGAAACGAACGAAACGATTTATTTTTTTATTTGTGAGTCTTTCCATTGGTACAGTTAATTGACATGTTTTTTTTTCATATTTAGCGGGTTCAAGCAATTTTTTTTTAATTCTTTGAATGCAGTTCGTTTTGCTTTTTAAATAACAATGAAGTCTTCATTTAGTATTTTTTTCTATCTATAGTACTCATGTTTATGGTACTTTTACATAGTGTATTTTTTTTTTGCCGAAATGTTTTTTTCTTTACATACACTCTCATATTTAGCCGTAAGTCTGTCGTAGGTTTTGCGTGTCCTGGCAACGTATGGTAGACGTCTACTATCATCCATTTATAGTGCTTTAGCATTAACGTTAGACAGCCTATTTTATTGTACTAAGAGAGATATATAATAAGAAAACACGCAAATACATAAGGTTTCAGGTTCTTATGTAGGTTATTTAGGATTCCTTGCTTATCATGTGTTTCTTATGACAATATCTCTTTTGCTCGGAAACAGTCCCCGAAGGATATGTAAAATGTTTTGCCTATGGCTGTTTCTGAGGACCAAAAGCGTTGTTGTTCAACATTTTAGGGTTCCGTACCCAAAGGGTACCCAACGGAACCCTATTACTAAGCCTCCGCTGTCCGTCTGTCTGTCCGCGGGCTGTATCAAAAGAACCGTAATAGGTAGACACTTGAAATTGTTACAGATTGTGTATTTTTATTGCCGCTACAACAACAAATAATAAAAATTAAGGTTTGTGGTACGGAACCCTACGTGTGCGAGTCCGACTCGCACTTGCCGGTTTTTTTTATATAAAGTTATGAGAATGCTAAGAAGATAACATTACAGGAAATTTCTAGACAAGATATAGGCCCAAGGCGTTGTCATGCACAATTTCTGTGCTCTATAAAGCTACGGCCACAATACTGTTTCTAGATTAAAATATGGCAAGGCTATTCAAATCCTGATGTATGAACGAACGTAAAGGAAGGTAATGTAGCAAGTGAGTATAAAGTTTTTTGCATGCATACAAAAACTAAAGGCATATGGAAGCTATATGCGTTCAGGATATTATAGCTCTAGCTACTGTACAAGTAAAGATAAATATTCTAAAAGTAGTGAAGGAGTGGAGGGCTAAAATGACCACTTTAAGATATTAGGATCATAATATTAATCACACAACAATCTGCCAAATTTAATTTTCACCTTTGTCGCTAACGAATTAGGTTCAAGGTTGATTGGCAAAATTAGACAGTGATGGGTAGCGTGATTTGCTTTCTGATTCTGTTAAAGTGGCCATTTTAGACCCCCAGGAAACACACCTCACAACCTCAGGTTCAGTTGAAAACCAGCATCAAGTACTAGGCAGTTTCTGGTTTCTTAAGAAATTATGATAAATTGATCATAATTTCTTAAGTTTTTTTTTTACTATCTTTTTATTTATTTATTGTTTTTACCGGATACTTATAATGTGTCTTTGTATTTGTTGCACATAAAATAAATTTATTTATTTCAAAAAGTAAAACGTACTGGAGGACCTAGGATTTTGTCACGTTAAAAGAACTTTATAATGGACTACCGGACGTCACGCGGCTTTACCCGCGTAGTTCCCGTTCCCGTGGGAGTACGAGAATAAAATACAGCCTATGTTACTCGCTGATAATGTAGCTATCCATTGCTGAAAAAAATTTATCAAATCGGTGCAGTAGTTTTTAACCGACTTCTTCAAAAAGGAGGAGGTTCTATGTTCGCCTATATGTACTTCTTTTTTTTATGTATGTTCACCGATTTCTCCGCCAATTGTGGACCAATTTGAAAAAATCTTTTTTTATTCGAAAGCTTATACCTACTCCTGAGGTGGTCCAATTGTCACCAAGTCGGAATCTGATGAGGGGATCCTATGAAAATCGAGGGAAACCCTCAAATTTTATAGACAATGTTTTTCATGACATTTCTAATGCTATTCAGATATTTATACCTAATAATCATCATCTCATATTGCTGAACTGATGATGGAAAGTATAAGTCAGGATCTGATGATGGGATCCCATGAAAAATGTTTGTTCAGCGATATTTTCGCCAATTTTTACCCGATTTGGATGATTCTTTTTTTGTTTGGTAGAGTATTTTCCCGGACTGGTCCTATTTTAATTCTGTGAAGATCTAATGAAGAACTTCAGAGGTAGGCAACGGATCTCTTCAATGAATGATAAATGGATCGGGATTTCTGAAATCGCATGTCTGTTGATTGTTTATACCAGTTCATAACATAACATCACGCCGGTACGCTGTGTTTGTGGTTTCCTTTTAAGTGGTAGTCAGTTTCATTTTTATCCGACTTCAAAAAAAGGAGGAGGTTCTCAATTCGGTTGTATTTTTTTTTTATGTTTGTTACCTCATAACTCCGTCATTTATGAACCGAAAGGGTATACTTCTCAATTGGTCCCATTATCACCATGTCAGATTCTGATGATTGTATCCCATGAAGATCGAGGGCAACCCTCAAATTTTATAGGCACATACAATGTTTTTCATAAACTTTCTAACGCAATTCAGATATTTGCGCCTGGTAATTATCATTTCATGTTGCTGAGCTGATGATGGAAGGTATAAATTAGGATCTGATTATGAGATCCCATGAAAAATGTTTGCTCAGCGATATTTTCGCCAATTGTCAGCCGATTTGGATGTTTTTGTGTTTTTGGATGTTGTTTTTTTTTTGTTTTTTTATTTGTTTGAAAGAGTATTTTCCTGGACTGGTTCCGTTTCAGTTTGGTGAAGATCTGACGACGAACTTCAGAGGTAGGCAACGGAACTCTTCAAAAAATGATAGCAAAGGGATTGGGGTTGCTGAAATCGCATGGTTTTTTAGTGTTTACACCAGTTCTTAACATAACATTACGCCGGTACGCTGTTAATGGGTACGCAGGTACCTAGGTACCACTTAAAAGTGAAAAATAAAAACCTTTTTACAAAACATACAACCGACTTCCAAAAACAAAACACTACAAGGTATAAAAACTTTAATTTCGGAAGTCGGTGTCAAAAAACGAAAAATAACCAAAAACACCGACTTCCGAAATTAAAGTTTTTTTCTTTCTTCCGAAGTTATTTTGAACCTTGTAGTGTTTTGTTTTTGGAAGTCGGTTGTATTTTTTGTAAAAAAGTTTTTTATTTTGTAAACTTATTTACAAAAAAATTAAACTGATTTCCAAAAAAAAAACACTACAAAGTATAAAATAACTTTTTTTTTTTTTTTTTACTAAACATAGGCACGCGTTTGACCACTATCTCACCTGATGGTAAGTGATGATGTGGTCGAAGATGGAGCACGCTTGCCTAGAAATAACCTATTCACTCTTGATTTAAAGACTCCCAGGTTGTAGCTATCAGGAAACAGACTCCGGCAGGGAATTCCACTCCTTAGCTGTACGCATTATGAATGTGTTACCAAAACGTTTTGTGCGTATGGGTGGGATATCCACCGTGTACCGGTGGCGCATCGCCGTTCGTCTTGTGGTCCGATGATGGAACGGGCTTGGCGGAATTAAATTATGCAATTCCGACGCACATTCCCCAAAATGCAACCGGTAGAAAACCGAAAGGCTAGCAACTCGTCGTCGATGTTTCAGACTTTGGAGCTTCGTCGCGACAAGCCTCTCATTGCCGATGATCCTCTTGGCTCGTTTCTCAATTGACTCAAGGGCATCAAGTTGGTATCTGGCAGATCCATCCCAAAGATGAGAGCAGTACTCCATACACGATCGAACTTGCGCTTGATAGAGTTTGAGCAGCTGTTCCGGCGTGAAGTATCGTCTCACCTTTGCCAGAATCCCCAACTTCTTTGCAGCCACTTGGGCTTTTGCCTCTATGTAAGGGCCAAAATTGAGAGTAGATGTTAATGTAACCCCAAGAAGCTCAAGTTGGTCGGTTATCGGCACGGTTAAACCTCGGAAAGATGGAGCTGGGTGGAATTGGCTCCTTTTGGCGGAAAATAGACACGCTTGGGTCTTAGCAGCATTGAACTTGACCAGATTGGCATCGCCCCATTCAGAGACTGCCTGTAAGGACACGTTCAAGCGGTCAACCATTGCCTCCCGGAGAGACCGGATCTGCGACCCACCAGCTCGTGCGTCGGACACGTATCTCTCAGCAACAGTGCTGAGATACTTTTATTTTGGAAGTTGGTGTCAAAAACTTTGTAGTGTTTTGTTTTTGGAAGTCGGTTTTATTTTTTTTGTAAAAAAGTTTTTAAGTTTATTTGTTACATGAAAAAATACAAATCTTTCCTCTTTATAACATTAGTAAAAAGTAAAATTATTAAAAATGAATATGATGTTGCTGTTACGCCAAACAAACTTGTGACATTTTTCCAAACCACTAGCTAGATATAAAATTAAGTCCATAATCAAAAATATTGAACCCACTGACTACCACAGTAGCTAATTGGGACAAACACACTAGATTAACCGCTTAAAACAAATTCGTATTTACAAAATTAGATGGTCACTGGAGCAAATATTTTAATATAAGCAAGTTCACCTGTGTGTACACACTAGGTGGTTTTACGGTTCGCTTGTACGGCGTGTTTTCGTTCCGTGTGGCCAGACACCAGTAATTCGTTTTAGTGAATGTTTAATATAAAAGAAATTTGGTGTTCAGTCGGTGGGATTGCAGAAAGGAAACTGTTGCTGTTGGTCGTTCAAGTGTGATTTTTTGTTTTTTGCAATGTTCGTAGTTAACCGGGGAATGGACCTCATCAGGAGGCTTAAAGACACTCAAAGGGCAATGGAGAGGGCAATGCTTGGAGTTTCCTTGCGTGCTCGAATCGGAAATACACACACATAGCCCGAAGGATCGCCAAACTAAAGTAGCAGTGGGCAGGGCACATTGCTCGCAGAACATGGTCGGAAGACGCAATTTTGCAAGGCCTCCCACAAGGTGGACCGATGATCTGGTGAAGGCAGCGAGTAGCCGATTGATTCGAGATGCGCAGGACCGGTCGTTGTGGTGACATTTGGGGGAGGAGTATGTCCCGCAGTGGACGTCTTTCGGCTGATGTGATGATGATGAACCGGGGAATATAATTACTATTCTCTACGTGGTCTCTAACAGGATGAATGGGCTACAGAATCTGCTGCTATTTATAATCAAAGATCTACAAATGACAGCCGGGACCAACGGCTTAACGTGCTTTCCGAGGCACGGAGGAAACTCGTTATGTTAATATGGTCACCCATCCACAGACCAACCTTGGCAAGCGTTGCTTAACCTTGAAGATCGACCCGTGCGGCTGTTATTATTTAGCCACGAGCTCCTCCGTAGAGCTTCTCATCATCATCATCATTTTAGCCAATATTCGTCCACTGCTGAACGTAAGCCGCCCCCAAAGTGCACCAACCATTCCGGTCCTTAGCAGTCCGCATCCATCCGCTGCCAGCCACCTTCTTTAAATCATCGATCCATCGTACCGCAGGGCGTCCCACACTACATTTGCCCATACGCGGGTAGAGCTTCTATTACTGGATATTAATAACTACGCATCTGTGTTCTAAAAGTGGTTATTTTGATATTAAATAAAATGTCTATAATTTGTGTTACTGAAAAATTCACTTTTCTTCCTTAGCCAAGGAACCATCGGCCAATAAGACATTATTACTTCAGAATGAACCAACTCCCATCCTTTACCAGTACATACATTTCGTACCAAAACGCCCATTATATTCCTCGCTTCACATTTCACAGAATGGAACACAAACCATTTGAAGTAACGGTCTCAGATAGTATCGGCAGTACGGTATATCAAGTCGAAACCATTGTTGGTAACTGGTGTCCGTGAAAGTACATAATAAAAATATATCGTATGCGTAAAGATCCGGTTATCTTGATTTCCTTGCGAGGAGTATATATGAACGGAATATTTAAAGGATTGAGGGGAACTGGAAATCTGCCATGATGCCAATAAAGGGGTTCTGTTCTTATGATGAAGGAGGCGCTTGGAGTCCTTTCGGTTAAGCGGCGCTTGCCAAGGTTAGGCCGAAGATGGGTGTTTAGAGGTAGGCGGAACAGAGAGTAAAGTCTGGCAAACCTCCATTGAAAAGAGAGGATCCTCCGACACGACAGTTGTTGTGTCCGGTGTGAGCAACTGCCCGATAATTGATGTTCGGGCTTATGTATATGTTCAAATTGCACGGTAAACTAGATGCGCGATGTAGGATTTTTAGTTCACTGCCAGTTAGATAGATGGCGTCGCTGTTCTTTTTGTTGCGATTTAGATTTGCTCCGTCGGTTTTTGTTGTGGCGGCTTTGGTACCGCTACTGGTGATTATCCATTACATGCCGAGACTTCTCTGTGCCTCGGAAAGCATGTTGAGCCGTTAGAAGCCAGAAAATTTGACTCTAGTCTTGCCAAAGGGTATATGACCCAATTACTGGGTTGTGGAGATCAGAAAGCCTACACCATAGTAGCAGGAAATGGCTTGGCTGAGGATGATTTGGTCCATAAGTAAATAAAGGCTGATGGAAATATTCAGGGTAAAAGTCCCCATTAGAAAAAAAAAAGAAGAAAGATCTACGAATTCCAGAAGGTAGAACAATGACCTGGTGAGGATCGCGGGAGTCTGTTGGTAACTGAAGCACAGAAGGAGTTGATGAGATTACGCTCGTCGAGATCTGACAGTCATCATCACCACGTCTGTGATGATGATGTCTGTTCTCATATAATTTACATTTTATGTGATTAGTTATAGTTTTACTTGTTGGAAATGAACGAGCATGGTGGTTGAGACCATGTCATGCCCACTCAAATGTCTCGTTGATGGCGGCGCGTGGGTTGGGTCATTCGGTTACCTTCGAAATATTTGAGCTGAAAGGTGCCGATACACGCGTCATGTTCGTGAACGGGCGCCGTCGGTTGAGACTGGTCATCTCTTAACTGCCATTGGCTTATTTTAATCTTTATATTTTAAATTCTTATAATAACCTTTTTTTTTTTCATTTGCATTGTCCTCACATGCAGAAGCGACAAGTCTATGTAACTTAGAATTTTGTAAAACAGAACATGATTTAAAAGAGTGTCCATGGAGTTTCTTGCACGTTCTTCTCCATAGAGATCTACGCTTTGGAACGTGCAAATAGCTTCCATGTTTTTGACTGTCCGACCTTGACGTTTCAAAAGTGCCTGTAAATGGTTTATTTTAAATAAAATGTTTTAAATCTTGAATCTTGAAAAATTATTGTAACAAATTATGACAAACAAACAATGACACATTTCATCTTGAAGGGCCAACGTTACTGGTCCGATGATGCATATTGCTCAGTGCCTAAATATGTCAACAAAAAACAAACAATAATATAATCTGTTGTGTGGTCATGATGGCGCAATATAAACAATAATATCACATATATTGTTTCGATGTTTGGTTACTTTCTTTTAGCGATATACCTTGCTTGGATACGGTCGTGCAGAATCCAATATTTCATGTTATTTTCACAAAACAGTTTCAGTTACTTTTAGCTTGAAAGTTATATTGAGGATTTTATATTTGAAAGGTAATGAATTATTGAGGTTTGTATTTGTGAAATATGTGCGTTTTGTTGATGTTTCGAGTTACGGAGTTCTGTTATTTTGCTGTAGAGATTAATGTATTGACTTTATGTTTTGTGGTTTGATTTATAATTTATATAGTTTTTGTGTAGTAAATTGGCTTGTGTTTATTGGTATTTCAGGTAGCAGATAGAAAAACATATTGTAGTTATAATTCCTGAAAAATAATTTGAGCTGGTTTTACGACAGTCACGGCAGTGTGTTAAAAATGTTTTGAGAACATATACAATTTAACATTACGCTGAAGGGTTCAGGCAGAGATGATTATATAAATAAAACTTGTTTTGTTTTTGTAATATTTTGGATTTAGTCTACTGGACACACTCTTAATTTTTTCTTGTCTCTAATATTCAGTATGTCAATTTTATGCATACCAGTTATTTGCATGGTTACTAAAATGCCGATTTCAGATATTATTTAGTATGAATTGTAAGTGACATTGCTGTTGGTGTGCTTATTAATAAATAAATAAAGCATTTACCATTTCTATGCATTCCGATTAAGTCGAAACAACGAACGAAGCTTTAATATTAATGTCTAGTTTTCGCTCATCAAAGTATTTTGATAAGAAGTAGCCCAGGTCACTAAACGATACTGTAACTTGCTATCAGTACTTCTTTGGAGGGTATGCGGTACAGAGGGTAAAGTCCCGCATACCTCCGTTGTAAAGAGTGTATCCTTCCGACCAGGCGGCTGTCATGCCTGGTATGGGCAACAGCCCGGTAGTTAATATTCGGGTTGATGTATATGTTCAAATCGCACGATAAACTTTGCTTGCGACTTGCAGAATTTTAGTTCGCTGCTTGTTGGATAGATGGCGCTGCGGTTCTTTTTGCTGCGATGTAGATTTGCTCCGTTAGTTTTTCTTGTGGCGGTTTCGATGCCGCTACACTTCTATAGAAAACTTCCAATTAACAATAAATTTGCCCACTTCTTTTAGTTTAGATAAATCTTTCTGCCTGCCTTTTTCGAACTATGTTGGGATCGGTTTCAATTCTAACCATTTGCTGCTGAATACCAGTATTTAAGGTTCAGCGACTGCCTATCTTATCTCCAAAATTCACTACCTGCGTAACACAGTACACCTTAACAAGACTGGTGTCAGATTGTCTGGCTTCTGACTCTCCGTAAGGCCGCGGACACAAACTCAGCGGTGGTGGCAGCGGTGCAGCGACGCAGACCCGTTCATGAAACCAGCGGGCAGATCGCGTGGCGCTAGAGCGGCGCGCGTAGTGTTGTGTTATGAGAAGTTGCTTATCTATGACTACGTCACTGTAGACGCGCGGGCACCGCTCGACTGAGTTCGTGTCCACGGCCTGACTTTGTCAATGATCTACAAATCTATACTTCTACTAGCTGACTCAGCAAACATTTCATAATAATCGGTCAAACCGTTTCGGAGGAGTTCGATGACAAACACCGTAACTCGAGATTTTTATACATTAGAAAAATATATATCTACTAATAATATTATATAGAGGAAAGTTTTTTGTTTGTACCAAATAAGCTCCAAAATTACTGAACTAATTTTAATCATTTTGTCATCAAATTATAAGGCTATAATATATTTAAAAAATATAACAGATCTTTGAGAAAATTGGAGCGCGGACGAAGTGAGCAATATATTTAACAACGAGTTCCTATACCTATGCAATATAGATTTTTGTTTTTCTTTTTATTTTTCAGTTTCAAGCCATGTATATATTAAAGCTCATCGTGTTGATAGCCGCAGCGCCTGGTTTCCTAAACGCAGCCACCAGAGAATCAGATCTGGTCATGTGTGACGGCATCATCTACCACGACGTGTACTATGATAAGGAGCTCCTCTTCAAAGACCTTGGAAGACCTTACAACTTGGTCATGCATAAGTACGTTTTTATTTATTTAATTTGAGTTTCACCGATTTTCATGAACTCTATGTAACAACCAAAGGCAGTTTGTGTAGAGAAGCGCATGTTGGATTTTCAACTCTCGGCTTAGTGCTGAGAGTTTATAATCCGAAAGTGAAATATAATTTCGCTTTTAATAAGTGGATGAAAAATTGGCATAAGTTTCCAATTTCGTTGATTATTTTTTTGAAAAATAAGGTCATTAATGACAGTTGAAATGGAAGATACCTCATGGTGAAAAATATCATGTTTTATACATTTTCATACCAACACCTATCGTCCTCGATTTCTGAATTAAGTAAGCTGTTTCTAACAAGAAAAAAAAATGAAATGAAAAAGTGTTTATTGACGGAAATACATTTGACGATTATAATAATTACCTCTGCCAAATTCCAAAACAGTTTGTTGGCAGATGTAGCTCCATTTATCTAGCACATGCAACAGACACACACAGAAATACAAGTTTAGGTATTCTCAACAGTGAAGCTTTGACAATATACATTGAAGAATTACTAATGTATGTTGTTTTTAAAAGACTTTTTGTGATACAACTGTTTATATCGACTGGAAGGTTATTAAAAGTGTCCTTATCGATAAAAAGGTAGTAGGCGATTCGGCCGCTGAGTTTCGTCCGATCCGGTCGAAACAGGAATTTCATTATTATTAATGAAATGCCAGAAACAATAAATATCAACACAATTAAAAACAGCATAACGTGTCTCACTTAAACTGATGACGTAACACAGAGATCTATTAACTGGACGTCGCTCATGACGTCACGATATTAAAAACATTAAACAACGCGATCATGATTTTATATTGACATTTTGAAATGATGGCTTTGAGTTATGATGACGGGCAGAAATTGTGATTTTGGTTTCGATGTTCGAGAAATGGCAAAGGACCAATTTTTTGCTAAATGTAATGACAGTTTCAATGAATAATAATTGTATCAGTTTCTGTTTATATTAACTCAATCTTAAGCTCAAGACACATGCAGGCGTCGTCTAGCTTCTTCATAATCATCATCTCAGCCGAAAGACGTCCACTGCTGGACATAGGCCTCCTCCAAGCGTCGACACAACGACTGGACCTGCGCGTCTCGCATCCATTGGCTACCCGCGACCTTCACCAGGTCATCGGTCCACCTTGTGGGAGGCCTTCCAATGTTGCGTCTTCCGGTTCGCGGTCGCCACTCCAGAACTTTTCGGCCCCATCGAGCATCTGTTCTGCGAGCAATATGGCCACTGCCACTTTAGTTTGGCGATCCTTCGGGTCATCCAACTTAAAATTACCAAAAGGATTGACTTGTAAAAGTGTTATGTTTAACTTACTAAAATAAATATCATTTATTTAGGGGTAAATATTAAAAAAAGAAACATTTATGGACCCTGTCCAGCACAGCAAAATTTTAAACTAAAAAAAAAGGTAACACCTTTGAGGAGGCTGATGAAACACACACAATATAATACGCACTAAAAAAAAATTGAGAAACTGTAGGTATGCTGTGTCAATATTAGATATTCGTCACCCACTACTACATACCTATACTTTTTAATACATCATACAAACGAAATTAACAGCATATTATTTTCCACAGATTTTCAGGCATTCTATTCTTCAGCCACACAATCCAGAATGGTTCTCAAGTCGACTTCAGCATCAGAGCCTGCCATCTTGAAAAGCAGACTTGCAGAGACATCAAAGGCATGCCGGGAGGCTATGCGATAGCTTATGACGCAGGCAATGATGACATATACTTCGGCGGCCATGACGGCATTTACAAATACAACTTCCTAACAAAAGAAGCCGAATTCTTCGCCGAAGAGGGAAAGTCGATCTGGGGATTGTTTGTTCGACGAAACTTTTACTACATAGACTACCCTACGCAGAAGCTTTACGTTTACAAAGACGATCGTTTCGTCCTAGTGGCCGAAGCTACTAATATAGAGGTAGATATTTTCTTCGTTTCCAAACATTTTGACGTTTACTTCGCTAACAAAACAGCGTTGTATAAAGTAGAGAAGCCAATTAGTGAACCCATAGTTTTGAATGATGAAACCCAAACTCGTCAGATAGTCGAAGATAATTATGGAGACGTACATTTCTGTGCTAGTGACGGAATCTACCTAGAAGATAAACCTTATCACAGAGTCAAAAAGGTTGCTGCTATAGAACAGGCTTTTGGCATGACTTTCGATGATAGGGATAATATAATTTATTCTGATAGAAATAATATCTATCGGTTGACTCCCAGTAAATATAGCGGGGTTTGTTTGAATGCCATAAATAATCCTGAAGCCAGATTTGAGACTGACTTAACAAGGAGGAAAAATAAACGTTCTAATGCTTATGTTTAAAGTGAAATACAATAAAAGAAATTATAAGGAAACATAATGTGCTTAGCCGACTGACAAAACCAACTCAACATGAAATATCTACCTCTAGATTTCATGATAATTTTATTTGTAAAAATGATATGATTTCGGTTCTTGTAATTTAAAATAGCAATAATCTGTACATACACAACAGTAAGACATAAGAATAAATAAACTGTTAAGGAACAATTTTTGTTACTTTTGTTGTTTTTGTTATGTCCCATGTAGAAATCATAACCAATTATTGTAAGTTATAATATAAAAATAGTATTAATTTATTTATTGATATTTAAAACAGGACAATTAATGTCACATAGGGTTTGTTAGTAATTGCTTGAACTATGTTAGTATAATAAACACTGACTTAGACATAGATACAATACAAAACAATACAAACAACACACAACTAGTTAACTACATATTCACAGTCTGGGCGCACTTGGCAACGACACATGTACAGCGCACTGGTGCCCCATCAAGTGGCAATACTCAGGAGACTGCTGTCGCTGTCCCGCACCCGACATAGCAATGATGCACATGATACACTTTTTAGTGGTACGCTACCTGCGTACCACTAAAAAGTGTAAAAAAAAAACTTTGAAAATGAAACTGACTACCACTCAAAAGTGAAACAACAAGCACAGCGTGCCGGCGTGACGTTATGTTATGAACTGGTGTAAACAATCAACAGACATGCGATTACAGAAATCCCGATCCTTTTGCTATCATTTATTGAAGAGTTCCGTTGCCTACTTCCGAAGTTCTTCATCAGATCTTCCCCAAATTTAAATGGGATCAGTACAAGAAAATACTCTTCCAAACAAAAAATCATCAGAATCGGTTAACAATTGTGAAAAATATAGCTGAACAAACATTTTCCATGGGATCACATCATCAGATCCTGACTTATACCTTCCATCATCAGCTCAGCAACATGAGATGATGATTACCAGGCACACATATCTATATTGCGTTAGAAAGTTTATGAAAAACAGTGTATGTGCTTGTAAAATTTGAGGGTTTCCCTCGATTTTCATGGGATCTCATCATCAGATTCTGATTTGGTGACAATGGGACCACTTCAAAAGTATAGGCTTTCAAATGAAAAAAATATTTTTAAAATCGGTCCAGAATTGGCGGAGAAATCGAAGAACATACATAATAAAAAAAATACATACAGCCGAATATAAAACCTCCTCCTTTCTGAAGAAGTCGGTTAAAAAATAGTAGCCCACTAGTATTTCGAACAGATCCCAGTTACCGATGGTCAGGGCTCCTGAGAGAAGAACTTCCATACAATACGAGCAATATCCAGAAGTACTACTTTCTAAATCCAGAATCTTGAACAAGAACGAGAGACACATAAAGTGTTGGTCGAGGGTTGAGGCTAGTAAGTCATTGGCTGACACGACTTTCGCTACTGTGGTTGAGTCCATACTAACAAACCTCGCGAGCCAAGTTAAGATACTTGACAATACGGTTATTACTATATCATAGCACGATGACTGTTATAGTTATAGATGATCAATATACATAAAATTCTTCTTTTACTGGTGAGTAAATGACTGAGTGACTGTCAGACAACGTACAGCCGAAACTGTTGGTCGTAAAAAGATGTTTGTCATGTTGCTTATTCGGGGAGTGTACGTATACTAAGAGAGGATTTTCAGGAACGGGAACAAACGGGATATACCCGCACGCAGTCGTGGCCATAAGCTAGTTAGAATGTAATAGTTGACACATTATTCCAACCATTACCAAAAGTATAAGGGACTTTTACTCATAGTCAGATAAGAATGGTTGCAAATTACCTTTTGTTTTTACTATTGATGGGCACGCGTTTGACTACTATCTCGACTGTTGATAAGCGATAATGTTGTCGAAGATGTAGCACGCCTGCCTAGAATTAACCTATTCACTCTTGACTTAAAGACTCCCAGGTTGTAGCTATCAGGAAACACAGACTCCGACAGTTAGATGAGAATGGTTGCAAATTACCTTTTGTTTTTACTATTGATGGGCACGCGTTTGACTACTATCTCGACTGTTGATAAGCGATAATGTTGTCGAAGATGTAGCACGCCTGCCTAGAATTAACCTATTCACTCTTAACTTAAAGACTCCCAGGTTGTAGCTATCAGGAAACACAGACTCCGACAGTTAGATGAGAATGGTTGCAAATTACCTTTTGTTTTTACTATTGATGGGCACGCGTTTGACTACTATCTCGACTGTTGATAAGCGATAATGTTGTCGAAGATGTAGCACGCCTGCCTAGAATTAACCTATTCACTCTTAACTTAAAGACTCCCAGGTTGTAGCTATCAGGAAACACAGACTCCGACAGGGAATTCCACTCCTTAGCTGTACGCACTATGAATGTGTTCCCAAAACGTTTGGTGCGTGTGCACCTGAACGTAATTTACTCTAGCTACTCATGCAATCAATGAAACGTTTTTGGGTTTGTTTCCAATCTAACCAGGTGCAGTTGAATTCCGGAATACTAAATAGAGCGACTGCCTATATCCCCTCCACACCCCCCCTTGCTAAGACTAGGCGCATTTTTTTGGTTTCAGACTTGATTTTTGGATTGTCTAGATCTGCCATTCAACATGATTATACTACCTCTAGTTCTAAAGTATATATCTTTATGAGATACCCGTAAAACTATAACCTATATAGTCTTCATATTCACAATAATTCATTTAAGGAACGAGCATATTCTGTTCTGGGCACGCTCGCTCCATCATAGACCTCATCTATCAGGCGTGATTGTGGTCAAGAGCAAGCCCAGATTAGTATCTGAGAATTGATAAATTAATTCATTTGGAACCCCATTGGACACCTGCACCGTTATCAAAATTTAAAAATCAATACCTCTGATAAAGAGAGTTCCTTGGAGCGCAAGGCGGTCTGTTGCACTGAGTTTAGCGCGATGCGTCCGTCTTGCATTTCAGGACAATACTCAAAGTGCCTGGAAAGAATTACTCATCTTCCCTTATAGGATTCTACATTTCCAACAAAAAATTGGCTACAAAGAAAACTGACCTACACTTTAGATCCAAAATTACCGGATTTTAAAAACGTTCCCCAAAAAGACGTGTGTTCACATGTGGAATCCAAATTAAGTGAAGGTGACATTAGGGGAACGGCCAAGCTGTTATTCAGTGGGTATGTGATGGCGTCTTAGTCTCCAGATACTATTTCAGCTCTGGAGAATAAACACCCTGCGCCTGCGGATGGCCTCAACTTCCCCGATCCCCCCCCCTCCCGTCACCACAAATCCGGATTCCCCTTTCTCTCGAATTTCAGCCCCGCAATTGATGGCAGCCGTGAGCTTCTTCAGAAGTGGTTCCACCGGCGGCCTCGACGGCCTGACTCCTTGGCACTTAAAGAATCTTTCAAGTTCAGGCGCCGGGAAAGCTGGTGAGTCACCCTAATGCTCTCCGGCGGCGTGAACGATGCTGTCGTCGTTGTCTTGTACGGGGTCAACATATGTGCTTTGAGCATGAAAGACGGCGGCATTCGTCCCATTGCCGTCGGGTGCACCTACAGGCGTATGGCAGCCAAAATTTGCTGTAAATCATACAGCGAATAATTAACAAATAAATTTTAGACCCTGCAGCTTGGCTTTGGATCCAGAGGGGGCTATGAGGCTGCCATAGGTACATGTCCTTTCAACTTTTTTGAATTATGGTTATCCTCAAGGTTGACATTAAAAACACCTTTAACACTGACTCCTAAGTCACAGGGTACCCCTAGTTTAGGAGGCAGGGTTTTCAACAATACGCGCAGCCTTTTGCCAAAAATCCAATGTACCTATGTATGTAAATGTACCTAAATGATATTGTATGAAAGGTATTTTGTGGCAATAAACTTATTTTATTTATTTATTTATTATTTACCTTTAATACCGTTAACAGGGACACCTTGTTGACTGAAGAAAAAAGGAATTACTACGTAGAAAATTACATGGAGTGCACTAGGAGGAAAAAATATAATCGGTGTGTATAAAGATTGGTGAAAAAATAAATATAATAGCCGGAAAACAGGCAAGTTATACGCTTTTGAAGTTTTTCTTTTATCCTTGTCACACAAAATTTTGTTTGTACTGGATGGCTTCAATTCAATATGGCGGAAATTGTGAGTGACGTCACACGCCATTAGTGTTGTCTTTGTTTATCACACATTTTAAAACGCCGACAACGCCGCCATTTTTTGAGAATTTAAACAATATTTTTTAACTGCGTCGAGTCTGGCTTTATGAAATGGAATAAAAAATCCATTCAAATACATAGAGTGATGGAAGAGGGTGTGCATCTGTATTTGCCCCCGCACTGCTATAAACAAGCATTGCAATCCAAATAATATTTTCAAAAAAACTCATCAACTCACCTTTGTGCTCAGATTTGTTATACTCTCCATCGACTGTTTGTATTTGATGCCACAATGGCTGATCAAAGAAAAACAACGCTTAATTTCATCACGTTAAATCAATAACAGGCTAGATAGGTCATTGTGCGAATGAATTCGGATGAGAAACATATGTGTCGGCAGAATATTTTTGGCAGCTGCATTCGTTTGATTTGGATTCATTATGGATACCTCTATTTGGATGTAAGTAGCTGTTTTATTAAAACAAAAAGTAATAAGTAGATTGTTATCTCTCTTCCGTATTGTGTTACGTATTGTTCGTGTGGTCTTCTGCATAGTGATGTATTTTTAGTATTGTCTATTTTAAATTTCTTGGTCTGTTTACTCTTCTGGCATTCTGGTTTTTTTTTCTATGATGTACTAAATAATTCATGACTTAAGTGTCCAGTTGCTAAAGTAACCAATATTTTGAAATTTGTTATAGCGTCGTTGTGTGTTTTGATATTGGTCATTATAGAAACAGCCATAAGGGTCGATATTCGTGGTTAAGCAAATAACTATAGTCATACATTACACACTCAGTATTTTTCGTACCCCAGAAAGCATGTTAAGCTTCCTGCAGTAATTTAAGATCTTTGACAGTCGTTATGGATAGTCAGATGCCAGAAAATCTGACACCAGCCTTGCTAAGGAATCATCATCATCTGCCTAGCCTTTTCCCAACTATATTAGGGTCGGCTTCCAGTCAAACCGGATTCAGCTGAATACCAGTATTTTACGTGGAGCGGCTGTCTACCAGACCTCCACAACCCACTGGGTGACACGGTACTTCATGGCAAGACTGGAGTCAGATTAACTGACGTTACGGATAGTCACGTAACGACTGCCAAAGATCTACAAATGTCAGCCGGAACCAACGGCTTAAAGTGTTTTCTGAGGCACGGAGGAAACTCGATGTGTTAAGATGGTCACCTATCCACATACCAACCTTGGCAAGCGTTGCTTAACCTTGAAGATCGACCCGTGTGGCTGTTATTATCTAGCCACGAGCTCCTCAGCCTTGCTAAGGAGTGTTACTTTGTTAATGAGTTGAGGAGGCTACGAAAGCAGTCGCTCATTGTGAAAATCTGGGATTCAGCTTCTTCTTATCTTCGTGGGCAGTAAGGTCTAACGACCCCACACACCCTAGTGGCAGAGTTTCTAAACCGCCTCAACGGATTCGTCTACATTCGGTAGAAACTGACCAAAAAATAAATATCTGGGAAAAGGTTAGGCAGATTGAATAGAGGAGTCATTGTCGTTCAAAACTGTGAAATTTTGTCGTTAGAAACACACGTATTTTTTGTCGTTAAAGATTTTTTTTTTGTTGACTGAATAATGTTTGATTTAATTATTGTGATTTCTTAAACTTTTGTTTTTATTTTCAGGAACCCCTCAATGATTATCAAACTGCACATTCTAATACTAGTCGCAGCATACGTCACAAGTTTACCAGAGACCAAATGCAACCGTGTCAAAATTGGAGATAATTGGTATGACAGAAATATTCTCTGGGCCAATATAGGGAGAGCTTACAACCTCAACGTGCATAAAAGTTCTAACACCCTATTCTTCAGTTACTCCCTCCCAGAGACATATTCAGATGTAGACTTTCAGTTGGCATCCCTCGACATAGATACTAGAGACTACCAAACTATTGCTGGCATCAGAGGGGGCTGCTCCGTTGCTATAGACCAAATGAACGACGACATATTCTTCGGAGGTAGCGATGGAATATACAAATATAACTTGCTCACAAAAATAGCAGACTTCTACAAAGAAAAAGGAAAAAACGTCTGGTCTTTATTCTACAAGAAGAACCTATTCTACATAAGTTATCCTGACCAAAAATTGCACATCGAGTACGATGGAAAATTCGCATCAGTGAAAGAATTTGAGAACTTCGAAATCGATCATTTTCATGTCAGTGCTGTTAATGTTATTTATTTTGCTAACAAAACAGGTTTATATAAATATAATAATGATAAAATGGAATCTCAAGTAGTGAATGAGCTTATAACAGTTAGACAAATAGTTGAAGATAATGAAGGAGATACGTATATAGTTAGTAACTGTGGTGTATTCATAGATGGTAAGTTTGAAGGCCTAAAGAAGATTTTGGAGATGAAGAATGTATACGGCCTAGCTTTTGATAAGGATAATAATTTTATATACTCTGATGAAAGGAATGTAGTTAAACTTGTGTCTAGTCTCGTTGGTTGTGATCAGAAACCAGACCATTGGTAATAAATGTTTAGTTTAAGTTTTGTTTTTATTATTTCTTTAGAAAAGTTAATTACTAACAAATGCACAGCACCGTTGAATCCGATATACCGTTTGAATTTTCAGTACCTTCAAAGGAATTATATTGTATTGCTTGAATCAAAAATTATCTTTAAAAAATCTACTTGATTATGTCATGGCTGCATTTACAGACAATATTATTTTATATAAAAACCCATATACGCGGTGCATTCTTTGTATATTATCTGCCTAGTCTTTTCCCAACTAACTTTTCATTCTAATTGGATGGAGTTGAATGGGTATCAGAATCTTGTATCGAGCAACTGTGTACCAGCAGCCTTTACATCGACATGTTTACAGAATCGACCGCTGACCTCCAGTTGACGATACCCCGGGTAAGGCTGATTATTTTGCAGATTCGCGGGTTTCTGACTTTTAACAACTGACAAAGATTAACAAACTATATGTTATAATATCATACAATAATTGATTTCATGTGGTCAAGAAATCCTCGATTTATAAATAACAAGCGCCGAAGCAACAATGTACAATCAATCATCAATCAATATATATAAAATTGTTCCGTTACTGACTGATTGAGTGACTGACAAACTGACAGATAACGCGCAGCCAAAACTACTGGTCGTAGAAAGCTGAAATTTGTCAAGTAAGTACCTTAGATAGTGTAGAGGAGCACTAAGAGAGGATTTCCCATAATTCCTGCGGGAACGGGAAGAAACGGGATATGCACGTACGAAGTCGCGGGCAAAAGCAAGTAATATAGATAATAGAAAAAACAATCCTTACAATAAAAACAAATAATCCATATAATAAAAACAAATAACCCTTATAATAATAACAAATAACCCTTATAATAATAACAAATAACCCTTATAATAATAACAAATAACCCTTATAATAATAACAAATAACCCTTATAATAATAACAAATAACCCTTATAATAATAACAAATAACCCTTATAATAATAACAAATAACCCTTATAATAATAACAAATAACCCTTATAATAATAACAAACAACCCTTATAATAATAACAAATAACCCTTATAATAATAACAAATAACCCTTATAATAATAACAAACAACCCTTATAATAATAACAAATAACCCTTATAATAATAACAAATAACCCTTATAATAATAACAAATAACCCTTATAATAATAACAAATAACCCTTATAATAATAACAAATAATCCTTGTAATAAAAACAAATATTTCTTTTTCATTACCAATAGGTAGAAAAGCTTCTGAAACTCATTTTTATTTCATCATTCAAACCCTGGTATTAAAAACATCATTCACAAAAGCAGTTCGTTATAAAATAATTTCTGTAAAAGCAAAGCTGATTTTATTTCGTGCTAGAAATCTGGTGCATTTTTTTTCAACTTAGTAAGTTAATTAGCTGATCATAATTAGTACATATTCACCCGTTTATAATGCTGTTTTTGTTTGAATATTTTATTTTATATGAAACTATCTTTCGCCCGCGACTTCGTACGCGCATATCTCGTTTTTACCCCGTTCCCGTAGGAATTTCGTGAAGTCCTACCTTGCTCTCCTACACTCCCCAAGGAACCTACACGCCAAACTTACCCGTAGTTTCGGCTGTGCGTTGTCTGTCAGTCACTCACTCATTATTGGAAGAATTTTATATATTAGGTTTTTTGAGATAACGAATGTTACAGGAATCGATATAATGAGAAGCATTTTGAAACATGCTTTTATTTTGACGAGCTATAAAGAAGATTTTGAAGAGCTGCTGGAAAACGCAACGTTGGAAGGCCTCCCACAAGGTGGACCGATGACCTGGTGAGGCTCGCGGGTAGCCCATGGATGCGAGACGCGCAGGACCGGTTGATGTGGTGACACTTGGGGGAGGCTTATATCTAGCAATGTCCATTTCTAGATCTCTTTCGGCTGATATGATGATGATAATGATAAAGAAGGTTGTTTCTGTACTGTTGATGGTTGAGGAGTTACGTCTGAAGCCAATTCTAGATGGAAAAGTAGATCATGACAAATTAATTTAAGTAGCTACCTACTTAATTTAAGTAGCTACCTACTTAAATTAAGTTGTCAGTTGCACATATATAACATTTTGTGCATGTACTTTTGATCGTTATTGAGTAGTTTCGTCTGGAGCCGACCATCGATGAACAACCTTAGTGAAATTCTAATTTTTATGCGACGTTCGGATTCACATCTCACGCATTCTGTCAAAAAAGTCTCAATTTCCATACATTTTAATACGAGTACATTACTCATAACCACTCATTCTAAAAAAAAAAAAAAAAATTTATTGATTCCAATTTAATTTCTCAGTACTAATTACTTAGTTAATTTAATTTATGAAGTTTAATTTAATTTTTCTTTTTTTTTTGTGCGTGATTTTAATTGTATTGAAATGGGTGAAACTGACCTGAATAAACGAATTTCATAATTCATAATAACATAACTATCCAAGACCACACAGTGTTACAAAACCATTCAATTCTAGACAAAAATTCAACAAAAATAAATCGTTCAACGATTAATTAATTACGACAAAACACTATAATAATATCCATTTTTGCATTCAAAATTTCAGATATCGTAACCGAACTTTATCATCGGCATGTGTTTAATCCCGCCCGAGGTTTCGGGCGCGAGACCGAAAACAGGTGGTATTTTAAATATAAAATCCGAATCGACATGTACAAAATAATTGAATCGAGAATTGCATATTTTTGTATTATTTGTGCGACGTTCTTGTGTGACATGTTTTGAGTAGCGAATTTTAAATGCGGATGTAATTTTCTGAATTGGATTGCGATGGTTTCTTTTTTAAATTGGTCGTCAATTATTTTTTGGATTGCTTTTTTAATGAAAAAAAAAAAATCCAAACTGATCACTTCTGTGCATTCTGATGCAGTTTGTAGCATTTATTTCGGTACAATCACAGATTTCATATAACTAGCATCAGAATGCTTGAAAATTAATATTTTGAATTATGCGGTCTGGGTTTTTGAGAAAAGCCAGTTGAACATTTTTATTAGTTTCGCTCTGGGCGCAGCGAAAAAGAGTATCAGACTCTTACCTTACTGATTAAAACCTATCCGTGTTCCTTCTCATGCCCTTTGCGTTCCAGCGCCGCGTTAATCAATACCTAAAACTTAAATTTACACACACAAACATTTTTAAAAGAAAATCGATCAATTCTTCTGTATAATGGCTTTAAAATGCAAAAGGAAATACAAAATGGAATGCACTGTCGATAAAGGACTGGTCAAAGCCAACACTAAGAGCTATTGTCATGCTATCAATATCCCGGATACCATCCTTTTTTTCAAGTTATCGAATAGATCCGTGAAACTGAAATTTTGCATAGAAATTGGTAGATTTTCACCACTGTGTGGTTTACGTGTGACTTTATTGAAAACATTAAAGCTTTTGTACTCTTCGCCCAATATGTGTTTGCGTAGCTCGAAATTATTTATGAAAAGCTATTTTCTTAATTTAATGTTTATTCATACATTTCTGTACTTGTTTTAACTTAATTGAATAAATGAATAAAAGCGATATATTGAATTAATGATTGCAATGACGTGGAATAATATTAAGTTGGTCAATTAGTGTAAGAGGTGCAGTAATGTTATTATTTAACGCATTATTGTAATGGAGTTATTGTTTCCGATTTCCCGCGGTTAAGTGATGTCACTAATTTGTTACAAATATTTTATAAACAACGTAAATCAAAAATTTTTGCAGAGTGAGAACCGGACCGTGACTTGTAATTTTTCAAGATGAAACCTATGATACAAGACTCCTGATAAAACTCAAAACATTTTAGTTTGACTTCGTTCTCACTATTGTGCAACTCAATTTTTCAAAATTCTAAGTTGTAAATTTATTAACTTAACTACGCTTCCATTAATTTCCTACTCACTTTAGTAACCTTATTTGGCTCGTTATAAAGCACGATCATAGATTCATACACATACCGCAGCATTAATATGTATGAAATTAAACACACAGAACGAACAATTATGCACTAAATTTACTACTTATGCTCTTGACGAAAATGTCAAAATACTATATAACGTTCCACTGTGCACCGGGTATATTATTAACAATTGCGGCCTATGTTGTACCAGGTTACGAACACATTTTTTTCCACGCAGTTGTTATTTTTGCACCACTGTGCGGCTTTTCGTGTCAAAACATGAAGTTTTTTTGTGCTCTGAATGAGGTTTTAACGTGTAGTGCCAACTGAATGCGAATCCACAATTTTCTATACGTTAAATTGAACTTTTATGTGTAAAAGTGTTCTGTGGAAATAAAATATAGTGCTATTTAGAGTCAACTGGGTGAAATGGTTTTATAGGCAGTTCTGGGGATAGGAGTATTGTTTTTACGGGTTTTTTTTTACGCAGGTGTCGTAATGTAAGTTGGGAATATGGATTCCTGTCAGTCGTCGTGTGCACACGTGTGTGCCATGGGGCGTCAACGGAAATGGACGCTTAATGGCATCCCACATGCCATACCAAATCAGTTTAAACTTCTTTTTTTAGGGTTCCGTACCCGAAGGCTAACCAACGGAACCCTTTTACTAAGCCTCCGCTGTCCATCCGTCCGTCCGTCTGTCTGTCAGCAGGCTGTATCTCAAGAACCGTAATAGGTAGAGAGCTGAAATTTTCACATATTGTGTATTTCTATTGCCGCTATAACAACAAATAATAAAATAATAAGTTTATAGTACGGAACCCTTCGTGTGCGAGTCTGACTCGCACTTGGACGGTTTTTTAAAAACGTAGTGTTCAATACCCTATGGACCCCGATTGACCAAATAACATGGCGGCCGCCGATTTTTTTACAATAAAACTATCTAATTGTTGTGGCGCCGGACGGCTAATTGTTACCGGGTAACCACAGGTTAAGCAGAGCATTCAGGCCATCCTGTCTATCTGATAAGCAGATCAATAAATGATGGATGGTAACGTTTTGTTAAGTCTATTTTCATTGTAATAACAAATTTTCAATAGTTGTTGTCTAAATAAGACTCATCTTTAACATTCAATTCAGAATCTTTGCAGGTATATTATTTTTTTCATGTTTTTCACTTTTTCGGGTCCCTAGAGACCCGGTCCTTTGGTAGGCGTACCTACGAGGGGCCGAAGCCAACACGCAGCGGCCTCTCTAGACATTTCAAATGGAATGGGATACCGACGAATATCCTTGTATGCACTGTAAAAGTATACCCAAGGATAATCCCCGGTTGGAGCAAGACTATAGCAGAATATGGAAACAAAAGATGAAACGATATGGGTTTGGCTGGTTTACGATTATCAGTCCATTAGGACTGATAATCGTTTACTATGGAAGAACTATTGGCTCTTGCCTGACCATTGACAATTAAAACGGCTTTAAAATGGCAGGGGGTGACTTGCACACTCAATAAATGGGCCCCCCGAAAAGGGTCGCTAGCACAAAGTGACGTAGCGCCAAGGGGGCAACATATGCAGGTATATTATTATTTTACTATTAATAAACACACGTTTGACCACTATCTCACCTGATGGTAAGCGATGATGTGGTCGAAGATGGAGCACGCTTGCCAAGAAGTAACCTGCTCACTCTTGACTTAAAGACTCCCAGGTTGTAGCTATCAGGAAATAGTCTGGACTTGGCAGATTTTTCGACGCCTAAGTGTATTTGTTTTTGTATATTCATATGCATACTCGTAGTTTGGTTTACCTAGTAGTTTTTTCTGTTTTAAATAAATAATTATTATGACTATGGCAGATAGGAACATAGGTAATTTACTCATTTTTTTTGGTATTTTGTCTTCTGTGCTTTTTAAGTGCTCATGAAACGGCCATACCATAAGCAAGAATATCTCCAAAAACTTATTTATTCCTTACACATTTTACAACTCAACACGGCAAACATTTTCTCTCAACAAAATTAATCTGAACCATAACAAAAACACAATTTTCTCTAATTTCCTCCAGCTGAAATGAAGTAAGAAAATTCTTATGCTCGAGAATTTTCGACGGCAGCCATTTTCTTTTAGGACCTCCCGAACTAAATGTCGCCCTGGTATTTAGAGGGACTGGTTTACCACGGTTCGAAGAATATACCTGTTTTATTTTGTACTATTATAGTTGATATTGTTTTTTTTTTATGAAGTTCAAGTTCACAGTACGTAATGAGAATTCGACGCGTATAGTGTCGGCCGGTGCCGTATGGTGCCCTAAAAGAAAAATACCATACCATCACTTCCCGTGGCGTGGGTGTCGTAAGAGGCGACTAAGGGATACGTCAGAGAATGGGCAGCACCGTTCTCTGTAAAACTCAACACCATGCACTGCGATCGCCAACCCATTTGCTAAGCGTGGTGATTATGGCAAACCCACCCATTTTGGGGGAGGCCTATATCAAAGACTCTCACTGCTGAGAGTCTTTCGGCTGATATGATAATGATAATTTTCAGGAAAATTTACTCCAACAGTTGGCGCAACATAGGCGAGTGGTCCTCTTCATTGAAAAAGTGACTTTGATATTAACAAAATTGACATTGAAAAATGTCAGAAAACAGGCGATGTGATAGGTGTTTGGGACTGACGTCTTAGTGCTGCCACCTGGTACTCGACATTTTAGAAAACCCTCATTGTAGGTATAGTTTTATGAAATTTAGTTAGGTAGTACTATATTATATAGATCCATTGAAATTTTCAGTACGTGACCGGAGTCGCGAATGGGCAAGTTGAAGTTTAAAATGTGTCAAACCGTACTTTAAGGTAAGCGCCAGATAAATGTGCAATAACGGTCATTGACCCACATACATTTATTGACTTTCTTAAAATCAAAAATAGAAACGAGGACATAAAGCTGTCCTGCTGAATCGGCTTCTACCGTGAAAAACGGTCCAATGATATTAGGGAAAGGTACTTTATGGACCAGTGATCTAGTGAGGACTGCGTGAGTGATAATCCATGTAATCCAGATGAAATGACAGCTCACTTGATGATCAAGCCTTCACTTCGACATGTTTACAGAACCGACCAGCTGGACCGGTCGATGTGCCGACACTTGGGGGAAGTCTATGTCCAGTGAACGTTTTTGAACTGCGAAAAAAAGATACGCAGTACAGTACATTTTGACCAATTAGTTAGCGAACATAAATGTACTGAACAGCAGATTTTAATCGCGATTTCAGGTTTGGTCCGATAGTAAAAGTTGTTTGTTATCATGAGTACAATCACGTGTTTAAGTATCGGTCATTAATTACCAGTCACCTTATTTAGTTTCATATTTCAAAAAAGGAGTATCAATCGCCTTACCTTAAAAATTACACATACATACCACAAACCCGCCCCAAAGTAACATAAACCATACCAACACTTGAGTGTAATAAACTCGTTTCAGTACTAGTACATAATACTCACAATAATTTTATTTAACTACTAACATTCCCCGCATTTTATCGCCCTTACCTGAAACAATAAAAACAACGTTATGAATCATTCGCGATAAAAAAGAAAGAAATAATTTCTGCTGGCAGTTTTAGGCGTTTCTTTTTGTCGTAAAAGTTTGATATGTGACATGTTTTCTGGAGGTACATAGGTATGACAAGAGTAAGGTCTTTGGAGATATGAAAATGATTGATAGGCAGTACTATATTGTAACTTGTCGTATTAAAGGCGAAATTCCATTTTGAAAGCTTTTATTTTACTTGCAATGTATGTATGTTTGTCCGGGTGGAATCTTGCTACTCAAATTTGATCTAGATATCTTCAACCGATTGAGCTAAAATTTTGTATACACGTTTAGTTTGGATGACAATACACGATGGGTTATGTGACGTCATTCTAAATTCAATATGGCGGACCATCCAAGATGGCGGAATAGTTATTTTTATGCACTTCTACAATATGGGTATCAAATGAAAGGGCTTGTTGAGAGGAACTCGAAATAGCTAAAAAGTAAAAAAAAATAAAAAGGAAAAAAAAACGCGAGGTTTGCGTAAGCACCTATAAGTATTTAATTAATCAAACCTCGCGACAAGCTTTTATGATCAATGAAGCTTTTTATATATTTTTTTTGGTTTTAATCTAATATCTTTGCGGATTCTGACCTTTTTATGTCGATTAGATATCATTAAATGGCTTCTCCCGCTCTGGGTGGAGCAAGAGCGATTGGCAGACCCATACTGACTAAAACGTGTTCCTTCAAACGCTTTTTTGCTAGATAAAAACAGCCACACGGATCGATCTTCAAGGTTAAGCAACGCTTGCCGAGGTTAGTCTGAGGATGGGTGACCATCTTAACATACCGAGTTTTCTCCGTGCCTCGGAAATCACGTTAAGCCGTTGGTCTTGGCTGACATTTGTAGATCTTTGGCAGTCGTTACGGATAGTCAGAAGCCAGTTAATCTAACTCCAGTCTTGCCATGAAGTACCGTGTTACCCAGTTAATGGGTTGTGGAGGTCTGGTAGGCAGCCGCTCCGCGTAAAATACTGGTATTCAGCTAAATCCAGTTTGACTGGAAGCCGACCCCAATATAGTTGGAAAAGGCTAAGCAGATGGTATCTCTTTGGAACGACTCCGCAACCCTGGCGTATGCTGACCTGGGGTCCTGGGTATGTGACTATTATCATCATCATATCAGCCGAAAGACGTCCATTACTTGCCCCCCCCCCCCAAGCGTCGCCACAACGATATCTTCTAGTACGCGGTCGCCACTCCAGAACTTTTCGGCACCATCGACCATCTGTTCTGCGAGCAATGTGCCCTGCCCACTGCCACTTTAGTTTGGCGATCCTTCGGGCTATGTCGGATTTCGTGTGTGACTATGTGCCCAAAGAATGAGGAAAGGTTCCGAAGGGGCGACCGCATGACGGAAGTCGTAACGATGGAAGGCCTGGCTAGAGGAGGTCCTATGACCTGATTAGGGCTACAGAATTCTCCTGAATGCAAGAAGCAAATAATGTTTGGCGGAGACTCAATTGTGACAATTTAGGTTATTATTGTGGCTGAAGCGACTATGGTGAATTTCATCAAATCCAGGAATCCCAAGCAATCTTTTTTATTTTATTTGGACAAGCCCGGCACACATTCTCACCTACTGCAACTCCTGAAAGTCATATCAACAATGGCGACCAACCGCAACGAAATAAACCAGAAAAGTACAGCGGAGGAGTAAGAAAAAATATATTATTTCCATTAGCAACCATTGATACCTACTTTTAATCACAATCATGTTTGCCTCAACAGTCATATCGTGGCAAACAAGCCCTTAAATACATAAGGATATAAGTACATAATCCCTATATCAAATACACATACCAATACCGATAACATCATAATACAATTCAACTTGGAAACTCGCTAACTAAACAATGTCGGGCTTTATTATTTTCCAACGGAACCCTAAACCGGAACAAAACTCATAAATCTGACAAAAGTTATACGTTATAGCTTAATGTTTAGGCACTTTAGTTAAAACAACGGTGTGTTTTAGATCGATTTAGTTTTAGATTCGGGTTTGAGTCGTTAGTTTTGTACGAATATGATGTTTCAATAAAACTTTCTATGAATATAGATTGACATAATCATCAATTATGTCAATATTGCCATATGGTATCGACCGGTGCCGTATGGTCCCGTAAAATAATAATACCATCCCATCACTTTCCGTAGGTGTACTAAGACGCGACTAAGGGACTTACTAGAGAATGAGCAGCGTTCTCTGTAAAACACAACACCATACATTGCGATCGCCGACCCGCCTGCCAATGTCGATTATGGCAAACTTCCCCTTCTGGGGGAGATGGTGATGATAATAATCATTAATTCTGAATATCGTAGTTGTCAGGGACAGATCAGAGGATGATGCTTAAACAATCAAACAATCTACCTTTTTTTTTGTGGGGACATCCTCATGGATAAACTCCATCTGAGACGGAGTGTTATGTCGGACTCCTACTGACTAAAACCCCATAGTTCCTACCGTTGCCATGACTGGGAGGCCCGGAATACAATAAAAATCACCCTTGGGCCTACCTTAATTTAAATTCATTTTCACCTTTAGCGAAAAAAGTGAAAACTCTACAAAGTAAAAAATAACTTTAATTTCGGAAGTCGGTGTTTGGTTTTCGGAAGTCAGTTTTATTTTTTTGTTAAAAAGTTTATTTTTATTTTTCACTTTTTATTGGTGCGCAGGTACCACTAAAAGTGAACCACAAGCACAGCGTGCAGGCGTGATATTATGTTATGAACTGGTGTAAACAATCAACAGACATGCGGTTTCAGAAATATCGATCCATTTGCTATCATTTATTGAAGAGTTCCGTTGCCTACCTCCAAAGTTATTCATCAAATCTTCACCAAATTTAAATAGGACCAGTTCGAGAAAATACTCTTCCAAACAATAAAAGAATCGTCCAAATCGGTTAACAATTGGCGAAAATATCGCTGAACAAACATTTTTCATGGGATTCAATCATCAGATCCTGACTTATACTTTCTATCATCAGCTCAGCAACATGAGATGATTATTATCAGGCACAAATATCTGAATTGCGTTTGAAAGTTTATGAATGTAAAACAGTGTATGTGCTTATAAAATTTGAGGGTTTCCCTCGATTTTCATGGGATTCCATCATCTGATTCTGACTTGGTGACAATGGGACCACCTCAGGAGTATAGGCTTCGAATAACAAAAGAATTTTTAAAATCGATTTTTTGCCTATGGCATTAAGTCCGCCTCTGTACATTTTTTTGTGCTGAAAGTGTTTAAATAAATAAATTGATCCAGAATTGGCGGAGAAATCGGTGAACATACATAAAAAAAAAAGATACATACAGCCGAACATAGAACCTCCTCCTTTTTGAAGAAGTCGATTAAAAATGAAATTTGACAGAAAGTTGTATGATTAATATTATGATTCTAATAAAGTGGTATTTTTAGACCCGCTGATTTGAATTCTTTAAGAGGAAAGGCTGGCGGCCAGACTTTGTATGTTAAAAGTCATAATTCGAGGTTTGGCTCTCGACTGTTTTGTCCTCCGATATTGGACCGCTATAAGAGTTATTTCACAAACTGAATAAGAAGGATATAATTATACTGTGTCGCTATGTTTTCCTTTTTTGATAGTTGCCAAATTTGTACACTAGGGCTCTGTTGACAGCGATTTACCGGATCATTTTGAGCATTTTGTGAGAGTTCTAGTGCTTATACGGTTTATAAATCATCAAAAAGGAAAACATATAGACACAGTATATATCCTTCTTATATAGTTTAGAAAATATCACTTAAATCCGTCTAATATTGGAGGAGAAAACAGTCGAGAGTCACCTCGAATTATGACTTTGTACAAACAAAGTCTAGCCGCCAGCATTTCCTCTTAAGAGAGAAATGTTTTGGTGGCATACTATATTATTGCTATATTTAGGAACTTGTAACCTAGTGCTACTTACGTAAAGTCATCAGACATAAACATTAATAAGTGACTAACTTTTGCCCGCTACTTCGTGCGAGCATATCGTGGATTTTCCCGTTCCCGTAAGAATTTCGGGAAATACTCTCTTAGAATCCCCTACACTCTCCAAAGAACCTACATTCTTCGGCTGTGCGTTATTTGACAGTCACTCAATCAGTCAGTAATGGAATAATCTATGCTAATGTCTCCGTGGTCGAGTGGTTTAGGCGTTTGCCTTGTGACTCGATGGTCGTGGGTTCGATTCCCACGGGAGGTATACTTTGTAAAGTTATTTTCAGTTTGGCTAGGACATTGCATGCTTCAATCACCTGATTGTCTGATAAAAAGATGATTCCGTGCTTCGGAAGGCACGTATGAGCTGGTGGTCCCGGCCAAATGACGGTCGTCAAATAAACCATGTCAGAGGCCCTTGAGACGGTTTAGAAACTCGGACACTGGGGTGTGTAGGGTCGATTAGACCTTACTCAATTCAATTTATTTAATAATCGAGTAACCATGACTCATTTGTTAGTAAAAGACTTATCCTATGTTAGTAATTCAAAACAACTGTATTCACAAATATAACATACACACAACAACAACTAACATATACAATAAAAACATACACAATACAACATACACAGCGGCTGTGTACTGCCCGACACTTCACCGCCGCTGCACCATTCCATGAGAAATGGCGCAAGAGCGATTCACGTACGGACAGTCCAGCCTACTGGAAATCCGAGACAGGATACTGTTGTTGCTGCCCCACACCCCACGCACCAGGGACGCACAGCGCTTACGCACTGTCGCAAAGAAACAATCCACACGTGCGTCCGCGAACATACCTGACGCGCTGCAGTAGCGTGGCAACCTCCACAGTACCCTGAACGCGTTATTGTATTGCACGCGGAGGGTTACTGCCCACACGATAAGAAGAAGATATCTTTACTAATATATAAAGCTGAAGAGTTTGTTTGTTTGCTTGAACGCGCTAATCTCAGGAACGACTGGTCCGATTTGAAAAAATATTTCAGTGTTATATAGCCCATTTATCGAGGAAGGCCACACATCATCACGCTAAGATCAATAGAAGCGGAGCAGACGAAGTTGCGCGGGTCAACTAGTTTTATATATTAGGAGAATAATTTAAATTAAGTGCTTCTATCAAGAAAAAAAGTACTTCACCTTTAAAATATTCACGACTAAAAGAGACCTTAAATTACCTTTTAACCATGTTTTCCTTTAATCCGACCATTCAAATAAATGTTTCGCAAACACAAAACATCTTAATGCCGCACTCTAATACAACCTTATAGTCCTTTAAAAAATAATTACTGGCGTTATTCTAATAAAGCTTTCAGACGCGGGTGCTAATGTCTTATTAAAATTATAATTATTTAGATTATGTTAATTTCCTCAGCTCTTTGTAACGTTTGGTTAATTTTGAAGTAAATGTTAAGGGAAGTATTTTTAAAGGGCTCAGACGGCCTTGGAGAGAATTTGGCCAGCCTATTTTTGCGAAAGTTTGATGCTGTCATAATAGGTTAAATTCTTTTTTTTTTGGGGTTGGTTAAAAAGGATGAGGAGTTCGTGGCTAAATAAAAAAACAGCCGCACGTGTCGATTAAGGTTAAGCAAAGCTTGCCAAGGTTGGTCTGTGGATGGATGACCATCTTAACATACTTACTGAGTTTCCTCCGTGCCTCGGAAAGCACGTTAAGCCGTTGGTCCCGGCTGTCATTTGTAGATCTTTGGCAGTCGTTACGGATAGTCAGAAGCCAGTTAATCTGACTCCAGTCTTGCCATGAAGTACCGAGTTACCCAGTTAATGGGTTGTGGAGGTCTAGTAGGCAGCCGCTCCGCATAAAATACTGGTATTCAGCTAAATCCGGTTTGGCTGGAAGCCGACCCCAATATAGTTGGGAAAAGGCTAGGCAGATGATGATATTTTTGCGAAAGTTTAATGTGGTCATAATGGGTTAAATTCTTTTTTTTTTTGGTGTCGGTTAAAAAAATAAACAAAAGTAAAGGATTTTTAACTTGAAATTTCTCTGAATATTAGAATGTAATGAAATCGACGACGAGTCCGTCTGCCCGTTCGTTACTCAATACTCAATACTTTATTGCATACCACAATGTAGGCTTCGTTCTAACGATTTTCTTTGTTCTCTTTGTAATGAAAGGTTGATGCACAGGTTTGCTATCAAGTAACTTTCACCCTTCCCAAGATACACTCGAACCTACACAAACGCGATTTCCTCCTGTAGGTACATTTCTTTTGTTTTCATAGCTGTCAACATAATGCTGCGAAGCTGCTGAGGACCCGTAGATCCTCTAGTAAAATATTATAGAATGGATTATTCTTTAAAATGTTCACTAAGTAAAAAATATTACAATAACAAAATTAAAACTACCGGTTTAAGATCTGCAAGATCAAGAGAGAATTGTTAGCTTGGTCACCCATCTAGTCACTGACCGCATTAGGTGCAGTTTGATGTTGGGCACACGTTTACCTGACAGCGTTGAGAGCGTATTTTTTATTTATGTACTTAGTTTAGTTTTAAATTTATTTGTTAAATATTATAAGTACATTAAGTACGAACCATCCCGCTTGCCAAGCGTGGCGATTATGGCAAACCATCTTAGGGAGGCCTATGGCTAGTAGTGGACGTCTTTCGGCAGAAATTATGAGTACATTAAGTTTGTAATTAATTTAAAAAGTATGCATGTACACATAATCAGCCTATATTGTTACCACTGCTGGGACACAGGCCTCCTCTCTTTCGAGTGGGGGTGGGCTATAATTCACCACACAGGCCCAGTGCGAGTTGGTAGATGTCACATGTCTTCAAAGTTTTGGTTCTAGGACATGCCGGTTTCCTCACGATGTTTTCCTTCACCGCTTTGTGAGCAGTGGTGATGAAATAATTTACACAAAGTAAAGCGCCTGTCTGGGTTTGAACCTACGACCTACAACTCGTAAGTCGCAGCCATTACCACCGGGCCACCACTGCATTCAACTAGTAAACAGCTTACTGGTTTATTGATTTTAACTTCATGCAACACAAAGATATAAAGTCAGACGTAATGCATTGGGTTTCTCTGCCAATAAATCACGATTTTTTCTGGGCAAGACTTTCAAAAAGAAAACCTCAAATATCAAATATCCCGGCAGTAACCACGAGAAAATTCTTACCAAGAAAATCTAATAACCCTTGAAAATGTCAAAAACAAAAATACTCGAGCAGTAGCCACCTAATTATACTTGTTAGCCAAATTAGAAAAATCACATTAATTTCATTAATTACAAAGGTTACACTTTTCAGTGTAATTAAATGATTTCAAAAGCTTTCAGTGAGCGTAATTTTTTTCTCGTAAAATGTTAATTTCATTTCTCTTTGAATGCGGCCGAGGTATGAATGGGAGCGATGCGGTTTGTACAGAACTAGCTGCTGCCCGCAACTTTGTACGCGCATATGCTGTTTTTGCCGTTCCCGTGGGAATTTCGGGAAATCCTCTCGTAGTGCCCCTTTACATTCTATAAGAAACCTACATGCCAAATTGCAGCTTTCTTTGGCTAGTAATTTCGACTGTGTGTTGTCTGTCAGTGACTCTCTTAGTAACGGAAGAATTGTATATATTAAGTTTAATCTTTGGATAGAGCACAGCACTAAGAGAGGATTTCCCAAAATTCCTACGGGAACGGGAAAAAGAGGATATGCGCGAACAAAGTCGCCATAAGCTAGTTTTATATATATTGATTGATGTTCCAAAAGTGCGTAGTAATACTTCAGGGTAGTTAACGTTCTGCGGACTTCGTTCGGAAGAGGCACCGTACCCTGGAACGCAAAGGGCACTAGAAGAAACACGGATGGGTTTTAGTCAGTAAGAGTCTGACACCCTCCTGCTGAACCCAGAGCGGGAGGAGTCATTTGATGATTTCCCAACCAAAAAAAAAAAAGTGTAGTTAACGTTCTGTCAGTAGCATGTACTTCAGTTCAATCTCTGATTTGATGCTATCAACTGCATCAAACTGCTTGAAGTAATTTTTTTAGAAATACCGAAACGGTATTTCTAAAAAACTAACCCATTAACTGGGTAACAACCCAGTTAATGGGTTGTGGAGGTCTGGTAGGCAGCCGCTCCTCGTAAAATACTGGTATTGAGCTAAATCCGGTTTGACTGGAAGCCGACCCAATATAGTTGGGAAAAGGCTAGGCAGATGATGAAGATGATGTATATTAGATACAGAACATCAATCTTAAATATTTAGGATCTGGGGCATGGATGTTACAGAAGCAGTTTTATCGGAACCGAAGTCGGAGTTTTTAAATTTGGTTTGTCGGGTGGAGGTTGTCCTCCACCTTCGATTCCGGTTCCGACTCTGACAAATTCCGATTATTAAATAGAATAAACATTATTCTGTCAGCCGCTTTCATTTCAATTAGAGAATAATAAACCTACATAACATAGGCGTTGAAAATATTTTTTTTTTTCAATAATAGTATTAAAAATATGTCTCCAATATAATTATATTGTAACATAAATATTGTAATTTGTACTTTGTGGGAGAAAATAATAAAACTTATCTATCTTATCTTAGCATAAGCATAGCATAATCAGCCTATAATGTTCCCACTGCTGGGACACAGGCCTCCTCTCAGTGAGAGGAAGTGGGCCATAATCCATCACGCGGGCCCAGTGCGGTTTGGTAGATGCCACATGTCTTCGAATTTTTGGTTCTAGGATATACCAGTTTCCTCACGATGTTTTCCTTCACCGTTTTGAGAGCAGTGGTGTTGAAATAATTTACACAAAGTAAAGCGCCTGTCTGGGTTCGAACCTACGACCTACAACTCGTAATTCGCAGCCATTACCATCGGGCCACCACTGCTCTCAGTCTCTTCTCATCTTATGTTAATAGTAAGCAAATTAAATCAAATGAATTGACTCCAAAAATAGCGAGTTATGCTTGGACCTCTGATTAAAAAGTATCAAGAGCCAAAGCCGGAATCAGAGCTGTTTTGTCAATCGGCAGCCCTGAAAGGCGCCTGTAACATCCCTAGTATGAATGGATGTTGCGTTGCGATTTATGTTTGGGGGTAAGCAGGATTCCTTGTTATGCTAATAGGATGATTGAAGGTGCTTTTATTACAGTTTCGGGAGGGTGCTTTAAAAGAGTTTTCAGAATTAGGGATTTATATGTATGTCCGGGGTTGGTAATATCCTTGCTGAGTTGCCGTTCTTTTCAAAAAGGCATGAGCTGTGCTTGTATTGCTTGTGGTGATTGAAATTATATTTTGCAGGATATTTTCATTGTTTGTCTGGTTTTAATTAAAAATAAATAATAGTTTTTTTGCTAAATTCTTATGAATGTTTTTAAGGCACTTGTACGTGGCGCTAGTGTAGCGTGAGGTTTTATATATCAAATTTCACTGTTGGTTGGCTGTTGACGCGAGTTTATTTGCTTGTTTGTTTTGATTTTTATTTTATTTTCCTTCTAACTTTGTTCACATGCGCGGTAACACAACTTTAATGCAATGATTCAGTGGCGCCAACTGGTGAGTACAAAAACGGTAGCCTTCATTGTGTTGGCTTACGAGTTTAATGCTGACGAAGTCGCGGGCGACTGCTAGTGTATCATAAAATACTGATAATAAAGAATTCAGCAGAGTATTATTTAAAACCCCCACTGACCGTTGGCCTAAGATTGCTTTAAGTTAACATCAAACTAAAAATAAAAAGGAATACCTTTATTCTGGTTGGCCAAATACCTTTGAGCGCTTATATAGGTAAATTGTTGCCTTATTTTTCAAATACTCAACTTTGGGATAAAGTAAATAAGTGCCATTTTCCATTACTCAAAGTCACATCTTCTGAGATGCGGGCTAACATTAGCGCATGGCATACTGACCTCAGTTTACGAGCAACACATATCACATCTGTATCACTTAGCCCGCACTTTATGACTTGAAGTGCCAGAGTATAGCTATGACATAGTGTGATAGAGGAAATGTACAATTAGAATTGGTCAGAATTTTTACTAATATACAAAGCTGAAGAGTTTGTTTGTTTGTTTGTTTGCTTGAACGCGCTAATCTCTGGAACTACTGGTCCGATTTAAAAATTCTTTCATTGTTAGATAGCTCATTTATCGAGGAAGGCGACACATCATCAGGCTAAGACAAATAGGAGTGGAGCCGTAATATAAATTGTGACGCAGACAAAGTTGCGCGGGTCAACTAGTGTAGTATAAATATCTACCTAGTACAGTGTTAGGCTCTTTTTTTAGGGTTTCGTACCCAAAGGGTAACCAACGGAACCCTATTACTAAGCCTCTGCTGTTGTCCATCCGTCCATTCGTCCGTCCATCTGTCTGTCAGCGGAAAGTGAAAATTTTCCAGTTGGTTTGTTGATTTAAGGGCAGATTTTGAGGAGTCAAAAGTGATGTATTTTTTTAAGGATGGGAGATCATCAAATGACTCCTTCCACTCTGGGTGGAGCGGAAGGGAGTGTCAGACTCCTGCTGACTAACACCCATCCGTGTTCCTCCTAATGCCCTTTGCGTTCCAGGACCGCGGTGACTCTTTCGAACATATTCAGCAGCCGCGTGTTAGCTTATTTTAAAAGTTATTTTCATTCTACTATGACATATGGTATAAAAATATCCTTGAGGAGCTAAATTCATTTTTAAAATGATAAAGGTAATCTATAATAATATTATAAAGAGGTAAACTTTGTGATGTTGTGAGTTTGTAAAGTTGTAGGGGGTAATCTCTCTGGGGCTGCGGAATGTCTGGGGCTGCGGAATATCTGGGGCTGCGGAATCTGTTCGAAAGATGTGCCGTAGCCTTGGAACGCAAAGGGCTACAGGAGGAACACGGATGGGTTTTAGTCGGTAAGAGTCTGACACTCCCTCCTGCTCCACCCAGAGCGGGAGGAGTCATTTGATGATTTCCCATCCTTAAAAAAAAGGGGTAATCTCTGGATCTACTGAACCGATTTTGAGCAAAGCTACGTTATTTGTGAGTGTTATAGGCTATATATTAACCCAAAAATACCGCCCGCCGAAGTGGGCTCACAAATAACGTGGCTTTTTATTGGCAAAGGAATTTTCAAAATCGGTTCAGTAGATCCAAAGATAACCCTCTACAACCTCACAATATCACAAACTCACAAAATTAACCTCTTTATAATGTTAGTACAGACTAGCATTTCGTCCGCGACTTCGTTCGCGCGGACTTAGTATTGCAATTTTCGTAGGGATCTCATCTTTCCGAAAAATGATTATGTTACTTCCTGATAATTTAGCTTTCTATTGGTGGTTAAAACCGGTCCAGTAATTTCGGAGCTATTCGGTACAAACAAAGAACAAAAAATCTTTCCTCTTTAGAATATTATAAAGACTAGCTTCGAAATATTTTTCGAAAATGATCCCAAGGGAACATACTCCCGGGATAAAAAGTATTTCAGACTATGTAAGTATTCCTATGTGTTATTCCAGACTATGTCGCACCTCTGTGCCAAATTTCATCAAGATACGTTCAGCCGTTCTAACGTGATTAAGTAACAAATATCCATCTAATTATCCAAACTTTCGCATTATATAACAGTAGTTGACCCACGCAACTTCGTCTGCTCCGCTCCTATTGGTCTTAGCGTGATGATATATAGCCTATAGCCTTCCTCGATAAATGGGCTATCAAATACTGAAATAATTTTTCGAATCGGACCAGTAGTTCCTGAGATTAGCACGTTCAAGCAAACAAACAAACTCTTCAGCTTTATATATTAGTATACTAGTTGACCCACGCAACTTCGTCTGCGTCACAAATTTCATTACTGCTCCGCTCCTATTGGTCTTAGCGTGATGATATATAACTTATAGCTATCCTCGATAAATGGGCTATCTAACACTGAAAGAATTTTTCAAATCGGACCAGTAGTTCCTGAGATTAAGTAAACAAACAAACAAACAAACTCTTCAGCTTTATATATTAGTATAGATAATACTTAGGAAGTAAGAATTAGTATAAAACTATTAGTCCAAAATTATTAAAATAATCCCGCACTTTACCGCTTCAAAAAACATTTCTTTTAAGAATCAGCTCCTTAGACTTTACTCATACTAAATCCTTGTTATGTTAATTCATTGCTATTAAACTCCGTCAGGCGGTAGAACTTAAACAACCGGAGCCGTTACCATCACCACTAAAAGCAACCTTAATGGGAATTCATATTTAGCAAACAGCATTTTTGTATCGTTGGGATCGGCTATGTTGTGTGACGAGCGGAGCGGGAGCGGATAGAGGAATTTGTTCTAAATAATGCCTCAACTTAAAATAAGTCTTTGAACATTCGTCATCTGCCTAGCCCTTTCCCAACTAAATTGGGGTTTAGCTGGATTTAGCTGAATACCAGTATTTTACACGGAGCGGCTACCTACCAGACCACCACAATCCATTAACTGGGTAACACGGTACTTCATGGCAAGACTGGAGTCAAATTAACTGGCTTCTGACTATCCGTAACGACTGCCAAAGATCTACAAATGACTGCTGGGACCAACGGCTTAACGTGCTTTCCAAGACACGAAGAAAACTCGGTATTTTAAGAGGGTCCCCCATCCACAGACCAACCTTGGAAAGCGTTGCTTAACCTTGAAGATCGACCCGTGCGGCTGTTATTATCTAGCCACGAGCTTCTCTAAGTCACGTAAGTCTTTAGTAGTCTAACAGTGTGGGGCGGTATTACGAGTGATATTAGGGCTCAAAGTTACCAAAGACAACGGAGAGGAGTATGTGCTGAGTTTTATCTGGAATATAATTTAGGGATGAATGTTTCACAAAATGGAAGAATCATTTCGATGAGATTTCTAAAGAAAAAGGTTTATGGTACAAAGTTATACAAAATGAGCCTCCTCGTATGCCCTGGTTCGATGATGATAAATTTAATAGAATCTATGTTAAGTTTAGGACTGTGCTCTGGATATTATCCATCGGCAAATATCTTATAGAAAAAGTTACACCTCCCAACTGTGTAGTATGCACTAAAACTGAAGATATACTTCATTTACTGATGGATTGTGTAAAGAACAAAGATGAGAGAGAGTCATTAATTAAAGAGTTTAAACAAAATTTACTGGATGTTGGGTTAATTCAAACAATTTTCAAAACAATAAATACCACGAGCAAACGACGTCTCAATAAATACCACGAGCCTACCTATACTATATCAGCGTTGAAAACCATAGAGCCACCCGAGGAGTCGTGGCTACGTTTGGTAAAAGGCTTATGTCAATCCATAGACATCTTCTGGGTAAGATGACGACTCCAAATAGCTATAGCAATAGCAATTCGGCCTGAATGTACCTAATAGAATACGGAACTTTTCCAAAAACTGCTCAAGAAAATGGACGGAAAATTTATTCTACTAATTCCGTTTCTTGTTTTTGTATGCGTCATGCTTGGTTCAAATAACCGCCTTTTCTTTTGTTTCTTTTCGTTCCTTTCATTGTTCGCCTCCGCTCCGCTCTTGACAACATACAACTCATCACTCCAGGGTTTGTTTAAACGCCCCGCTCAAAGCGTCCATTCTCAATTGGTTTAGAACCTATCTCGGCGATGCAGCCCCTTTTATTATGATGGACTTTTTACTGGTTTATAACAGAAACGTGTTCGAACTTTTTACGTTTATGTTCTGAAAGAAGTGTTTTTAACCATTTTTCTGAGGAATAAAGTTTTTAAGGATTTTTAGTTTAGCGTTTAGCTTGAGTTATGCCTTGAGAGAGTTAATTTTCAAATTCCCTAAATACTAAAATCGATTTTCCTGTTCTTTACCAAACAATGCCTGGATTTGTGTCTTAATTACAGAAGAATCTCCAACCTGAAGTGGCTCTGTGTAGGGAAAATTGCTTACAGTCGAGTAGTTGAAAGGTTCTGAACTGGCGACTGCATACCGGAAAACGCAGCGGTGAAACATTCCAAAAAGTGGGTCGATGACCTAATAAAATGCGTGGGAACCAGCTGAGTGCGAGGCGCAGGACCGGTCAATGAAGTGACACTTGTGGGAGATATTTGTCCAGTAGTGGACGTTTTTCGACTAAAATAATGATGGCAAAATCAAAATTCACTAATTCAAAATAGGCTGAGCACTAAATATAACATTAGCTAGTATTTTTTGAACGTAAACGTCTAAAAAAGAAGGCAATTGGTTTTCCTCTTAAAAGTAAAGTAGGAATTAAATCCTAATATTTAAATCCTTTCGTTACTGGTGACTGAGTGACTGACACACAACGCACAGCCGAAGCTCCTGATCGTAGAAAACTGAAGTTTGGCAAGTAGGTTCCTTGGAGAGTATAAGGGAGCACGAAGAGAGGACAATACGAGGTATGCGGGAACGAAGTCGCGGGAAAAAGCCAGTACTCGAACCTCTTATGTCGCGAAAAGATTACCTTCTGTCAACCTTTTTTGATCCCCAATCGGAACACAGCCGTAATATTAAGTTACAGCTATTTCCCAGTTAGGTTACATACATTGTCATAACAAGGAAAGGATAAAACGTTTTCCACAAACTAATTTAAGCTACAAACACTTATGGTATAGTTCCACTTAAAGCTGCACTATTTCCAGCTAAACTGCGTAATGCTAGCACATTTTGTTGTTTGTGCATACTGTTCCAAACAAAGTACTTGGATTAATATTATAAAGGAGATTTCGCGTTGCACTTTAAATGCAGATTGTGTTTGTAGCTTAGAATCTACTTCCTACTTAAAATAGAATACCTACACGTGTTTTAAAACGCCTTTTTTGCTCAAGGGTATACAGGTTGTATAATATCCCACACACTATGGCACATATTTTTTTTCGAGTCAATAGTTAACGTTGGAGGTCTGACAGGCAGTCGCTGTATGTAAGTTACTAGTATTCGGCTTCAAACAATCTTCAGAAGGGGCACCAAGCGACCTGCAATTTACAGGAACCAATGGTAGTTACTATTTACATAGCTATGGAATCACGGACCCAGGTTGGCCGCTGTAAAATAATCTGGCCAAATGGGGCATTTTTCACCCATTCCTATCGCAGTGTCAGTGCGGGGCCCTTTCACAGAACATGCAACACTTTCTTAACTGCCCGTCATGCACAACCACATGCACCATTCAGAATTTGAACGAGGTCAAAGATCGAGCTGTACAGGTTGCTCAATACTTGTTGGATATGATTTAACTTGAGTCAATCTTCAAGAAGAGAAGAATCTCGGAAGCGTCTCGGCAGGAAATGGACGGTCACCTATCCGAGCACCAGCGTTAATTCACTTGGTTGCTCAACCGAGCCGTGCGTCTGTTGCCATGCCTACCCCAATAAAAAATCTTTTTAGAAACATCCTGTTAATCCTTACATTAAACTACTTATACATACCCGTTACATCAACACATAATACTTCCTTTTTTACCCACTTTCCCCACTTACCCTCTAAAAGTACTTATTTATAGTAACAGCCCCCTTGGGCCAGCCGTTATTATACTAGGTTAACGCATTTTTCCATACGGGGTTACCCCAATTTTTCAACGCATAGATATTTTTTCCTTCAAAATGGGTTCTGGGTACCGTAAAAATATATTTATTATGAGTGTATGTGTGTTAAGTTTAATATGTTTGCTCTTGCCTTTTATGTATATGTTTATTTTATGTTTTTGAGTCTGTTAGGGGTAGAAAATCTTATAATGGTTGGCGTTGGTAGTTAGGAGCTCGTGGCTAAATAATAACAGCCGCACGGGTCGATCTTCAAGGTTAAGCAACGCTTGCCAAGGTTGGTCTGTGGTAGGGTGACCATCTTAACATACCGAGTTTCCTCCGTGCCTCGAAAAGCACGTTAAGCCGTTGGTCCCGGCTGTCATTTGTAGATCTTTGGCAGTCGTTACGGATTGTCAGAAGCCAGTAAATCTGAGTCCAGTCTTGCCAAGATGTACTGTGTTACCCAGTTAATGGGTTGTGGAGATCTGGTAGGCAGCCGCTCTACGTAAAACACTGGTATTCAGCTGAATCCGGTTTGACTGGAAGCCGACCCCAATGTAGTTGGGAATAGGCTTGGCAGATGATGATGGTTGGCGTTGGTAGTTCTTTTTGTGAAACGGCTGTCTTTGATTTGTGCCAATAGCTACTTACGAGTATATGTTACCAATATATCAAACTCATTCGTTACTGACTGACAGACAACGCACAGCTGAAACTTGTCATGAAGGTTTTCCTACGGGAATGGGAAAAAAACCGAGATATATGCGGACGAAGTCGAAAGATACTAAATATATAATTATATTCAATAGATAAAATTAGTCTTTTCTTTGGCAATGCAGTTCGAACTCTAGTATTTCCTAAGGCGTCACAAAATCTGACACCAGTCTTGCCAACGGATACCGTGTCACTCATTCAGTAGATTATGGAGGTCGATAGGGAGTCACTCTCGCGTACAATACTGGCACTCAGCTACATCCAATAAGCCTGGAAGTCCACTCAAACATAGGTATAATTAAGCCAACGACGTTTTCCTAGTGACTGGGACAAACTTAACCCTCTGCATGAAAAACTAATGAATCAATTTTAATGAAACTTACACTGTTCTCTAACTTAGAACATACTATACCTGGTCCTGGTGGTAATAGTATACAAACAGGTCGAACTGATAACCCCCTTTTTTTGAAGTCGGTTTTAAAGACTAGGCAGGTTTTGATTTCTGACTCTAGCATAAATATAGATTTTTCTACGGCAAATAAATCAGACTTAAAACCCTAAGTAGGTACTTTTTGGAATATGCAAATACTGTATTTCAAGCATAAAATAACCTCAGCATTAGCCACCAAAAACCGACCATCAAAATACAGGACGCCGTAAAATTCTCGACAACGACAAATATAAACAAAATCTTCACCTTATCTTCCTTTATACCCACTATAAAGCAAAACAGCAGAAATTCTTCATCGCTACAGAAACACACCATTACCAAAGGCATCCATTCAGTTTTGTAGTTGATTGTTACAGACAGCAGTGGCGGATCCAGGATAAACGTTGGGGGATCCCACTTTCAATTGACAGAATTGTTACTGGCTGAAATCCATCCGAGTTCCTCCCAATGCCCTTTGCGGTCCAGGGCCGCGGTGACTCTTTCGAACAAATTCCGCGACCCTGGCAGGCACTGGCCTGGCTGGTCCCGTCTAGGCTTGATCCCGCTGGGGGAAGGACTTAGCAAAGTGAACGCTGAAAAGCACATTACGTTTTATTTTACTTAACGCATAACAAACCTGCTTGGATTACTTTTCGTAAATTCTATTCAACACTTTGTTAGGTTGTAGACTACTAAAGACTAGGAGTAATACCGAAGTAGGTCTATGCCCTACCTGCCGGGGTGCGGAATCCGTTCGAAAGAGACGCCGCGTCCCTGGAACGCAAAGGGCACTGGGAGGAACACGGATGGGTTTTAGTCAGTAATAGTCTGACACTCCCTTCCGCTCCGCCCAGAGCGGAAGGAGTCATTTGATGATTTCCCATCCTTAAAAAAAAAAGGTCTGTGCCCCTAAGCCCCCTCCCTCTTGATCCGCCAGTAATAGACAGACAAACTGAGCACAAGGAATTTTGATTGCGAGGGAACAATTATTATTCGTTTACTTGTAAAAATAATGTGGTTTAGTTTCCTGGAGAGATTTGTGTTGAAACTTGGTTTTAGGAAATGTGTTGAACGCTATGTAGTTCTGAATGCCTTATCACCAATTTCATTCGCAGTAAAATTAAAAAAAAAAAAAAAAAATATATAATTTAATTAAATTATATTTAGTCTCACAGTAAGATTATCAACAAAATATTATTTGACAAGTATGTTTTGCTTAATCAAATCAATCAAAAATGACAGCATAAAATGAAAAGTCATCATCATCCGCCTAGCCTTTTCCCAACTATATTGGGGTCAGCTTCCAGTCAAACCGGATTTAGCTGAATACCAGTATTTTACGCGGAGTGGCTGCCTACCAGACCTCCACAACCCAGTAACTGGGTAACACGGCACTTCATGACAAGACTGGAGTCAGATTAACTGACTTCTGACTATCCGTAACGACTGGCAAAGATCTACAAATGACAGCCGGGACCAACGGCTTAACGTTCTTTCCGAGGCACGGAGGAAACTCGCTATGTTAAGATTGTCACCCATCCACAGACCAACCTTGGCAAGCGTTGCTTAACCTTGAACATCGACCCGTGCGGCTGTTATTATGTAGCCACGAGCTTCTCAGCATAAAATGAAAAGTAAAAGTGGTAAACTTTTTACGTAGACGTGCCGTAAAGGGAAATGTCAAAGCACAGAATCGTCATCTTTTTTTTTAGATGGCAAATCATAAAATCCGTCCCTCCACCCTGAGCGGAGTGGAAGGAAGAGTCAGACTCTTACTGACTAAAACCAATACGTGTCCATCCTAATGCCTTTTACGTTTCAGGACCGCGGTAACTGTTTCGAACAAAACCGCAAACCTGGAACATTTCAAGAGCCTGTAATTTACATTGCAGGCTGAAGTTGCTTTATAAGAAGGTAGACACTCTTAGCATCATTTCAATAATCTCTAATCAGCTAAGCCAAAAAACTTAGTCTCTATCTTAACCCGTGTCCACTGTCCAGTCAATAATTCCGGGGCGTGTCGCCGGCCTAGCGTTGACAAAGTTACCCAAACTTAGCCGATAAAAGCCCGACAAGTTCCTTTGTAATCACGAGTTAGGTAATTGCTTCCAGATCTAATAAATAATCATGCCCGGACTTAGGATAGGGCCCGATATTTGTACGGGGATTAGTTGAAAATACTAGCACTTCGGAACCTTCCTAATAGCATGGGGAATGAAAACTAGAAAGTAGTTTGGGTACTACCTTCAGTCCCATATAAAAATCCTTTAAAATCAGAATGAAAGATAACTTCAAATTCGCTTTTTTTGCTGTCGTTTTTTGGGACAAGCCCGCCATACTATCTTAGCCCAGCCAATACAACTCCTGAAAGCCAGAATCAACATTGGTGACCTCCAGAAAAACGCCGAGTCAACGAAACATGACGTGTCTCGGAGAAATAATATTCATTTATTTCAAGTTTCATAGACTCCTTAAAGTAATATTCATAAACCTATAGTTAGTTATTCAACTGTCTTAGATCCTGTACCGATATTTTAAGTGTTTTGTTTTTGGAAGTCGGGTTTATTTTTTTGGAAAAAGTTTTTTTTTACAAACTGGGTGTAAACAATCAATAGACATGCTTCAGAAATCCCAATCCGTTTGCTATCATTGATTGAAGAGTTCCTTTGCCTACCTCCAAAGTTCTTTATCAGATCTTCACCAAATTAAAATGGGACCAATCCGGGAAAATACTCTTCCAAGCAAAAAATAATCATCCAAATCGGTTAACAATTGGCGAAAATATCGCTAAACAAACATTTTTCATCCCATCATCAGATCCTAACTTATACCTACCATCATCAGCTCAGCAACATGAGATGATTATCATGTTTTTCACTATTAATTGTACAGCCACGCCCGTACAAATTGCAGGCTCTATTTTACTTGTTTGTTAGCAATTTAAACATATACGTTTACTTAGACAATCCGATATACATACAATGTTATGCGCTCATCAAGACCTTTCTTTTACTAAACATGTTGTCACAATTATCTGAAATTTATTTTTTTCGTCGACACAAATTGACGTGTCAAGGCGACCATAATACATTTTGGGATAATTTATATAGCCTATGTCACCCGGAACGTTTCTGAGAATCTATTGATACCTCATTCATTAAAATCGGTTCAGTGGTTTAGACGCTAGAGTGGAACATCCACACACACAACTTCCTTTTGGCTTTGCCGTAGTCGGGTAAAAAGTGCAAATATCAAGACTTTAAGGCAGATATATCTGAGAGTAGCTGAGATAAATACACGTTATGATCGCGAATATTATTTTGCTCAACATACAGCTTTACACTGACCGGCAAATTGCAAAAAACATACAAATATTGGAATTTCGCGGGCTACCCTGGCGCATCAACCTTAACCCTGAGTAATCTGATACCTTATCAATAAGACATATATCTAGAGTCAAGTATTAAGGAACATGTATTATTTATCAGACAGAGTAACGGCCGGTCGACCTGTCTCCTCTAGTACATTATTAAAATCTCTCCAAGTTATTACTGGCCATTGTTACTGAATTTATTCTTTTATGATTCCGATGTTAGATGGATGATCATTGTCTTTATCGACTTAGTTCATAAGTTAGGGATTTAGCGATGTATTATCTAAACTACTAAGACGTAACATTGAGGAGCTCGTGGCTAAATAATAACAGCAGCACGGGTCGATCGTCAAGGTTAAACTACGCTTGCCAAGGTTGGTCTTTGGATGGGTGACCATCTTAACAAAGCGAATTTCCTCCGTGCCTCGGAAAGCACGTTAAGCCCTTGGTCTCGGCTGTCATTTGTAGATCTTTGACAGTCGTTACGGATAGTCAGAAGCCAGTAAATCTGACTCCAGTCTTGCCATGAAGTACCGTGTTACACAGTTACTGGGTTGTGGAGGTCTGGTAGGCAGCCGCTCCGCGTAAAATACTGGTATTCAGCTAAATCTGGTTTGACTGGAAGCCGACCCCAATATAGTTGGGAAAAAGGCTAGGCAGATGATGACTAAGACGTAACATTGTTTGTTTGTAAAGAGTTTTCTTTAGATATATAGCGATTATAAAAATATTTTACAGCTAAGGCTGGACAGATTTCGAATGTTCGCCATGGGTGTGAAGTCGCGAAAAGATGCTAGTTTTTGGATCTTTGTTTGTAGTTAAAAAAGTATTTAACAAAGTCGCTGTATGCCTGTCTGTTTTGATACTTCTTCTAGACCACGCAATTGATTACATTATTAATTGAACATGATGGATACTACAAAAACCGGCCAAGTGCGAATGGGTTTCGCACATTCCACATACACATCATACACCATCGTCAATTCATACACAAATAATAAATAAATAGTCACAAGCAGAAAATAATATTCATAAATATAGAATGAATGAATTGTTGTTAAAATAAAATAGTTCAGTAATTTTTAAAATAGACAAACAATGCTTATATTAACTTTGCTTTAACAAGCACTTGCTTTACCTGCATTTAATTGTTATGTAAAAAATATAAATGTATGGGCTTGTACCGCTACCCTTAATACAAGTTATTTAGTAACTTAGTAAGGGTGCTGGTTGCAACACCTACCTGTTTTTGTTATTTTAAACTAATTGACCCGCGCAACTTCATCTGCTTCACAATTTTCATTACTGCTCCGCTCCTATTAATCTTAGCGTGATAATATATAGCCTATAGCCTTCCTGGATAAATAGGCTATCTAACATTGAAAGAATTTTTCAAATCGGACCAGTAGTTCCTGAGATTAGCGCGTTCAAGCAAACAAACAAACAAACTCTTCAGCTTTATATATTAGTTCTAGTTGACCCGCGCAACTTCGTCTGCGACACAATTTTCATTACTGCTCCGCTCCTATTGGTCTTAGCGTGATGATATATAGCCTATAGCCTTCCTCGATAAATGGGCTATCTAACACTGAAATTATAATAAATATAATTTTTCAAATCGGACCAGTAGTTCCTGAGATTAGCGCGTTCAAGTAAACAAACAAACAAACAAACTCTTCAGCTTTATATATTAGTATAGATTTTAAATGTAATGTATCTAAAAACTAATATTTTATGATTTTTATAATAACATTGTAATTTTATTGGGTGAATAAATTATTATTATTATTATTATTCCGTACCATCACCATAATTATAATCCACTATTATGCTGTTAAAATCGATCAAAAAATTCAAAAAACACGTCTCGTGTATTTAGATTTTTTAAACATAGGTTTATTTTGTTAATATTATTATTTTAGCGAATATTATAATAAGAGCTCTGTGAGAATAGTTTTTACCTGTTGCCATTATTAAGATTGACCAAAAAACACCAAATCAAACGCGTTTCTGGTAGAGGAGTCCCCTTTGCCTACTTATTAATTTATTTTCATTTTTTTTTTATTATAGCGGCAACAGAAACAAACATTCTGTGAAAATTTAAACTATCTACCTATTACTGTTTATGAGATATAGCCCATTGATAGATAGATGGACAGATCCGTGAGTCACCCTGAGTGTACGGGAACCCTTAAAATGGTATATGACATCTAAAAAATAAATAAAAAATCTAGAGAGTCTGAAAAGAGGTATTACAAAAAATTACGTGAAAACTACAACAAGTCAACTAAATAACCCAATTCCTTTCTCTCAAACTATCCTAGACGCTATCACGAAACCACTTACAATCCAGACGGCTTAAGACCTAGCTCTACTCTCCCTAGATCCCTAGAACCGAAATAAAGTCCGTCTAATGAAACTGGCTCCGAATTATGTGGTCTCTTAAGCCCTTTTATTTATTAGTTAGGTCCTACTTTTGGATTACTTCAGCTATGAGATAGAGCGTCAATTTTCTGCAAATAAATTTAGGTGTAAGGTCAAGGAGATTATTTTGAGTGACCGTTTTTGGGTAGGAGTGTCGAATGGTTAAGAATAGCTAGGTAAGTGCACTTGGCTGTGTGGGAGGACAAGGAAAGGTTGAATTTGTGACGTAATGATAGTTCTGGTAAGACGAAATTAATGTAGGTACAACAACGGTTTTTTTTTTTTCGAAAAATAAAAAACAAATTAGGAATGATGATATCCGTAACAGAACCGAATCTTTCCGAAAATTGCCTAACTGAAGTAATAATAATAATAATGTTTAATCATTTTTTAATCAAGTATATTGACTTGGCTCGCGAGGTTGTCGACATGTGGGAAGTGGACTCCGCAATCATTGTACCGATAGTCGTGTCGGCCAATGGCTTAATAGCCACGAGCCTCGACCAACACCTTAGGAGGCTCTCGTTGGGCAGCTGGATCAAGGGCTTGATTCAGAAAGCGGTACTTCTGGACACGGCTCGCATTGTCAGGAGGTTCCTTTCTCTAGAGCCCTGACCACCGGTAGCTTGGACCCTGTTCCCGATATCGGTGGGCTACTATTTATTATTTTTTTAAATGTTTTTTTATTTATTTTATTCAAATATTTAAAATTATAATATATAAGTTTAGTAAATGAATAAAGGAAATAATGTTTATTTATTTCTCCTTAGAAAAAGAAGTGTACCGGAAGAGAGTGTCAGACTCTTCCAGACTAAAACCTATCCGTGTTCCGCCTAACGCCTTTTGTGTTCCAGAGCCGCGGCGACTCTTTCGAACAAATTAGACAACCCTGGCAGGCACTGGCCAGATCGACCCATGCGGCTGTTACCTTTTAGCCACGAGCTCTCTATCATCAGCATTATGAACCTTATTGCAGTCCATTGTACCCAAAGGAAGCTGCAAGCATTTACCCACACGCCATAAAGTACCTTTCTTCTCAATTGAACTTTACTACATGCACAAAGATTAGGGGTTTAAGGACGGAAGGAGTTATGTCAGTAGGAAGGTGGGAACAGAAGTTTATATTATACTGGTCGGTGCCTTGTTGCATTAAATCTGCTGTACCTTAAGTTTGAATGAAAAATTGATCCGTTCTTTTTTGTGATAGGTTTGCTCTTGACTCTAGTCTATGTCAGAGATGACAGAGACAAAGTCTACGATGGAGCGAGCCTACCCAGAAGGAGCCTGTTCACTCTAACTTTGAAGAGATTAGGGTTGTAAGCGTTTGGAAACACAGACGCAGGCAGAGTGTTCCACTTTTTTGCTGTGCGTATTATAAAAGACGTTTGGAAACGTTTAGTGCGAATTGGTGGAATAGCAACAAGGTAGGGATGGTAAAATGCAGTGCGTCTGGATGTCTGATGGTAAAAAGGGGCCGGTGGGATGAGATCGTGGAGTTCTTGGGCACACTCACCGAAGTACAATCTGTAGAAGACCGACAAGCAGGCAACCTTACGGCGATGAGCCAAGCTCTGTAGCTTGGCATCCGTTAGTTAGAAAACCAGCTGTGGTTTAAAACCTGTTGTAATATCACAGTGTGAAGAGTACACTGCTTAAGACTATCTTTTGACGTTTAAAAAATCAAGCGCATATGATCAACAATGAGGAAGGCTCATTGTTGATAATGTGCGCCAACACGCCATATTAAAGAAAACCGACTTGATTAGAACTTGATGCGGTTATCTATATACAGCTGTACGTGTCCCGTTTGCACCTATCTACAGAGACTGAGGACATCGTATAGTACATACGGGTGAAGATCAACTGGACCTTGAGGTTGGAGAAGTTGGAGGCGCGCTGGAATACCAATTTCAAGTCGTTCGTGGTGCGCGTTCCGACTCATTATTTGGTGACCTTCATCAAGGAAGAGTTTTGGCCGAAAGGTGTGTATCGGCGTTTCCGCTGCCGGCTACGCGATACTTCGCAGCGTAACACGACACCGTCACTTCGCGTTCAGTAGTTTTTGTATAAATTTTGTATTAGTTTATAGTTATTGTTTTATGCTTATAATTATATGTACTGCGTTTTATGGGCCTGAGTTGCCTGAAATAAAGGATAAATAACTAATTGTTGCGATTTCTGTATAAAAAGAAGTTTCAGTCATCTGTACGAAGTAAGACTTCTGTTCGTCCTCTTTAATTTAGTGGTTTTAACCTCGTTTTTTTTTACTTTACTCCAAGATGAAAGTGACTTGATTAGGAATGTAAAAACGTTATACCTTTTTTACAAGTTTTTTTTAATGGTTTTTTATGGTTTTTGGTTGACGTTGATAACATTTTACTGTGAACGACACGAGATAGCAATCATCATCATCATATCAGCCGAAAGACGTCCACTGCTGGACATAGGCCTGCCCGAAAGGGAGAGTTTGACATAATCGCCTCTTACGACACGTACGGGAAGTGACGGGATGGTATTATTCTTTTATGGCACCATACGGCACCGGCCGACACCATACGGTAAAGTTTCGAGATAGCATTAGATGATAATAATTATGAAGTTTGGACTTGAAAGTGAAGACAAAAATGATATAGTAGCCGACGCAAATCATGAGCACAGATGCAGCAGGGTGATCTCGCTAATGTACGGTGGGCGAACGAAACTTGCAGCAATATTCGATGACCATTGACTAACGAATCAAATACGTGAAGCTTCAAACCGATCAATAGAGAGTGTGCTCATGACTCCCGGTCGTTGTGGCGACGCTTGGGGGAGGCCTATGTCCAGCAGTGGACATCTTTCGGCTGATATGATAATGAATTCCATCTTGACTGGATGAAAATAAACCCCTATTCATAATCACTTCACTTAAATTTCCGGAAATCATAGGGCTTCTCTTAAAGCCCTATGATTTCCGGCCCAAAAATTAAATATAAGACGATTTAATATACCAACAGCAAGGCATTAGTCGCCATTTTCCTTACACGCTCTTATTTACACCCACTTTCTTAATTCAACCACGTTTTTGCCCAAAAAATAGCAGAAAAAGCATAACTCATTCAGCCTGTACCTGAATTTCAGCAAAAATGTAGAACACATTACTCTGAAGTATTTTTTAGGGTTTCGTACCTCAAATGTAAAGAACGGAAACTCTTATAGGATCACTTTGTTGTCGTCCGTTCGTACGTCCGTGTGTCTGTCAAGAAGCTTTATCCAGGAACGCGCAAAGGTATTGAGTTTAAATTAAAACGTATACTCAGGTTCAAAAACTCAATCTTCTAAATTAACGTAAAAAGATTCGGTCATTTATGCCGCAAAAACGTATATTCCTTCCCTAGAAGGGAATCAACATTTATAGGGTATTTTCCGTGGACCTAAAACTATGAAATTTTGGCAAATAATACCGTCTTATACTGCAAGTATAGGGAAAAATCTGAAAACTACATTTGTAATTAAATCACAACAAAATATAGTCTTTATTTAAAAAAAAACTATACGGAACCCTCGGTGGGCGAGACTGTCTCGCACTTGTACGGTTTTTAAATATATTTTTTTCAGCATTGGGTCACTGGCTTTAAAAGCAAAGGCTCGTTAAAGGGGAGTTTAACGATCTTTTTGTCGCCAAAAAGAGGGTAGTCACACATGCTAGGCAGTTATTTATTAAGGGCTCAGGTTTCTTTTTCGCGTTGTCGTTGTCTGGATGGTAAATAATTATGTGAGTAAATTTTAAGCACCGTCTGTGTGTGTTTTGAGGGTAGAAGATTTTTTTTTGTGTTTTTAGTGGCCATTAAGTAACTGTACGTTGGTGAAGATATTTGTTGGGTTTTGTCTTTGGGTTTAAAATGGAGCTTTCGTTTGATGATGTTACCAGTAACCGTGAGAAGTATTAATATTCTAAAATCGTGGCCACACATTGATCTTTACTTTCCAACAAGAGAACAAGCTATAGATTTGCCCGCCTACCCGTCTGAACCCGTCTGAACCCGAAAGACGTCCACTGATGGACATAGGCCTCCCCCAAGTGACGCCACATCAACCGGTCGTGTGCGTCTCACACATAGCGGATTCCCATCGCCTTCACCAGGTTATCAATCCACTTTGTGGCACCATCGTTTATCTGTTCGACCAAATGGTAAAGTAATAGTGTGTTCATTGTTGAGAAGCCTAAATAAATAGAATAAAATAAATTAATATAATTAACTCGGCTTTCATCATCTGCCTAGCCTTTTCCCAACTACATTGGGGACGGCTTTCAATCAAACCGGATTCAGCTGAATACCAGTGTTTTACTTGGAGCGGCTGCCTACCAGACCTCCACAACCCATTAACTGGGTAACACGGTACTTCTTGGCAAGACTGGAGTCAGATTTACTGGTTTCTGACAATCCGTAACGACTGCCAAAGTTCTACAAATGACAGCCGGGACCAACGGCTTAACGTGCTTTCCGAGGCACGGAGGAAAATCGGTATGTTAAGATGGTCACCCATCCACAGACCAACCTTGGCAAGCGTTGCTTAACCTTGAAGATCGATCTGTGCGGCTGTTATTATTTAGCCACGAGCTCCTCATCATTAACTCGGCTTTCAATAATACTTAATCCCAGAACTAGCTTTTGCCCGCGGCTTCGTCCGCGCATGTCCAATTTTTCACCGTTCCCGTTGAAATTTTGGGAAATCCTCTCTTAATGGTTAGTCTACGGAGTGTAAAGAGGCTAAATGCCAAATTTCAACTTTCTACGACCAGTAGTTTTGGCTATACGTTGTCTGTCAGTCACTCAGTAATAGAAGAGTTTTATGTATACTGATTTTCCGAAAATATTCTATTTTATATTTTATTTATTTGCTGTACACTTACCACAGTGTGTTTCGTTTTAACCCAAATGTTGACTGGTAGAGAATGCCTTGTTGCATTAAGTCCGCCTATGTAACGCTATTGTACATTAAGTTTAAATAAATAAAAATCTTAAATCATAAATCAGCTCCATCTATCGAGTGCCGGTGTTAACATTAAGATCGATACAGTTTACTGCACTAGCGCCACCTCGCCTTGGCCACGGCAAAGCCACAAACTATTTATCTCTGAATGTTTTGTATGTGTGCTCCGTGGAAACTCATGGTCATGCGTATTTTTATGTGTGTGTAGTGTTCCTATAGCTACGTGGGCTTTGCTGACACACAATGACAAAAATCACGCACACAACTGCATGAAAAGCCAGTGGCTTGTTCTAGTTATTCTTAAAGCTAACACGAAAAATTACGATCCTTGCCGAACATTTCCGACGAAAGTTTGCTATGCAATGCGAATATTTTAAGAAGTAACATTGTTTAATTGAATTTTATATATTTAGATGGCCATCATTTTTTGTCGTATTAATTTTCCTTTTTAATACGTAATTTCAATATTCAATAGTAGCCATATTGTTTGATGTGTTTTGTGATGGAACAGTGTTTGAGACTTACGCTATCAGATATTTAGGATTTTAACATTGTGATTAGAGTGAAAAATGGATAATATTGTCTGTGAAAGTTGTTCAGATGGTGTGTGTATTGATAAAATAAAATATGACGCGTTTTCAAAACTATCTTTTAGTGAAAAAAAACAAGTTATCGAGATAGGTCGTCCTACACCGGATTTGCAATTAATACAAACTCACGGTAAAGTCAATCGTAAATTCAATACAAAACAATATGATTCATATCATTCGCTGACAGGTTGCATACACAGTAATCGGTTATTTTGTTTCGTTTGTCTACTATTTTCAAATAATAAAACCGTCTGAAACGACATCGGTTACGCTGCTATTCATAATTTTCCTACCGCCGCGAGAAAACATGAACAAGGATATGGCTGAAAACGAAGACTCTTGGGATGGTGAGACATTAAGTCAAGTTTCGTATTTGTTACACAATTTAAAAGACTTTCAATTCCAGTTTTTACTTCATGTGTTTAACGAAATATTCGCAGAAACTGATGTGCTTTACGAAATTATGCAAAAAAAGACATCAGATGTGACTTATTGCATTAAAAAAATTAGGGACTTTGAATCGTTTTTGGAATCATTCAGATCTAGGTTTGAATTAATTTTTGAAGGCGTAAAAATAATCACAGTCCCGCCAAAACAAAAATGTAATGTTGTGGACGCGAAAAGCAATTTTAAGCGGATTTTTATTGAAATTATAGACAATATATCCATCGAATGTTGCGACCGATATAAAAATCTGAAAGAGTTAAAATTTTTTGAACTACTTTCACGCGAAAATTTCAATAAATATAATGACAATTTTCCGGTTGAATTAGTATCGCAATTCGTAAATGTTTATAAATTATACGACTTTAACTTAGACCGCCTTATCAATGAGCTCAAATGTGTTTATAAATGTGCCGAATTCAAAAACCTTAGTATTTACAAAATTATAGAACATTTTTACGAAAATAACATTAGTATAGTTTTTCCCGAAGTACTGCGATTGGCAAAATTAATTGTTACAGTTCCCGCGAGCAGTGCTTCAACCGAAAGGTCATTCTCGTCGCTAAAACGTATACACACCTACTTAAGAAATACACAAGGCCAGCAACGACTTACAGATCTTTCCACGATTTAAATAGAAAAAACCTTCTTACGGAAATAAAACGCCTTCCCAACTTTTACGATTCCATATTGCAGATATTCTTACAGAAAGATAGGCGTGTAGATTTAATATACAAATAAAACAATCCTATATACTTAGTATACTCACACCACCATCTTTTCAATGATTTTATTTAAATTTTGCAAATCACACAAACATTACAAACGTGCCGAAAGGCCACTTCGAATATCCGTAAATTGATATGTCTATAAAATCAGTCAATCTATGGATATTTGAGTTGGCATTTGGCAATTACCTACATCATCAATCGACAAGACGACGAACCAAAACCAACGTGTAGTATTTTTGGTGAGTACAATTTTCTGCCTACCCTGTCTTAAATCTGTGTGCACGCCGCTGCATACAACTTAAATACTTTCAAAATCGACTTTACTTCCTGATTTTTTTTTATCGATCAAAATGTTAAATATCGTGTTTTTAACCACAAAAGTCACTAGATCTCACATGCATCTATACTATATATTTTTTTACGAATTTATATATGGTGATTTCTCTGAAAACAACTCTATCTAGAAACGTAAATTTCGGATAAGGAGCCCTTAAGTAGAAGAAAGGTTCAGGGTTTTGGAATTTGTTCGAAAGAGTCAAAATTCAAAAAATTCAAAATTCAAAGCATTTTATTTCAAATAAACCATTCACAGGCACTTTTGAAACGTCAAGGTCGGTCAGTCAAAAACATGGAAGCTATTTGCACGTTCCAAAGCGTAGATCTCTATGGAGAAGAACGTGCAAGAAACTCCACGGACACTCTTTTAAATCATGTTCTGTTTTACAAAATTCCAAGTTACATATACTTGTTGCTTCTGCATGTGAGGACAATGCAAAGGAAAAAAAAAAGGGCTTATTATAAGAATTTTAAATATAAAGATTAAAATAAGCCAATGGCAGTTAAGAGATGACCAGTCTCAACCGACGGCGCCTGTTCACGAACATGACGCGTGTATCGGCACCCTTCAGCTCAACCATTTCGAAGGGAACCGAATGATCAAACCCACGCGCCGCCATCAGCGAGACATTTGAGTGAGCATGACATGCTCTCAACCACCATGCTCGTTCATGTCCAACAAGTAAAACTATAACTACTCACATAAAATGTAAATGGTTTCATGGTACTCACATTTACAAAATTTGAAAAATATGCTTCTACTTTACACAAAACTATGGTTGTCAATGACCAAATAATGAAAAATAAATTAATAAAGAGAACGATTAAGTTCTTACGTGAAAAAGAATAAATAAGTAATTAATATAATAATATAATTTGTATGTATATAAGAATAAATAAACAAAATAATGTAAGAACCTCTAAAAGGAGCGAGCATCTCTTCCAAATATAAAAACATAAAAACCTAAAAAGTGGACCTAAGCAGCTGTGACTGTGGAGCAGGACCAGCATTTAGCCAAGCGTTTTTATCGAGGATATAATCTTCCAGTTTATAATACGCTTGTCTACATAGTGTGCGTTTTATGCATGCTTTAAATTTTCTCTCATTCAGTTCGAGAATATCAATTGGTATTTTATTATAAAATTTAATACAGTACCCCATAAAAGAAGTGTGTACTTTGGCCAATCTGAATCGGGGTTGATCTAATTTGTTCCTATTTCTAGTATTAAAATTATGCCTGTCACTAATCTTGCTAAAGAGATGAAGATTTTTCCGAACATACATAATATTTTCCGTAAATGTATTGACAAGGTACCGTCATGATGTTGATATCCTTAAACAGTTCTCTTAGGGAATCACGCCGACGGAGATTGTAAATGGCTCTGATGGCTCTTTTCTGCAGGATAAATATAGACTCGATGTCTGCAGCACGTCCCCATAATAAGATACCGTAAGACATGATACTATGAAAGTAACTAAAATAGACCAGCCTCGCGGTATCTATATCGGTAAATTGACGGATTTTTCTGACAGCGTATGCTGCTGAACTTAGCCGTCCCGCAAGAGATGTTAAATGAGGACCCCATTGTAGCCTTGACTCAAGCGTAATCCCCAGGAAAACCGTGTTTTCGACGAATTCAAGTTTCTCCTTGTTCAATACTATGTCGCAATCATTTCCTTTAACGTTCGGTAAGGCAAATCTGATGCATTTAGTTTTTTTCCCATTTAATACTAAATTATTAGCAGTAAACCAATTTTGGACCTGCTGTAGGGCGTTATTTACGTCGTCAAGATTTATGGAACGTCTATCTATCTTAAAAATTAAGGACGTATCGTCAGCAAATAATACCATATGAGGTTGATTTTTTAGAAGATGGGGTAGATCATTAATATATACTAGAAAGAGGAAAGGACCCAAAATAGAGCCTTGTGGTACCCCCATTTGGACTTTTAAACCCCGTGAATTGACACCATTTATTTGAACTTGCTGCTGTCTATCATTTAAGTAAGATTTTATTAGACTAAGTGCAAGTTTACCTAGTCCGTAATGTCCTAGCTTTAGGAGCAAGGTTTCGTGATTTACACAATCAAATGCCTTGGAGAGGTCACAAAAGATTCCTATGGCATCTTGTGCCTCTTCCCACGCTGAGTATATGTGTTTTAACAACGTGGCACCAGCGTCAGTCGTACAACGACCCCTGGTAAAACCATACTGTTGATCGTGTAAAATTTTATTGATGTTAAAATGATTGAGCATCTGATTGAGCATTACTTTTTCAAACACTTTGCTAAAAACCGGCAGAACAGATACAGGTCTATAATTATTGGTGTCTTTGCTGTCGCCCGATTTAAATAGTGGTATAACCTTACTATATTTCATTATATCCGGAAAGACTCCTTGGTCCACACATAAATTAAATATTAAAGCCAAGTATGGTGCTATAGTTTCAATTATGGACGTGCACACTTTAATAGACATTCCCCATATGTCTTCGGTCAATTTGATTTTGATTTGCCGGAAAGCTTTTATGACTGTCACAGGGTTGATATGTTTGAACTGGAATTCAACCGTACAACCTGGAACGTTAGCTTTTAATAAATTATATGAGACCTCAGGTGAAGAATTTAAATATTCCGTAGTTTTAGTTGGTATATTGGTGAAAAAATTTACAAATTCTTGAGCTACTTCTAAATTAGAGCTTTTGGCACCGTGTGTAGTCTCCAGTAAATAATCAGTGTTTCGTTCTTTATTTCTAGTCACCGTGGCCCTGGAACGCAAAGGGCACTAGGAGGAATAGGGATGGGTTTTAGTCAGTAAGAGTCTGACACTCACTTGTGCTCCACCCAGAGCGGGAGGAGTCGTTTGATGATTTCCCATCAACAAATAAAAAAGTAAAAAAAAAGTTCAATAACTTGCGTCAGAAATCACCATGTCTCCTTTATCCCTTTTTTCCTTTTTCCAACATTTTCCCATGGCAGCGTGCAAAGGGTTTAGTTGCTTGTTATCTGTGCAGCTGTCAATTAAAGAGAGTAATGTCTACGAGCACTAACTGTGACGTCATGCGGCCGCCATTTTTTACTTTTCCAGTTTTATTTTTAAAACGGAAAGATTTATGAAAAGGTGGTTAGATCTTGCTGTTTTTGTCCAGATGTAATATACAGTGTGGCGTATAAGTACCTACCTACTTATGAATATAAAAAAGATACTATATGAACGAACACAAAGACGCGAAAAAAAAAATTAGGGACGATGACGCCATAAAGCATCATGAATCCGGCGCGAGAGAGAGGCGGAGCTATTTAGGTCGCTATTTATCCCTTTCTCACAACAGATTCAATTTTTTTTTTTTTTTTACTATTCATAGGCACGCGTTTGACCACTATCTCACCTTATGGTAAGCGATGATGTGGTCGAAGATGGAGCACGCTTGCCTAGAAATAACCTATTCACTCTTGATTTAAAGACTCGCAGGTTGTAGCTATCAGGAAACACATATTCCGGCAGGGAATTCCACTCCTTAGCTGTACGCATTATGAATGTGTTCCCAAAACGTTTTGTGCGTATGGGTGGGATGTCCACCATGTACCGGTGGCGCATCGCCGTTCGTCTTGTGGTCCGATGATGGAACGGGCTTGGCGGAATTAAATTATGCAATTCCGTCGCACATTCCCCAAAATGTAACCGGTAAAAAACCGACAGGCTATAAGCTACTCGTCGTCGATGTTCAAGACTTTGGAGCTTCGACGCGACGAGCCTCTCATTGCCGATGGTCCTCTTGGCTCGTTTCTCAATTGACTCATAATGACAATTCATAATGGCATCAGCGGTGCACATGATTCATAATTCACACACACACCCACGGACAGATTATTTTCAGCACTGTGAGTGGTCTGCTTCCAGTCAGTTGTGGTTGGTTACGCTAGTATTACCAATCAAGTCCGGTAAATGCGTTGTTAAAACGGGCGTCGGGGTGTGTGTCTTAGGGCTGGTTTGGAGTTAAAAACGTGTCACACGTGCCTTACTTTAGTGCCAAAGTTTTACAGCTACTTAAGCGAAAATAGAAATTGACGCCCAGCAAATGCTGAGATGGTTACTCTTTTGGCATGGGCACGCTCAGCGCTCAAATACCCTTTAGGGTATTTTACAAAAAAAATCTAATTAGTGCGTCTGATAGGTTTAGATTACGTCATCTGGCTTGGTAAATTTGGTACATTTTTACCAAGCCATATGACGTCACGCGTGTCTTCAACTCGCTGTATCCTCTTTATTATTTGTTTACGTGAAGAAAGAAAAAATAGGTGTCGAATATTTTTTCTAATCTATCAGACGGACTAATTAGACTTTTTTAGTAAAATACCCTATTGTGTACCTACTATTACTTCTATTTACTTTGTCGCTTTGCCGCTCCTCGTAAAATACTGGTATTCAGCTGAATCCGGTTTGACTGGAAGCCAACCCCAATATAGTTGGGAAAAGGCTAGGCAGATGATGACTTTGTCGCTGTGCGTTTGTGTCTGTGTTGAATAAATGTTTTTTTTATCTATTCTATTCTAGATCCTAATTCCAAAATTGGGGGACAGATTGCAGTCTTTTTGTTCGGTTGAAAAAACACTGCTATTATGTAGCTAATTACAAAGTACGAGTACAATAATAATTACCCTTAAATGAAAAAACCGGACAAGTGCGAGTCGGACTCGCACACGAAGGGTTCCGTACCATAAACCTTAAATTTTATTATTTGTTATTATAGCGGCATTAGAAATACACAATCTGTGAAAATTTCAGCTGTCTACCTATTACGGTTCTTGAGATATAGCCCGCTGACAGACAGACGGACGAACAGACGGACGGACAAACGGACAGCGGAGGCTTAGTAATAGGCTTCCGTTGGTTACCCTTTGGGTACGGAACCCTAAAAAAGATTATCTATTTTCCTCTGAAAACCACATGCAGATTCTCACACTTAAATACATAAATACGAAAACCAAGGATAAACACAACAAATCAAGAATGCTCAAATGAATAAATGAGAAATCCTCACGTTTTGACGCCAAGGTCTCCGCGGTAAATATTTTTTAACAGCTTCACTTTAGTTCAGCTCGGTTTAATGACGTCATCGCTCGTTTTTAACGCTCGAGTGCGCTCGCTCGCTCGCATAGATGGCACTGGCTGGATGTTGGCGGAAAAAGTTTGATCACTTTTTTGTTCTATCTGCTAGTAGGAGTATCTAGGAATATAGTGTAAATGTTCTTGACACATTTGTGTAGGAATTTTAATTGTGACGTCATGTGATCGAAAACGAGCATTGGGCCTGGAAATCATTCCAATCCTATGATTGGAATGGTTTAAGAGTGGAGTGTTTGCCGTTTTTGATCTTTTAAAATTCACCTTTTTAGAATTTATTAAAAGGCTAAGCATGAATACTACAGTCACATAATATGTACCTCTATTATTCATCATCATCGTCTGCCTAGCCTTTTCCCAACTATATTGGGGTCGGCTTCCAGTCAAACCGGATTTAGCTGAATACTAGTATTTTAAACGGAGCAGCTGCCTACCAGACCTCCACATCCCATTGACTGGGTTACACGGTACTACATGGCAAGACTGGAGTCAGATTAACTGGCTTCTGACGATAATCATTTGTAGATCTTTGGCAGTCGTTACGGATACGTAACGACTGCCAAAGATCTACAAGATGACAGCGGCTTAACGTGCGTTCCGAGGCACGGAGGAAACTCGGTAGGTTAAGATGAAGATCGACCTGTGCTTCTGTTATTATCTAGCAACGAGCTCCTCATTATTACCTTTATTATTTACCAAGGCTTTTTTTTTGTTTTAGATAGTCTTTTATTGCTAATAATAAGCTATTAGAAATAAAAGACTACCTCTAGAGTCAGCAGATCTAAAGAGACTGGAAGTGATAGTTTTTGGACTATCACTTATTTCTAAGCTAACTAGCTGACCCGTGCGCACTTCGTTGGGCGGTATTTTTCGGGTTAATATATAGCCTGTGACACTCAAATGTAAAGTGGCTTTCTACTGGAAAAATAATTTTCAAAATCGGTTCAGTAGATCCAGAGATTACCCTCTACATCTTCACAAACTTAGAAAATCACAAACTCTCAAACCTTACCTCTTTATAATAGTACCAGTTGACCCGCGAAACATTGTCTGCTCTGCTTCTATTGGTCTTAGCGTGATGATATAATGATAGCCTAGCTATAGTCTTCCTCGATAATTGGGCTATCTAACACTGCAACATTTTTTCAAATCGGGCCTGTAGTTCCTGAGATTAGCGCGTTCAAGGAAACAAACAAACTCTTCAGCTTTATATCTATATGCTAATCTATATATCTATGTACTAATATATAAAGCTGAAGAGTTTGTTTGTTTGTTTACTTGAACGCGCTAATCTCAAGAACTACTGGAAATTCTTTCAGTGTTAGATAGCCCATTTATTGAGGAAGGCTATAGGCTATATATCATCACGCTAAGACCAATAGGAGCGGAGCAGTGATGAAAATTGTGACGCAGGCGAAGTTGTGCGGGTCAACTAGTATTAGTATATAGATAGACTATTAAGTATAGATACATAAATTTGCCTAGGCCTTTCCACACGATGTGGTAGTCAGCTTCCAGTCCAATTGGACTATGTAGGTACCAGTACTTTACATGGAAAAACTAGTTCTCTGATCTCCAGAAACCTGTAACTGGGTAACACGAACGTTACCATTTGGCAAGACTGGTTTTAGAATTTCAGGCTTTTTAAGCCAGCAAATCTGACACCAGTAAAGACTGCTAAAGATGTACAACACCAGCCAGGACTAACAGCTTAATGTGGTATCCGTGACATGGAGGAGTGGATAGTATCTAATGGATGGAGACCCTTCTACAGATCGATGATTCAGTAAGCGTTACTTAACCTCAAAGATCGACCCATGCGGCTGTTATTATTCACCCACGAGCTCCTCATTACTAACGGTGAATGAAAACCTTGCCCCAACGTGTGTTGTTGTCCAATGCTCATTCCTTTTCAGAATAAAAAGCACTTTTTCCCTCCACTTACACAATTACTGGCCAATATAATAACAAGTACTCCACAAAGCTCCTATCATTCTATTGTCCCCCGAATCATCCAGAAAATGATTATTTATTTTTCTATTTACTTACAACAAAAAGAAAAATATGAACAATACGACCCTTTGAGAATGTATGTCGACAGAAAGTTAATCCAGGGAATGACACAAAAGTCTCCACTCATAACTTGCCCTGTACAGTGCTGGGACAATACGGGTGCGGACGGACCCCGGTGCAAGATATAAGCGTATAGAGGGGCAATGCAAGAGAGTAAGAGATTCACATGTAGGTTAGTTTTTTTGTAAGATCCCGCTGCTTTAGGTTATGGGACTTCGGGAAATGTGCGTCGGAATTTCACAACTTAATTCCGCTAGATATCCCATCATCGAATTACACGATGTACTGCGATGCGCCACTGGTACATGACAGAAAAAGATGGAACGAAGGAGCGGGAGGGAATGCTTTTATCGTGCGTACAAGAGAAGGATTAGAATTCTCTGCTGGATTCTATGTTTATTAATAGCTAAAACATGGGGGTTTTTAAGTCGACTGTAAAAAGATTACTTTGAAGTAAGCGTGCTCCATCGTAGAACAATCATCGCTTACCATCAAGTAAGATTGTGTTTGAATGCGAGCCATCAATAATAAAAAAAAACGGTTTCGTTTCCTGATTTTTTTTACAAACCTGTGTGCTTTCATTGCTAGCGAATAAAATACTATATCGAATATGTAGTTTCGAAAGCTTTCTTTAGCTCATGAATCTGACTTACAGTTGCCCGAATTCTCATATTTAATAAAAACTTCACATCAAAAGTACAATGGCGGACTCAGAGGCCTTCGGCATTCTCTACCAGTCAACTATGGATAGTGAAGAGATAACATACATGTTGCATAGTTCAAGCTAGGATTGCTTTAACACGTCGTAATATCACGATATTTCGAGCTGATTTAATGTTATGCCTTATTAATGCCTATCTTGCTTATCTTGCCTTGTAATACGAAAGAAAGTGGTCTTCTTACAGCAACGCGTGTGAGGCAGTAGCAAAGGTATCCTGCAGATGGTTGTATCTCGTGTGGATTGCCCTATCCAGTAGAAATTGATGCCCATTTTGATGGGTATTGACTAACATAGTACTTAAGATTTACAATTATTATCGGTTAACTAACCGATAATAATTGATAATTGTAATTTTAATAAGTATTTTAATTTAATTTATTTCTCAGATTTTTTAATTTGTGATTTTATGGATTGATTTTTGATCTGAAATAAACTGATTAATATTATCAACCTTGAAGATTTTACTCCCTACCCGCTCCCACCTATATCTTGTACCACAAAGTCTACGCCAGCGGAAGAAACTAATTCCTTAACATGACCAGAAGTTTATTCGTTAAACTTCGCCCGAGCCGTCAGCGGCAGCGACGTCAGGGTATCTCGGCTATTCTGTTATCAGACTCATCGCGCTATGCTGAGCAGTGGACGGGTAGATAAGATACTCGGAGATTAGCGGTGTGTATGTGTTTTGGCTGGGTTTAGGGTATTTTTAAGGCGGAATGCGCAGGGGTAGGGTCTTGTATGTTTTTCGTATTTTGCATTTCGAGTTGTTCTAGGTTGTCAATTTAAAAAAAAGCTGGCCAAGTGCAAGTCGGACTCGTGTGCAAAGGGTTCCGAACTAATTTAATTTTTTAACTTGTTATTTTAAGACTTAGACTTCTTATTCGTCCTATAATCTGTAGAGATCAAACTATTATCTGCAAATTTTTTAAAAAATTTAGCCGTTTCGGTGATAAGGGGGAGGAATGGTATTTTTTTAGTTTTGACCCCAAAAGGTCACTTTTGGGGGTCAAACTAACACGATTAATATATAATATTATATTATTATATATTAATTCTTCTCTATTCTATAGAAAATATGTCAAGCGAACATGAACTCATCTTAAACTTTTTGAAGAGCTAATTAAGACTATTATAGATCTACAACACAGCATGCACTTAACGCACTTATGTACATGCAGGTACTTAACCTGCCCTATTTTTTTAAGGATGGGAAATCATCAAATTACTCCTCCCGCTCTGGGTGAAGCAGGAGAGAGTGTCAAACTCTTACTGACTAAAACCCTTCTGTGTTCCTCCTGCCCTTTGCGTTCCAGGGCTACAGTACCTCTTTCGAACAGATTCCGCAGCCCCAGCAGGCACTTGCCCTAGTGGGCCCCGTCTTCCGCGCTGACATCTCTTTGAGGCGCGCTGGGATCGCAGCGCGCCGCCGACCCGGGCCTAGTTCTGATCATAGTTCTGATCAGACGGCGAGCCACCCACTGCTCGCCGTCCACAGGCCCGCGCCTACGGCGGCCGGGAATTTTCCTGCTACTCTTGACACCTGGGGCGTGCTCTTCTGTTGCGGCGGTTGGGGCGTGAGGTTTCCCTCTCTCTCACACGTTCGGCCTCCTCCTTTGCTAGCATTACTGCTTCGCAGAAGGTGACCGCTTCCCATGCCTCCTCGCACTTAACCTGCCCTGCCCAGCTTATCTGCATGGCTCTGTATAGTAGCACAATATTGGTGCTATATTTAGGTATTCAGTATCTCAATGGTAGTTTATATGAGTACTAGTTATGATCCTGTATGCTATTTATCAACAACTAGTTGAGCCGCGCAACTTCGTTGCGTCATAATATTCATTACTGCTCCACTCCTATTGGTCTAAGCGTGACATTATATAGCCTATAGACTTCCTCGATAAATAGGCTCAAATCGAACCGGTAGTTCCTGAGATTAGCGCGTTCAAGCAAACAAACTCTCTTCAGCTTTATATATTAGTATAGATAATGTACAGATCTTGGCTCACTGATTCGCTCCTTGACTATGTGCTGAGACTATTCACTGCAAGTGACAAAAATGTAAACTGACAGACAGAGGTCTCTCTGTCTAAGCTGTCAGTTTCCATTTTTGACGTGTTTTTTGACGTGACGAAAATATGAGGGTTCCTTGTCAGGACTACGAAACCCTAAAAGAGTCCTATGGCACCGGAACTTTTTTGTGATTAAATGAGACAAATGGATAGTTTTTCATAAAATTGCTACAAATTTTATGAAAAATTATTCATTTGTTCCATTTCCAAAAAATTCCATTTATATACCTACTATTAAAGGTAGAGTCTTGCGGCTCATCATGAAAATAATAGAAGTACTGTGTGACCTTGGAAACATTTGATTATAGCTGATCTATATCAACTCCCCTAAGATTTCCAACCTTAACCTACATAACTACATTTCGCCCCATATATCCAGAAAATGGGGGAAAACCGAAGAGCGTTCATTCCCAAATATACCCCTAAAAAGGGACATTACTATTAAAATATTCACTTATACAGGAGCGTTTGTAGTGCTTAGGTTCGCACGGTTATCGGGCCCCAGGGGGTCGTACTATCAGCCAACCCGCTCGTCCATGATCTATCGCAGTTACAACTGAATTTTTATATTTGGTTTGTGAATTATTTTCGTGAGAAATTCCTGGAGTTCAATTGGTAGGATGTAGTTGGTTTTGTTTGAGGAATTTGTGGAGTTAGTCGTAGATCTTTGACGGTCGTTCCTGATGATCCAAAGATCGATAGTCTGACAGCCATTCATAAACTAGTTTTACAAGAGGTATGAGCGAAGAGTAGGGACTACATTATCTAGACTTAGACTCGCTTCGGTCCGTTGTGTTGGGAGTTCTGGCTAACATAGTCAGCCCAGCTCCGCCCAGAATCAAAAAAGCTGCCTAAAGCTTCACAGGCTTCGCAGTGCCACTTCGCTGTTGGAAGGAAGTACACGTTGAGAAGCCAGGGTCTCGTTATCCAGGATGACGTGGACGGCTGATTCCTCAGCACCAAAGGAGCCTCTGCGTAGTTACCAAGGGGACGCAGTTTAGAGGATCAAATCTCCCTGAAATAGGATATAGTACATTTTTCATCTCGGGAGTATGTTCCTTTGGGATGATTTTAGACTTCCATGCAAGCGAAGCCACTAGCAGAAGCTAGTTCAGACTGAACATGAAATATAAGCCTCAACTCTCATCTTCTCATATTTTATAGCCATTTCTATTTAAATAAAAGATAAAACTGTAGAGGAGAATAAGGCACAGTGATCGTAATTGACTACCGTCGTATTTCAATAAACCCAGCCAAGGGTAATAAGTTAATTCTCGTCCCAGCCTCCCCTATTGACAATTCGAGCTCAACGAGCGGTAAATATGTTTTATTTACTGTTCGTTTCCAAGGCTTTATTATAATGCAAGGTCGTACTATCACGAGTGGGTTATCCGAGAGGGTAGGCGGAACTGTTCTGATAGTATGTTCAGAAGTACAGGGTTGCGGAATTTGTTCAAAAGAGTCACCGCGGCCCTGAAGCGCAAAGGGCATTAGGAGGAACACGGATGGGTTTTAACGTCTATGAGTGCCATTTGATTTTCTATCACTTAGGTAGTGATAAAAGTTTTCGACCAGTAATCATCTACCTAGCCTTTTTTCCAACTAAATCAGTGTCGGCTTCCAATCAAACCGGATTCAGCTAAATACCAGTAACTTACGTGGACCGGCCGCCTATCTGACCTCCACAACCCATTAATTGGGTAATACGGTAGTTATTGGCAAGACTGCAGTCAGATTTACAGGCTTCTGACAATTGATAACGACTGCCACAGATCTACAAATGACAGCCGGGACTAACGACTTAACGTGCTTTCCGAGGAACGGAGGAAACTCGGTATGTTAAGATGGTCCATCACATACCAACCTTGGCAAGCAACCCGTGCGGCTGTATCACGACTGGGTTATTCGAGAGGGTAGGCAGAACTGTTCTGATAGTATGTTCAGAAGTACGGGGTTGCAGAATTTGTTCAAAAGAGTCACCGCGGCCCTGAAGCGCAAAGGGCAATAGGAAGAACACGGATGGGTTTTAGTCAGTAAGAGTCTGACACTCCCTTCCGCTCCACCCATAGCTAAATAAGCCATTTGATGATTTCCCATCCTTACAAAAAATAATTTTCAGAAGCGTTTACCAACACGCTCTTCCGGAAGAAAAAGCTAAGGTGGGTGGCATGCAGGCTATCTCGGTTGGACATCATAATTTTGGCCGAAAAACGTCTAGTGCTGAATATAGGCCTTCCTAGGTGTCGCTACATCGGCCAGCCCTGTGCGTTACATACAGCGTATATCTGCAGCCATCTCTAAGACATGGGTCGTAGCGGGATGCCTTTCAACTATGCGTCTCCAGGTACGCAGTCGTCAGTACAGAACCTGGTAGGTACTAAATTAAAAAGAGGGCTTGCGTAGTGCTACTCAATAAATTGGCATTTTTTGTCCCAAGTATGTTAAGGTCAGCTTCCAGTCCAACCGGATGCTGTTCAGCATCAGCATTCAACATAGAACGACGGCCTATTTGAACTTCACTTCCAGTAACTGGGTAAAACGAAGCTCTTTGGCAAGACTGGTGTCAAATTTTCTGGCTCCAAACCAAAATGACTGACAAAGATCTACAAATACAACCTGGGAGTCTTAGAGTCAAGAGTGAATAGGTTACTTCTAGGCAAGCGTGCTCCATCTTCGACCACATCATCGCTTACCATCAGGTGAGATGGTGGTCAAGCGCGTGCCTGTCAATGGTAAAAACCAAAAAAAACTATGACAGGCGGGACTAACAGCTTAACGAGCTTTCCAAAGCTGGATAATATTAATGTTTTTGTTCAAGTTTTGTAATATTTACCTCCAGCAAATACCAAACCAACAGTTTGATCCAAAATCAACAGTTTATTCGTCTTAAGTATCAACAACAAATCCTCATACAAAATTAATAGAAAACAAAAACAAATGAAAATGTTTGAAAACATGAAAATCCGACGTATTCCTGTGACCGACCATTGTTTGCTTTGTCGAACAGAAATACTTTTTAGTTTGTGCGGACTAAAGTGGAGAATCGATTGCAGATGTTAGTGGATCTTGGATTTGAAAGATACGGAAAGACAATACGGTTAAGTTAAAACTTAATGTAATTCACTTTTATACGAGCTACTGTATGTACGATTTGAGGAGCTCATGGCTAAAAATTAACAGCCGCACAGGTCGATCTTCAAGATAAGCAACGGTTGCCAAGGTTGGTCTGTGGATGGGTGACCATTTCAACATACCGAGTTTCCTCCGTGCCTCGGAAAGTACGTTAAGCCGTTGGTCCCGGCTGTCAATTGAAGATGTTTAGCAGTCGTTACGGATTGTCAGAAGCCAGTAAATCTGACTCCAGTCTTGCCAAGAAGTAGTGTTATCCTGTTAATGGGTTGTGGAGATCTGGTAGGCAGCCGCTCCACGTAAAACACTGGTATTCAGCTAAATCCGGTTTGACTGGAAACCGACCCCAATATAGTTGGGAAAAGGCTAGGCAGATGATGATGATGACTGTATGTACGATAAGTTTAAAATTTTGTTGCTGGTGAGCGATTTGGGGTACTTACGGTCTTTATGTAAAACTTAGGTTTAGCGAGAAATAAATAGACTGTCCGTGACGCAATTTTAAGTCTGTGAAAATAGAACCTAAGTTTTATTAGCCTCGTCTCAATGATTACATATATAACATAAACATATACACATATACATTTTTGTATGTTGCGTGTACATAATATAAATAAATAAATCATTTTGTGCATCACAGAAACCATCGCACAAAAAAGTGTGTCGTCTGTGTTAAAAAGTTTCTTCGATTTTGATTGGTTCTCAGGCTAATATATTTAGATAAACTAGCCCGCAACTTCGTACGCGCATATCGTTTTTTCCCGTTCCCGTAGGAATTTTGGGAAATCCTCTCTTAGCGTTCACCTGCACTCCCCAAGCAAATACCAAATTTCAGCTTTTTACAACCAGCAGTTTCAGTTGTGCGTTGTCTGTTAGTCACTCAGTAACGGAAGAATTTTATGTATTAGGATAACTCTTGACTTTTAAATGGTCGATAGGATTACTCGACTGTCTAGTTTCATCAATTGTCGTGCATTAGTCTCGCAAAAATTCGAAATGACTCGACTGGACCGTTATTTTTTTTCGTTCTGTTATGATTAGAAAAAGAAGTCATCATCATCATCATCATCATCATCATCATCATCATCATCATCATCATCATCATCATCATCATCATCATCATCATCATCATCATAATCATCATCATCATCATCATCATCATCATCATCATATTTGCGGGTAGTCTGCATTGTACACGATAGGTATTTTTCCTTGTGTTGTGCCTCTTCTGTTGTGTCCTGCTGTGTTGTTCGCGTCGCCCATGTGCGCGTCGCCCATGTGCCGTCGCAATTGTGTAACACCCTGCCCGGATATAAATATGGCAGAAACAGGTTTTCTTGTTATTGTTAACAAATAGTTCGTTTTGTTTCCGAACGGTGGGAAACAAGGTATTTATTTATGAGTAATACACGTACAAACAAACACTATCATACACATTCTTTTAATATCTTCCTAACTTTGTCTTTATTTCTAGTATAATTGCTCGATATTCATTATACCTATCTGTTTATTTCTTTATGTACTTTATTTTGATTATTTTCTTATATATGATATGAATGAACCGCCACTCATCCTTAGGGTTCATTAGAAAACCAGCGTCAGACAGTCTCAGGCTGTCTGACATATCGCTGAAATGAACCTTTTTAGTGCAGCCGTGAGACACACACTTAGTTTTTGGCTTACTTACCATTATTTATTTTTATGTACCGTGCGTGTTTCATGTATGTGCTAAATAAATACTATTCTTTCTTTCTTTCTTTCTTTTCATCATCATCATCATCATCATCATCATCATCATCATCATCATCATCATCATCATCATCATCATCATCATCATCATCATCATCATCATCATCATCATCATCATCATCATCATCATCATCATCATCATCATCATCATCATCATCATCATCATCATCATCATCATCATCATCATCATCATCATCATCATCATCTGCCTAGCCTTTTCCCAACTATATTGGGGTCGGCTTCCAGTGAAACCGGATTTAGCTGAATACCAGTGTTTTACGAGGAGCGGCTGCCTACCAGACCTCCACAACCCATTAACTGGGTAACACGGTACTTCATGGCAAGACTGGAATCAGATTAACTGGCTTCTGACTATTCGTAACAACTGCCAAAGATCTACAAATGACAGCCGGGACCAACGGCTTTCCGAGGCACGGAGGAAACTCGGTATATTAAGATGGTCACACATCCACAGACCAACCTTGGCAAGTGTTGCTTAAAGGTTAAGCAACACTTGCCAAGGTTGGGTTGAAGATCGACCCGTGCGGCTGTTATTATCTAGCCACGAGCTCCTCTGTCCTTCATTAGAAAAAAAAGTATTAACTAATTGATTTGATAAATTAATTTTAGTTAGTAGGTACGAAGTTCACCAGGTCATTTTCTCGTACAATGTCCTAATTTATTATTTATTACAAGACATAACGTCTATGAGTGCCATTTGATTTTCTATCACTTAGGTAGTGATAAAAGTTTTCGACCAGTAATCATCTGCCTAGCCTGTTTTCCAACTATATCAGGGTCGGCTTCCAGTCAAACCGGATTCAGCTAAATACCAGTAACATACGTGGAGCGGCCGCCTATCTGACCTCCACAACTCATTAACTGGGTAACACGGTATTTCTTGGCAAGACTGGAGTCAGATTTACAGGCTTCTGACAATCGATAACGACTGCCACAGATCTACAAATGACAGTTGGGACTAACGACTTAACGTGCTTTCCGAGGCACGGAGGAAACTCGGTATGTTAAGATGGTCCATCACATACCAACCTTGGCAAGCGACCCGTTCGGCTGTAATTGTTGAGACACGAGTTTTCGACCTGTAATAATAGGTCTTTACCTATGAAATTGCCGTTTGTATAAAAAAAATTAAACGAATTTTTTTCATGTATTTTTTATTTGTATTAATCGAAGTAATCACCCATGCAATCAATGCATCTTTGCCAACGCAGTGGCAGTTTATTGATGCCCTTCTTAAAGAAATCAGCTGGACGGGAGGCAACAAATTCTTCAAAGGCATTTTGTACTGCCTCTCGGGTATTGAATTTTTTTCCCGCCAAGAAGTTATCCAAATTCTTTAAAAAGTAGTAGTCTGTAGGCGCAAGGTCTGGTGAGTAGGGCGGATGACGGAGAGCTTCCAACCCCAGTTCTTGCAAATTGGAGACCGTCTGCTGTGCAGTATGAGGTCGCGCGTTGTCGTGCAGGAGCAGCGGAGACGAGCGATTGACCAATGCTGGTTGGAGATGTGCCAGCTTCTCCACCATTGTGTTCAGTTCTTTACAGTACACATCTACAGTAATGCTCACCCCGTTTGGTAAGAAGCTGTGATGAATCACACCGGCGCTAGACCACCAAACAGTGACCATTACTTTTCTAGGGGTAAGTTTTCGTTTAGGGCATTGTTTAGGCGCTGAACCAGGATCCAACCAACTTGCTGAGCGCATGCGGTTATCAAACAGAATCCATTTTTCATCGCAGGTAACAATGCGGTTCAAAATTCCTTCATTTGTGTGTCTATTGAGCAGTGCAAGGCACGTCTCGACGCGTACTTCGCGCTGGCGATCATTGAGTTCGTGGGGCACCCATTTGTCAAGCTTTTTTACCTTGCCAATTTGACGCCAATGGACCAATGTTGTTTTGACGCTAACATCGAAAGCTGCTGCTAATTCAGCCGTAGATTGTGTATCATCAGCTTCCACAATCGCCTTTAATTCGTCATTGTCGACCAAAGTCTTCGGACGACCGCGAGGTTCATTTTTCAGGTCGAAATTTCCAGAACGGAAGCGAGCAAACCAATAACAGGTGGTGCGTTGGTTTGTAGTGTTAGCTCCGTAAACGTCGTTGATGTTGCGTGCCGCTTGTGCCGCGTTGCTGCCACGACGGTATTCATGTTCCATAATTACTCGAATTTTTAACGTATCCATGATGACGAAAAAGATTGAAATGCGACGAAAATGTAACACTAATCAATAAACAAATGACTACATTTGGAAAAAAAAACCATGTTTTTAAAATAAAATTAATTTGAAATTAGAATTCTTAGCCAAACAAAAATTATTTTGATTTGAAATGGCCAGTACTGCAGAACGGCAATTTCATAGGTAAAGACCTAATATAATTTTGAAATTCGAACACTATACGATGTGAATTTGCGATGATTTACTTTTAAAAACAAAATATGAGTTCCCTTTCCGTTACAAGAACTTTTCGAAATAGGTTGCAATAACGAATTTGTCCTCAAATATAATTCCAAAAGACCTTGTACCAATTCAGTCGATAAGAAAAGTGGAACCCAAAGATTCGTCCCAAATATTGTCTTGCCATATTCGTTCTCGTATCATCGCAGTATCGAGATAAACAAAATGAGTATGAAATATTTTATTTTTATGTATGGAAGGCAGCCAGCTAATACATCTGAGGGATATTCCTATGCTTATGTGCAAGATAAAATGGTTAACTGCCGAATTACTTTACGAGGAAAAGTATGCGACTTAAGTATAAAAGATGGAACCCAAAATATATACAGATGAGAATATGCAATGTCATTTTGTGGTCGCTATTAAAAATGAGCTATGTTTTTTTACTTGACTTATTTTTATGGTTAATCTATGAATTTTCTTGGCAATATTTTTCTATTGACCAACTTTTTTATTTGTGCTCAGCAATTAGTGACTATACGCATCGTCGGATGATTTCTGTCTTTTAGATCTGTTGTAAAACAAACACTACTATTGAAGTTCTTTGTGTGATTGTAATTTTTACATGTTGTGTTGTAGTAATTCGCAGCTAACAGACATGTTTACAAATTATAATATGTAATAATAATATCGTTTATTTCGACCAACAAAGGATCGTAGCATACATATTACACATAATCAAATAATAACAAAATACACATACGATCAGAAATACACATAGTAAATTCAATTTCATAACATTATTAAAATTACAATATCTAAGATTAACATTAAAATTAAATAATAATATAAATATAAATACAGTTAATCAATAAATTAAAACACAGAATTAACATGTAAAATAACCAAATCAATTAATATACTCGTATTAAATACAATTACAATAAATTAAGACCCAGACTTGGGTAGTCAGTTCGGCCAGCCACAACGCTCAGAATGCTGTTCCTACTCCCGTGGACACGACTTAGCAGGGATGCGGCTCTCTTTCAGCGGATGGCATGAAAGCCATCGACACACGCGTTGGCAGACATGGCAGATGCGCTACAGTGCCGCGACAGCCCCATCAGCATCCAGCAAAAGCGTTGTTATACTGTACGCGTAGGGCGTTGATTGTCTTCTGAGTGTAATTGACCCATAGACTGCACGTGTAAAATGATTGGCAAAACGCCAAGAACAGGGTTATTTTTACAGCCCTGGAACAGCGTGCAAATCTACGAGCCAACATATTACATCGGACAGCTATCGCCCGGCGCTCCCTTTCTATATCCTCGTGGTCAGGGATGTCTTCCGAGACCAAGTGGCCCAGGTACTTGAATCGGGAAACTCTAGGTAACGAAACACCATCTAAGTAGGCGGGTGGCACGTGAGTGACCGTATAACCAGGTGATTGGAACACCAAGAGCTCGCTCTTTTTTACATTATACCTGAGCCCAAATATTCCTCACATGTAGCGAGCAGCTTTCGAACCGCGCTAATGGAGCGGCCCAGCAACACCATATCGTCCGCGTAGCTAATATTGTTGATGTATGTCCCGTCAACAGAACATCCGACATTGGTATTGCTGTGCCTCTCGATGAGTCTGTTTACGTAAAGATTGAAGATACTATACGATTGTTACTTAAATAATGTTAGTAAACACCTAAAAACATTAGCGAAAACGAAAGACTTTGTCTCTTTCATCTCTGACCTTAACTAAAGTCTGTTTCTTAATTTTAGAGACTAAATTGACAAGTGAAATTGGCAAACTGACATAGATTTCAATAGCATTTAAGTCAGTTTTGACATTTGAAGTTGTCAATTTCGTCTCGGAGATTAAAAAAATAACATTAGAATCAACAGCAATCCTATCTCAACTAAAAAAAAACAAAAAGAAAATGATGAAGGCAGAACAGCCACTAAGGCAGATGCACGTTGTGCATGTAGCAAAAAGGTTCCCACTCTGCATGATAGGTGAACCTATAGCACTGATTTCCAGTGGCCGCCATCAGATAAACAGTGCCTTTTTTGTGTGTGAATTGATTAAATTAAATTTTGTCCAGCCAGTATTGAGCAAATTGTTCAGCTCTATCCTTGGCCGTGTTTCGGGCATCTTGATGCATGTATCAAGTCTTTTGTTTCTGACATCATTATCAGCATCATCATCTGCCTAGCCTTTTCCCAACTACATTGGGGTCAGCTTCCAGTCGAACCGGATTCAGCTGAATACCAGTGTTTTACGTGGAGCGGCTGCCTACCAGACCTCCACAATCCATTAACTGGGTAACACGGTACATCTTGGCAAGACTGGAGTCAGATTTACTGGCTTCTGACAATCCATAACGACTGCCAAAGATTTACAAATGACAGCCGGGACCAACGGCTTACTCGTAACGTGCTTTCCAATGCACGGAGGAAACTCGTCATGTTAAGATGGTCACCCATCCACAGACCAACCTTGGCAAGCGTTGCTTAACCTTCAAGATCGACCCATGTGGCTGTTATTATTTAGCCACGACATCATTATCAGCATCATAATATTATTTATATCCTCTAATGACCCAGCTACCACAATACCAGATTTTCTTTGACAAAAAAGAATCCATACACATTCTGCATAGACCTGGCTGTCAGCCAAGGAACACAAATGTGGCCCACCTGCGCTTCATTACAATCGAATCAGCTTCATCTCAGCCTTTTACAATGTTTCGTCTGTCAGGTGTCGACCTGAATCTAAAAAATGTGCTGAAATTTATTTGAAATATATCTAGGTTTATGCTGGGTCGGGTTTTGAAGAATATTGATATTAGATTAAAGGATTGGTGGGCTAAATATAGAATGGGATCAGCTGCTATTTTTGGTCTGAATTTCTTTTGAATATTTAGATTTTATTCTTAGTAAGTGGAAAACTTTTTCATTACTTGAAACGTATGAACCAGAAGAGTAAAGACAGCCGTGCTAAGTTACGGTTAAGTCCAATGTCATAGGGGCCTTTTGCCATAAATTGGACACAATTTCAGATCCAAAGAAAATCCAAATGAAAACAACGAATAACACTGTTTTTGTCGCTTTAAAGTATATTTTTATCTTTCAGGCAGAAAACTTTAAGTAACCTCTTAAAAAGTGTAACTTAAAAATTCTAAGACGGGTCACATTTTTCTAAAAATAACTCCAAAATATTTTACGAAAAGCTGTCTTCTTAAAAAAATGTTCTTCTAATCAACGTTACAAAATTCGCTTCGGACGCTAGTAAACAGAATGTATCAGGGGCTCATCTTTTCACACAATTTGTTAAAGTCAGGGGTGCCACGTAAACGAATGGGAGGGTTCGGTACACAGACTATGGAAACTTCTATAAGGCCACGGCTAGAGACGGCATTAATAAACGGATGTATTCTTCCCACCTATAAAACTAGAAAGTGGTGACGGGCGGAATAGGTGACTTTTGATTTTGATTGCTGAAACTTTTATGAATAAATAAAAAAAATATTCGGTTTAATGAAACATTGTAAATTAATAAGACAATATTGCGATACAAAAGTGCTAGATTTTATCAATTCCATGGATCCCACACTAGGGTGCCCTGTGTGGTATCCAGTCTCTTCTCAAGTAAGGAAACAATATTTTTTTATTAACCTTCAAGCGGTCGCGCGGCGTCGAATCGACCGCGCTCGATAAGTTTTCGCTGATTACATCGAGATTTCTCGCCACAAGTATTTCTCTTTACCAGTAGCTTTTCATTAATTCACTATGCATGAAATTTAATGCATACCACTCTTCTCCGAGCCTTTGTAGTTGAATAAAATGCATTTGTTTAGGTCGCGGCGCAGGCGTCGAAACGACTACACGCGCCTGGCTCTTTCTTTTACCTTGACGAGATGACTTATTTCGAAGTAAAATACCTGAGTTGATAAAATAAACACTTTGATAGTAATTACTCGATTGCATGGAACTAATAAAAAATAAAAACATCTAAATAAAAATGAGAACACAAATCATTCTCCCAAGAGAACAAAACTTTGGTTTGGCGGGTCTGGCGTGCATAGCTGGTTTGTAATCGAACCATAGTGGGTTGTGGTTAATTTTAATTCCAAAAAATTGTTGCCTAGGTAAAAATTGATAATGTCTGAATATAGAACATAAATAATTATTATTTTACCAGTATTCTAAATTCCTGAAATCTCACATAGGTCTTTTAGGTTACGCGCGACCGCTGTCGCTACAAATACCCACGCGCCCGCTTGAAGGTTAACTACAAAACTGGAGGTAGTGAGAAAAAAATACTATATTTTCATAAGCCAGCATGTCAATGAGTGTCACCATTCTTCTCTCATTGAAATTGATGGACATTGAAAATTCTGCTGATACTTGACTTCAGCGTAAAAGAAAAAAACTGGCCAAGTGCGAGTCGGACTCGCACACGAAGGGTACGTCCGTACCATAAACCTTAATTTTTATTATTTGCTGTTATAGTGGCAATAGAAATACACTATCTGTGAAAATTTCAACTGTCTACCTATTACGGTTCCTGAGATACAGCCCGCTGACAGATAGACGGACGGACGGATGGACTGACGGACAGCAGAGGCTTAGGAATAGGGTTCCGTTGGGTACGTTAAGACAGCTAATAGACGTAGAAACCGCACGTTTGGTCTATTTTAGCTACTTCCACAGCATTATGTCGTACGGTATTTTGCTGTGGGGTTGGGCTGCTGACATTGAATCCATATTTATTTTACAAAAGAGAGCTGTTGAAGCCCTTTATAATCTGCGTTGCCGCGATTATCTAAGGGAACTTTTTCAAAAGATTAATATTATGACAGTCCCTTGCCAATTCATATTATTATATGAAAATATTATTCATGTACGGAAAAATCGTCATTATTTTAGCAAAATTAGTGATAGACATAATATTAATACTAGAAAAAGAAATCTAAAAAGAAAAAAGAATAAATTAGATCAACCATTTTATAGATTAGCTAAAGTCATCTTTCATGGGGTGCTGTGTTAAATGTTACAATAAAATACCTTGTGACATATTAGAACTAAATGAAAGAAAATTTAAAACCTACATTCAAAGCACGCTTTGTAAACAAGCATATTACAAATTAGAACTCACACTCTGCTGATTAATGGTTCCAATATTTGTAAATATGTGAGTACCATGTACTTATTTAGAAAATAATAAGTTTACCTCTGCATACTCTAGGTTCATGGTCCTCACATATTTAGGTCTTTACCTATGAAATTGCCGTTCTGCAGTACTGGCCATTTCAAATCAAAATAATTTTTGTTTGGCTAAGAATTCTAATTTCAAATTAATTTTATTTTAAAAACATGTTTTTTTTTCCAAAAGTAGTCCTTTGTTTATTGATAAATGTTACATTTTCATCGCATTTCAATCTTTTTCGTCATCATGGATACGTTAAAAATTCGAGTAATTATGGAATATGAATACCGTCGTGGCAGCAACGCGGCACAAGCGGCACGCAACATCAACGACGTTTACGTAGCTAACACTACAAACCAATGCACCACCTGTTATTAGTTTGCTCGCTTCCGTTCTGGAAATTTCGACCTGAAAAATGAACCTCGCGGTCGTCCGAAGACTTTGGTCGACAATGACGAATTAAAGGCGATTGTGGAAGCTGATGATACACAATCTACGGCTGAATTAGCAGCAGCTTTTGACGTTAGCGTCAAAACAATATTGGTCCATTTGCGTCAAATTGGCAAGGTAAAAAAGCTTGAAGAATGGGTGCCTCACGAACTCAATGATCGCCAGCGCGAAGTACGCGTCGAGACGTGCCTTGCACTGCTCAACAGACACACAAATGAAGGAATTTTGAACCGCATTTTTACCTGCGATGAAAAATGGATTCTGTTTGATAACCGCAAGCGCTCAGCAAGTTGGTTGGATCCTGGTTCAGCACCTAAACAATGCCCTAAACGAAAACTTACCCCTAGAAAAGTGATGGTCACTGTTTGGTGGTCTAGCGCCGGTGTGATTCATCACAGCTTCTTACCAAACGGGGTGCGCATTACTGCAGATGTGTACTGTGAAGAACTGAACACAATGATGGAGAAGCTGGCACATCTCCAACCAGCATTGGTCAATCGCTCGTCTCCACGGCTCCTGCACGACAACGCGCGACCTCATACTGCACAGCAGACGGTCTCTAAGTTGCAAGAACTGGGGTTGGAAGCTCTCCGTCATCCGCCCTACTCACCAGACCTTGCACCTACAGACTACTATTATTTCCAGAATTTGGATAACTTCTTGGCGGGAAAAAAATTCAATACCCGAGAGGCAGTACAAAATGCCTTTGAAGAATTTGTTGCCTCCCGTCCAGCTGATTTCTTTAAGAAGGGCATCAATAAACTGCCACTGCGTTGGCAAAGATGCATTGATTGCATGGGTGATTACTTCGATTAATACAAATAAAAAAAATACATGAAAAAAATTCGTTTAAATTTTTTTATACAAAACGGCAATTTCATAGGTAAAGACCTATTATTAACAAAACTTTTGTTTACCACAGCAGATGTAAAACATTGATTTGAAAAGTGTAACTATGGAGTTTCTTGTCCGTTCTTCTCCATAAGAATCTACCTTTCCGAATGGACAGTAGAGTCACTATGCTATTTTAAATGTAATGATAACGTTCAAAAGTGCCGTCTTTTGTAAAATAAATATGGATTCAATGTCAGCAATACTTGTGCAATGTTTTATTTTCATATTGTTTTCAAAACTTGATGTGTACTCTCTAGTAGCTCCTTGCTCTACGGTTCAGTATAACATGCATCCGCCGATGTGTGTACGAACTTCGTGTTCGCTTCATTTAGTTTCAGGGTGCAATCTTTACGGTATTTCGTTGTTGGATGAGCAGGTTTTGGGCTAAAATATTGTTTTTTTTAGTTAGAAGTCAAAAAGAAGTTTTTTCTTTATTGATAGGCTTGCGTTTGACCACAATCTTACCTGCTTATGATGTTTTTGGCGATCGAGCATTGCCTAGAAGTAACCTATTCATTCTTGACTACCTTAGCTTGGTGGCAAAATAAAGTTGAACATCCGATTTGACCACCTTATATGACACGAATGGAGGAGCTCGTGGCTAAAGAATAACAGCCGCACGGGTCGATCTTGAAGGTTAAGCAACGCTTGCCAAGATTGGTCTGTGGATGGGTGACCATCTTAACATAAAGAGTTTCCTCCGTGGCTCGGAAAGCACGTTAAGCCGAAAAACCCCCAGGTTGTATCTAACAGGAAACACAAACTCCTGCAGGTTTCCACTCTTTGGCTATTAGCAAATTTCAATTATTTCCAGAAGTTTATGGTCACCTAACTATGTGAGTCAAGTTAGGCCGGGGACATTTTTTGTTTTGTATACAGTCTCATTTTATCTTTTATTTATTTATTAAAACTTGACGCACTAGTAAAAAACTGTACAAAGGCGGACTTAATGCCTTAGGCATTTTCTACCAGTCGGGTTGTAGTTTTTATTTACGAAAATAGTGTTCGGTTACCTACAAAATATAACCTACTTAGTGGGTTAATAAAGATATTTATTTAAATTCCTTCCTCTAAAAACAAACTAACCTCAATAACATAGTAGAAAACGCGAAGCAGAAAAGCTTTTCACGGACAGAAATCTATTAAAATCTCTCCAGTTCCCGAGATAAACATGCATAAACATACATACATACAGTCTATGTACCGTATCTCTAAATTAGCATAAACATCCTCCGCTCCTAAACCGAGCAAATTTTCCTCAAAAAAGTTTGTCTTACGACAAATTATATTTGCGGATGAGGGAACCCTAATTCGGTTGGCGATAAGGTTCAGTTTAGCTTATCTGAATGTTGGTCGTTCGTTTAGTGGGTGGTTTTGAATTTTTTTGGAACAAGTCGCGTTGTTTTTTTGCTGATATTTATTTAAATAGACTTTTATAAGCTTGTGGGATATACTGTTGGACACATAAAAACATTAATATACTACTTGGGATTTTTTATTATTATTAATAGCATGCACTGTACCACTGATGGGCAAAGGCCTCCCTCTATTGCTTCCAGAATTCTCGATTTTGTACTGCTTCCTTCCAATTCTTAAGGAAGCTATTCAGGTCGCCATCTCCTTCCCGGTCTGCCTCAACCCCGTCTGGCAAGCGGCAGACATGTTCTGCCCAGTCTCAAATAAATTGGGCAGCCTTTTGAGCCACTTCGACAATTTTCGTTTTGGAGCGCAGTGTAGTGCTTCGAACATGATGTGCTAATTTAACACCTAGATACTGCGCTCCATGGCACGTTGGCAAACCTTGAGCTGGACTTTTGGATGTTAGTGGGATTAATTTAAAAAAATGGGTCATGATCTCAAAAACTAGGTTAATTATGTAGAGTAAGCCTATGGTGGGCAAAAACCAAACGCTAAGACAATATTGAACCCATCCTGGCGTACCTAAATATATTTTTTTAAACATGTTATAAGTCTAATTCCAGTCACAAAATATAATGTACCTAGCTTTTTCCCACGACTTTGTACGCACATCTCCCGTTTTTTAAGTTCCCGTAGGAATTTCGATAAATCCTCTCTTAGAGCGAATTTGCAGTCCCCAAGGAACCTACGAGTACATGCCAAACTTCAGCTTTCTACGATCAGTAGCTTCTGCTGTCTGTCAGTCACTTGTTTCTGACTGATTGAGACTTAAAATAGCAGAAACTCTCTCGAGTTGCAATCACAGAACAAATTTCTGTGGTTGTAATCTACCTGCGCTTCAAATTTTAACCAAATCCCTTCAGCCCTCAAAGTTACAGAGTGTCTAACCAAAATTACCATTAAAATTTTAATTAGTAGACCTGACGTGAAGATTGTAAGTGAACATAATTTACGTCTACAAGACGCATATTATCTGACGCGTATCCCTGTTAATTAGCTTTCAATCTACCTGCCAATTCAATAGGTATCTAACCTAAGACATAATTATATCAGTCACCCGCATGCAGCGATTGAGCTAATCAATTATTTTCTTATCAAAGATTCAATCATCTAATGTATGACAAGGCAATTATCGAATGTTATAAGCTGTCAGTTGTATTCCATGGGTAGGTAGGTACGGCGGCAACCTCTCGCATCCGGCCCTGGTTCAGACCATAGTCCAGAGCGAGGAGGCATGGGAAGCAGTCAATTCCTTCCGCGAAGCAGAGAAGCTGGTGAAGGAGGAGACGGGTCGCGTGAGGGAGACGCAAACCTTACACTCTCGTCTCCGCAAAAGGTGAAGAAGCCCCGGATGTTGTGTTTTACATGCGCTTCATAGACATGTGAGCATAGAAGCCAGTACCTGCCAGGGTTGCGTAATTTATTCGAAATAGTAGAACACAAAGGACATTAAGAGGAATATGGATGGGTTTTAATCAGTAAGAGTCTGACACTCCTGAGCCATCAAAATGGCTCAGGAGTGTCAGACTCTTGTCAGATTTCACATTTCACAAAACAGGTATGTATGTAATAGCTGTTGTCTATGAAGGTCTCCCTTCCTATTTGTCTTCGGCAATGGAGCTGGTTTTCCACAGAAATAGCTAGTCCAGAAAAATGTCCACGTGTGTGCTAAATTAATTTAAAATCCATTCAGCCGGTACCAATGTTCAACTAGACGTACAAGTTGGTTTATTTCGGAACGGGAGAAAAAGCTGACGTTCCTTTCAAGAACAAGTCAGTCCGGATTAAAAGAAAGGAAATATGAAAGTCGCACGGAATTCCCATTCGGAAAACTTTATCAGGAAATCGAAGCTTTGCTGCCTAAGCAATGGTAAATTGATGAATTAGCCTGACATAATAATGAAACACGATCACCATCATAACAGCCGAAAGACGTCCACTGCTGGACATAGGCCTAGAGGGTGGTTGCCATAATCACCACGCGTGGCAGGCGGGTTGGCGATCGCAGTGTATGGTGTTGCGTTTTACAGAGAACGCTGCTAGCTATTCTCTGGTGAGTCCCTTAGTCGTCTCTTACGACGCCCACGGAAAGTGATGGGATGGTATTGTTCTTTTACGGCACCATACGGCACGATCATCAAATTAAAACAAAATCGAAATTAATCAATCTGCCACCTCACCGGTTGAGACTATAAAGTATTTTAAACCGACTGCCTATCCGACCACCACAGTCCCAGTTACTGGGTAACACGAAACCCTTTGGCAAAACTGGTAGTCAGACTTTCGCGATATTGACTACCCGTAACGACTGCCAAAGTTGTACAAATGACAGCTGTTCCTAGTGGCTCAACATGTTTTTTCAAAGCACGGAGGACTCTCGGTACGTTAAGGATGGTCACCCATCCATAATCTGAAGTTAGCAAGCGTTGCTTAAAGATATACAGATGACAGCTAACGGCTTTTGGATGATTTCCACCAAACGACTCGCACTTAAACGATATTATAATATAATAAAAATAATTTATTTATTTTCTTACCACAAATTACAAGAAACGTCATCACAGTCTTCAGACACAAATTCATATTATATAATTTGTGGAAGACTGGTGCCTATACTAAGTTTTTTAGAAAACCTGTGTGTTAGGTCACCAGGCCATATTAAATCGTGTACACAGTATTTAAAGTCTATATCCGCGCACAGCAGCTTGACGCGGACGTCTTTTGCGACATGCGATCGTAGCCGAAAGTATACTGCGAAACAGAAATCTACCTTTAATATTCTTATTTTATTTATCATTCTTTAAGACCCATTTTCAGTGGATAAATCAAGTTAAAATATTCCCAACACGATTGAATCAACTAACTTTAACAGACGAAAACACAACAATTAGAAATTATTCTAAACAATTGAATGTAATTTGAGTCCGATGCAAATCAAGTTAGTGAAGTTAGTAATCGTACTTCCATTGTTTCGAGTTATATTTGTCTCTGATTGATTTAACAGGCTTGTCTTTAAGTATGCAAATGAGTTTATTTATAAGTTGTTTGAGATTTAGATTTACGGCCAATACAACGTGTGGCCAACAGAATACATACGAGTGTATAACGTAGATACTCGTACATTGGCGTTATTAAATTCATGAAGCCCTATTTATTTATTTATTTGGTGACTCAACAGCTTATTATTAAATTACATGAATAACAAATATTCATCTCACAATTGAATTACTTTTTCATGAAATAACCATTCAATAGGGCTTCATGAACTTAAAGGGCTATATTAATGATTCAAATGGTTATAATTCTTTAGATACGAGTAAATACGCGTTACGGCCGCGAATCGTAATTTGTTCAACATACATCTTCACACTGACCGGCAAATTGCAAAAAAAAATAAAAATATTTGAATTTCACGGGCTACCCTGGCGCTTCCACCTTAAGGCGCAGATAACCCTCAGTAGCTGATTTATAAATGAATCACGTCTACACCTCTAGTCGTTAATCTTTTGGGAAAAATATACTAGTTGACCCGCGCAACTTCGTCTGCGTCACAATTTTCATTACTGCTCCGCTCCTATTGGTCTTAGCGTGTTGATATATAGCCTATAGCCTTCCTCGATAAATGGGCTATCTAACTCTGTAATAATTTTTCAAATCGGACAAGGAGTTCCTGAGATTATTCCGTTCAAGTAAACAAACTCTTCAGCTTTATATATTAGTATAGATAAAATGAATAATAAATTACTTATTAGTATACTTACGGCAACCTCATGAGAACATCATACTTTAATAATACAAATTGACTGCGAATACGCGTGTTAATTATTGAGGTAAAAATACTCCAACAAAAAAGTTCCGCTTTTCCCATCCCTATCCCAAACGTCGGCAGGTAAGGGACACAGGTGTCTGTAAAGTTTATTAAATGAACGTTTCGTCCTCACACAATTATGTATTCTGTTAAGTTCTTTGAAAAATGTTGAGTTCAGCTGCGCTGCCGAGGATTTGTTGAGCAGGTGAGAAGATGGAAGGTAGATAAAATGAGTGTAAGGGCTTTTGTTCTAAGAGTTCTGGAGGCTTGACTGTCATAATTGAGTGCTTAGAAATGATGGCATAATTATGTTATTAAATTATTCAGGCTTTGTATACAGTATCATTATAATAATTTCAACTGGGATACGTCTATTGTTGGGCAACCTCAAGCATGGATCTTCATGACTGGTACGGCGCTTGGGACACGTCACCAGAAGCTTTCGGCACGATGGACCACCTGTTTTGCAAAAAATGTGCCCTGTCAACGTAGCTAAACCTATGAAGCCAATAATTGTGAATATTACCGTGATGTATGCAATAGTTACATAACTTCTACCTGAAGAATAAAAAAACAGCGGTTTGTCAGCATTGTGTAGAAAATAATGTCAAACAGCCATATTCATTAATCAGTTAAAAATTATCTAACTATTAACTCTCTGCCTGCGTCTGAGTTTCCAAAAACTTACAACCCTAGTCTCTTCAAAGTTAGAGTGAACAGGCTCGTTCTGGGTAGGCTCGCTCCATCGTAGACTTTGTCTCTGTCATAGACTAGAGGCAAGAGCAAACCCATCACAAATAATGAAAAAACAGCCCTAGTGTTGTTTAATGATAAAATTCAAAGTTGTTATTTATTGGGACTCAGATTTGTAGTTCCATGGATAAATATAACTGGCAAGAATTCGACAGGTGAAGGCAGTATTCGGCAGTAATACCCATCATACATTACGTAAACCTACCTGTAAACGACGGCTGTCTTTAAACGCCTCCCTCCGCCAATCGTACGTGATTCCCACAGAATCTCATCAGGTACACATGGATATAGGCCATCCCCTAATAGACAACGACACCCCAACCGTCTACAAAATTACAAATTGAGGAAAAAACGTGTTATCGCAAAATTTCGAGAAAAACCCAGGATTATTGAAAGCTCCTGAATAATTCATGAATAAAATATCACTGATTTCAATTTGTAACAACTAAATTTGATTGTTTTTTCTAACGCCATTATCGATTCTTTTTATAAAATATTCAATGAGCGTGACCGGGACTAATTGAATGACTACTTTCTGTTAAAAATACTTGGGAAGCGCAAAAAATAGGAACGTTTCGGTGGGAACCTAGAACGAGTTTTGTCAGATTTGCTCTTTTATCTTTGGTTAAATTCAATCTGAATGCTGATTGGCAGTGAAGATTTGATTTTTTCTGCCTAATGACGCAATACATAAAATAGTTAATTTAGCAGTTCTTACCCCGTGTATTGTATTCACGTATTTTGACGAAACGTTGGCAAAGCATTCGCAAAATGTCCAATAAACCACTAATTTTCTTACATTTAGACAAGTTTTTATCATATTAATTGTTTCTGAGACGATTGCGACTTAAATATGAACTTTTTTTAACCGATTTCAAAAAAAGGAGGAGATTTACAATTCGGTAGTATTTTTTTATTTTTGTTACCTCATAACTCCGTCATTTATGAACCGATTTGAACATTTTTTGTCTCATCTGAAAGGGTATACTTCTCGATTGGTCCCATTGTCACCATGTCAGAATCTGATGATGGGATTCTACGAAAATCGAGGGCAACCCTCAAATTTTATAGGCATATACAATGTTTTTCATGATTTTTCTAACGCAATTCAGATATTTGTGCCTGGTAATCATCATCTCATGTTGCTGAGCTGATGATGAAAGGTATAAATTAGGATCTGATGATAAGATCCCATGAAAAATGTTTGTTCAGCGATACTTTCGCCAATTGTCAACCGATTTGGATGATTCTTTTTTTGTTTGAAAGAGTGTTTTCCTGGACTGGTTTCGTTTCAATTTGGTGAAGATCTGACGAAGAACTTCGGAGGTAGGCAACGGAACTCTTCAATAAATGATAGCAAAGGGATCGGGATTGCTGAAATCGCATGTTTTTTTTAGTGTTTACACCAGTTCTTAACATAACATTGCGCTGGTACGCTATTAGTGGGTAAGCAGGTACCTAGGTACCACTAAAAAGTGAAAAATAAAAAACTTTTTTACAAAAAATTCAACCGACTTCCAAAAACAAAACACTACAAGGTACAAAATAACTTCGGAAGAAAGAGAAGAACTTTAATTTCAGAAGTCGGTGTCAAAAAACGAAAAAATAACCAAAAACACCGACTTCAGAAATTAAAGTTCTTCTCTTTCTTCCGAAGTTATTTTGTACCTTGTAGTGTTTTGTTTTTGGAAGTCGGTTGAATTTTTTGTAAAAAAGTTTTTTATTAAGTACGCGAATTTGTCTTTTGATTACCGATGCTTCACGACAAAATTGCAAGAGATCGGGATCGAATTCATTAATAGGTACTAAATGTTTATGGCCATAAACATATATCTATCTTATCTGACGAAAAAAAGGTTTTATAAGGTTTTAAATACGTAGGTGTACAGTTACTGAGGCATGAGAATAGCCTACACAAGTGATGAATGATTAAGAAATATACAGGTGACGAACTCCTCAATCATCATCATCATCATCTGCCTAGCCTTTTCCCAACTATATCGGGGTCGGCTTCCAGTCAAACCGGATTCAGCTGAATACCAGTATTTTACGTAGAGCGACTGCCTATCTGACGCCCAGAAATCAGTAACTGGGTACCACGTAACTTCAAGGCAAGACTGGTGTCAGATTGTCTGACTTCTGACAATACGTAACGACTGCCAAAGATCTAAAAATGACAGTCAGGACCAACGGCTTAACGTATTTTCGCGTGTTCTAGGCACGACGTAGGTAATCTCGGTATGTTAAGACGGTCTCCCATACACAAACCGACCACGGCAAGCGTTCCTTAACCTCGTAGATTCAATGTTGAATCGGTTACAATCTTTCTAATTTCTATAATCGCAATTATTCCGAAACACACCCCTGCAGTGTCCACCTTCATTGCTATCACGCACAACGATCAACCAGCTGCTTGACCACAGATTATGGCAATCTTCCAACATCTCGGAGCCATTTCTGGACGAAATTTTCTTGGCGTTATTATTGTCTGTCAGATGAATTTTAAAACTGAATTGTGGCAAATTAAATGATTGGGTGTTTTGGGTGCCAAAAAGGATAAGTCGTGATTTTACGACTTAGCTCTCGTAAAAGCAAAATGTGTCCCAAAGGAATATTGAACAGGCTCCTTCTGGGTAAGCTCGCTCCATCGTAGACTTTGTCTCTGTCATCTCTGACATACACTAGAGTCAAGAGCAACTCGGATTAAAAGCCTATGTTCTATTCCAGATCATAATCTGTCAGTGCCAATTTCCATGGCACAGACATAAATTACGAGTATAATCTGTTTAGTCGTGATCGTGTAGCAAACATCCATACATCTAAACTTGTGCATTTATTAGAAGTGTAAGATTGTGGTCAACAATATTATTCAATGTGGCAATATCCTGGGATACTCTGAGCTAATATTACTTTACTACTTTTAAAATTGGGTTGTTTTCGAGTGTTCGAAATCTTTTCTATACAAAAGCAGGTTCAGGATAATTTGACAGCATAAAGTTCACTACGCTTAATTTCCAAATTAATGGGTATTTTTTATGAGAAAAGTGTTTAGTTACTAGAATTCACCAAAATAAAGATCTTTCACTATTAGCAATTTTTGGTCATGAGTAAACCTCCAAAATAATTTAAAAAGCGCCAATAACCGGAAATAATTTTTACTTCAAAAAAACTTTATACAATTTGTCAAAAAGATAACGCAATATAAAAACGTAACTCAAAACTCCAAAACAGAAATAAACCTGAAATTAATTCCACACTTTCTCGGATCGCTTATCAAACTTTTGCGTTCAAGTGTAAATCGTCCCTAAGGTGTTATAAATACGTGTTTTATTCATGAGCCTATCTCAACAAAATTAATGCGTTCATCACTCACGTTAAAGTTGAATCACACTTTGTCGCATTTTACCGAATGACGTAACGTAGGTACGTAGGGATGGGGGACATTAAGCGGAAGCTGGGGCGCAGAGTTTGGCCTCCGTTTATGCGGAGGTTAACGGAAACGGAGGTAAACAAAAAAAGGCTGATTGCGAACCCGACGGTTCGTGTTGAAAGGGTTCAAAATATCATTTTTGTAACATGCTACTGTAAAACCATAGTTTTCTACGATTTCCTGTAATCTATAGGTACAGATTGAGATTAATTTATATTTTTAACCGATTTTTTTTTTGTTTAAGTAGGCTCAATAGCTTCGGAGATAAGGGGGAGGGGATCGGTCAAATTTCATCTATTTTATTTTATTTTTTGTTTGATAGGGTATACTTCCCATAATCATCAAGTCAGGATCTGATGATGGGATCCTGGAGAAAAAGAGCGAACTCTTCAAATTTTATAGGCACACTTGAAGCGATTTGGGTAGTTCTTGGAAGAGTACTTTTCTTCAATAACTTCAGAATGGAATATTTAAAAAATATAAAAAATGCGATCCCTTTAAATTCATTTATTTATATAATTTGTTGTATTAATAAATGAAACACACATACCTGAAAAAAAAAAATACTTAGCAGTAATCGATGGGCAAACTATAAAATAACATGTCTTTCTTTTTTTTGTTACCAGTTTTCTTTGGGTCATCTGCTGGGTAAAGGGTTCCCTTTTCGAAGGTAAATATTCTAGGTCTTGGGCAAAATATATTTCTTAAAAATATTTATACTGACAATTTCTTACTGGTTCATGAAATAAACTGGCACCACTAATATTCCGCAGGCGGATGCGGCTGCGGAGGTACGATTAAACGCGAAAATTCCGCACTCTAAGGAAAAGTTCTGTTACAACACTAGTACGCACGTATCGTACGTGTAATATAAATTGCCTTAATCGTGCCGTGAGCCGTGTTTTCGGAGGATAAAAATAGGTATACCTATAGCTAGATGTATGGTTTCTGTAAATGTCGGCGTGCTATGTAATGGATTAGTCGTATGTAAAGGGTAAATGTATTTATTGCTAAGTATTTCTTTGAAAAAATCTAGTTTGTCTGTACGAAATTAAATACCTTGGTTTCTATTTTGGTACCTAGCTTTTTGAGTCTACTTACAAAGATATTAAAGAAAACAATATCTTTCTCATCCAAAGAGGTGAGGCTATTTATATTTATATTAAACTGTACGATTGCCGTGACGTCGTATTTTTTAGGGTTTCTTGTCCAAATGGTAACAAACGAAACCCTGCCCTCTGAAAGACAGACGGATGGGCGGACGGGCGGTCGGACAGACAGCGGAGGCTTAGTAATAGGGTTCCGTTGGTTTCCCTTTGGGTAAGGAACCCTAAAAAGAACAACCGAAAACACCGACTTCGGATATACATTGTAGTGTTTTGTTTTTTTGGAGGCCGGTTGTATTTTTTTGTAAAAAGTTTTTCAGAAAAAGCTTTGGTCCTTCAATAAGACACTTACAGGCAAATATCATAAATTCCATATACATTTCTAAAAATAAACCCCCACACACCAGTCAGTCCCCACTAAGCAGTGTATTCCTATTCTAAGTATAGCATCGCATCGCTGCGCATCGCACGCTCGCTTAGCTTTCTGTGTCGCTCTGGCCTGGCTGGCTGGCGGAGTGGAAATGTTCTCGCTTTGAAATGCTGTAGGGTGAGAGAGTTAGAGGTACGGTGTGTTGTCGGAAGATATGATTATTAGAATTAGAATATGAGCCACATGCTAAAGTGCCCCAAGTGCCCACACACCTGTACCGTGGCTGTTATTATTTAGCTTGTGGCTAAATAATAACAGCCACACGGGTCGATCTTAACATACCGAGTTTCCTCCGTGCCTCGGAAAGCACGTTAAGCCGTTGGTCCCGGCTGTCATTTGTAGATCTTTGGCAGTCATTACGGATTGTCAGAAGCCAGTAAATCTGACTCCAGTCTTGCCAAGATATACAGTGTTACCCAGTTAATGGGTTGTGGAGGTCTGGTAGGCAGCCGCTCCACGTAAAACACTGGTATTCAGCTGAATCCGGTTTGACTGGAAGCCGACACCAATGTAGTTGAGAAAAAGGCTAGGCAGATGATGATGAGTTTGCAACCGATGCTTGCAATTAATGTAGCCACCTACACTGAGTCCATGCGTTCTAGGGAGTTGTTGATCGATTCAAAACGTTTTGGGAACACATTCAGTGTGCGTACCGCTAAGGACTGGAATTCCTTGCAGTCTGTGTTTTCTGATAGCTATAATCTGGGAGCCTTTATGTCAATACTGGACCATAGGTTACTTCTAGGCAAGTTTACTCCATCTTCGACTGCATCATAGTTTACCATCAGGTGAGATAGTGTTTGTTTTTTAAAGTATGGGAAATCATCAAATGACTCCTCCCGCTCTGAGCGAAGCAGGAGGGAGTGTCAAACTCTTACTGACTAGAACCCATCCGTGTTCCTCCTAGTGCCCTTCGTTCCAGGGCCACGGTGACACTATTGAACAGATTCCGCAGCCCCACAGGCTGACCCTAGCGGGCCCCGTCTTCTGTGCTTCTGAGCTCTTTGAGGCGCGCGTGGAACACAGCGCGCCTTCGACCAGATAGTGATAAACTGTTATTAGAGTGTCAACCTTAAATCGAATCCTTTATAATATCGCTTCCTGTGCGTCTATCACAGTTTTTGTAATCCAATGTTCACACTAATTCACAGGTCTGAATTAGTGTCATATATGAGGTCATAGTAAGCCAACACAGTCAACTCCAGCAGCATAACCTAATTAATTAACTAGTAACTTATTAACGGTATTAATCCTGCTATACGGTTGAAAACCACAGTGCAATTATATCGTGCCATATGTTAGGGTATTCGACTAATATCAGCGATGTGATGTGATTGTGTGTACGTGATTACGGAGTATGACTAAGGATTATTTAGAAGTGTTAGAAAATAATCTACATCTACACTTATATTGCAAAGAGAAAATATTTGTTTTTTTGTATGTTTGTTATGAACAGGCTCTAAAACTACTCACCAGCCGAAAGATGCCCACTACTGGACATAGGTCTCCTCCAAAGGGGCTTTGCCAAAATCGCCACGCTTGGCAGACGGATTGGCGATCGCAGTGTATGGTGTTGCGTTTTACAGAGAACGCTGCTGCCCATTCTCTGGTGAGTCCCTTAGTCACCTCTTACGACACCCACGGGAAGTGATGGAATGGTATTATTATTTTACGGCACCTTAAGGAACCGGCCGACAACTACTCAACCGATTTTAAATATTCTTTCACCAGTGGAAGTAGCAAGCTTTATTGTTTCTAAATAATAAATCCTATACTATTTTAAGAAACCGTTCTAATTACATGTTAAAATTAATACAGGCACTCATCACCACTTTCCTCTATGGATGCTGTGTTCAAGCCCCCACTCCTTATTCCCCTCCCCAACTTAAACAAGCACAAATACAAACAAGATCGAAACTCAAATATTTAATTAAAATCCCAAACTTTATTAGACTACAACAATATTTATTTGTTTCCAACTTTGTCGCCAATTAAACTTGGTCAAAACTTGGCTAAGGGTCGCGGGCGAAAAACATCACTATGGACGTTTACAATATGTTGGCGTGCCAAGTTGGCGGTGATTGCCAAGCTTGGCGGAACTTGGCCGACTTGCCGAACTATTTGGCGTTGATACGGCTCAGTTTGATTGATCGTTATTTTATAGGTTGTATTATTAAAAGGGTGTGAATGTCTGTATGTGTGCGTTGATGTATCGGCGCCAAGTTTTCGTTTATTATATTTTTAGGGTTTTACTTGAGTGTTTCGTGAAGTTTGTTTCTTTGGAACGGGTTAAGTTGCAGTTTTGAAAGTAGTTTATGAATCCATTTTAATCTTGGGATTAAAATGGATGATGAAAATGGAGAGAAAGAACGAAATGAAAATTCTCCCTGTATATTTATATTATGTTATTATATAGACAACAAATTGCGTACGAGTATCTAAAAAAGGGTCTTGACTGACGGACGGACGGACAACAAAGTGATCCTATAAGGGTTCCGTTTTTTCCTTTTGAGGTACGGAACCCTAAAAATTATTTCAAATAGGATCAATAAAACGCCAATATTTAGAATAAATACCACTTACGATTTCTGAAGTACTTTCTAGTAGAGCTTACCTGGAACAAACATAAACAGATTATTGTTTTATAATTTCTGAACAAATGAAATTCATACGTAATTCAGTCTCTGACATTATCCACCAGATTAGCAGAAACTGGTCGAAATAATCAACCAGATAAATAAGCCAGAAATTATTCACAGACGAGGAAAATGCCGTAAAACTCATCATCATATTAGTTACATATCTATACTACTAGTTGCCCCGCGCAACTTCGTCTGCTCCGCTCCTATTGGTTTTAGCGTGATCTTATGATGCTTGTGTTAGATAGCCCGTTTATCGAGGAAGGCTATAGGCTGCATAGCATCACGCTATGACCAATAGGAGCGGAGCACTAATGAAAAATGTGACGGGGCAGATGTATACAATGGGTTATTTTTAAAATATCAACGCTGTCACCAATATATCAAGTCTATTTATTAATACCTAAAGGATATCCACACGATCAAAAGAAGTACCTAAATGTCACTGATATCTAAGTAAGATCAATAATTAATGAATTAAATAATTAAAAAAAAAAAATGCGACGTTATCGTTTTTTAGTGAAACATGGTACAGTCTGTGACCAACATTATCTGACCCAGTTGACTATTATTCGCTAATAGACAAGTGGGTTAGATAATGTTGGTCACAGACCCTACATAGACAGGATTTGTCAAATTATATTGTACGAAACAAAAAAATCATCTATTGTAAAATGTTTTAAACGTTTTTCGATTCTTTTAGGTGGTCTGATAAATTTACCCTACAGTAAGTTATGAGACATCAAAAGGAAGACTTTTGAAATCTTGCATTTCATTTCCTTAGTAAATAAATCATCCCATCCTCACCATAATCTTCCCCATAACCCGAAGAACTGGAAACCTGTCCCCAAAAACAATACCGGGGTGTGAAGATCACGTCTCCGCGCTATATCTCCCACACCCCTTGTCTCTGAGCAATTTATTGCCTATATTTATTGCGTCCCGGTACATCACTACAAACGTACATTCGGGAGCCTGGTAGGCATTGTGTGGTGTTGAGAGTCCATTTAAAACTTTAAGGCCGCTCTCTTGAAAAAGTTTATAAATAGCGTGCAGATGAAGCAGTTCTTCGTTGGCATTTACTGAGAAATTACATTTGAATAGTAATCTACATAATATGATACGTAATTTGGTTTAGCCAGAATTTATGTATCGTTATCACATAATAATTAAAAACACCAAATCACCTTCAAATCGTTGAGATGAAACCATTTTACTTCATTTTTTAACAAAGACCAAAAAAAAATATGTACTGTTTTGCAATACAAATGAAAATAATTTGGTTTTGATACTTTTTTTAAATATGTATAAGAAAATAAAAATACGGGTAGCAGAATGGCGCATAGAGGTGTAGTATACACAAGGTCATTGGCATGTATACAAGCCTTAAGGAATTCACTTTGGGATATTCCAAATCATTTCTTTCGACACGACTGTACTTTTAAACGTCAATTTGATAGTTATAGCATGTATTGAGGGATTTTTCCGTTGCCATGGTGATTGAGTGGAATGTAAGGTTCTTCCAAGTGTCTTCGGAACATGGGCCTGAATTACCAAAGAGCAGACGTGCATTGAGAGCAAAATTTAAAAAAGAATGGCCGTGACATAAATTAGTCGATAGTTTCTATAGGTATTTTCGGACTGCAAACTGTTTCTCAATTTGAAACCAAACAACATTTTATACCAATTTTAGAACCCAAGACCACTAAGAGGAGCTTTCGGACCCAGTCAACAGGTACTATTGAATCCGACAACATATACTAAACAGCTGTTTTTATTTTTACGATTTCGGGATGAGTTCCAGTGTAAAACAAGTTCATGATGAATACATTATATAACACGAATAAAGAAATGCCTTTTAACTATCGTTTTACTGCCATAATCTTTTATTATTATTTTTTTATTTGGTAATGGGCTTGCTCTTTACCACAATCACGCCTGATGGAGAGCGATAGATGAGGTCTATGATGGAGCGAGCGTGCCCAGAAGATGCCTGTTCACTCTTGCTTTGAAGGCAGACGGGTTATATGTGGACGGGAACACAGACGCCGGCAGAGAGTTTCACACCTTAGCTGTGCGCATAATAAACGTGGAAGAGAAGCGCTGGGTACGACTAGGCGGGATATCGACCAAGTACGGATGGTACTCCGCCGTAAGTCTGGTATTTCGTTAGTAAAAGGGCGATGGTGGGACCAGATTGTGGAGTTCTTGCGCACACTCTCCAAAGTACAGTCTATAGAAGACCGACAGGCAAGCAACGCCCGTGAGCTAGGCTGTGAAGCTGAGCCACCAACGACTCATCACCTATAAGCCTTTTTGCTCTGCGTTCCACCGAGTCCAATGCAGCAAGCTGGTATTTAGCTGAGCCATCCCATAAGTGGCTGCAATCTCGAACCTTTATCACTTAACCATAATGGCAGTGGACGAAACCAGCCTGGCAATAGTTGCGATGTAATAAGCTCTACTACTACTAAAACTGTCACCACACGATCCTATTAACCACGACTCTATCAAAAGCAAGCGGAGACTTGCCATCACTGATTCAATAGACATCCATTAAAACCTGAATTATTAATTGTTACATCTCTGCTTATACCTCTAGTGCCTAGCAGTTTAATGAATGTTTAAATGGTCACTTAGCATTAGCAATTCGAACTATTGTCATATCAAAGAGGATCGGCTCAAGGAGAAAAGAGTCGGAGGCCAATTGTCATAAACAAAAAAATGTTTTAATTCAAGTCGCAATATCATATTATTATAGTGTCGGAAGTAAGGTCTACCCCGACCCCGCATACTCTAGTGTCAGAGTTTCTAAACCACCTTAAGGGCTTCTGACATGTTTTATTTGACGACCGGCATTTGGCGACCGGGACCACCGGCTTATACATGCCTTCCGAAGCATGGATTCATATTTTTATCAGAAAATCAGGTGATTGAAACCTGCAATGTCCTAGCCACACTAAAAACAACTTTAAAAAGTAGTTAAGCTTCCCGTGGGAATCGAACCCACGACCACCGGATCACAAGGCAAACATCTAAACCACACGACCACGGAGGTAGTTATTTACTGATAGAGTTTTTTTTTTTTTTTTTTTTTTTACTATTGATAGGCACACGTTTGACCACTATCTCACCTGATGGTAAGCGAAGATGTGGTCGAAGATGGAGCACGCTTGCCTAGAAATAACCTATTCACTCTTGATTTAAAGACTCCCAGGTTGTAGCTATCAGGAAACACAGACTCCGGCAGGGAATTCCACTCCTTAGCTGTACGCACTATGAATGTGTTCCCAAAACGTTTTGTGCGTAAGGGTGGGATATCCACCATGTACCGGTGGCGCATCGCCGTTCGTCTTGTGGTCCGATGATGGAACGGGCAGAGTTACTTTCGCATTTATACTATAAGTAAATCTTTAGACAGTTCCTCATGAATCACCTTAGGAAGTCAATATAAACTCATACAGTCATGTGCTCGACGCAAATATTTGTTCAATTGAAGTGCTCTGTATTGACTGATACTCTCTGTTCCATTGCTCGCTAAATGCTCAAGTGTTGCTAAATGTCTTTGGACAAGTGTGGGTTTAGTAATTTAGTCTCCCATGTTGTGTTTAGCTAATGGAGTGGGCAGAGTACAAGGTTCAAGTGTTGGAAATAATCATTTCGTCTTGGCATAAAGAGGACCTTGTGGGTAAATAATATCAGTCATACGGTACGATTTTCAAGGTTATGCTACGCTTGCCGAGGTTGGTCCGAGGATAGGTGAGCGCCTTAAGACACCGCGTTGGTTCCATTAGCATGTTGAGGCGTTGGTTCCAGTAGCATGTTGAGTCGTTGGTCCCAGTAGCATGTTGAGTCGTTGGTCCCAGTTGTCATTTATGAATCTTTGACACGCGTTACCAGTAGTCAAAATTGACACCGATAAGAGATGACGACGTTAAGGAGTAAACCAGTCACCAGGTTATGAGGGTCAGATAGGTAGACGCTCCGTATAAAATACTGGTACTCAACTGCATCCGGTTTTTAGTTACTGGGTAATATGTTACCCATTTTTATTTCTGAAATATTCATTCTTTCGAACTACATGAACTTAGAGGGCTATATTGATGATTAAAATGGTTATAATTCTTTAGATAAATACGCGTTACGGTCGCGGCTCGCATTTGGTCCACATACAGCTTCACACTGACCGGCAAATTGCAAAAAACATAAAAATATTTGAATTTCGCGGGCTACCCTGGAGCTGAGAGCTTGAGCTGAGTTAAGGTGGATTTAACTTGGAAGATCGACCCGTGTGGCTGTTATTAGTTAGCCTCGAGCTATGAGCGGCAGCTACAAACAAAAAACAATTTTAAGTGGTAATAAGGTTCATATCCACTAAACCAAACAAAACCTTACCCATTTCAGAACTATTTTATATTCTCTGTCAATATAATCTTCCCCGCAACGTATATGTATGACAACAGGCTAATCCCTTAATATTTTTCTCCCTTTTCCGACACGATAAAATAAATATAAGTACGAAGAAATCGAATCTGAACATAAAAACACATGAAATACTATATCCACACTACAAATGGATATAAACGGGGAAAAAATATAATAATATTATGTCCTCAGACCTTAGGGTGTGGGCACACGAGTCTACTAAACGCTGAATTACGAGTATTTTATTCTTGTGTTTTTAAAGGTTGAAGGCGACGTATTTCCTGCTGAGAAAAAAAAAACACATCAAGATTAGCTAAAGACAGCCCAAAATCTCACCTCCAGATTCAAATTCTTGTCACAAAATTAAAAGCTTATCGAACGCTGCAAATTTTCGCTGAAAATTCGCTCAGCCAATCACAACAGCTAAAACGGGTTTCACATTATTTTTCTTATATGTATCGTACGAGAAACTGGACTGAGATAATATGGACTCTGATATCATTAACACCACCGTCAACTCGATTTTAAAACATATCGAAAGTTTAAAGTTTTTTTTTACTATTGATAGGCACGCGTTTGACCACTATCTCACCTGATGGTAAGCGGTGATGTGGTCGAAGATGGAGCACGCTTGCCTAGAAGTAACCTATTCACTCTTGACTTAAAGACTCCCAGTGCTTGTTGTTAAAATCTTAAAGTAAATTTAAGATTTTAACAACGGATTGTGATATAAATTCTGTGTGTGTCCTATTTAACAACATTAACTACATCGTCATGTAGTTTTACTGCTTTTTGTACAGACGTGTTTATCACTCTTTAAACAGAAAAAAGCAGTCAGTTTTACTGGAACAAAATTCTACTAATCGATCAAAAAACAATCTAATAGAACCGTGTGCGAACACCTTAACACGCGTGTACAGGCTCATAAAATATAAAAATTATGCGTCAGCCACTAGGATACGAACTGCGGGTGTCAGAAACCGGCCCAAAGAATTTATAGTGTTTATTTTATACGAGGATAGGTAAGGTGGGTCTTGCATATTATAGATTATGTCAGAGGGATTGGCAGTTAGTTTTGTGTGGTTATGTCATACGGGGAATACTGTTTTTCATCTTTATGCCTTCTGAATTTTCGTTATGAGTGAATCAAAGCCCGTGAATGTGACAACCAGTCCTGCAATGGGGTGTCGTGTTTCGGAATGAATGAGTTGTGGATACAGGGTATAGTTCAGTAACTTTATACGAGTACCTATAGAGCTTGTGTCAAATCCGGTAGTTCTGATTTTTTGCAGACTTATTTATGGTGTGGCCTATTGAATAATCCAAGTTTGTGACCCCGAGCGTCGAACGCAACTTTGTAAAAAATTGAAAAATCCGGTTTTTTTATTTCAGATTTTGGCGATTATAACAAAGTCAAAGTCAAAGTCAAAAGTCAAAACGTTTATTCCAATTAGGCCATTAAACGGCACTTTTGAACGTCATTCACATTTCAAATATTTAAAAGTTCTGAAGTGACTCTACTGTCCATTCGGAAAGGTAGATTCTTATGGAGAAGAATGGACAAGAAACTCCATAGTTACTCTTTTCAATTAATCTTTTACAATATTTGGTAAGTATACAATTTTTTTTTTATATGTGAGGACCATGCACCTAGGGTATGCAGAGGTAGACTTATAAATTTTCTAAATAAGTAGGTACATGATACTCACACATTTACAAATATTGGAATGACTAATTAACAGTGTGTGAGTTAACAGAAAAATACAGACACAAAAAGAGACAGAACATCTATAAAGTTAATACATAAAGCAACCAGTTTGATTTTGTCCACAACATTGACCGTCCTATGGAGCAGGACCAGCATGCTTCCAGGCATTCTTATCCTGAATGTAATCTTCTAATTTGTAATAAGCTTGTTTACAAAGTGTGCTTTTGATATATGCTTTAAATTTTCTTTCATTTAGTTCTAATATGTCACAAGGTATTTTATTGTAACATTTAACACAGTACCCCATGAAAGATGTGTGTACTTTAGCTAATCTATAAAATGGTTGATCTAACTTATCTTTATTTCTAGTATTAAAATTATGTCTATCACTAATTTTACTAAAAAGATGGCGATTTTTCCGTACATACATTATATTTTCATAAATGAATTGGCAAGGGACTGTCATAATATTAATCTTTTTAAAAAGTTCCCTTAGAGAATCGCGGCGGCGCAGATTATAAAGGGCTCTGACAGCTCTCTTTTGTAAAATAAATATGGATTCAATGTCAGCAGCCCGACCCCACAACAAAATTCCGTATGACATAATGCTGTGAAAGTAGCTAAAATAGACCAAACGTGCGGTTTCTACGTCTGTTAACTGTCTTATTTTCCTAACAGCATAAGCAGCTGAGCTTAGCCGCCCCGCTAGAGATGTAATATGAGGTCCCCATTGCAACTTCTCGTCCACTGTGATTCCCAAGAAAACTGTCTGATCAATAAACTCCAGTTTTTCTCCATTCAATATTATGTCACATTCGGTACTTTTAACATTAGGCAAAGTAAATCTAATACATTTAGTTTTTTTTTCATTTAATACCAAGTTGTTTGCCGTAAACCAATTTTGGACTTGAAGAATAGAGTTATTAACGACGTCAAGATTTCGTGATCGTCGCTCTATTTTAAATATCAATGAAGTGTCATCCGCAAATAATACCATCTTTGGGTGATTTTGAAGTAATTGGGGCAAATCATTTATATAAACTAGAAAGAGGAAAGGACCTAATATTGAGCCTTGAGGAACTCCCATTGTCACTTCAGACCCTCGTGAGTTTACACCGTTTACCTGAACTTTAACCTGTCTGTCCATCAAGTATGATCTAAGCAACTCAAGGGCTGTATTTCCGATTCCATAGTGCTCAAGTTTCAACAAAAGTGTCTCATGTTCAACGCAATCAAACGCCTTCGAGAGGTCACAGAATATTCCAATGGCGTCTTGTGACTCTTCCCAGGCGTTAAAGATGTTCTTTATGAGGGTGACCCCGGCGTCAGTTGTACAACGCCCTTTGGTGAAACCGTACTGTTGTTCATGAAAGATGGAATTTTTATTAAAGTGAAGTAACATCTGATTAAGAATTAACTTTTCAAACACTTTACTGAGCACTGGCAAAATTGACACAGGTCTATAATTATTGGGTTCCTGATTATCACCCGATTTGAACAAAGGAACTACTTTACTGTGTTTCATAAGATCGGGAAATACTCCTTGGTCTATACTAGTATTAAATATAACAGCTAAGTAGGGGGCAATAGTTTCAATGACAGATTTACAGACTTTTACAGACATTCCCCAAAGATCTTCAGTTGATTTTATTTTAAGATCTTTAAAAGCTTTTATAATGGCCTGGGGGTTTGTATGTTGAAACTTAAACTCCGATGGGCATACCTTTACATTCTTCCTAAGTAAAGCAGCAGCGAGCGCAGGAGATGAGTTGAGACTTTCAGTAGTTTTAAGAGGGATGTTAGCAAAGAAATTTTCAAATTCTTGAGCTACCTCTGCATCTGAGTTTATTGGGCCATTTACAGTATTTAAATTAAATTTAGTCTCACGTTGTTTCTTCCTACCTGTTTCGTTATTTATTATTTTCCAAGTAGTTTTTATTTTATCGTCTGCTGATTTTATTTTATTGCTAATATGTAGAGCTTTTGCTGTTTTGCATACACTTTTATAAGTTTTTGAATATTTTGCAACATACTTATTAAAGCTTGTATTATTCATATATTGCTTTTGGCCATACAGTTCATATAGCTTATCCCTGCTTTTGCGAATGCCTGGAGTTGCCCAATCGCTAAATAAGAACTTGGTGTAAATACTTTTGGACTTTAGGGGAAAAGTCTCAGCAAATTGAATGTTTAATAATGAAAAGAACTCAGTGTAGAACTCATTTGGGTCATTAATATTATTAAAATTATGGGCACCTAGTCTACTATCTAAAGCAATATTAAATTCCTGCAATTTTTTATCCGTAATTGGTCTAAATTTTATTTGAATTTTTTCTAAAGGTACGTAAGTGCAAAACGTTATTGATTGTCCATTGTGATCAGATGGCAACTTATTTACAATTTCTTTATGTAGGTAATCACAATTACAAAATATATTGTCTATGCAAGTTGCAGTAGAAGCTGTCACACGAGTTGGCTCAACAAAAACATTTGATAAATTAAATGATTTAAAAAGACTCAATAACCTAATACTATTGGAGTTTGTTTCTAATAAGTTAATATTAAAGTCGCCACATATTATTACTGATTTACAAGTAGAACTAACTTTATTCAACACATCTTCCATTACTGTATCAAACACAGATAGATTCTGGTGACATGGAGGTCTGTAGACACATACCACAACATGCTTATCTAGCTCAACACAGGACAATTCAATGGTGTGTTCAACCGACAGTTTAACAATATCTTTTCTTTCTTTAGATTTAATCGAAGTTTTAATTAAAATTAATGACCCACCATGTATCATGCGTTGTCGGCTGAAGTAGCTACCTACATAATAATTATCATAATTAATGGAACTTACTTGGTGGTCTTTTAACCAATGCTCTGTAAGGCAAACTACATCAAACTTGGTTTTCTCTAAAAACATTTCTATCTCAAGTAATTTGGAAGAGCAACCTTGAATGTTCTGATTAAATAACTTTAAAGTGAATTGCCCTCCCCTAGGTTTTTTACAATGAGCTAAATTGCTAGAAGATACTTTGTCATTCACTAATAGTAATTGTTCATTACTTGAAGGGGTAACTTCTGTTGTCTTGCAGTTTAGTTTAAATTTACACTAGTATCCGGAGTGACCTCCAGAGCTACAATTGAGGAGTCTAAACTGCCTGTATGGGTTCTATCAGGAAGAGAATACTCTACCTGACTGTTAGTGGCCTTCAAGAATGTTGACATTATAGGTGGGTCCTCCTTCGTACAACACAAAGAATCACAATAATTAGTCCCTATGTTGTTAGTACAACTAGACAACACAGGCTCGTCACTTAACCTAATATTTGTTATATTAGCTATAACCTCGTTAATACTATATGCTATCAACATAGCAATCAAATGCCTATATTTACCAGACAGGGATAAAGCTCCCTGAGTTATCTTAAAACCACTAACAAACTTATTAGTGTCAAAATACAATAATTTGTCACTATGACAACATGTCAACAAGTGAATAGTATTATTCAGCTTTAAAATGTTATTATTTTGTTCATCTGAAAAAGTATCAGAGTAAGGAAAAGCACACAACATCAGCTTTCCTAAATTTAACTTTAATAATGATTCAACCCCATCCATTATGTCCTTTTTGGTAATACCAGTACTATTACCCAGCAGTAGAACCATTGAATGGTAATTATCTAGATTTGAATTCACAATTCTATTAACCATTTGTTTAAAACTAATATTGTGATAACTATGATTGGTAAAACTGTGGCTTAGGTAGTTGTGTAATATTTTTCCGAAGCCAGAACCCAATTCATCACAAAAGAAAACAGATTTGTTTTTCTGTTTATTGACATATGTTTCCGCTGGAAGAGTCAAGACCGGTGGAGACATGTCAAGTTGGGGTTGGGGAGGTGGTGGATGGTTGACACAGCTGCATGAAAGATTATTAGTCAGAGACTCACATCTTTCAGCATTGTACTTCACCAAGTCCAGTAGTTCCCCAGCCTCAAGCAATCGCTCACTCAGTTGTTGTTGTGAATCCTCATATTTTTCAAAAATGTTTCTCAGCAAATACTCCTTATAAAGTAAATCATTTTGGAGGCACTGAGTGTCCCTATCATATTGTTCCCTACATTTGTTAAGCTCTTCAGTACAAACTTTTAATCTATTTTTTAGGCTGACTCGGTCCTTTCTAAGTATGATATTAAATTTTAGGAGATTATGTTTTTTTATTGCTCTCCGAGACTTTTTAATAATTTTCTTAATTTTAATATATTTCTTTAATTTGTTGTGACTCATAGCAATAGGACATAATGGTTTGGTATCCTCACCTGTCAAATCTATAATTATGGCTGGCTCACACACTGATATCGACTGCAAACCTACCAACTCATCAAATAAATTATTAGTGTTAGTAAACTGTTCACTAACCTTAGCAGACTTTGCAATAGACCCTGGACTAGTTTTTGAAACACTCACTCCGACATGTTTACAGGATCGACTGACTGGTATTCTTCTGCACTCGGCTGGAAGCCGACCCCAACATAGTTGTAAAAAGGCTCGGTAGATTGAACAGAGGAAAGTCTTTTCAATATCAAAATCACTAAAACCCTATCAATTACGCCCCACATAGAAGCCTACTCAAATAATTAATTACATCACCTCTACAAATGCAAAAAACCCGAACCCGAGCGTTTATTACCGCCATTGAAAGCCAACCCATTGGTTCGAGTTTGATCACAATAAGTACATACCTCCCCATTGTTTCCCGATGCTACCCTCTTCACAGTGGTTGAGACACGGAGGATGAATCAATGGAGTAAATGACAGATAAAATATACACTTCATCAATACAAAACTCTTTAGTCTTATGCCCGACAACGAAATCTACCAAACAACCTTTGGATGGACTGAACGAAATAAAAATAAAAAGGGTGTGGTGTGCGGTGCACTAGAAGTAAATAAATTTTAATTTATCATAGTGATTTTAAATTTCTTACATTGTGAGGATACTACCTTAGTTGGTCTTTTTTCCAAATTAAACGAAGCAGTGTCTGTCTGTCTACATGGAAATTTTTGAAGTTCAAATATTGTTTCTAGCTAGATTGAATAAAAACTTTTGATTGATTTGATTCTAAAAACACATTTTTTTAATAGAATGGCACTGGACTATTTCTTAAATGTTGGGTTTGTCGGTTTTCTATCGTTTGCATTTTAGAGAGTGTGCGACGGAATTTCTTAGTTTAATTCCGCTTAGCCCGTTCCATCATCGGACCACAAGATGTAGGTACGGCGATGCATCTCCAGTACATGTTGGACTTCCCGCCCACACGCACAAAACGTTTTGGAAATTCCCTGCCAGATTCCGTGTTCCCTAAATGCTACAAGCTGAGAGTCTTTAAGGAGTTACTTATAGGCATGCGTGATCCATCTTTGACCACATCATTGCTTACCATTAGGTGAGATAGCGGTCAAAAGAGCACACGTATCAAGGTATCAACAATAAAAACACCCATTGCTTCAAAGTATACCTTCTACTCTACTTAAAATTTCAAACTGTTTTAAAACTTTAAGTAATCACTCCATTTGCTCTATTCTCCTTGGATCGAAAGGACCCCAAGCCCCTACAAAGGCGTTTTGCATTCGAGAGAGGGTTAATGAAAATGCTAATCTTCATAATAGAAATCGTGGCCTATCGGGTTGTGTGGAAAAAACGGCCAAAATATTACGGTGGGGTTAAAATGTACTTCCGCTGTTTTTCTGTTGTACTTTTTTGTGTTAAAAATGTAAGTAAGCTCTCTTTACTGTCTTATCTATACTTCGATATTTAATATTCGAAAGAGGTAAAGTTTGTGAGGTTGTAAGGGCAATCTCTGGATCTATTGAACCGATTTTGAATTTTTTTTTACCAAAAGAAAGCCACGTTATTTGTGAGTGTCATAGGCTATTTATTAATCCAAAAAAATACCGCCCAACGAAGTGGGCACGGGTCTGTTGGTATCGAATAAAGGAAAATTTGGAGTCTGTGAAACAGTACATTTTGCAGTTTTAGGTTGTTTTAGGTCTCTTTGTGATGAATTGAGCTAGTGAATAGGTTCCTTTTAAGCAAGCATGCTCCATCTTGGTCCACGTCCTCGCTTACCATCAGGTGAGATAGTGGTCAAACGTGTGCCCCTCAATAGAGAAAACTGCAACAGTGTTAAAAAGTTTCATATTTAGAGTTGGGTTGGGAACACTCAAGTGTTCAGTTAGTTAGCTCGAAGTGGTTAATTGAGTTTTTAGTGAAAACACTGTTAATGCTAATGCATAGGAGTAACTTGAAGTCATCAAAGTCTAAACATCGGATTATTAAAAAAAAATATTGTCAAACTAATGAGCCAACAATGTGTGAAGTTCCATATTCAAATTTGGAATAGTTTCAGTTTTACGAAGATTTGTTTTTTTTTTTTATTACTTGAGACGTGTTAACCCCTGACTCTAGTCTAGGACAGAGGTGACAGAGACAAATTCAACGAAGGAGCGAGCTTAGCCACAAAAAGCCTGCGGATCTATAAAGGCCATTTTAGCAGAATCAGAAAGCAAATCACGCTACCCGTTACTGTCAAATTTGCCCAATCAACCTTGAACCTAATGCGTTCGTGATAAAGATGGAAATTAAATTTGTCAGATTGTTGTGTGATTAACATCACGATTTTAATATGATTCTCCTACAGTGGTTATTATCATTTGAAATAAACTGTGTACACAAAAATAGTAAATATTTAATTATCATTAGGTATTATTATTGTACAACAAAGAGCATGAATATAAACTCAAATTGTACATTATTATTAACGTAAGAAATTCTTTGTAAATTCTTTCACCATGGCGATGGCGGATATTGTCATATTCCTACCTTCCTTTTAAAAATATTTCGTAATTTCTCATTTCATAAATACCTTGTTGGATTAGGTAGCTGATGTAACATGTTACAAATACACAAGAAATCAAATATCTATACTATCTATACTAATGTATAAAGCTGAAGAGTTTGTTTGTTTGTTTGTTTGCTTGAACGCGCTAATCTCAGGAACTACTGGTCCGATTTGAAAAATTCTTTCAGTGTTTGATAGCCCATTTATCGAAAAAGGCTATATACATTCAGTCAATAAAGTATCGGGAATGGATGATTTGTTTATGGTTCCAAATTCAAATTTTTGTTTTTGTGTAGTTGTTAGATTGGCACAACTGTTTTCCATTTTGGCGCGGAGTTTGAGTTGCATCTGTTATTTATATTAAACACAGTGCTGGTTTTAGTAATATCATATATAGTGTGTATTGCGAATTTCATTATGGACAAAAATATCGAAAAAAGAGTTTGTCTTAAATTTTGCATCGCCAATGGAATTTCGTGTTCGGAGTCACTGAAAATGTTACAGAAGGCTTACGGTGAATCGACTTTATCAAAAACTCGTGCTTATGAGTGGTTCAAAGCGTTCAAAAGCGGTCGAGATGTGATGGAAGATTTGCCTCGCTCTGGTAGGCCGTCAACGTCTGCAACTGAAGTTAACATCGCAAAAGTGAAGGAAATAGTGACTGAAAATCCCCATTCAACTCTCAGAGAGATAGCCGCCGAACTTTCTGTATCTCACGAGTCGATCCGTACCATTTTAACTAATCATTTGGGTATGAAACATGTTGCTGCTCGGCTAGTCCCAAAAGATCTGAATTTTTTCCAAAAACTCAATCGCATGAAAGTCGCTGAGGACATGCTAGAACGAGTCAGTTCGGATCCAACATTCATGAAACGCATTGTTACTGGTGACGAGACGTGGGTTTACGAGTTTGACATGCAAACTAGTCAACAAGCTTCGGAGTGGCGCCTTCCAACTGAACCGAAACCGAAAAAACCACGCCAAAGTCGATCAAAAGTCAAAGTCATGTTGACTGTTTTCTTTGACTATCGCGGTGTTGTGCATTCTGAATTCTTACCGGAAGGTGTAACGGTAAATAAAGAATATTATTTGAGCGTTATGCGGCGTTTAAGAGAGCAAATTCGACGAAAAAGGCCAGATTTGTGGAAAGAAAATTCTTGGATTTTGCACCACGACAATGCGCCTTCGCACAAGGCTATCATTGTGAACGAATTTTTAACCAAACACTCAACAAATACCATCCAGCAACCACCATATTCACCAGATATGGCTCCTGCTGACTTTTTTGTTTTTCCTAAACTCAAATTACCACTTCGTGGCACCCGTTTTCAATCGATAGAAGACATAAAGGAAAATTCGCGGCGAGAACTGAACTCAATTCCGGAAGCAGCGTTTAAAAAATGTTTTGATGAATGGATTATTCGTTGGCGCAAGTGTATCGTTTCTAAAGGAGCATACTTTGAAGGTGATAAAATAAATTTGGATGAATAACAGACATTTTGTGTATTATTGATCTTTTCCCGGTACTTTCTTGACAGAGTAGTATCATCTCGCTAAGACCAATAGGTGCGGAGCAGGAGCAGACGAAGTTGCGCTTGTCAAGTAGTACTCAATAAAATTCGAAATGTGGAAGGAAATACACATTACATACTTAACAGAATAAACGCAATATTTCTTAAGGGATCATTGTACTTGTCATAATAAACAACTTTTACTCTGTGACCAACCCAGAAATCGCGAAAAAAATCAACTGTTCAGTACAAATGTCTACCGGCACCAACTCTTAACGTGTTATCTGAGGCATGAAAGAACCTCGGTATGTTAATGTGGTCAGCCATCCACAGAACGACCACGGCAAGAGTTGCTTAACATTGATTACCGGTGTGACTTTTATTATTTAGCCTTGAGCTAGTTAGTAATCAGATAAATATTATAAATGCGACTTTACGAAATCGAATACAATAGTTTGGCATTATGAATGTCTTTATAAAGTTTTAATTTTGGCGCCATTTTACAAGCTGTCACTATATTTTCGGGAGTCAAGTTTGGATAAGTTTGGGCATTTATTAAGTTAAAGTTTAAGTGTTATACAAATGACTGCAGTAGCGATGCGGATGATGGGACTTGAAGAAGTTATTGTGGATTTATTTTAGTTTTAAACAGAGCTGAATGAGTTTAAGTTTACACAGATGGCGATTAACAAATACGATGGAGTAAGTTTAGGTTGAATTGATGTGGGTTTACAAGAAACTAGAAACTACTACTAATAACTAGAAACTTCTCCTTACTAATAATTTAAAATACTCAAGCATATCTGTCTGTTTTTTTAGTAGTTAAATGTTTCTATTTAAGCAGATAGAAAGATTGTAATGATAGCTTTAGATTCTGGAACAGGATATAAGATTTTTTTAACATACCATTTAGGTAGATGGTCGATGGGGCAGAAAAGTTCTGGAGTGGCGACCGCGTACCAGAAGACGCAATGTTGGAAGGCCTCTCATAAAGTGGACCGATGACCTGCTTGAGAATCGTGAGAAACCAATGGATGTGATACGTACAGGACCGGTTGTTGTGGCGATATTTGGGGGAGGCCTATGTCCAGCAGTGGACGTCTTTCCGCTGATATAATGACCACTCTGGCAAAGCTCCCGGTAGATGCTACCGTACCATAAGAAGTTAAATAAACTGAAGGTTAATCCCCTTCCATTCTTCTTTAGAGAACGCCTTTGTCCAGATATAGACTGAAATAACACCGACTTCCAAAATCAAGGTTATTTCATACTTTGTAGTGTTTTGTTTGGAAGTCCGTTATATTTTTTTTTGGAATATTTATTTTAAGTGGTAATACTTGGACGACGTCTTCGTCTACGCAAAAATTGAAATAAGCAAAAAGCTCATAAAATAAAAACTACTGAACCAAACTGAATTAAATTTTTGCGAGACCAAATTGCAAGTATACCGCATCGAACTAAAAAAGAATCACTGAAATCGGATCAGAAACCTCGGAGTAATCGGTGTACATACATAAAAAAGTAACCACCGCTTTGAGAACCTCCTCCTTTTTTGAAAGTCAGTTAATAATAAAAAATACTTCCTTCACTGTACTATCATAGACTTATATCGTGATAACAGATAAGTAAAACTTTATTATTTCCTTGTTTCTGTTATTGCTAACCAAGTTTCAAATAATTTGCTTTTCTAAGTGTAAACAAAAATGTTTTTTATAACTTTGTTCCGTTGCCTATCCCAAGTTCGAACAAACCTTAAAACCTTTGTTCTTTATATTATTCAGTAGCCAGCTTCATGTTTTAGGGTTATTTTTAAACGTATCTTAACTAAAATTGGACCTGTGCGATTCCGTGACGTCTATGCAGCTGCCGTAGAAAACAGCGTTTTAGCGAGAGTTTTGATTCTCGGTTTGTATATTTTTAGATAAATTGTATAGATGATAAAAAAATTTTTCATGCATACCTTTGCTTATTGTATTTAATTTTAGCCTATTTTATCCCACTATAGGAAAAAGGCCTCCCTTTCTTCTGTAGGCAAGGTTTTTTTTTTTTAAGGATGGGAAATCATCAAATGACTCCTTCCGCTCTGGGTGAGGCAGAAGGGAGTGTCAGACTCTTACTGACTAATACCCATCCGTGCTCCTCCCAATGCCCTTTGCGTTCCAGGGCTGCGGCGTCTCATTCGAACGGATTCCGCACCCCGGCAGGCACTGGCCCTAGCGGGTCCCGTCTCCCATGCTGAACGCTCCTTGAGGCGCGCGTGGAACACAGCGCGCCGCTGACCCGGGCCTGGTTCTGATCGGACGGCGAGCCACCCAATGCTCGCCGTCCGCAGGCCCGCAGCCAAGGTTTACCTGTAGTATATAGCACACCCACTTTGCACAACTTATAAGTCCCATACTGTATGTGACGAGCTTAACCAATCCAGGCTCCAGCCTGCTATTGTGAATTTCTATATGGAAAAACCTGATAACTCTTTGCCTGAATCAGAAATTGAACTTAGGACTTGCTCAGCAGTGTACTTGCGACCTCTTGACCAACTAAGCACTCCCTAAAAACGTAGAAAATTTAATTCACATGCTTTAAAAACACAATAATAACCTTCTCCCACACTTAATCACCAACCATAGACATCAAAAATTCTTCCAACTCTATAAAAAAAGAGCGAAAAGTATTTATGAAAAATTCCTTCATAACTTTTAACATCGACAGCGACGTCGCAAAGTAAGGGGTCGACGGGACCCTTTACTTAATTTCATCAAGAAAGGGTTAATGAAATGTCTTTCAGTGATTCTCGACGTGACAATGGAGTTGCGTTATTTTAGGGTTGAATTTGAAGGCGGTATTTCGTTTTTAAGATAGAGGAGCATAGGGTTTAAGACGCGGTTCTGTATTTTTTTTTTTAATTATGGATGATTGTGCTTTAGTCTAGGTCATAGATGACAGACACAAAGTAGACGATGGAGTGAGCTGACCCAGAAGAAGCCTGTTCACTCTAAGTTTGAATAGATTCGATTTTTGAAAATAATGAAACTGTATGATATTACTTTTAAGAACTTTTATTCTTCAACACCACGAAATGGACTTTGATAAAGCTTTCATTTGTAGAAAGGGCAATATACAAAGACGGTGTCTGTAATTAAATGAACCCATTAATAAGTGAAGTGAATTTTTAGTACCATAGATTTTAAGTTTGTATCTACTGACACAATCAGTATTATTATTATACCTATATATCTTATTTCGTAAGATATATATTTATGGGCCAAAATAGCCTGAAATAAAGAGATTTATTATTATTCTATAAGAAAAAAAAATAAGACAGAAAAGTTTGTATTGAAGTTTGATATTTTGAGAATATCAATTATAATATTGTGAGTAAATGTGAGTAAAATGATTTTCTGACCTAAAAACTTAGGTGAAGTAAATATGAAGCGACCAGCCCATACAAAAAAGCAGCAATAACAGTTCACATCACATCATCAATTCACTCGACCTGCAGTGCGATTCTGTAAACATAAAAGTGAACGCTTGGGTGAAGTGAGCTGTCAATCTATGCCATCAAGATAAAATGACAGTTTACTTCGCGCTCACTCCACCTGACTTTTCACGCTGAAAGGTTTACAGAATCGATCGGCTGTTTTCACGGTGAGTTGTGTACAGAATAGACCGTCTGTATCAAAGGTGAAAATAAATTAAATTTAAACCATATTCATGCAATCATCAAACGAAATCGAATCAAAGAGACATAAATCGCCATTAACTTCGGGATTCACTTATACAAACGTGATCCCATTGACATCATAAGCCCTCCATTGAATAGCTCCCATTCAATTCATTCAATAAGAAAAATATCAGCGAAATCTGAACATAATCTCAAAACGAACGAACATTACACAAAAACGTGCGAATGGAAGGAAATTCTTTAATTTTTCCTTTATTCTGTGACGCTTCAATAGAATTTTAGTAAATTCGTCGGGATTTGTCCGTAATAGCTTTTTTAAAGGGAAGTAAAATCAAAGTAGGCTATTTTGTTTTACTAAGATTTTTAGGGTTCCAAGCATTCGTAAGAAATGGAACCCTTCTTGGATCACTCGGGTCGTCTGTCTGTCCGTATGTCAATTTTCTCAAAATCTACTGATGTGAGGGTTTTAATTATATTTTTTTCATCATTTTAAAACAATTACTTTGAATTTATTCGGGAAATTAGATTAAAAATTAAAAAAAATAACTTTGTCAAAAACCCGACCGCTAAAAACAACTAAAAAGTTCGAAACAAGTTGCTTTTGAAGCAGACTGATGCAGTCGGTTGCATCAGATTAGTGATTGAACTGCAAGTCAATTTTTTATTTCCTACTTTTTAGTGAGTTATATTTTTGGAATCGTCTCCTCGAGCCTTTTATCTTGGTACCCCACTGGATAGGTTTCAAAAATTAAAAATTTATTCAAGGAATAATTTGGCGTCAAAAATCCGCCATTTTGTTGAATTTTTTATTTTGATATATTGTCACTCTCACAGAAAATACGAATTTAGAGACACCTTTCAAGCTAAAATCCATTGAGCTGTTTAGGCTCTAGGGCGTGCCAAAGAAATATACATACATAACCCTCATTCTTTCGCAGTCGGGTAATGACCATCCCCCGTTATCTCCGAAACTTAAAATTTTGGAAAAAAATGCAGATATTTTTTTTCGTATAATATATAGTTAGTACCTATAGGTTACAGAAAAACCTATAAGAATATATTTAGTATAAAAAAAAAATAAAAAAAATGAAGTTCGTTCGGAACCCTTTGTACTCGATTCCGAATCGCACAACTTGGCCAATTTTTTTTTGTTAAGATGTAGGCAAGGGTACACTTGACAGGGACAGTCGTTACCATTGCCATGTTAGCCACGGTCGCTACTTATCTACTGAGGAAAAAATAGATAACAGTTGAAGAATAATGTCATTGACATAGCCTTTACAATAAAGTAGAGTGGCAATCATCATCTGCCTAGCCTTTTCCCATCTATATTGGGGTTGGTTTCCAGTCAAACTGGATTCAGCTGAATACCAGAATTTTACGTGGAGTGACTGCCTACCAGACCTCCACAATCTATTCACGTAGAGTGGCAATCAACTGGCCATATTAACGGTAGAACCGATGACCGTTGAGGTAGACAAACGTAGGGTGGCGCCCTCTGGTTTGGTGGAGTGATGGTCATTGCAGAGTAACTTGAAACAGCTGTGTGAGAGAAACGGATGATCAATCAATTGAAATGTGATTGATGGATAGATCTATGTAGAACCGATGACCGTTAAGGTAGACATTCTCTTGAGCGGAGACCGCGAATCAGCAAACGTAGGGTGGCGCCCTCTGGTTTGGTGGAGTGATGGTCATTGCAGAGTAACTTGAAACAGCTGTGTGAGAGTAACGGATGATCAATCAATTGAAATGTGATTGATGGATAGATCTATGTATTATAATACATGTGTAGCAATACACATTGGGGATCGAACATTTTTCTATAGGAGCTGACATGGCACCCACCGCCATTTTTCATTTCAAAATTGCGGCACACGATCTAACATGCATATTAAATCAAGCAGAAAACTGTTATTTGAATTTAATCTAATGCATATTGCAATATTAAGTCATTTTTAATGATGGTCATGATTGTCACTTTGTAACTTTACCACGAAATATCTCGGCAACGTGACACTTTAAGCTACCATGTACCATTCAATTATGCCCATAAATGAAGTGGGCTGCTGACCTGCCGTTGTGAAACGACTAAAATTACACCGTGTACCGTTACTTGCCTTCAAAAAACTGTGAAAAACCATGATCATTATTAAATCAATGAAATAGGTGTAATCGTAATTTATCCCTGGACAACGCAACAAGCTCTTTTCTAAGGACTTCTTACAGAATTTCGTGAATCTCATCTAAGATAGGAAGTTCACTAACAATTGGCATCTTATCCCGAAAAGTTTCGAGAGGCAATTGAAAGAAAGGTCAAACCGTCTTAAGTTATATACCTAAATAGACGAGTAGCCCTTTCTTCAAGTAGATTCCTAGGTCTAAAAATCAAGGTCATTGCTTAGAGGACGGAAAAAATGTGATTAGAATTTCAATTGCTTAATGTTCCAGTTGTAATTATTTCAGGTCAAGAAAGTGTTTTATTTTTAGGGTTCCGTACCCAAAGGGCAACTAATGGAACCCTATTACTAAGCCTCCACTGACTATCCATCCGCCAGTCCGTCCGACCGTTTGTTTGTCAGCGGACTATATTTTAAAGAAAGAACACATTTTTTTAAATCTGAACAATCGTAAAAGTTGTAGGAAATGATCAAAGGCAATGTTATGAGGTATAAACTAATTTAATAAAATATATAAGACAAATATGTAACAACGGTATGACAGCTGTAAATGGACGACTCATTGACAGATAAAGAGCCTTAGCTCTTCTTTTTATAAATTACTAGTGGACCCGCGCAACTTAGTCTGCGTCACAATTTTCATTACTGCTCCGCTCCTATTGGTCATAGCGTGATGATATATAGCCTATAGCCTTCCTCGATAAATGGGCTATCTAACACAACACTGAAGAATTGTTTTAAATCGGACCAGTAGTTCCTGAGATTAGCGCGTTCAAACAAACAAACAAACTCTTCAGCTTTATATATTAGTATAAGATGTACAATGGAGTATTTACTTAGAACCTTGAATTTTTCATAGTGTGTATTTTTTTGCCGCTATAACAACAAAATAATCCTAATAAATAAAATTCTTTCGTTACTGAGTGACTGACAGACAACACACAGCCGAAACTACTGGTCGTAGAAAGGTGAAATTTGGCATGAAGCGTCCCTACATTCCGAAATTTGGCATGAAGCGTCCCTACACTCCGAAATTTGGCATGAAGCGTCCCTACACTCCGAAATTTGGCATGAAGCGTCCCTACACTCCGAAATTTGGCATGAAGCGTCCCTACACTCCGAAATTTGGCATGAAGCGTCCCTACACTCCGAAATTTGGCATGAAGCGTCCCTACACTCCGAAATTTGGCATGAAGCGTCCCTACACTCCGAAATTTGGCATGAAGCGTCCCTACACTCCGAAATTTGGTATGAAGCGTCCCTACACTCCGAAATTTGGCATGAAGCGTCCCTACACACAGAAATTTGGCATGAAGCGTCCCTACACTTCGAAATTTGGCATGAAGCGTCCCTACACTCCGAAATTTGGCATGAAGCGTCCCTACACACAGAAATTTGGCATGAAGCGTCCCTACACTCCGAAATTTGGCATGAAGCGTCCCTACACTCCGAAATTTGGCATGAAGCGTCCCTACACACAGAAATTTGGCATGAAGCGTCCCTACACTCCGAAATTTGGCATGAAGCGTCCCTACACTCCGAAATTTGGCATGAAGCGTCCCTACACACAGAAATTTGGCATGAAGCGTCCCTACACTCCGAAATTTGGCATGAAGCGTCCCTACACTCCGAAATTTGGCATGAAGCGTCCCTACAAACAGAAATTTGGCATGAAGCGTCCCTACACTCCGAAATTTGGCATGAAGCGTCCCTACACTCCGAAATTTGGCATGAAGCGTCCCTACACTCCGAAATTTGGCATGAAGCGTCCCTACACACAGAAATTTGGCATGTAGCTTCCCTACACTACGTAGGGAAGCATTAAGAGAGGATTTCTCTACGGAACGTAAAAAAACGGAATACGCGCGTATAAAAAGCTAGTAAAAAATAAAATTAATTAAAGGGAGCTCCGATACTTGGAATGTGTTTTTTTTTTGTTTATGCTACTGAACCCTTCGTGTGAGTTTGACTCGTAATTAGCCGATTTTTGTGTGTCGTATTCCTTCTCATGAAAATTGAAAAAAAAATACAAGGATAAATCAAAGCAAAAAAAAGATGATTGAAGTGATTTTATTCTGTGCTAAAAATAATAAATTACCAACGGTTTTAGTGTATTTTCGTATGATGGTTTTTTTCTTATAATTACTTATATAATATATTTTTCTTATTTTTTTATCATAATGCCTATTTTCGTAGTTTGAATGATTTCTAAAATTCAGCCCATCTATTTTAATGGGACCTTATATAATTGGTGGTCACCCATCCGTTGCTTAACCTCGGCGATCAACCCGTGCGACTGTTTTATTTAGTCACGCTATTCCTCGGGAGTTACAAAATGACCGACTGAAATTAACACCCCGTTCGCCACATAGGCGCAAAAGTAAATAAGTACCAAAGAAGTCTTTCAGAATGTTTTTCAGTAAAAATGACAAAAAAGAATTTAATAAAGTTCTACTTAGGGTTAATACGTGTTGCCTATACCGTGCGGTATTAGGGACCCGTAAGTATTTGGAAAAACCTTTTATATTTCGTTTGGTAATGTCGTACGTTATACACGTGTTAGGCATTTTGGGCGTTCCAGGTGGCTGTGATGGTAAATGTAACATTGGGTTATTTGAAATAAATCCAGCTTGTTTAGATTATTGTACACCAAAAATTAACATATAAAGGAAGTTTGAAACTAAAATACATTTTATGTACCATTTTTTTAAGGGGGCGGCATGAGTCATTCCCATAATGACTCCTGCCGCTCTGGGCGGTCTGGAAGGGAGTGTCAGACTCTAACTGACTAAAGCCCATGCGTGTTCCTTCTAATGCACGTTGCGTTCTAGGTGATCTTTCGAACAAATTCCGCAATCATATTGTGTACCTAGGTAGTACAATGGGCGGCATTTACTTCCCTTACACTACTTGGAATAGAGTGGCCCAAGATAGACAGGAGTGGAAAAGGTTGGAGAAGGCCTTTGCCGATTGGCAAACAGACCTACAAAAAATTAATTAGGTATTAGAATAGATAAAGGTTAGTTTAGCTACAAAAATATATGTAAACCCATTTTCATAGTTTTTAGTTCTTAATTCTTTGTAAATAGATACTAAGTTGGTCTGAATAAAGGGCTTTATTATTATTATTTATTATTATTACACTACTTTAGTTGCTGTTAAAAAAATTATGCAGAATACTCATTGATTCTGGTACGGAGTTATGATAAGATAAGTAAAACGATTTACAGGAAATTAGTTTTCATTTCCTTTAAATCAGTTCTGACATGCAATAAAGAATAATAGTTTTTTTTTTGTTTTTACATTTTTTAAATACCTATTTTTCCCAAGTCAGTTCTCGTTTGAGTCGCAGTAATAACTAACAGAAAAATTACTTCAAACCACTCTAAAATTCCATACCAACACCATCTACATAATTTCATACACTGAACAAAATATAGACTTCACTTCTGGCCCAACTACGGCCATTGTGTGAACCCAAAAACATTTCGCTCCATTTTCCTAATTCAACCTCCCCGCTATGACAGGCAGCCATTACAGTATTGTACTATTTCAGAATAGGAATATTAAATATGTAAATGTAACGTCTAACTAGCTTACATTAGGATCTAGCATTTATATTTTATGCCTAGGTCTGTCTGAGTTAGTCTTTTAAGTCTTTGTCTTTATTTGAGTTGAAATAAGCACAATTTTAGTAGTATTTTTTGGCATTATTTAATGTTTGGGCTACCAGTTTTAATAACGTGAGTAAGTGGATTATACATTTTATTAAAATGTCATGTTGAAATATTTTATGACATGTAAATAGTTGTCTGGTCTCATAGGACCAGATCGTAGTCGCTAATTATACGTTCATGCGTCATAAAATGCTATTTTAATAAATAAATTACGTTTAGGGTACAAACATGTGTAATTTTTACTAATATTCTCTAGAGATGACATTGAATTGGTCCTTCGAGCCGGATACGGAATAGGCCAGTCAGGAAATTATTTGAAGAAAAAAACCGGTCAAGTGCGAGTCGGACCCTCACACGAAGCAGCACGTTTCTTTTATGAAGCCTTTGAATTTTTTTATTAAATTATATTTTTATTATTTGTTGTTATAGCGGCGATAGAAAAACATACTTTGTGAAACTGTCTATATATGTTCTTGAGATACAGCCCACTGATAAACAGACGGACGGACAGTGGGGTTTCATTGGTAGCCCGTTAGGTACGGAACCATAAAAATAGTCATTAAAAGCTTAAATATTGAAGATGATAGAAGTCTTTAATCATCTTCAATGTTTAAGCTTTTAGCAGTTCGTTAAAATTTGTTGACATGGCTGATTTCTCAGGATAATAAAAACGATGGAGGCCGATCAAATTTGTTGGAGAATCGCTATTGGACATTCCTGTTTAACAGTTTGTTTTTTTTTGTAGTTGTGAAATCATCAACTGACTCCTGCCGCTCAACCCGCAGATTCCGCAGACTCTTACTGACTAAAAACTACGCGTGTTCGGGCATTCCTTCAAAATGCCCTTTGCGGTGAATCTTTTGTACAACTCCACAACCTCGGTTCAACAGTGTCTAGTAAAAATCTTCATTAGAAATACCTATCACTACTTTTGACACTTCCCGTGACCCAAGGGCTTGCTTTTACCTCGGACAGAGGATAAGCATTGCCTTATAACGATGGCAATGCCGCCAGTCTTTTGGGCTCACTTCCAGTCGACACCGATGGGAAGAATTTTTGACGCCATATTTTAGTTAGTAGTTTTTATTTTAGGTGTATCATCATCTGCTAAGCCTTTTCCCAACTTTGTTGAGGTTGGCTTCCAATCAAACCGGATTCAGCTGAATACCAATATTTTATGTGGAGCGGCTGCCTACCAGACCTCCACAATCCATTAACTGGGTAACACGGTACTCCTTGGCAAGACTGGTGTTACATTTTCTTGCTTCTGACTATCCGTAACGACTGCCAAAGATCTCCAAATGACAGCCGGGGCCAACAGCTTGACGTGCTTTCCGAGGCACGGAGGAAACTGGTTATGTTAAGATGGTCACCCATCCATAGACCAACCTCGGAAAGCGTTGTTTAACCTTGAGCCACGAAGTCCTCATTTTCAGGGTTCCGTACCCAAAGGTTAACCAACGGAGAGTTACTAAGCTTCCGCTGTCCGTCCGTCCGTCTGTCTGTCAGCGGGCTGTGTCTCAAGAATCGTAATAGGTAGACAGCTGAAATTTTCACAGTTTGTTTATTTCTAATGCCGCTATGACAACAAATAATAAAAATTAAGGTTTATGGTACGAAACCCTTTGTGTGCGAGGCCGACTCGCACTTGGCCCGTTTTTTATTTTATGTGTATAATTATAGTTATAAAAAAAAAAAAATGTTGAGGAGCTCGTGGCTAAATAATAATGGCCGCACGGTTTGATCTTTAAGGTTAAGCAACACTTGCCAAGTTTGGTCTGTGGATGGGTGACCATCTAACATACCGAGTTTCCTCAGTGTCTCGGAAAGCACGTTCAGCCGTTGGTCCCGGCTGTCATTTGTAGATGTTTGGCAGTCGTTACGGATTGTCAGAAGCCAGTAAATGTGACTCCAGTCTTGCCAAGAAGTACCGTGTTACCCAGCTAATGGGTTGTGGAGGTCTGGTAGGCAATCGCTCCACGTAAAACACTGGTATTCAGCTGAATCCGGTTTGACTGCAAGCCGACCCCAATATAGTTGGGAAAAGGCTCGGCAGATGATGATGATGAGTTATAAAAAATATATAACTTCCTACAAAAAATAATGGAAACAAAGACACAAGAATTTATCATAACGTTCTAACGGATTAAAACTCTCCAAAGATTACTCCGTACGTATTTCCAAATTTCGTATTCCTGGCAACATTAAACTAATTAATATGTACCATAAAGCCAGCACTCTGGATTTGAGTCTGAAGTTATTAACTACAATCACATGGGGAGTTGTTTGTTATACTCATGTGAATTATTATATTACGCCGTTTCTTGTACAGCGCGATGTTGGGTTATTAAATTATAAATACCACCTGGTATGAAAAGGTGTGCTTTGAAACATTGAAGGTTTAAAGGTCTTTTTGCTCACTCTTGCTGTGCAACCATGTGGGGGCAGATTTGAACACAAAATAACTATTACATCTAGCCAGCAGTGGGATAGCACACTGCTGGCCTCTCCGTCCGTTCCAACGGTCACGAGTTTGCGACTCATTCTTACAATTCTGGAAGCCATTTAGGTCGCCCTGTCATCTCCTTTGCGGTCTGCAGGCCCACAAGTTGTCCATCAAGAGGCAAACATGTCTTGCCCAGTATTTAGACTGATAAAATGAGTTGACAGAAAGAATATACTTTAAAATAAATCTTGCCTCGGTAGTAGAAGTTTGTTATTTGACTGTAATTTAATAAGTCGTTTACGAGCACCATGTACCAAAAGGCGTGACGTTAGAAGGCTACCTGCAAGGTGTACAGAAGAACTGCTAAAGTCTTGCGAACCTGCTGGAAGCTAGACGCATAGACCGTTCGATTTGACGACGCTTGGCGGAAGCCTATATCCAGGAGACAACTTTCTGCTGAGATGACGAATTGAGACGACTGAAGACAGAATTCTTTACAGGCGATAATTCATAGAGACATAAAGAATTTATATAAATACTAGCTTCTGCCAGCGGCTTCGCCCGCGTGATCCCTAGGGAACACACTCCCGGGATAAAAAGTAGCCTACGTGCTATTCCATAAAACAAACAAACATAGATTACCTACATTCATCTTCTTATCCTTTTGCGAGTTATATCATAAAAGTTCTTTTTTACCCAAGATATAGATTATAAGCCTATCATTTTGAGTAAAATGGTACTTCACGTAATTTGAAAGCCAACGATAAAATCTACAAGGTAAATCATAAATTATTAAATTAATAAACTTCGCTATAAAACGAGGAATAAAGATGAAAGATTAAGAATTTTAGTATCTTGAGTTCTGGGACCACCGAATTTATGAAAATCTTAACCTGCTTTTGTCAAAAACTAAGAATTTTATTTGAAAAGCTATTTGATATTTTGATCTGTTATCAAAATCGAGCGATTTGATAATTGTCGTTCATTAGCATAATATTGTTTATTAGCCCTTGAGGCAGTTTAGAAACTCTGACATTAGGGTTTGTGTGGTGTTTAGACCTTACTGCCCACACGATAAGAAGAGGAAGCATAATAGGGTATTTTACTTAAAAAATCTAATTAGTCCGTCTGATAGATTTTCAAAAAATATTGGACACGTATTTTTTATTTTTTTACGTAAACAAAAAATGAAGACGATACAGTGTGTTAAAGACACGCATGACGTCATCTGGCTTGGTAAATTAGGTACATTTTTAACAAGCCAGATGACGTCACGCGTGTCTTCAACTCGCTGTATCTTCTTTAATTTTTGTTCACTATCAGACGGACTAATTAGATTTTTTAGTAAAATACCCCATTGTGAAATTTTAGGCCAGTCCTTTGAGCAGAGTCCAGCTCGTCTCGCCATCTCTTTCTGGGCTTGTGCGTCAACTGCGTGGTAATCTTTGCCCATTGATCCTCCGACAGAGAAAGTGGAAGGAGAGAAGGGAGCAATTTTCTCTTTATTCTTATTGGTATATCTCCAATATTAATGACTAGTTAACCCGCGCAACTTCGTCTGCGTCACAATGTTCATTAATGCTCCGCTCCTATTGGTCTTAGCGTGACGATATATAGCCTATAGCCTTCGTCGATAAATGGGCTATCTAACACTGAAATAATTTTTCAAATCGGACCCGTAGTTTCTGAGATAAGCGCGTTCAAGTAAACAAAAAAACTCTTCAGCTTTATGTATTAGTATAGATATAAGATGGTTGGCCAAATTTGCTCAACCTCGAATATTTTTCTATGTCAGCAATATTTGTGACTGCGGTCAATTAGCAAATATTTGAATCCGGATTTTTTTTCTGCTTATACTGCGACCAAATGAGGCAATATATTTTACAAATCAGAATTCTTTACGGTTAAAATAAATGTTGTAATATTTTATTAGAACATAAAAGTAAACCAATGAAAACTGACAGAAAAATATTCCTATCGTGAATAGGAAATATTAGGAAAAGCTTCTTGAGAATTATATACTTTTAACTTCAATAAAAAATATACCAAAAATGTCACGGAAATCGTAGAAGACATACAAAAACTTGAAGGCCTTATCGCGCAGTTCTAAAAGATTGATATCAGGCACGCAATAGCAACGAGGTGGGTTATATACAACATTTTATTTATGGGACAAATCTTATGGTGTGACAATCTCTTGAATCGGCTGTAAAAGAAGTAGGGAATTGTGAATGCCTGGTGAATGAAGTAAATTCTGTTTTTCAAAGGTTTCTAATCAGTCCGTGGTATTTTGCTGTACTTATGGAAATATGCCAATTCAAAACAATATTTTTTGTCTACTGTAATATTATTTTTTGCAAAAAAACAGTCCGTTAATAAAGTAAAGAATATAATATATAGGTGTCGTTGTTCTCATCTCTCTACCTTTATACTAATTAAATTTGGAGTTAATTAAGTATTTAAACAAATTAGAAAAAAAGGAAAAAGAACCCAGCCAGGTGCAAGTCGGACTCTCACACGAAAGGTTCCATACCATAAACAAAAAAAAAAGGTTCTTGTATGAGAGCCCCCTTAAATTTTCAATTCAATTTAATTTTTATTATTTATTGTTAAAGCGGCAATAGAATTCCACACTCAGTGAAAATTTGAACTGTCTACCTATTACAATCCTTGAGATCAGATCAGAGATCAGGTCAGAGGGGTGGACGGAGTTTATCAGTCATCTTAGCTTCTTCTTCAGCAGACGCAGACGGTCGATTTCTCTTCCTCAATTTTACAGACATTACTATCAAGCTATCCGGCCCGAAGGACCAATTTTTCCTCACCATAATTCTATAAACCATTCCCAGATTCCAGAGAGACTCCTCTTATCATACTAACTGGGGCATTCGTGCTCCGAATATTAAGCATATATCAATTGATATGTAATATGTTTTATTTCTGCGGAACCGATAATTTAATATAGCTACGTGACCTTTTTATGCGTTGTTCGAGAATTCCATGGACTGATTTTTTTCGCAATTTGGTAGCTGATGTGAATTTTATTTGAAGTGTTTTCCGCCCAGTTCTGCGGCTGTTTTATTGATATTGATGTTAAATTGAGAGGGTATTGTTTACATGGTTACAAATAAGGTTTTACGTTTTGTTGTTTTTTCCTTGTGACTACTTTCCCATCTTTTTGTCTGTGTTGAACTTTTTTTAGAAATAAATGTTGCAGGATTCAGAAGCTGCGACGAGCGAGGTTTTCTTTTGCCGTCTAAACGAATCTATGGTTTATTAATACCGTAAACTTTAAGACTTGATAATCTTCTTCGCACACAAATATATGTATAGTGTTTATAATGTAGTACTTAGCTTATTTATATAGTATTTCAACTGGAAATCAATACTCAAATATGTATCTCCAAGCACTGTAACAAGACGACTGGATATAAAGTTGATCCACACTCACCACAGACAAACACAACTCTCATATTTCCTCCGCGCAGTTGGTTAAACAAAAGACAACGTTGCTGCTCATATTTTTGTAAAAGTTTCGAAGTTCCGTCATCTGTTGCGTTGTTGAATTCTCATTGAATAACGAATAAACAAACAAATGTTGCTTACAGAATACTAATTAGATTTATTTTACTTTTTGACGAAGATATTTCGTGTTCTTTCGAACATTTTCTTTGAAAATTTTCCAGTTGGTTTGTTGATTTAAGGGTGGATTTTGAGGAGTCAAACGTGATAAAATCTTTTTTTTAAGGATGGGAAACAATCATATGACTCCTTCCGGTCTGGGTGGAGCGGAAGGGAGTGTGAGACTCTTACTGTCTTAACCCCATCCGTATTCCTCCAAAGGCCTTTTGCGTTCCAGGACCGCGGTGACTCTTTCGAAAAAATTCAGCAAAGAAGTGATATCTACTGTTGGAATCAGGTATCGTGTCAAACAACTATGATGCGCAAAAGTATTTATTACATGGCCCCAATTGTTTATAATAAATTGCCAAGTGCTTGGAAAGATTTGAAAACGGTGCAATTCAAAAGTAGACTTTGAAAAGTATTAATAGATAAAACATACTACAGTGTAACTGAGTTTTTAACGGACAAAACCATTTTCTAAATACCTGTAATTTTTAATTAATTATTGATTTGCTTAGGGAATGTTACAAATATCATCATACCAGTGTTTTACGTGGAGCAGCTGCCTACCAGACCTCCACAACCCATTAACTGGGTAACACTGTACATCTTGGCAAGACTGGAGTCAGATTTACTGGCTTCTGACAATCCGTAACGACTGCCAAAGATCTACAAATGACAGCCGGGATCAACGGCTTAACGTGTTTTTCGAGGCACGGAGGAAACTCGTTATGTTAAGACGGTCACCCATCCACAGGTCAACCTTGGCAAGTGTTGCTTACCCTTAAAGATCGACCCATGCGGCTAGTAGGTAAATACAATAACACACTCTTAATATCAATAGAATATAGGTCATGAAAGATTAGACAGCCAGTGAAAGCATGAGGACTGACAGCACAGAATTGAAGGAGAAAACGTGAGGCGCCAACCCCAATTTATAAATAATTGCAGGAAAATGATGATGGGTACATACATACGTGAAAGTTTTTCATTAGTTTTCTTTATTTATTACTTTTTATGAAATACTTCTTCTTCTTCTTCGTGTTGCTGGTACGACAGGTTTTTTTTTAGATTTGGTACAAAACGATACCACTTCCACAGCATCACTAGTGGCAGCACATATGTCCCATTGGGTGCATGTTTTGGGGCACAGAGAGCAAGGTAGGAAGTTGGAGCATGGTTTGTAACTCGGTTCCAATTCCACACCATGAAGTTGATCCGTCACGGTAGCCCCTTTTAAAGGTTGTTACACCTTCATACTTGCGTTTTCATGAAGAAACAATTACCTATCGAATTGAGAACCTTGTCCTTTTTTGGAAGTCGGTTAAAAACTACATTTTAGTCATATAATGTAAAACCTATAATTAGGTAAAATAACATTCTAGCCCCAATCTCAGACTAAGACCAAAGAAGCTTATATTCGAACCAAAAAACAAACGTATTTTTTCACCTCAAAAAATATTACATTAATAAAATGTCGAGCCATATTTTACAAAACTTTCCTTTCAGGTACATTTTTATATCTATAGACGATACATCAACTTGACAAGGGACCCGAGCTGTCACATTTTGATGTCAAAATGGCGGAGGCTGTGCAAAATGGCGGAACTGTCACTCAAATACGCACTCTTTTTTGTGTTTTTGTGTCATTTTGTATAATAATAATAATGTATCTTTATTTTACGAATGGAATAGCAGACACCTGTTTATCTTTTTCTTGTTTGGTACAAAATGAATTGTGAGGTAAATTGCAAATCTTGATTCTTTCTTTGTTGAGAATCATTAATTAATTGTTTCGTATTTTGTCAGGTTTGAGGTTATTGAATGACGTTTTCTGATGAGTAGTATTATGTGCAAAGTAAATCAGATTTTCTTTTCTTTTTATTTGTGATGGGTTTGCTCTTGACTCTAGTCAAGGTCAGAGGTGACAGAGACAAAATCTACGATGGAGTGACCTTACCCTGAAGAAGCCTGTTCACTGTAACTTTGATGAGATTAGGGTTAAATGTGCTCAAAAACACAGACACAGGCAGAGTGTTCCACTCCTCTGCTGTGCGCATTATAAAGAACAAAACACTACAAAGTATAAAATAACTTTAATTTCGGAAGTCGTTGTTTAAACCAAAAAATACCAAAAACACCGACTTCCGAAATTATATATATATTATATATTACGAAGTTTTGTTTTTGGAAGTCGGTTTTATTTTTTTGTAAAGTTTTTTTATTTTTTATTTTTTAGTGGTAGGTACCACAAACACAGCGTACCGGCGCCGGCGTAATGTTATGTTATGAACTGGTGTAAACAATCAACAGACATGTGATTTCAGAAATCCCGATTCAATTGCTATCATTCATTGAAGAGTTCCGTTGCCTACCTCCGAAGATATTCATCAAAATCTTCAACAAATTAAAATGGGACCAGTCCGGGAAAATATTCTTCCAAACAAAAAAAGAAACATCCAAATCGGTTTAAAATTGGCGTAAATATCGCTGAACAAACACATTTCATGGAATCCCATCATCAGATCCTGACTTATACCTTCCATCATCAGCTCAGCAATATGAGATGATGATTATCAGGCACAAATATCTGAATTGCGTTAGAAATTTCATGAAAAACATTGTATGTGCCTATAAAATTTGAGGGTTTCCCACGATTTTCATGTGATCTCATCATCAGATTCTGTCTTGGTGACAATGGGATCACCTCAAGAGTATAGGCTTACGAACAAAAACAATATTTTTAAAATCGGTCCACAAATGGCGGAGAAATCGGTGAAAATACATTAAAAAAAATACATACAGCCGAATATAGAACCTCCTCCTGTTTGAAGAAGTCGGTTTATACGTTTGGAAATACTTAGTGCGAATGCGTTTCTTGAGTCGCTGAAACATTTCGAGTTCGTGCATAGTCAAAGGATATGATAATGCAGGGGTGTGTATTATCTTCGACGAGGTTGGATTGTGCTATGCATCGTAATACGCGTTTTCGGAATTCTACGTTAAATTTTGTTTCTTTAAGTAGCAGAGATTAGTTTGCAGGAGCAAACGCTTTTTTTTAATTAAGTACTAGCTTATCCGAGCGGCTTCGCCCGCTAAATGTCGTAAATAATTGTAAGGGAACATTCAGTTCTCCCGGGATTAAAAAGAAGTATATGTAGCTCATAAGCTATTTTAATTTATATCTGGGCCAAATTTCATCCAGATTTATTCAGCCGTTCTGGTGTGATTGAGTAACAAACATTTATCCATTTTTTTTTTAATTTAGGCATAGTAGTAGTTAGATTAAATCAGGAAAATAAAATATTGCAACTCCATTGGATTTCTAATATTACTTTACCCAAAGGCTTAAAGCAGGATGTCAATGCAATATTCAATTGAAATTCCTGGCATAAACTTCATAAAGACCTTCTTTTGATTGAATTTAATTGTATGCTTTTTTATTTAATTTAATGATTTGACTGTGTGTGTTAATTTAATGAGAGCAGTGGTGGCCCGGTAGTAATGGCTGCAACTTACGAGTAGTAGGTCGTAGGTTCGAATCCAGGCAGTCGCTTTACTTTGTGTAAATTATTTCATCACCACTGCTCTCAAAACGGTGATGGAAAACATCGTGAGGAAACCGGCATGTCCTAGAACCAAAAATTCGAAGACATGTGACATCTACCAACCCGCACGGGGCCCGGGTGGTGGTTTACGGCCCACTCCCTCTCACCGAGAGGAGGCCAGTGTCCCAGCAGTGGGAACATTATAGGCTGATTATGCTATGTTAATTTAAAAGAGTAGAATACTCTTTATTATGTACACCATATAATTTACTTAAAAGATAGATGAGATACATTACATAGCGTGGTGCGTGTTCGTGTTAATTTACTTTGTTTTGTTTCGTTTTATTTCTTTGACATTTTTAATTTATTTTATATTTGACATTGTTCATCATCATCTGCCTATCCTTTTCCCAACTATATTGGGGTCGGCTTCCAGTCAAGCCGGATTTAGTTTTATAAATATTATTTTTTTAATATATATATTTTACATTACACTTTTATAAATATTGTTAATTCGTATCTCAACAATGTCTTATGTAGCAATTTTGTGGTTGTATGTAAGTAAACACTAAAATCATCATCATTTCAGCAGAAAGACGTCCACTGCTGGACATAAGCCTTCCCCAAGATGGGGGGGTTTGCCATAATCGCCACGCTTGCACTAGAATATTTTTTTTAAATGCTAAGTTAATTTCACAGTGTTGACGATCCTAAACAATAAATTAATGATTCTAGAGTTACATTCTAGTAAAAGCTTTAAGACAAGAATTCAGATAATTAGGTCAAGATTTTATTGTTATAGGTTTCTTTACAATTTCTTCAAGATTAAGTAATAGCTTTAAATGCCTATATTTTCCCCACACATCGTTACAACTCGGGGAACCTATTAATCTCGCAAAAAACCACATACGGCCAAATAAAAGAACAATACATATTTTGAGCAATAAATAACAAGCAGAGAACGAACGAAAAAGAATGAATGAACTAAAGCACAGTGACGTCATGAGTCCAGAACTGCTGACGGTGCTAAGTGAATGAAATATACTTGCAAAGAGAGGTAATGTCAGCATTTGGTATTTTGAACCAAGTCGCTTGCTTTCGCATTTCGTTTTCCGTATGAAATTACTATTTTTATCCTTATCCACTGATTTTTTGTAGTGGGTAACACTGGCTCGATTCTAACTTATTATCAGTAAAATGAGTGGGGCATTTGCGCCGCGGAAAAATGTGAAGAACCTGTTAAGGTGAGAATAGTTGCAATGTATGAATGTGTAGGCATTAAGTTGATGAAGGACTTTTCGGGAAAAGTGCTAAGTTGTTGTGGGCCTGCGGACAGCGAGCATTGGGTGGCTCGCCGTCCGATCAGAACCAGAGCCGGATCGGCGCCGCGCTGTGTTCCACGCGCGCCTCAAGAAGCTGTCAGCATGGGAGACGGGGCCCGCCAAGGCCAGTGCCTGCCGGGGTGCGGAATCCGTTCGAAAGAGACACCGTGGCCCTGGAACGCAAAGGGCACTAGGAGGAACACGGATGGGTTTTAGTCAGTAATAGTCTGACACCCCCTTTCGTTCCGCCCAGAGCGGATGGAGTCATTTGATGATTTGCCATCCTTAAAAAAAAGGCAGTAAACGTGCTAACCCAACACGGCGTAAAAGAAAACCACCTTCGTCTATTTTAGTCCTACTATGATGAATGTGAAAATTTGCCCATGTCCAGCAGTGGACGTCTTTCGGCTGATATTATTATGAAAATTTTTTAAGGATTGATAGATGTTTGTTAGGATTTCATGCATAACCATTCAAAGGATTTTTTGAAACTCTTGTAGCCTGGGTTACATAAAATACTTTAACTCCAGTTATGAATATCGAGAGAAAAAACACGTTTCGTTCGAAGACAAAAATCTTCAGTAATAGGGTTCCGTACCCAAAGGGTAACCAACGGAACCCTATTACTAAGCCTCCACTGTCCGTCTGTCCGTTTGTACGTCCGTCCGTCCGTCTATCAGCGGGTTGTATCTCAAGAACCGTAACAGGTAGACAGTTGAAATTTTCACAGATTGTGTATTTCTATTACCGCTATAGCAGTAATAGAAATACACAATCTGTGAAAATTTAAAACATGAAATCTGTGTATACCAACAAATAATAAAAATTAAGGTTTATAGTACCTACGGAACCCTTCGTGTGTGAGTCCGACTCGCACTTGGCCAGTTTTTTAAGGATAGGAAATTATCAAAAGACTCATTCCGCTCTGGACGAAGCAGAAGGGAGTGTCAGACTCTTACTGAATATAACCCATCCGTGTTCCTCCTATCCTCTCTTTGCGTTCTAGGGCCGCGGTGACTCTTTCGAACCAATTTCGCAGCCCTCTGCCTAACCCTTAAGTTATGATTTACACAAAATGTTTAAGTTTCTCCAATTAGTTATTGATTTTTAAGCAACAAAACCAAAAACACACACTGTACTAAAAAGTTTTAAAGGCTCTCCCGAATAATTACAATGTTCTATCTTAAAACCTCCATGACTCCGGTGTGACATGACACCGGGGTGCGATTAAAACCGCCCTTAGTTCCGCGGCGTCACGTCTCGGCAATTAAACAGCACTGGATTCGCTTCTGAGTTATCTCACACGTATCTGTTCGGGGTATCACTGGATGCTGCTGGCTTTAAGTCTGTCCAAAAATGGGGATAATTTGCCGTTTTCACTCCTGTTTTTTTCAGTGAATTTTTCGAGCCGCGTTAAGAAGTACAAGAAGATTAACCAACAGGACCTTCACTGTCTATCCATCAGTATGTCGGTGGGCTATCTAATGAACCGTAATAGGTCTACGTATAATAATAATAATAATAATAATAATAAGTTTTATTGTCTCATAAAAATATGTTACAATATTTAGGTGAGACACTGGATCCCGCACTAGGATACCCTGTGTCGCAGGATCCAGTCTCTTTCGACAAATGGTTGGAATTATGCAAGAAAAGTAATTATATAAATGCAACGGTGTATGTTCAAGATTCGACGTTTTTCGACTGAAAAAAGAGCAAATAGCTATGACAAATTGTCTTTCTATACTTGGTCAAGTTAAGTAAGTCTTACAGCAAAACTACGTGATTGTTTTGGCCACTCATATTAAGTAACCAAAATTGTTTTGAGAATACTTTCATAGTGCGTACAGCCAAGGAGTGGACTTCCTTGCCGGAGTCTGTGTTTCCTGATAGCTACAAGCTCCGTTTTCAACAACGTTGAACGCTATTCGCGTTTTGTTTGTTCGCAGTTCGCTTTCCTAATATCTATCTATAATAATATTAATATATAAAGCTGTAGAGTTTGTTTGTTTGCTTGAATGCGCTAATCTCAGGAACTAATGCACCGATTTGAAAAAAATCCGGTGTTAGATAGCTCATTTATCGAGGAAGGCTATAGGCTATTATATCGTCATGCTAAGACCAATAGGAGCGGAGCAGACGAAGTTGCGTGGTTCAACTAGTTTATTATAAAAAAAAACTAGTTATGACAAAATCTCTTTCCATATTCAGAAAACAATGGTTCCTTCCCGTCATCTCCCATCTTACACAAACCCCCTCCAAAAATTCTCCTAAAAACTTTTTCCCTACGGTGTTACACTCATCTAAGGTGAGATTAAAGCAGCCTCCGTTCCGCGCGAGTCACGTTCTAGCAATTAAACATGGCAGAGCGTAGCAGGCCTCCCTGAGTTATCGCGACGTATCGTACTGGTAACAACCACGCTGTATAATTTTCAGCGAAGGGTTTCGCTTTATTTTTCATACGCGTCTTGTGTGGAATGAGGATATGGAGGTGTTTAGGTAGGTGTAACTCTTGTTTACTGAATATCAGCTAACTGTATTTGATGTACTAACTGCCGCTCGTGACTCTGCCTGCCTGTAATTCATAATATCTATAGGATTGTACCTATGTGATGTTGAAGAGCTCATGGCTCGATAATAACAGCCTAATCTCCAAGGTTAAGCTACGATCGCAAAGGTTGGTCTGTGAATGGGTGACCATCTTAACATACCGAGTATCCTCCGTACCTCGGAAAGCACGTTTAGCCGTTGGTCCCGGCTATCATTTGTAGTTCTGGTCTGGCAATCGTTACGGATAGTCAGAAGTCAGTAAATCTGACACCAGTCTTCCCATGAAGTACCGTGTTACCCAGTTAAAGCGTTGTGGAGGTCTGGTAGGCAGCTGCTCCACGTAAAATACTGGTATTCAGCTAAATCCGCTTTGACTGGCAGCCGACCCCAATATAGTTGGGAAAAGACTAGGCAGATGATGATGTGCCATGTGTTGTTGTGTATGTGTTAGCCTATGTATAAGCTTTACTGCTTTATTAGTTAGGTGATATGGAGTAGAATACGCCCGTATCTAAGCCTAAAACTATGGACTTCGGGCTTAGAGAGTAGCCCCCCTATTTAGCCCTCGCATTCCTGATTTGACCGGTATAATGTCTGGACGGAACAGAATGTTTGAACATGCAATCATTGTCGTTGCAACCTCGATGATCCGTCCGTGACTGGTGCGGCTGTTATATTCTTTAGACACGAGCTCTTTAATTGTTGGTAACATACAAAAGCTTGAAAAAAAAAGCCCTTTTTAATTAAAACTCCATTCATTACTACATTAATTTAGTCTATATTTATATTAGTGTGTATCCCTAATGTAACGTAACAATTAGTTCTGAACAAATAATAGAGAACGCACGCGTAAATTAAAACTGTCAGCCTCCCGCAGAATACATACGTGCCATACGAATGTGAGAGACGATTTGGGGCTATGAGAACAGCGTTCAAAGCTAGAGACAAACTGGTCTCACGTACGCAACGTATGTAACGCATTATGATATTTGGACTCTTGATTTTATATGAAAACCTATACAGTAGAACCACACTTATCGTATGCAACGCATCATACAATACGATACGAAAGCGGTGCATACGTTGCGTTCGTAGGACCAGTGTGTTTCTTTACTTACTTTGTGTGTGTTTTACGATTTTATTTTTAAGCGATATATCTGAAATATTGTTATTTAAATTCAATTCAAATTAATACCTATGTTAATCTTTTATTATCTGTGCATATAGTTAGGTGCATACCTAACGTTAAAAATTGCACGCCACAATTGGCAGAACGTGATAATATCACTAAATAATTACCATTATGTGCCATATTCTACAAGGTATTGTTTGGAGGTTGTCATAAAAGACATAAATAATCAATTGAAAGTACGGTAGCAGGTAATGATTAATAAGCGCTGCTTTTTTGTTGTTTAAATTTAACAGTATTTCAGAATTAAACCCTTAATTCAAAACAAAGAAAACAAAATCACCCGTCTACGTACACAGCGACAATGCAGCTGTATCCGTAAGTGTAGACGTCTTACTTACGAAACGCTAGCGCGCGCACGACTGAGCAACGACCGGTACATAATTTTACCTAATTTTTATTTCGAAAATCACCTACATTATTGTCATAAATTTCGCTTGATAATTAACTCATTTTTGAGCATCATTGGAATACGGAAATCTTACTAAAGACAGTAATACTAGTGCGCCAAAGAAAAGTTCACTGACCTGTTATCAGATGATTAATATAATGTTAGTTTTTCTTTATCCTTCAACCTAAAGTTTTCGTAGTGATTTTGTTTTATTTGTGGATTAAATTGGTTGATTTGAAATTTTCCTTCCTACTTAACGGGCTTCAGACCGAGGAATAATACCTACCTTAGTTGGTGTACCGATCTACTAAGTCTAAAAATGTTTTCTACGTTTGATAGACAGACAGAGAAAGGCCGACAGATAGACAGACAGAGTTACTTTCGCATTTATAATATTATTAAGGATTATTACTTCCTTTTGGGTAAGTTCCCTCTATCGTAGACTTTGTCCCTGTCATCTCTGACCTAGACTGGAGGCAAGTGCCATCACAAATAATAAAAAAAACCTTCTCAGTTTTTCCAAGGTGTAGACGATTTGAAGAGTACCTAATATTATTACCATATTATATATTTTTTCTTGTTTTAACTAATACTGGTAGCTAAATAAGTGCCTAAATAAATGTGTGCAGTGTTTTCATCGCAAGAGCAAGACTTTTATTAAGGCGTTTATTTAGGTGTTTATGTGGAAAGAGGAATTAGTTATAATATATAGTTAATAAAAATAATAAGGAAAGTAAGAATGTACATACGGATATATAATTGGCACAGCAGACATGCACCGCTAAATAACAAACATATTTGGTTTATCATCATCATATCAGCAGAAAGATGTCTACTGCTGGACATAGGCCTCCCCCAAAACCACCCCTGGGTTAGCCATAATCGCCACGCTTGGCAGGCGGGTATATTATTATTGCATTATTTCTTGTATACGTTTTCATAATTAAAATAATGCCTGTTCGTGTGCAACGTGACCGCAGAGCAATTATGTAAGTTAGAAAGAAGTCAACATATTTAAAAACATCGTTTTTAAGTTTTGGCGGTTCTTCTTAGAGACTTCTTTTTGGTAAATTGTCCGGAAGCGTAAAAAGCGACAAATTAAAAAATAACTTTGAAGAAGTTTCATAAATTTTTTTCGTTCCTTTTTCGCCTCGGGAAGCGGAAAATGCGTTTCAATTTTATTATAATTTGTATGATGTGCACGATCTTTGCTTTAATTAAAGCAAGAAGCATTAAAATTTGCAAATGAAATGTTTAAAACTTGTCAATTTATTAAAAATTTTGAAAACAACATAATATATATATATATAACATATATAAGACAAGTGCGTAAAAAACAGACAAAAAAAATGCTAACAAGATTATCTTTAAGCCAGACAATAATTTGTGACATCAGGATCTGTTCAGCGGATTTGACGTGATTGAGTAAATTCATTATCTTATCATCTGCCTAGCCTTTTCTTAACTATATTGGAGTCGACTTTCAGTAAAGCCGGATTTAGTACCAGTCCAGTGTATACCTGGACTATCGTCAGACTAATTTCTTTCATATAAATAGCCGTAGCTCCAAAATCTTGAGCATCGACGCCGAGTTGCTGGTCTGTCAGTTTTCTACCGGTTGCATTTAAGTGAGTGTGCGAAGGCATTGCATGATTTAATTCCGCCAAGCCCGTTCCATCATCGGACCACAAAACGAACAGCGATGCGCCACCGGTACATGGTGGACATCCCACCCACACGCACAAAACGTTTTGAGAACACATTCATAGTGCGTACAGCTAAGAGTTGAATTCCTTGTCTGTGTTTCCTGATAGCAACAACCTGGGAATCTTTAAGAAAAGACTGAATAGGTTACTTTTAGGCAAACATGCACCATCTTCGACCGCATCCTCGCTTACCATCAGGTAAGATGGTGGTCAAACGGTTGCTTGTTAATAGTAAAAAATATCATCATCATATCAGCCGAAAGACGTCCACTGCTGGACATAGACCTCCCCCAGAAGGGGGTTTGCCATAATCGCCACGCTTGGCAGGCGGGTTGGCGATCGCAGAGTATGGTTTTGCGTTTTACAGAGAACGCTGCGGCCCATTCTCTGGCGAGTCCCTTAGTCGCCTCTTACGACACCCACGGGAAGTGATGGGATGGTATTATTCTTTTACGGCACCATACGGCACCGGCCGACACCATACGTATTACGGTTGTAAAAAATGTTTACATATATAAATACACTTTCATTAAAACCTCACCCGCTGCTCTCGTGGCCACACCTCCGCAGTGGGTCGGCGTTCGCGGAATGCAATAAGACCGCCGGGTTACGTCGACGTCGCCTGAAAAACTCGAGTCTGACTCCTATACTATTGTTATGCCGTTTATATAACCGCCTTGTTTTCGCTTTACATGAATTTACAGCTACAATACGTATTTCTATTTGGTTTGGACTGTTGGAAATGTGGTAGATCTTGTGAGATAGTTTGTTTGGGAAATACCAAGATTTAAAAAAAAATAACTAGGTATTTGTTATGTTGGTAATTATTTTTGACTGGTGACTGGCGGAACTCGTATTTTTATTTGGTTTGGACTGTAGGAAATGTGGTAGATTTTGTGTGATAGTTTTTTTTGGGAAATATCGAGAAAAACATATCTTTGTGTTTGTAATGTTGGTAATGTTGACTATTGTCACGCTGCATTAGCCCATAGCTGATAACACACATTCAAAGCGAACTTCAAGAGTAAGCTATGCTCGCAGAGGTCAGGTCTTGGATGGGTGATCATCTGTTATAGAACGCGTTTTCTCCGTATCTCGAAAAGCACGTTAAGCTGTTGGTCCCGGCTATCATTTGTCGATCTTTGGCAGTCGCGATGGGTAGTCAAAAGAATCTGACACTGGCGGGTCTAAAAATGCCACTTTAGCAGAATCAGAAGCACATCACTCGAACCGTCACTGTCAAATTTTCCCAATAAACCTTCAACTGGCCATGTCTGTAGACGGACAGAAGATCGATGGAGCAGACATGTGTTGGAGTGGAGACTGCATATAGGCATACGTTTGCCCATATGTGGGACGTCCAGTTTTTTAGGGTTCCGTACCCAAAGGGTTACCAACGGAACCCTATTACTAAGCCTCCGCTGTCCGTCCGTCCGTTCGTCCGTTCATCCGTCCGTCCGTCTGTCTGTCAGAGGGCTGTATCTCAAGAACTGTTATAGGTAGACAGTTGAAAATTTCACAGATTGTGTATTTCTATTGCCGCTATAACAACAAATAATAAAAATTAAGGTTTATGGTACTGCGTGATGGAGGAAAAAATGTGTTATACTGACCCCAAGTTACATGGGAAGAGTACAGGAAGATTGAGATCGAAAAAAAAAACCGGTCAAGAGTTGACTGTCACACGAAGGGTTCCGTACCATAATATGTAAACCGAAACAATCTCATTTCTTGATGGAGCTCAAGGGAGAGCTCAATAAAAGGGAGAGCTCAAGGGAGCTCTCCCTTTTATTTTTAATTATTTTTTTATTATTTATTTACTTTTTTTTAAATTATTTTTTTACGCTTTTAAAATTTCAACTGTCTACCTATGTTCTTCAGATACAGCCTGCTGATAGACAGACGGACGGACGGACAGCGGAGGCTTCGTAATAGGGTCCCGTTGGTTATTTTTGGGCATAAAACATTAAAAACAGTATTACTTTAACTACTCGCAAATTAATATTTTTAAATTCTCCCCCAATTAAAACATTCTCCATTACAACCCCCTTACCAGGCTAAACAACATAAATTATTCGCAAACGAAGCATACATTCACCAAACAATAAATTTCACTAATGTGCTATGAAAAACAACAACATTTTCGAAGTAATAAATAATACGGCGTCCATCGCTGGCAATGTTAAATGATGCGCGAAGCTTTGTGCACTAACGCAGCAATGGATAATTGGCTGTGAAAACGGTTAATGTATAATGTGCTGAAAATTTGATATTTATTTTTTGGTTGTGAATTCATTTTGCTACTGTTTGTGTGCTTTAAATAAGGCTTCCGATATACATAATAATATGTCGTTTGGTAACCTACGTTTCGGTTTTGTACAGCTGTTAAAGGCAGCAAAAGAGAGAAGATTAAATGTTAATGCTCTTGTTACAGTATGTCGCTTTTAGTAATAAAACCGCCTATTGTGTCATCCTATGCAAGGTTTTCTTCATCTACCCTTTCTGCAACCTTCTATTCTTAATATTTGACTTTATATACATCACTAGTTGACCCGCGCAACTCACGCACAAGACAAGCACGTTAAGCCGTTGGTCCCGGCTGTCATTTGTAGATCTTTGGCAGTCGTTACGGATAGTCAAAAGCCAGTAAATCTGACTCCAGTCTTGGCATGAAGTACCGAGCTACCCAGTTAATGGGTTGTGGAGGTCTAGTAGGCAGCCGCTCCTCGTAAAATACTGGTATTCAGCTAAATCCGGCTTGACTGGAAGCCGACCCCAATATAGTTGGGAAAAGGCTAGACAGATGATGAGTTGACCCGCGCAACTTCGTCAGCTCCGCTCTTGTTGGTCTTAGCGTGATAAAATATAGCTTTCCTCGATAAATGAGCTATCTAACACTGGAAGAATTTTTCAAATCGGACCAGCAGTTCCTGAGATTAGCGCGTTCAAGCAAACAAACAAACTCTTCAACTTTATACATTACTAGTTGACCCACGCAACTTCGTTTGCGTCACAATTTTCATTACTGCCCCGCTCCTATCGATCTTAGTGTGATGATATATAGCCTATAGCCTTCCTCAAAAAATGGGCTATCTAACGCAGAAAGAATTTTTCAAATCGGACCAGTAGTTTCTGAGATTAGCGCGATCAAGCAAACAAACAAACTCTTCAGCATTTATATATTAGTATAGATTTAAGTACTACTACTTTTATTCCGATACTTTAGTTTATTTGTAAGCATGCCAGTTTCGTTTCACTAAACTTTCCCTTTTTCTACCACAAAAACATACAAATATTTGAGTTATTATACGTTCTCTTCTAGGAAAACAAGGTCTACTCGTAGCAAAAACCTGAGGTTTAGTGTTATTATAAGTCTTTAGAATAATATTAAATCCCCAAGATTAGCAATGCCAATAAGAAATAACCTTTGAATCTTTATTTAGAAATCTCAAAAAAATTCGAAGTTCAGTAAAAAAACTACATTCGTTTGAAATATAATATTAAACGATCCTGAGCTAAATATTCAAACTATACTTTAAGAACGTTATCCGAACTTACATTCTTATTTCATAATCCGAAACAGCTTTTAAATGAAACCATTTTATATAATTAAACCTTAATATTTCTGTTAGTTTCTCAAAGAGTTTCTATTTCGACGACATCTTTGAAAGGTAGTTTTGAATAATTTAAAACGATGCGGGTTTTAGAGGATAACTGTAAAAGTGGGTAGTTTTCACCCCCTCTCCCAACACTTTTAGCGGGGTCGATATTTTTTCAAATAGTTTTTACGGTAGTTAAGAATCGTTTAGCTGATAGAAAGGATATTTTTAAGTGCTTAAGTGGTTTCTATTGAGTGCGAAGTAAGTGATTTAAAGCTACTTAACCCTTTTTCTCTTTCACTCTCTATATTATACAATATCAACCCTTCCTGGATCCGCACGGGTAGTCGAGTCATCATCAACCTAGCTTGTATTGGGGTCGGCTTCCAATCAAGTCGGATTTAGCTGAATACCAGTATTTTACGAGGAGCGACTGCCTACCAGACCTCCACAACCCATTACCTGGGTAACACGGTACTTCATGGCAAGACTGGAGTCAGATTTACTGGCTTCTGACTATCTGTAACGACTGCCAAAGATCTGCAAATGACAGCCAGGACCAACGGCTTAACGTGCTTTCCGAGGCATGGAGGAAACTCGGTATGTTAAGATGGTAACCCAGCCACAGACCAACCTTGGCAAGCGTTGCTTAACCTTGAAGATCGACCCGTGCGGCTGTTATTATCTAGATAATAACAGCCGCACGGGTCGAGGAGCTCGTGGCTAGCCACGAGCTCCTCCCGCACGGGGAGTCGAGTAACGGAGAAATATTAACCAATCAAGTCAATCAAAATGTCAGTGACTCACATGGTGCGGAGGTTTTATACAATTCCTTTGGTTAACATTTCTCCGTTTCACCGCGCTGCTGCCTCGCTCCGCTGTAATGAACGGCCACCCTTAGATAGGCTCCCAGTCAACATGATTTTTCCAACGTCTTCAACGGTCATTGTCGTTATTAATTATGAGACAGATGAATCTCTCTATCTGTAATTGGAACCTGTTTGGAAATCCGTTCAGTAGTACCATCTTGAGCTTCTTGGGGTTACATTAACATCTACTCTCAATTTTGGTCCCTACATAGAGGCAAAAGCTCAAGTAGCTGCAAAGAAGTTGGGGATTCTACTCGTAGCTAAGGTGAGACGGTACTTTACGCCGGAACAGCTGCTCAAACTCTATCAAGCGCAAGTTCGATCGTGTATGGAATACTGCTCTCATCTTTGGGATGGGTCTGCCAGATACCAGCTTGATGCCCTTGAGTCAATTGAGAAACGAGCCAAGAGGATCATCGGCAATGAGAGGCTCGTCGCGTTGAAGCTCCAAAGTCTTGAACATCGACGACGAGCCTGTCGGTTTTTTACCGGTTGCACTTTGGGGAATGTGCGACGGAATTGCATAATTTAATTGCGCCAAGCCCGTTCCATCATCGGACCACAAGATGAACGGCGATGCGCCACCGGTACATGGAGGAAATCCCACACGGGTGGGACGTTTTGTGCGTATGGACGCATAAAACGTTTTGGGAACACATTCATAATGCGTACAGCTAAGGAGTGGAATTCCCTGCCGGAGTCTGTGTTTCCTGATAGCTACAACCTAGGAGTCTTTAAATCAAGAGTGAATAGGTTATTTCTAGGCAAGCGTGCTCCATCTTCGACCACATCATCGCTTACCATCAGGTGAGATAGTGGTCAAACGCGTGCCTATAAATAGTAAAAAAAAAAAAAAATGGTCTCTGACATGATTTATTTGACGTCCACCATTTGGAGACCGGGACCACCGGCTTATATGTGCCTTCCAAAGCACGGAATCATCTTTGCGATAACTTAGTTGTCATCTACAACACATCAACAAAACATACGTACACCATTTTTAATCCAAGTAAAATCTGTCTCGAAAGAACCGCACCCTTCTCATTTGTTCCCAACAAATTAGAACGAGACAGAACACTCGGTTAGCTTACCCTCCCATGACATACCGCAAACCAGGTGTATAGGGTCAGAGCGACCGCAAACTGGGTACTTAGTGCATCTGGATACAGGTATACTGGTGTAGGTACAGGTATACCTGTGTAGGTAGCCGCCAGTAGTGTGATTCTGTAAATCCCTCATCGTGTAAGATAGCTGTCAATCCATAATACAAAACAAGATGATGATGAATTACAGTTTACTTCATGCTCCCGTTTAAACTTAAGTTTAGTTAAACTATCGTGAGATGTTGACAGGATGAACTGGCTGGAATATCTGTGTAGGTAAAGGAATGTGTAGGTATGATGTGTCCTGCCGGGTTGTGGAATTTGTTTCGAAGACAACGCTTCGTAGCCGAGTTGTGATTTGCTGCTACAGCGTAGAAACCGTAGCAATGTCATTGCTACGCCGTAGCAATGTCATAGCTACGCCGTAGCAAGTGTCCTCCGGAATGCTACGAACACCTTAAAAATTCGCCAAGTGCGAGTGGAACTCACGAGTAAATTCCGCACAAGTTATAATTTCTTAGCAAACTATTTAATTTAGTATAGTTGGACCTAAGGTAAATTTTCATCTATTTTCTTTACGTTCGATATCCTGACAAACGTAATTCTATAACCATTCAATCATTAATGTCCTTAGCTTGTCTCATCATCATCTGCCTAGCCTTTTCCCAACTATATTGGGGTCGGCTTCCAGTCAAACCGGATTTAGCTGAATACCAGTGTTTTACGTGGAGCGGCTGCCTACCAGACCTCCACAACCCATGAAATGGGTAACACGGCATTTCTTGGCAAGACTGGAGTCAGATTTACTGGCTTCTGACAATCCGTAACGACTGCCAAAGTTCTACAAATGACAGCCGGGACCAACAGCTTAACATGCTTTCCGGGGCACGGAGGAAAACCGGTATGTTAAGATGGTCACCCATCTACAGACCAACCTTGGCAAGCATTGCTTAACCTTGAAGATCGATCTGTGCGGCTGTTATTCTTTAGCCACGAGCTCCTTGTCCCTAGCTTGTCTATTATGTCTTAATTGTATCCCAAAACAGCATTTACCCCACACTTAACCCCAACAATTGTCGGACAATACCGACACAATACACAACACTTAATCCTCGAAGCAGTGTTAAATGCAAACCATATCCATTGCAAATCTAAACGTCTCCATACTATCGAATACTCAGCCTTGTTAGCACTTACTAAGACACTTACACACTGCATTCAAAACTATACCTAGACTTTACGGGATAAGGTGGGAATTTGGTTGTGGTGTTTCATGTGCTCAAGACTTTTACACACTGCCATTTGAATTTTGACTTTAACCTGTAACAGTAAGGTTGGAATTTGGTTGTGGTGTGTCTTGTTTAACTGATTGAATAGTAGATGATGACTAACGGACAAACAGCTTGTTTGTATATATAGATATGAATATATTAGCTTTGTTGGTTGGTTGGTCAGTGTGTGTATTACACTATGGGAAGGAGCTTCAGAAATATTACAAACTTTATTGTAGAATGGAGGACTTGCAGCCTAATCAAGCAATTCACAAATTCAAGCGATCGATTGCAATTGTTTTCATTTTCTGCCAGGGTTGAGTTTGTTCGAAAATGTCACCGCGGCCCTGGAACGCGGCGGGCACTAGGAGGAACACGGATGGGTTTTAGCCTGTAAGAGACTGACACTCCCTTTTGCTCCGCCCAGAGCGGAAGGAGTCATTTGACGATTTTCCATCCTGAACAAAATAGTGTTTACATTGCGTGTCGAACAAACAATTTTATAAACATGAAGCAATGGATATGGAATTCCTTTCAAGTGTGATTTTTTTTTTTTTACTATTGATAGGCACGCGTTTGACCACTATCTCACCTGATGGTAAGCGATGATGTGGTCGAAGATGGAGCACGCTTGCCTAGAAATAACCTATTCACTCTTGATTTAAAGGCTCCCAGGTTGTAGCTATCAGGAAACACAGACTCCGGCATGGAATTCCACTCCTTAGCTGTACGCATTATGAATGTGTTCCCAAAACATTTTGATGAGTAACGCAATTGGGGGGGGTGCCTTCTGTTAATCTTCAACAAAACTTTTTCTACCTGCTTACCTTTTTTTTTAGGGATCCATACCTCAGTCGGTAAAAACGGAACCCTTCTAGGACCGTTTTACCAGAACGCGTGGAGGAATCAAGCTAAAATTAATATAATATACAAATACTCAGGCCTGCTACTTATAATGTAAAGTCGGAATAAATCAAGACTCGACCGAAACCCTCGGTGCGCGAGTCTGACTCGCACTTGGCCGGTTTTTTTACCAAAACTATTCCAATAAGTTGCACAAAAAGTATTTAAATCGGTCGAACGTGCGAGATAAACGCTCGTCGGTAGAGAAACGGAGCTATACTGAACGAATAGCACTATACCTTCTCCAAAATGGAATCGTGATAGCATTGACTCACACACAGACTTTAAGTTCTACGAATATTATACAAGTATAGTAGGGGTAAGGTAAAGCGCTGTGGTCCCCGCGTGCCTCAAAGAGCTGTCAGCAAAAGACGGGGCCCGCTAGGGCAAGTGCCTGCTGGGGCTGCGGAATTCGTTCGAAAGAGGTACCGTAGCCCTGAAATACAAAGGGCTCTAGGAGGAACACGGATGGTTTTTAGTCAGTAAGAGTCTGACACTCCCTTCTGCTTCACCCAGAGCGGGAGGAGTCATTTGACGATATACCATACTTAAAAAAAAAGAAAGGGGTAAGGTTAAAGGGTACAACGATGTAAGATGCTATCATGCACAAAGTATTTCCTAGTTCCACGCTTATCTCAACTTAAAGTTGTGCATCCTCAAGTTAATAAATTAAATTCCGTTTCAGAAATCGATGTATTAAAATAGTTAAGTTATGAAGAATGACAAGTAGTCGATAGTATCTTAATCTGAACTTAGGAACGCGAAGTATTCAGGCATTTTCTATAACATGCAGGCTATTTCAATTTCTAAAGTATCTGTGTACGCTGCATAACGTTGAGTGCAGTCTTGGTAGGGAGTAAGTAACGGGCTTTTTGTGGGATGTCTGACTTTTGGATAAATAAAATATAGCTAGACTAAAAGTCGTAGCTTTTAATTGTATGCTAAGGAAAGTGTCTTTGTCTCCGTTATCTCTGACCTAGGCTAGAGTCAAGCTCCAAACCCATCTAAAAAAAAACGGGTTGCACTCCAGGAGTTCCGGCAGAAGTGAAAACTTGAATACGTGCTTCTCTCCTTCCGTCTTACGAATTTTCAATCAGGGTCACGTGTCCTGACGCGAGTTTAACATTTTTTACCCATCACAAAAAAGTGCACGACGCCGCTAAAAAAGTTTTCACTTTAAAAAAAGTATTTCTGAAAGATAGTTTATATTCAAGACAGCTATTTAATAAGTAATGACACTGGTACTACTCGTGCGTACGTATCATTTACAGATAGGTACACAAGAACTTAAAATAACCGACTTCCAAATAAAAACCACAAAATAATTATGACAGTTGTTAAAAGAAACACCGACATGTTTTGCTTATACGTCCTATAGTATATTTTTTTGGAAGCATTACTCAATAGTTTTATAATCCATACAATTTTACTAATGCAAGTGATCTGCTGATTTTCTGTTTATAACTATTATTCACGTCTCGACGGCGTATGAATTTATATGATATATGGAATGGAAGCCACACTAATTACCCAAAAAAAAAACCCGGCCAAGTGCGAGTCGGAATCGCATACGAAGGGTTCCGTACCATAAACCTTATTTTTTATTATTTATTGTTAAACCGGCAACACAATCCGTGAAAATTTCAACTGTCTATCTATTACGGTTCTCAAGATACAGCTTGCGACAGACAGACGGAATGACGAGCGGACGGATAGCGGAGGCTTAGTAATAGGGTTCCGTTGGTTACCCTTTGGGTACGGAACCCTAAAAGTACCAAAAACGTAACCTAAATCCACTCGCTCCCCGCTCCTAACTTAAACCGCCTCTCAAGCAACACATATCTGGTATTTAAGCCGACACACTCAAGTATTTGTGTTCAGCTTAACTAGCGAACTGAATACTGCAGCACGAGCGGCTTGCAGCTTGCAACTCTCAAAGGATGGCTCATTTAGTCAAAGGAGATGTACAGAACACATTTATTGTACAGAAATGCGGATATTTTATGTTGGTGTAAGTATACGACTGTTAATAGGGTCTGTTGTGTTGCAGTGGTTAGTGCATACAATTTTGTTGCTGTTAATTTTCTGTTTAAATTAACTGTGTATCTAGCTTAATTATAACGACATAACGTTGTAACTTACTCGAAAACTGGCTCCCATCGATTTTACGCACGAAGTGAAATGTATTTCATTCTCGTGCGTAAAAGTGCGCCGTCCCACATGAATTTATTGTATTTATAATATTAGGCCGAGAGTCGGGCTCACGATGAAATCCGCAAGTCAATTCTCGGGTATTTTTTTAAAGTTTTTATTAGTTTTTCGAGTCAGTGTGTTGAAAAAAATCTATTAGTCCCTTTGATAGATTTTCAAAAAATATTTGACACGTAAATTTTTTCACGTACTTAAACAAAAATTAAGACGATACAATGCGTTGAAAACACGCGGGACGGTTTGTCGCTGGTAAAAATTGTACCATCATTGTGACGTCACGCGTGTTTTCAGCGCATTACATTGTCTTCATCTTTTGTTTACGTGAAAAAAGATAAAATACGTGTCAAATATTTTTAAGAAACCTATGTGATGGACTTATTAGATTTTCTTAGTAAAATACCCTATTGTAGTCTTTCAATCTGGGTGCGTTTATCCTACCTTAGCAGCACACACAGTTTGCTTACTTGCAACAATATTTTGTCCCGCTTTCTCGTATTATTATAGGTTCGAATTCTGCGCCTTGATTAAAAACAAGCCCCCAACTTCCCATGGGCTTAGTTTCAGGTAGTGTACTACAAGGTATTATTTTGGTAGATGAACACCAAAATTCATCAGTAAATACTAAAGACTACCGCCTCTGCAGTCCGTCGGGAAATCAACCGAGCAAGGATTTGGGCAGAGCATTTAATCTAAATACCATTCACGATGCTGTAGCTAGCTCGAGAACTTCTTTTAAGATGTTTTGTAGTGAAACTGATGCTAATATCAACCTATTGGCTTTTTGTTTACATTTAAATAACATGCTTAATGTCTATCTATACAAATATATAAAGCTGAAGAGTTTGTTTGTGACGCAGACGAAGTTGCGCGGGTCAACTAATATAACATAAGATTACAAGAAATACATGTATAAGCAAGTTATACTGGGCCACCTTCCCAGTAAATATTGGGAGGGTAGAAGAATTCATCGGTTATCCGGTTATCGAAAAATTCATCCATATCGCTGCCAATGGGAAAATACCGGCCAAGTGCAAGTCGGACTTACATAAAAAGGGTTCCGTACCATAAAACGAAAAAAACATATTTCTTATAAAATGATAAATGATTATTTATCTCCACAAAATTACCAAATAATGCTAGCTATATAAGTTGACAGAAAGTTTGGCAAAAAAATTGTAATTATGGAGGCCTCCACAGCAGAAATACACACTCCGACGATCTACCTGTTACGATTCATAAGATACAACCCGCTGATGCAGACGGACGGACGGACAGACAGAGAGACAGACGGACGGATGGACGGACGAACGGACAGCGGAGGCTTAGTAACAGGGTTCCGTTGGTTACCCTTTAGGTGCGGAACCCTAAAAAGTGCCCAATGCAGATCCTTTGCCCGCCAAAAAAGTTAACCCTCTGGACATGAGAAGGACTGATTGCTGTTGTCAGCTGTCTGACTATGATGTGGACTACTGTATTGCAGAGCATTTAACTAACCGGGAAGCCAAGATTTCTTGGCTTCTTACTATCCTAATCATCTGCCTAGCCTTTTCCCAACTATATTAGGGTCGGCTTCCAGTCAAACCGGATTCAGCTGAATACCAGTATTTTACGTGGAGCGGCTGCCTACCAGACCTCCACAACCCATTAAATAGGTAACACGGTATTTCTTGGTAAGACTGGAGTCAGATTTACTGGCTTCTGACAATCCGTAACGACTGCCAAAGATCTACAAATGACAGCCGGGACCAACGGCTTAACATGCTTTCCGAGGCACGGAGGAAACTCAGTACGTTAAGATGGTCACCCATCCACAGACTAACCTTGGCAAGCGTTGCTTAACCTTGAAGATCGATCTATGCGGCTTTTATTCTTTAGCCACGTTGTCAGCTGTCTGACTATGATGTGGACTACTGTATTGCAGAGCTTTAAACTAACCGGGAAGCCAAGATTTCTTGGCTTCTTACTATCCTAACGACTATTAAAGATGTACAAATGACATCCCAAACCAACACTTTTCAAGGAAAGGACGAATCTCCGTACGTTTTGATGGTCGTCCATCTAAGTTCCGACCTCGGCAAGCGTTGCTTAACCTTAATGATCTTCTACGCCTGATCAATGATCGGTGTTATTTTGATTGCAGAAAACACAGACAACATTTCTAAAATCATACTTCCAAAGTTATATCAGACATCAATATCAGTAGTTCAAGGATTTTCTCGATAAACAATTTTATTCTGTAACAAGAGTTCACGATAAATTATTAATACTTTCAAAGTCCTTATCAACAGACGTCTTAAACCAATCTTTTAGTTATTTCGATCCCTTTAATGTGTTTTCATGAAGTTTGAACTTATTAAATAGCTCTGTTGACCTTGGGAGTATTCGCAGAAGTCTTTTGAAGAAACGGCAGTGAGGGCGAAGTTTGTCGTAAAATGAGCTACGATTCTGTAGTTAGTTGTAGATTATTAAATTATCGTAAAATCTCTGTATTCAACTCTGTCTTCAGCCTAGTCTTTTTCTATGTTGAGATCGGCTTCCAACCTAACCGAGTGCATCAGTAGTATGTGTTTAATATCTACCTATTACCTGTTTTTCGGCTTTTTTTTAAATTTGTAATGGGTATGCTCTTGACTCTAGTCTATGTCAGAGATGACAGAGACAAATTGTACGACGGAGCGAGCCTACCCAGAAGTAGCCTGTTCACTCTTACTTTGAAGAGCTTTGGGTTTTTAGATTTTGGAAACACAGACGCAGGCAGAGAGTTCCACTCCTTTGCTGTGCGCATTATAAAAGACGTTTGAAAACGCTTAGTGCGAATTGGTGGAATAGCCGCACAAGGTAGGGATGGTAAGATGCAGTGCGTCTGGATGTCCGATGGTAGAAGGGGGCCGGTGGGATGAGGTCGTGGAGTTCTTGGGCACACTCACCGAAGTACAATCTGTAGAAGACCGACAAGCATTGCCTGCTTGTCGGTCCTTACGGCGATGAGCCAAGCTACGAGTATGTAGCTTGGCGAACGGCGATAGAGCTCTCTCCAGGTGAGTATGAATAGAAATTTGTTTTTACTCATAGTAATATGAACAACTAGTTGTCCCGCGCAACTTCGTCTGCGTCACAATTATCATTACTGCTCCGCTCCTATTCATAGCGTGATGATATATAGCCTTCCTCGATAAATGGGCTATCTAACACTGAAAGAATTTTTCAAATCGGACCAACAAACAAACAAACTCTTCAGCGTTATATATTAGTATAGATATAGATAAAGCCGCGAATCCACCACGGTGCATGCTATCACGACCACGTGGCGCATTTTAGCTGCGTGGGTTCATTTGTTGGACAAGGTGGATCTACGTTTCCACTGAAGTACACGCTACACGCCCCGACTACGTACAACTGTAGCGTGGCCCACCGTCGCACACGGAGATGCTAAACACGTTTATTTGCAAGAATATGGTTTTGACATAGTCGAGCAAGCCACGCGTGTGCCAATGACGTCACTCAATGCGTAGCGTGTCCGTGGGTTGCAGTGGAAACAATCTCATACATTTTCATGCAAGGCGAAGCCACGTGCGTAGCTGCTCCGCGCGTTGCAGTGGGTTCGCGGCTTAACTTAAAAGTAACATGGATCAAACTAGGTATTAGAGCCAGTATCTTGGTGACTGCAAAAGTCATAACTGCCTAAATGAATGGAGATTGAAAACCTCTGCCGACTCCTTTAATTCATTGGCGTGATGCTATGTTACATTCAGTCAAAAAAGTATCGGGAATGGATGATTTGTTTATGGTTCCAAATTCAAATTTTTGTTTTTTTGTTGTTGTTAGATTGGCACAACTGTTTTCCATTTTGGCGCGGAGTTTGAGTTGCATCTGTTATTTATATTAAATACAGTGCTGGTTTTAGTAATATCATATATAGTGTGTATTGCGAATTTCATAATGGACAAAAATATCGAACAAAGAGTTTGTATTAAATTTTGCATCGCCAATGGAATTTCGTGTTCGGAGTCACTGAAAATGTTACAGAAGGCTTACGGTGAATCGACTTTATCAAAAACTCGTGCTTATGAGTGGTTCAAAGCGTTCAAAAGCGGTCGAGATGTGATGGAAGATTTGCCTCGCTCTGGTAGGCCGTCAACGTCTGCAACTGAAGTTAACATCGCAAAAGTGAAGGAAATAGTGACTGAAAATCCCCATTCAACTCTGAGATAGATAGCCGCCGAACTTTCTGTATCTCACGAGTCGATTCGTACCATTTTAACTAATCATTTGGGTATGAAACATGTTGCTGCTCGGCTAGTCCCAAAAGATCTGAATTTTCTCCAAAAACTCAATCGCATGAAAGTCGCTGAGGACATGCTAGAACGAGTCAGTTCGGACCCAACATTCATGAAACGCATTGTTACTGGTGACGAGACGTGGGTTTACGAGTTTGACATGCAAACTAGTCAACAAGCTTCGGAGTGACGCCTTCCAACTGAACCGAAACCGAAAAAACCACGCCAAAGTCGATCAAAAGTCAAAGTCATGTTGACTGTTTTCTTTGACTATCGCGGTGTTGTGCACTCTGAATTCTTACCGGAAGGTCTAACGGTAAATAAAGAATATTATTTGAGCGTTATGCGGCGTTTAAGATAGCAAATTCGACGAAAAAGGCCAGATTTGTGGAAAGAAAATTCTTGGATTTTGCACCACGACAATGCGCCTTCGCACAAGGCTATCATTGTGAACGAATTTTTAACCAAACACTCAACAAATACCATCCAGCAACCACCATATTCACCAGATATGGCTCCTGCTGACTTTTTTCTTTTCCCTAAACTCAAATTACCACTTCGTGGCACCCGTTTTCAATCGATAGAAGACATAAAGGAGAATTCGCGGCGAGAACTGAACTCAATTCCGGAAGCAGTGTTTAAAAAATGTTTTGATGAATGGATTATTCGTTGGCGCAAGTGTATCGTTTCTAAAGGAGCATACTTTGAAGGTGATAAAATAAATTTGGATGAATAACAGACATTTTGTGTATTATTGATCTTTTCCCGGTACTTTCTTGACAGAGTAGTATATAGCCTAGAGGACGCTGCGAATTTGATCAACGTTAACTCCACATCTGGCAAAAGGTTAGCCTATTTCCCGGGAAATTAAAAAAGAACAATAACGCTGGGTTAAAGGCCAAACATCTGGCCAGCATGTGGCATGTTAATAAATTCACCAGAAAGGGTCAATGTCGCAGCTTTTGAGTTATGACTCTAGAGGGCGCTGGCAGTTGTGGCCGTTATTTATGTTAGGTACATTATGTTGGTACCTAAGCTACTGGTTAGGGAGTGAGTTAGATTTTATATTTTCTCGCTTTTCTGTTGATGATAAATTAAATTAAAAAATAAAATACAGATCGACTACTCAAAGATCCAAGGATGATATAAGTAAAAGGACCGACAAGAGAATTATACAAATAACCTTAATATCATAGGGTATTAGTAAAACTATAGATATTACTAGCTTTTGCCCACGGCTTCGTATGCGACATCCGGTTTTTTCTCGTTCCCGTAGGAATTTCGGGAAGTCCTCTCTTAGTGCTCCCTTACACTCCCCAAGGAACCTACATGCCAAATTTCTAGTTTCTACGTCCAGCAGTTTCGGCTGTGCGTTGTCTATCAGTCACTCTCTCAGTTACTAGATCAGTCAGTAATGGAAGAATTTTATGTATATTGATTGATTAATAAAGCTAGAGACAAACTGGTCCCACGTACGCAACGTACGCAACGCATTATGATATCTGGACTCTTAATTTTATATGAAAAACTATGCAGTAGAAACACACTTGTCGTATGCAACGCAACATACGATACGATACGAAAGCGTTGCATACGTTGCGAACGTGCCAGCGTTGAAAAAAAAAATAAAAAAAATAATAAAGGACCAGTGTTGAGTTTAGTTTACACAAATTTAAGTTTAGTATACAAACTTTTAAGTCCTGATTATTAATAACGCATTAACAAATTTTAATTAAATTAGGGACACATACAGATGCATTGCGTTAGGTCTCAGAGTTACATTTTTTGAGCAATATTAAGTTTTCTGTAGAAAGTGAACATTTAAACCTTTGAAATCGGAATCGGTTCATTAATTTTCAAGAGAGAGCTCTTGAAATTTTAAGACAGAACTATCGATATAAATAGTGGTGCACTACTCAATCCGCAGCTACGCTAGAAGAAGACGTAATAAACTAAGAAACCCACAGGAAATCAAAATCTTTATGGTTACATTACTCAGAACTTCAGCTAACCCGGAGGAAAATGAAATAAACTTGGCTACAAAACTAAAATTTTCTACATTCTCTCCTCTAAACTATATTGTTTGAGTAAAGCAAGCGTTGCAGCGATGCAAGCGGAGTGAGCGCTGAGTATTTCTGCTTTAAATCGAGTTTGAGGGTAACTTTGATTAGCTCACGTGCTGTCGAGTTCCTTTCGACTCCGACTTCGGTTCAACGGGGAATTAGGAGGAATCTAAGAAGTTTGATAGCTGAGGTGCTGTAAAATGTTTAGGTAACGTTTGACCTGTACTGTACCTAAAGATATCCGTTTTATATGACTTTGTATGGCGAATATTTCGGTATTGGCAGAGAGTTGTGAGTTTACTGTAGCAGAGGCTATAAAGACAGCTATGACAAACACAATTACTTTGTCGATTAATAAAATCAATTTGAAGGAATTGCTTTGAAATTTCGAAATTCGATTCAAAATTTTTTGCCACTCGGTCTGTATTGACACTCAGTTTTAGTTCAAGTTAGTTTTAACTTAAACTAAACTTGAGTATCAATGGCAATCTGCCAAATATGTATGGAAATTGCGGTTTTTTTGACAGATGCAAATACGATAGTTGCTTTAGAGTTGAAGAAATGGTCCACTAATGTGATGTCACGTTTTATGAAATACTAGTTGACCCACGCAACTTCGTCTGCGTCACAATTTTCATTATTGCTCCGCTCCTATTGATTTTAGCGTGATGATATATAGCCTATAGCCTTCCTCGATAAATGGGCTATCTAACACTAAAAGATTTTTTTAAATCGGATCTGTAGTTCCTGAGATTAGCGCGTTCAAGTTAACAAACAAACATACTTTTCAGCTTTATATATTAGTAAGTATAGATGAATTTGAGTTAACCTATATACCTCTAGTTGAATTAAATTTAAAATTTGGGGGAATTATAAGATCGGTCGAAACAGTAAATTTATCTTCTTTTTCTGTATTTTTTTTATTTACCTTTAATTTTTTTTTGCGTCTGGCGTGCCACAAAAATCTAAAACTATCGCTACCCTATTCCTGAATATCAGCTTATAAAATAACTCAGAAAACGGTTAAAACGCAGTCTGCAAACTGTGTCGTCATTTCCGTTTCCCCACAGACGGATTTAGTGGTATTTCTCAATGTTTTTTAATATAAAAGTTGTGTTATTGTTAGTTTAGTTTTACGCCTTTCCACGCCCGCCATGTTGCTGGAAAAATGGAAAATAAACTTGTAGCTGACACGAAATGAAAACTTTTATGTGTAACAGAAGTATTGTGCAGTTTTTGTTCAAAACTGCCTTCGAGTTTAAATGAGACAAGCTATGGAAATTATTGTGGTCTTGGTCTAGGATAAGTTTGTTAAAACTTTTAAAAATGTTGCTGAGGTTCTGCTTATAATGTGTACGGAGATTTAAAAGGTTTAATGAACCTGAAATAGAAACAATATGTTTCCAGGTTCTTTACGTTCATAAAATCCAGTTAAGTGACATACTGTTGTTTGCATAGAAAATGGGTCAAGCCTGATGGGCTTGAGCCATTTTCAAGCCCGTCACACTATTCCCAAACATTGTAACTCCTGAAATCCAGAATCAGTAGTTGCTGGGTTGTTGACTTCGAGTTGATTGCTAAGAATAAATAAATTACAAAAAAAGGTGAAGAATTAAATTGAAGCAAGAAGAAGAAATATAGATAACGATACATGGAGTCGGTGCAACACGTTTCCTTCTTCTATTTCTGACACAAAAATATTGATCGGAAGAAATAAGAAGAAGAATGTAAACACTAATGCGTCAATGTACAGAGTAATCTTTTTAAGTCAAAGGTTGACTGGTGGAAAATTCGCTGTTGCATTAACTTCACCCAAGTCCAACTACTGTAAATAAAGTTAAAATAAGTAAAAAAATAAGAATATAAAGCATTACATGTCCCTGTCCTTATCTACAGCATCATTGAGACTCAAATAAGTTTCGATATATCCCATAGCTTGTCATATTCATACTCTGAAGAGAGAAAAGCCTATAGTAGGTATTTGGGAAGTGATCATTTTGATTTGTGTCGGTTAATATTCTCCCTTCTGCGATCACACACGTGTGATCACAAGTGACAGTAACTTTTTATATCAGAATATTCAGGGTTATTGCTTTATCAGGAGTCAGGGAAGAGAATTCCATTCCGCGTAAGCTAAGCCCCTTTATTTATAAATTATTTCAATTTGAGAGCTACCTTATACTTGTAAAGATATCTCAAGAAAATAAAACTGGTCCAAGTGAGAGGTGAGACTCGTGCGCTAAGGGATTCGCAATAGTCTTATTTTTTGACATAAAAATCTGTGATTCTTCCACTGATTTCTCATAGGCTTTCCTGTTATCTAAACTTAGGACTTAGTATTAAATTATTTTACTACTGATCACAAAAAAATCAGGACAAATATTTATGAAAATAGTATACAAGGTAATTGTTTTCAAATTCTGAGAATCTACAAAGCTCCAATGATGTTTTTTTATTTGGAAAAATAACAGTTACAGTTTATGCATTTCATTTTTAGTTAGGCGGTCTCAGAATTGACAATAGCACTTGTCATACCTCCAGTCCTCTCAATACCAGTATAGAGGATGCCCGACCGTCCATTTCACAGACAGTACACAACGTAACAGTGCTATATCAGCACCAAAAAACCTCCTATGAAATAATCACCACGAGACGCAAAGACAAGGTATGCCAACACTTTCGTTGCCAATACTCTTTTACAAGAAGATTTCCCTGTTTCCAAGGTCCTCATCTCTACAATAAACTCAACAAAAAATTAAACTTCTACTCACTACCTAAATTGTCACTTAAAAAGAAACTGAATAATTGGCTACTAACTCTTAACTACAACAATACAGAACACTTATTGATGACTTAAATAACTCCCGTCTAATACTATCCAACATAATCGCTCATCACAACCTTTACCCAAAAACATAAAAAAATATAAAATTACACTTTCTCTCACGCACCCACACCACACACATACATTCACACGAACACACACATACACATTACACTAATTCACTCATAGGATATCTTTTTTATTATTGTTTTGTTTTCTAAATAATTTATTTGTCTGTCTACCAACTCATAGCCTACAATAATTAATGTAATGTGCCTCTATTTAAGGGACGGGCCCAGCATCTTTAACACAAGTTGTCTTGTCAACTTAGCAAGGGTGCTGGTGTCACCTCACAATTGTATACCTAATTTACCTGGAAATCAATGTACAACCATGTATTTTATGTAAAATGTAAAACTTTAATGTAAATAAATTATTATTTCATTTATTCATTCTTATTTACATACAAAGTATATTTTTAAATATATCTCTAAAAACCATAAAAAATAAATTTAAAAATATAAAAAGTAGTATAAAATAATAATAATATTAAATTATTATTTGTGTTTTTGACATTCTCGGGTCCCTAGAGACCCGGTCCTTTGGTAGGCGTACGAGGGGCCGATGCCAACTCGCCGAGGCCTCTTTAGACATTTCAAATGGAATGGGACACCAACCGACGATTATCCCTGTATGCACTGTGAAAGTATACCCAAGGACAATCCCCGGTTGGAGCAAAACTATTGCAAAATATGGAAACAAAAGATGAAAAACGCTATGGGTTTGGCTGGTTTAGTGGACTAATAACTACTACTATGGAAGAACTATTGGCCCCTGCCTGACCATTGACAATTAAAACGGCTTTAAAATAGCAGGGGGTGACTTGCACACTCAATAAATGGGCCCCCCGAAAAGGGTCGCTAGCACAAAGTGACGTAGCGCCAAGGGGGCAACATATCCTGAGGTGCTAGAGGAGTGGAGAGGTATACCACGGCTATCAGGACAATCCCGGAAGTACGGTCAAGATACCACCTTACTGGATTATACGTCCTTCTCCCGAGCACGTTTGCTCTTGCGAATCTCCACTCAGACCGGCCGATTAAGGCTAGAAAGAGGTGGGAGCTCTGATCCTCGTCATTGTTCACTCCGGCCAGCCAATAAAGGCAAGCCGGAGATGAGAAACAAGAATTCTCCCTGGAGATCAGGTCCGTGGGGTCGCTAGTGCCCAACAGTTCGCCACAAAACTGCCTTGCGGATAAAAAAATATTATTATTAGAACTGACTTCATTATCATTCAATGACCTGGTTAAAATTCTAACCCTAAAAACACACACGTTCCCACCACCTCCTCCCAAATACTTGCACACGTCACGATAAGCGAGTGACGAGGGGGTTGCTAACCCTCACGCGAACTTCGGAGCATACCTACTGTAGGTGCCTACAGTACGTACCCACACAACGTTTGCTAAAAACTTCACTCATTAACAAACGTCGCGGAGTATTCGTTACGCTTGGTTGATGCGCGATTTTAGAGCGGTGTGAGTTATGGGCGGTAGCGAATTTAATATTTTATTTTCAACTGGCTGACTCGCGCAACTTCGTCTGCGTCACGTTTTTTATTAATGCTCCGCTCCTGTTGATCGTGGTGTGATGTTATAATAGCCTATAGCCTTTCTCGATTAATGAGGTATCCAACATTTAATGAATTTTGCAATTAGAACCAGCAGTAGTTCTTAATATTAGTGCGTTCAACTAAACAAACAGTCAAACCAACTCTTCAACTTTTATTTATAATATTAGTATTTAATTGTGAATTGAATTGTGCTTTGCTACGTTAGAATATACAATTGGTTTTCTTAATAGATACAGCGTGAAATCACAGAAATACTTAGCGTAGCTTGCTTAGCGTGAAATATATTTGAAGATCATGATAATCTTCATCGTCAAAAATATATCTGTTGCAAAAGCAGCAATTGCAACGGCAACAGAAAAATACACGCTCTGTGGAAATTTCAATTAACTACCTATTACGGGTTATGCATAATATATAGTCCGCTGACAGACAAACGCATGAGGAGCTCGTGGCTTGATAATTACAGCCACACGGGCCGATCTTCAAGGTTAAGCTACGCTTGCCAAGGTTGGTTTGTGGATGGGTGACCATCTTAACATACCGAGTTTCCTCCGTGCCTCGGAAAGCACGTTAAGCCGTTGGTCCCTGCTGTCATTTGTAGATCTTTGGCAGTCGTTACGGATAGTCAGAAGCCAGTTAATCTGACTCCAGTCTTGCCATGAAGTACCGTGTTACCCAGTTTATGGGTTGTGGAGGTCTGATAGGCAGCCGCTCAATACTGGTATTCAGCTAAATCCGGCTTGACTGGAAGCCGACACCAATATATTTGGGAAAAGGCTAGGCAGATGATGGTGACAGACAAACTCATGGACAGCGAAGGTTTAGTAATAGAGTCCTGTTAGCCTTTGGGTACGGAATCTTAATAAAGTCACTTGGTTGGATACAGCAGAGAAAAAATTTGATTAGATTGCACAAGCAAAAAAATTTTATCACTGAGTATACACACAAACTTAGAAGTAATTACTGATTGAAAGCTGCCTAGTTTTGTGAAAACAGTCAAAAGCCAATAGGGTATTTTACTAAAACATAATTAGTGCGTCAGATAGATTTTCAAAAAATATTTAACACCAATTTCTTCTTTTTTAACGTAATCAAACAATGAAAACGATACAGTGCGTTAAAGACACGCGTGACGTCACTATGATGGTACAATTTTACCGAGCCACATGACGTTACGTGTGCCTATTTTATACTTTTAAAATATCGTCCCGCTATTTCCAAAAATACTGAGACTAAAAAATGGAGATAACAAATCTTTACTTAAACATTACAGGAAAATCTATAAAAAAGTCTATAGTGTAAAAATAACATGTTAAAAAAGAATGGCTTGTGTTTAAACACCGCCCAAAAAAGTACCTATTTTACTAAGGTACAGGCGCCGTATAAGGCCCACCTCCTATCATGGCCCACTTAAAAAATACTTAAGTTTCGGTGGCCAGAACAATTTAAAATTTCGCGGGAATCTTGTGAATGCGTTCCTAGACGAAAGGCAAACGTCATCACGCCAATCACGCGCGGCCATTTTGAACACTATTGTCAGTTGTCAGTGACGCGTCAAGGCAGTGCACGTGTTATAACCTTACTCACGTAAGTATATTTATTTTTTTACAACAAAATACAGTAATATCGCGTTACACCTTGATAAATCTTAGTACTAACAGTGTTAAGATTAAATCAAAGTAAGTTTTAATATTCTAATGGTGTCACTTAATTTTTAACATGATTTTTACTGCCATAAGGCAAAGTTCCATAAGATAGCCCACTACATGACCCCCAAATAAGGCCCGGGCCTTCTTTGGACTATCGAATATTACATTTGTAAATTGCAATAAAAATAATATTTTGAAGTTTACATATAAGTACATACATTTCTATCTATGTCTAATCCTTTTATTAAATTTGCTTATGACAAGAAAATTTCTTTGAAAACTTTTCAATTTTTGTTATTGTTAACGTAGTTTTTCTTCCATAGGCTGGTATTCAACAAAATGGCGCCAACTGGGAAAAAACCTCGAGGCCAGTGGTCAGAATGTCAGCTAAAAAATGCCATAAAGGCAGTAAAGAGACGTGAAATGTCACAACGAGCAGCTGCTGAAGCATTTTGTATCCCAAGGCGTACATTGCGAAACCACTTAATATCCGGAAAAACAGAAAAGGTAACTGGTAGACCACCTATTCTGAATAAAAAACATGAACAGGACTTAGCAAAACGGATAATAAGACTTGCTCACGTAGGTATGCCGCTGACCCCCAAACTTGTTCGGAAACAAGCGTACGAGTTCTGTAGAGCAAATGGCATATCAAACATGTTCAGTGAAAAAACAAATATTGCAGGGAAGAAATGGCTGAAAGGTTTCCTCAAACGCAATTCGGAGATATCACTTCGTAAAGCTCAGTTTATGAATCCCGGCAGAGCACAAAAACTTAATAAGCACATCGTTCAAAAACACTTTGAAGCTGTCAAAAAAATATATAGCGAGTTGGATATATCAAATCATCCAGAACGTCTATATAATATGGATGAGAAGGGTTGTAGATTGAACCTTCATCATCAGCAGAAAGTTTTTGCTGAAAAAGGTTCAAAAAGAGTGCATTTTATAGCTAATGAACATGCAGAAAATGTGACAATCGCGATGTGTGTGAATGCAACGGGAAATGCAGTGCCTCCAATGATCTTATTCAAGGGCAAAAGATTAAAACCAGAATTTTGTGACAATTTTCCTGCTGGAAGCTTAGTAAAGATGGCACCCAAGGGAAGTATGACGACCGAACTTTTCGTGGACTTCATCGAACATCTGGGTCAGTATAAGTCTCCAGGAAAATGCTTATTAATTTTTGATGGCGCTTCTTGTCATTTGGATGCCAGGATCGTAGATGCAGCAGATGAACACGACATCATATTATACTGTTTGCCCTCAAACACAACGCACGAGTTACAACCCCTTGATAAGTCAGTTAATAAATCGTACGAGCATCATTGGGATGAGGAGCTATTATTGTACGCATATCAATATCCAGATCGCAAACTTACAAAACAGCGCTTCAGTAAGATTTTTACCAAAGTATGGCCCAGGTGCATGACCCAAGAAAATATAATTAACGGATTCAGAGCCACCGGACTCTACCCTTATGATCCCAATGCAATTCCTCAAGAAGCTTACGCGCCTTCAGCGCTTACACAATTACCTGGTATACAACATCAAAACGACTCTCAAATGCAACAAGCTACTGATTTCGGAGATTTAGTGGTCTCCCCACGACGACACAATAACTTTGAGATAGATCATGTCACATACAATGAAGATAACTTGCGAGATTTGTCACCATCGATTTTATCCCAGTTTCAAGATGATCTCCCAGAAAATGAACTTGCAGAAAGAAATATATTAGATATTCCAAAGTGTTCAACTACTACTCGTGGAAAGTTAGTTGACTATAGTTCCTCGTCCGAATCTACCATTGAGGATTCTCAACATCAAGAACAGCATCGTAGACAGCCCCTTTTGAGCATTCCGTACGACAGGAATTCTCAGTTTTTATCACCTATTCCTTCCACCTCCGGTATAAATAGTATGCACCCTCAACGACTGTTAGATTTTTCTACGTCAGACGTGTCCGATCAAGAAGATTTTGATCAAAATATATTGAATTTCACCCATGCACAATATCCTGGAAGAAATATTAACATTTATACGTCGTCATCTGAGTCGGAAGAAGAAAATATCAACCCACAGTCGAGAGAAAAATACAGTTCATTTGCTAAACGTGATCAGGAAAGATCTGAGGATTCTGATGATAACGTACCACTTTCTAAAATTAAAGAAACTTCAGGCACTTCAGGCGCTAAGACACCATTTCATAAACAAATTCCTACGCCAAATTTCGCAACAATAAAGAATAAACCAAGGCGTAAAGCTTTAAATTATATCGGGCAAAAGGTTACCAAAGACTTATTTGACGCTGCCAAAGAAAAAGGCTTACAAAAACAAAAGAAAAAATCAATTCCTGTAAAAGGACAGCTAAAACAAAAAAAAACGAACGGTAAATCTACAGAAAAAAAAAATGCTAAAAAACAGAAAAAAGTGGAGACTGAAACTGCTGAAAATGAAGTGTGGTTTTGTCAAGCTTGTGAGATGGACAGGGTTGCCGATATGCGTCAATGTAAAGTGTGTTTGGCGTGGTACCATGAGGATTGCGTAGGTTTGACAAAAGAAGACACCGATATTTTCTTATGCCCAATGTGTAACTAAAAAGTCTGAGCAATATAATTGGTCTTGGAAGAGTCCTCTCTTCTACCTGCAATTATAAGGTTCAGACTTTTTTATTGTTGATTATGTTATTAGTTTAAGAGAAAATGAAAAATATTGTTAGTGAAAACTTACTGTTGATTACGGTTCTGTTTTTGTTTTAGATTTTTTATTTTTGTATAAGTTTTTAAGCTAAGTATACGAACAGTATACCTTTTTATTAAAAATAGTTTTCAATATACCTAATATGGCCCACAATTGAAAATAAATGACCTATTAGAGGATATTATAAGTATTATTTAGTTACGAACAAAGAAGATGGATCTCAAAATATACGCCATTATTAGTTTAAGTGTTGATTTTTTGTTTTAAGGCCATTCCAAGTTTCTATAGACATAAGAAGGCCCAATGTCATTTTTTTTACTGATTAATTAATCTAAAACACTTAATATTAAATAAAACTGCATATTGAATTCAGTTTGTGAAAAAATAATTTTGCTGGTCTTAATATTACATAGATATTCCTTAATTCATAACGGGCTTTCTTGGGCTACTATGTTCCTAAGATGGCCCATTCACTATGTTTTAAAAAAACGATTTTTCTCTGTTGTGATGGTACAAAAAGAACTTGTATTTATTTAAAATGTGTCATTAATAAACATGTTATATGTTTTTCCTAATCTCTTTTTTTTTACAGTTTTACAGTGATTTTTACAGTGATTTAAAATTAAGTGGGCCATACACGGCGCCTGTACCTTACCAAAAAAGTTCTAAACGGTTACCAAAACAGATAAATGGTCACCAAATAATATTCGAGAAGTAGCGCTCGCCGGCCGCTGCCGCGGCACCGCTCGCTTCGCTCGCTCGGCTCGTGCGCGGTTGGTCACAATTCTAACCTATTTTATCCAGTTTGTAACCCCAAGCCTACATTTTATGGCAATCACAGTTGATTTGGATAGAATTTGGTGACCGTTGATCCATTTTGGTGCCTAGGCTTAGAGTCTTAAAAATATTATTTTTGGTGACCGTCTAAATTATACCCAAAAAGAATTCGTTCGGAACCGAAAAGATTTCAGTTTTTTACATTTTTAAGTTTCCGTATTCAGAGGGTAACTAACAGAACCCTACTATTAAGCCTCCGCTGTCCATCCATCTGTCCGTCCATTCATCCGTCCGTCTATCCGTCCGTCCATCCGTCCATCTGTCTGTCAGCGGGCTATATTTCAAGAACTGCTATAGATAGACAATTGAAATTTTCAGTTTGTGTATTTCTATTGCCACTAAAACAACAAATAAGAAAATTAAGGTTTATGGTACGGATCCCTTCGTGCGCGAGTCCGACTCGCACTTGGCCAGTTTTTTTAAGTATAAGAAATCATTAAATGACTCTTCCCGCTCTGGGCGGAGCAGGAAGGAGTGTCAGACTCTTACTGACTTAAACCCATCCGTGTTCCTCTTAATGTCCTTTGCGTTTCAGGGCCGCGGTGACTCTGTGACCCTTTCGAACAAATCCCGCAAGCCTGGTAGAAATCGCTACATCCTACGCCTTACTCCACACGCAAACTTGAAGGCTTATTGAAATTAACTTGAAAATAAACACACAAAATTACGAGCACGCTAATTGCATTCCAAAAGTATTATATTTAATATAAACTTTGTCTAAACATTCGACGTTTAGGGGCTCATTTGATTATTTGAGACCACTTCAGAGTTCAAGCGAAAATTAACATTTAATTTATAGATCAATATTGGAAATTCTGTATTTGTTTGCAGTTTGAGTTTGTGTTGCATTTTGGTAAATGTTTGAAGGAGTAATTCGTGTTATTGCAATAATATTTTCGAACGTAAGATCGAGTAGTGACTTGGAGGTAAGTACTGTGACTGGAACATTAAATGAAAATAAATAGAAATATATATATCATCATCATCTGCCTAGCCTTTTCCCAACTATATTGGGGTTGGCTTCCAGTCAAGGTGGATTTAGCTGAATACTAGTATTTTATGAGGAGCGGCTGCCTACCAGACCTCCACAACCCATTAACTGGGTAACACGGTACTTCATGGCAAGACTGGAGTCAGATTTACTGGCTTCTGACTATCCGAAACGACCGCCAAAGATCTACAAATGACAGCCGGGACCAACGGCTTAACGTGCTTTCCGAGGCACGGAGGAAACTCGGTATGTTAAGATCCACCACACACCAACCCTGGCAAGCGTTGCTTAACCTTGAAGATCAAGCCGTGCGGCTGTTACTATCTAGCCACGAGCTCCTCAAATAGAAAAAAATATATAAATACATAGTCACACGAAAAAATTAGCAGGAATAATGTTATTGAGTTTTTGTATCCAGAATTTCAGGAGCGCGGGTTCCGATTTCGTGCTCGGTATGGAGCGAATCTTTTGCTATCATAAGTCCCAAGGGAGTTTACCAAAACTGATGAATTTTGGGTGCACTAGGTACCTACATCTTTGCTGAATCGTATTTCGGGGAATACATGCGTGATGTTTTGTATGTTCGTTTAAACAAAGACACTTTTAGTATAAGTCTTTTACACACTTGTGATTCTAGATCCCTTTGACGAATATTTTAGGGTAGTTTGGAAAGAATCTTGACTTACCTTCTTACCAATTACAATTGTTTTACAACCCCACCCAAAACCCCGTTAGCCACGCCATTCAAATCTCCATGAACATCACATAAAATATAAATCTAACTACACACCGTTCCCGGGTGTAATTTGTCACCAAGTTTAGCAACACCTGCCATGTTATCTCAACTGAAGTCAAACACCCCCGAACACCCCCTAACACCCCCAACACCCCCAACACCCCCTCATAACGACGCGTCCTGGAGATATGCTTTTGTTATAATATGATTTATAATCTGTATTTCAGGTGTCTGTATTTCAGGTGTCGTTGTTTGAAGAGATCAGTTTTGTAAGGTACTTATGTTTTCGGTGTGTGGTGAAAAGCGGAAGCGGATAGAAAGGAAGGAAATGGTATTTGTGTTTGATTAATTAAAGTAGGACGGACATATCTTTACTAATATTATAAAGAGAAAAGATTTGTATTATTAGATGTTTATAACAGATAAACTTAAAAACTACTGGACCGATTTCAAAAATTCTTTCACCATTAGAAATTTTTTATTTTTTATTTCTACTATAATTATATTGTATTAATTTTATCAGTTTATGCTTTTATGTAATTTTATAAATGATATTTTTAGATATAATTTTGATTCAAATGAACCGTGACTCAACTTTAGGGTTCATTAGAAAACCAGCGTCAGACAACTTCAGGCTGTCTGATCATATCGCTGAAATGAACCTTTTCAGTGCAGCCGTGAGACACACTTAGTTTAACTAATATGTATACTAATAACTAATATATAACTTGAGTAATATGAATTGAATGGAATACTATTTATGTACACCATTTAAGTGACAGAAATAAGGATGAAGAAAACATTACATTGGGTGAAACAATCGGCACCTTTGTCACCAAAAACGATATTTTAAAGACAACTTTTGGAAAGATTTGAAAGAGACTACACTGCGGGTATTAAGGCTTGTATATTTGCCAATGACCTTGTGCATACAAACGGAGCTAACTACACCTCGGCGCGCCACTCCGCTACCCGTGTTTTTAATTTTTTAATAATAAAACAAATACACATTTTTAAAAAGTAACTAAACCAAGTTATATTCTTTTGTATTGCACAGCAGTAGACATTTTTTTTTAGTCTTTTGTTAAAAAATGAAGGAGTAAAATGGTTTCATCTCAACGATTTAGTGGTTATTTGGTGATTTTTTTTCCTATTATGTGATACCAATACATAAATTCTGGCTAAACCAAGTTACGTGCAATATCATGTAGATTACTACCTATTTTTTTCAGACGTAATTTCTCAGTAAATGCCGACGAAAAACTACTTCATCTGCACGCTATTTTTAAGCCTTTTCGAGAGAGCACCCTTAAGGGTACTGTCGACATATACGATAAATACATACGCAATAATAATATATCCTAACTAGTTTGACAAACAGAGCTCAAAACAATATCGGTCACATCATCATCATCACATCAACCGAAAGACGTCCACTGCTGGACATAGACCTCCCCCAAGTGTCGCCATAACAACCGGACTTGTGTGTCTCGCATCCATCGGCTACCCGCAACCCTCACCAGGTCATCGGTATAGCTTGTGGGAGCCTTTCAACGCTGCGTCTTCCGGTACGCGGTAGCGATAATATCGGTGCGTACATTTAATATGAACTCGTTCACACTTGCCCAGGTCGTCAGACTACGTTGTGGCGCACCGCGGACCAGACACGTCCCGGTCACGCCTTTATAGATTGTGTGGATCAATCTTAAATAGGTTTAGATCCAAAACTAACAATTTCAAACTTATTTATTCTCTCTTCACAATGGTTGCCTAAAGACTTAACAGCAAGCGACATGCTACTGAAATGAATGAAAGAAGGGTTAGTCAATAACCTGTCAACATTTAAAAGTAATCCGACTCGCAGAAACTGGTGAAATACCTAATCAGTGTCTTGTTTTTGGTTACGTCACCGAAAAATTACAAAATTGTTAACAATTTTTTCTTAATAAGACACGAATTTAACCTTCAAGCGGTCGCGCGGCGTCGAATCGACCGCGCTCGATAAGTTTTCGCTGATTACATCGCGATTTCTCGCCACAAGTGTTTCTCTTTACCAGTAGCTTTTCATTAATTCACTATGCACGAAAATGAATGCATTCCACTCTTCTCCGAGCCTTTGTAGTTGAATAGAATGCATTTGTTTAGGTCGCGGCGCAGGCGTCGAAACGACTACACGCGCCTGGCTCTTTCTTTTACCTTGACGAGAAGACTTATTTCGAAGTTAAATACCTCAGTTATTAAAATAAACACTTTAATAGTAATGATTCGATTGCATAGTAATAATAAAAACAAAAACAACTAAATAAAAATGAGAACACAAATCATTCTCCCAAGAGAACAAAACTTTGGTTTGGTGGGTCTGGCGTGCATAGCTGGTTTGTAATCGAACGATAGTGGGTTGTTTTAATTTTAATTCCAAAAAATTGTTGCCTAGGTAAAAATTGATAATGTCTGAATATAGAACATAAATAATTATTAGTTTACCAGTATTCTAAATTCCTGAAATCTCACATAGGTCTTTTAGGTTACGCGCGACCGCTGTCGCTACAAATACCCACGCGCCCGCTTGAAGGTTAAATTGCAAACTATTAATTTCGATGGGATTTAGTGTAGATATACAAAACGAATTTTTCCTCGAGAAATAATATATCAAGAAATTAGTTTAATAAGAAATAGTTTACAATCATACGCGACATTTAACAATCTTACGGAGTTTGCAATTTTCCGATGACACTTAAGTAATCTTTCAGTTTTACTCAAAACCAGGTTTTAGTTGAATTAATTTCGTCCCCATTGTTTCCCGTTTAGTACAGGTAGGTAGTGCTGGTCCCAGAGGCTTGAGAGATAACAAACGCTGAAGTGCCACTGGTACAGCCGACGCTAGACTCCTAATGAGCCGACCACTTGGGTGTACAGGTCGGCGTAGAGGGGTAGGCAGAGTCCTAAGCTTTTAAGGAGGCAAAATATTTTTAAACGGTGACAATGCTCGTATACAGAACAGGTGGTCGATGAAGCCGTAAGCCATTGTATCTGTTTTGGTTTTAGGTTTCCCCTCTTGTTTTACTTTTGTTGAACCTACAATAAAGCGTAACATAACTAAATCCTACTATCCTACTCCTAGTCTATATCTATACTAATATATTATGCTGAAGAGTTTGTTTGTTTACTTGAACGCGCTTTTCTCAGGAACTACTGGTTTGATTTGAAAAATTCTATCAGTGTTAAATTGCCCATTTATCGAGTAAGGCTATAGGCTATTTATCATCACGTCAAGACCAATAGGAGCGGAGCAGACGAAGTTGCGCGGGTCAACTAGTAAAAATAAATAATGTATTATAACTAATTCATTGAGATGATTGATTCAATATTTGAAAAAAAGAAATCGCCTAGAGGGAATTTATGTCGGGTACAGTAAGTGGGCCGTCTTTGTAAGACGACAAAAATGGTACCGTGTATACTCAGGCTCTTTGAAGGGAACTGATACTGTAACTTGATGCTATCATTTTCATGCTCTTTTACAAGAGTCACCAAAATTCTACCTTAAGCAAAGTTGGCTGGCTAAAGTTCCAAAATTAGTTAAACTGACTAATTTATACCGAAATGCATGCACAAGCAACTCCGGGCCGTAAACTAGTAGACACAATTATGCATGTGGCTACTGGGCCACGCGTGTAAAGTTGGCTGAAGTTTGATGTTTGGATACGTTATTATTCATGGAAAGAACCCCACTTCTCTGCTTGCTACTGTTTTAGTTTTTTGTTGTTTTGGTCATGTTTAGGGTTCCGTACCCAAAGGGTAACCAAAGGAACCCTATTACTAAGCCTCAACTGTCCGTTCGTCCATCTGTCTGTCAGCGGGCTGTACCTCAAGAACCGTAATAGGTAGACAGTTGAAATTTTCACAGATTCTGTTTTTCTGTTAACCAAAAATTAAGGTTTATGGTACGGAACCCTTCGGGTGCGAGTCCGACTCGGGTTTTTTACTTCAAAGGATAAGATCAGCTGAATACCAGTATTTTACGTGGAGCGACTGCCTACTAGACCTCCTCGAACAATTAACTGGGTAACACAGTACCTCTTGGTAAGCCGACTGGTGTCAAATATCTGGCTTCTGAAAATCCGTTAAGACTGCAAAAGATCTCCAAATGACAGCCGGCACCAACGGCTCAACATACTTTCCGAGGCACAGAGGAATCTCGGTATGTTAAGATGGTCATCCATCCACAGACCTCGGAAAGCCTTGTTTAACTTAGAAGCTCGACCCGTGCGTGCGGCTGTTTTCGTTTAGTCATGAGTTACCCAAGTAAAAGTCAAATTATAATATTTGTACGTAGGAACACATAGGCGGTCGTAATGCAAAAAGACATTCACTATCAGTATACCTTTGATTAAAATAAAAACTACTTACTCTTTATCAAAGTCAAAATCAAAACGATTATTTCAATTAGGCCATTTAACGGCACTTTTGAACGTCATCATTTACATTTAAAATAACATAGTGACTCTATTGTCCATTCGGAAGGGTAGATTCTTATGGAGAAGAAACTCCATAGTTACTCTTTTCAAATAAATGTTTTACAATATGCTGTGATATACAAAAAAATTGTTAATATATGTGAGGGCCACGCACCTAGATTATGCAGAGGCAGACTTATTAATATCTAAATACGTACATGGTACTCACATAGTTAGAAATACTACTATTTACTTTGCCCCACTGAAAGTGAAAGATCGAACCCCACGCACATGAGTCGCCACTAACTCATACATCTACCTTCATTCACCTGCAATTAAACTTCATCTAAAGTTAGTTCCCATTCATTAATACTTATAAAGTTTACATCGCTGCTTGCTCCCTGTACTCGTGCGAGTTTGATGATATTATAGGGGAACGTCCCTTGAGGTCTGTTTTAATCTTTTGAGTTAGTGAAAGATGTTGCTTGGGGGTTTACAAGTTACAGTTAGGTTAAACTATGGGTCTAACTATTAAAAATGTCTTTGCAATATCTTGGATTGTTACAATTTAATTCTGTCTTTGGATAGAGTTTAAATCACAGTTGTGAGTTGCACCTGTGATTTGAACTCAAAAACCTTCTAAACTAATCTTGTCAGTTACTTAGAATCTTAAATTCATTAATTTACCGACGGATAAAACACAAGAAATCCTTGGGCCTAAATGTATGAAAAAAAAAACAGCTTAAGAGCCCGATCACAATTTGACTGCATTTTTTGCGTAAAATGACTAATTTTGGCTTTCTTATTCTCAGAAAATGAAATACTTAGACAACTTTGGCTTATTGGGTCGTTGAGAATAGTTATTAGTATAGTGCATAGCGGTCTCACTTTTCGCATTTTTTTCTTATCTACTTGTAAAAAGCCAAAATTCTGAAGTAAGTTTCTCATGAAAAGCGCGACGGCACTTTTTGAGCTCGTGGATGAAGTATATCATAATCATCATCATCATCATCTGCCTAGCCTTGTCCCAACTATATTGGGGTCGGCTTCCAGTCAAACCAGATTCAGCTGAATACCAGTGTTTTACGTGGAGCGGCTGCCTACCAGACCTCCGCAACCCATTAACTGGGTAACACGGTACTTCTTGGCAAGACTGGAGTCAGATTTACTGGCTTCTGACAATCCGTAACGACTGCCAAAGATCTACAAATGACAGCCGGGACCAACGGCTTAACGTGCTTTCCGAGGCACGGAGGAAACTCGTTATGTTAAGATGGTCACCCATCCACACACCAACCTTGGCAAGCGTTGCTTAACCTTTAAAATGATGAAGTATATCATAATATGCATTATAATTATAGTGGTTTCGTGCAGTTTTCAATTTGAAATAAGAATGGAATATCCGTAAAAAAAATCATTCAAATCCATAAAAACTACTAAAAATGCTCAGAATTAAATGTTAATTTCTCCATAATATATTAATATTATTAAGTAATATGTATACCAAAATAAACCGTAGTTCATAAGGAATGAAAATAATATAATAAATATTCATTAAATAAATTAACAATAAACCCTAAAATAAACGTGATTGCAACTGCCTGATTTATACATAATGCGATGAGTCAGCAGTTTTGTGAGTGAAAACGCAAGATTGTGATAGGGCCCTTAATAAAGTTCTAAGTTAATTTTTACTGACAGAAAATGAACATCCCAAATTGGTGGGTCTAAATGTTTCGGCACCAAAATTTTATTGATGAATTGATGAAAATTGTATTGATACATTTGGTACAGGGGTTGAAATATATCAGACGAAAGTTTGTCTGCAAATTCGTAATGTTTTCTGATGGAAAGTTCCATTCAGCCACACATGTTTTGTAATTAATTCAAACAGTGGCTTTTCTTCTAGACATAGTAACAAAGACAAGCGAGTTTCAATTTTCTCTCAAGTATTGAATAAACCAGCTCCTTTAAAAGCTAATTCTATATCATTGTCTTTCAATAAAAGCGAAGGTTTTCCAACGAAACCTTTATAATTTACACCCGAGACACTGCCAACAAAGAAAATAAATCCTCCAAAAATAAAACCTTCGAAATTTAAACGTCCCAAAAGAAAAGAATAAGTAAAAATTAACAGGGAAGAAAAAAAATCTCTCACCTGCCAATATTCTTCGTTAAAAAGTACAAATCAAAATCTATTCGGGGGTACGTTTACAAAAGGTTCCTTTGCCTACAATATTCTTAAACGAAGATTAAAAAAAAAAAACTTTTTCGTCCACCGTTCGGTTTACATTGAAATTTACACTTCGGTATATTTTTTTGAATAAAGAATTGATAATTTTCGATTGGTAACATTGGAATCTTTCAAGATGGCGTCTCTTGGGTTTGGATTTTAAATATTAATGCTGTGTTTATTTTGTTCGTGTTATGGTTCGAATTTAATCTTGTGGTATTAGTATTCATAATGAAGATTGTTGGAAATTCGATTTCGATGTTATTTTTTCATTCGTGTTTCTGTTAAAAACGTCTATTATGTTAAAGCATCGATTTTTTACAACTTAAAAAGACTCCACTATGGTAAATGTATTGATGAACTACTATTATACCAAATGGGAAGCAATGACGTAGTTAATTTTGGGTGGATATCATTAATCTGAGATACGTGTCCGTCGCACGAGCTGGTGGGTCGCAGATCCGGTCTCTCCGGGAGGCAATGGTTGACCGCTTGAACGTGTCCTTACAGGCAGTCTCTAAATGGGGCGATGCCAATCTGGTCAAGTTCAATGCTGCTAAGACCCAAGCGTGTCTATTTTCCGCCAAAAGGAGCCAATTCCACCCAGCTCCATCTTTCCGAGGTTTAACCGTGCCGATAACCGACCAACTTGAGCTTCTTGGGGTTACATTAACATCTACTCTCAATTTTGGCCCTTACAAGTGGCTGCAAAGAAGTTGGGGATTCTGGCAAAGGTGAGACGATACTTCACGCCGGAACAGCTGCTTAAACTCTATCAAGCGCAAGTTCGATCGTGTATGGAGTACTGCTCTCATCTTTGTGATGGATCTGCCAGATACCAACTTGATGCCCATGAGTCAATTGAGAAATGAGCCAAGAGGATCATCGGCAATGAGAGGCTTGTCGCGACGAAGCTCCAAAGTCTTGAACATCGACGACGAGTTGCTAGCCTGTCGGTTTTTTACCGGTTGCATTTTGGGGAATGTGCGTCGGAATTGCATAATTTAATTCCGCCAAGCCCGTTCCATCATCGGACCACAAGACGAACGGCAATGCGCCACCGGTATACGGTGGATATCCCACCCATACGCACAAACGTTTTGGTAACACATTCATAATGCGTACAGCTAAGGAGTGGAATTCCCTGCCGGAGTCTGTGTTTCCTGATAGCTACAACCTGGGAGTCTTTAAGTCAAGAGTGAATAGGTTATTTCTAGGCAAGCGTGCTCCATCTTCGACCACATCATCGCTTACCATCAGGTGAGATAGTGGTCAAACGCGTGCCTATCTATAGTAAAAAAAAAAAAAATCTTGGATAGCCTGCATGAATCGAGGAAAACTCTTTCAGCTCTTAAGTTTACAAAAAAATATTTCGTTATCTGTAAAGTCGGTTTACGGACTACGTATGGACGGATAATTTTACGTGATAACGTCATAACAAAACAATAGAATTCTTAACAAACAAGCCAAACGCATAGGCCGATTATGCCTCTCTATCGCTTGCTCCGCGCTCTCGTTTGCACGCTCGGCTCAGGCAGGAACGTGATACCTCTTCGTGCGTGCAGCCGGCGTTCATCAATTTATAAAACGTTATTACGTAAAATTAGGAGGAGCTCGTGGCTAGATAATAACATCCGCACAGGTCGATCTTTAAGGTTAAGCATCGCTTGCCAAGGTTGGTCTGTGGATGGGTGACCATCTTCTCATAGCGAGTTTCCTCCGTGCCTCGGAAAGCACGTTAAGCCTTTCGTCTTGGCTGTCATTTGTAGATCTTTGGCAGTCGTTACGGATAGTCAGAAGCCAGTAAATCTGACTCCAGTCTTGCCATGATGTACCGTGTTACCCAGTTACTGGGTTGTGGAGGTCTGGTAGGCAGCCGCTCCGCGTAAAATACTGGTATTCAGCTAAATCCGGTTGGCTGGAAGCCGACCCCAATATAGTTGGGAAATGGCTAGGCAGATGATGATCACGTAAAATTATCGACCGTAAACCGACTTTGCAGACAACCATTTTTTTTATGAAATTTTAATTCAAAATGTTACATTAGCATAATTTATTATTTTCCCTTCTGCAGCCCAGTCTATAAATCATTTGAAAACACATATTCTTCATAAAAATCTTGAAAACCTTAAATTATGGCCACCGGAACCGCTTACGATTCAGGCGTTGAACACCGGAAGTGGCGTCAAAGGCGGCGCTCGGTAATGGCGGCCGGTGGTTTCTGTCACCAGCCGCATTTCCGGTTGTGGCGCCACTGTGACACTTGTAGCTTAGATTGGTACCTCTAAGTGCTATTTATTTTAAATGGTTTCGATTTAATTAAAACTGTTGAGGTTAAGTGGCTGTTGGAGGATTTTATTTGCGTTTTTGGGGCAATCTGGACTCTTGGTATTTTTTATTTTTTTATGTGTTTTAGGTATGTTTTCTGTCGAAAAATGTACTTAAGCACGCTGAAACTTAAGTCATATTTTAAATAAACTAGCTTATTTTGCCAGCGACTTTGTATGCGCATATCCCGTTTACCTCATAGCCTTCGTTCCCATAGTTTATAGCCTTTCTCATGAATGTGGCTATCTTATACCAAAATAAATTACCAAATTCAACAGGTAGTGCCAGAGATTAGTGCATTCAAACAAAAAATAACTCGAGCTTCATTATATTAGTATCGATAGATTGATATGATATGATTCCAAATTTGTTTTACCTACATAAGTTATACATTATACATCTATACAAATATATAAAGCTGAAGAGTTTGTTTGTTTGTTTACTTGAACGCGCTAATCTCAGGAACTACTAGTCCGATTTGAAAAATTCTTTAAGTTTTAGATAACCCATTTATCGGGGAAGTCTATAGGTTATATATCATCACGCTAAGACCAATAGTAGCGGAGCAGTAATGAAAACTGTGACGAAGACGAAAACGCGTGTCAACTAGTAAGTTATACACAAAGAACAAAGTGGGATTTTCATTGTTTTATACAATTTTAAAGCCAAACCTATTAAAATCAACGCACAAAGATTAATAAATCCAAACGACTCATACACTGAATGTTAATTACGAACTAACAATAACAGAATAATATTAAAACCATAACCTTGAACCAACCCTTACAGAACTCCTCGAGACCCGCTATAGCGAAAACACTTAAAATAATAATTATGAAAAGTGAGTAGTAAAGTTGAAAACTCGAAAATTTAATTAATATTACAGTTTAATATCGTAATGAAATTATATTAAATGCATTTCATGAACGGAGATCGGGAACTGAATTAAAATCGGTTATTTGAAGCGAGTGCCTTTAAAACGCTATTTAACTCGAATGATAACGATGGGAAATGCTCAATTTTTATTTGTTATCGATACTTTTATTTTGATTGGTCGTGTTGTTTTCAAAAAAATGGTTGTTGGTGTCACGAAAATATGCACAGGACACGCGTAGATGTGAGGTAATGGTGAAGAGGTCCAGTATCAGATGATCGATTCTTTAAATATGTCGATTTAACATTGACGGACCAGTTAGATTTTTTTAGCTATCTATCCTATTGTCCTTTGAGGCCATGAGATATCACCATCAATCAATATCCTAATATATAAAACTCTTCCATTGCTGACTGACCGACAGACAACCCACAGCCAAAACGGCTGGTCTTAGAAAGCTGAAACTTGGCATGTTCCTTGGGAAGTGTAGGGGAGCACTAAGAGAGGTTTTGCCGAAATACTAATACTACGGGAACGTGAAAAAACGGGATATCCGCGAATGAAACCGTTGGCTAGTTATTAATATTATGCAGGTCATCTAATCGTCGAATTACCTCAGTATCATACACATTATTTTAGATAATTAATATTAAAAAATTAAAAGTGATATCAAGGTAAAAATGTGACTGAATATTAATATGATTTGTTCCTTTCGCATCCAGCTACTTAATTATGACTTCAGTGCATTCTAATAAACCATTAGACTGAAAAATCACATGTTTATAACACTAGTAAGATTACGTCAATAGTGCAACGACCGGAATTCGAGCTCACGACCTTTCGCTCGCCATGGTGACGCCGACGACGCCTTAGCGGTTGTTTATTAATCAACATTGATTAATTTTATTAAAATACTAGCCTAAGCCAGCGGTTTTGCTCAGATAAACATCTAAAAGTATCGTTCTACCCTCGGAGCTAAACTGTTTCCAAAACACTGTTTGCCAGTTTTGCGCTCAAGATCTGCACGCGCAGTTGGCATGATCATCAAGGCGTCATCGGCGTTCTCCAACAGCGACTTACCTCGACCTGATGACCACTCGCTTCCACGAACTCCACCGCCACTGTTGATACACGTCTCCATTAAATATTATTTGATTTTTGACTTTCTTTGAAATTTACCTCTCTAGGACAGTAAGTCCGAAATGGGGCCTAATGGTATTGTCTTTCAATTGTCTTGCGTGCTCAGTGCCTAACGCGTTAAATATGTTCTTCATCATATTATCAGCCGAAAGACGACCTGTGCTGGAAATAAGCGGGAGGCATATGTCCAAGTGTCGCGCACCACGAATAAATACAATCACGAAACATGACAAACATGAATATGGAAACTTACTGGCTCTATAAAATCTTTTTCACAAAAGTTCTCCAGTATTTTTTTTTTTAATAAAATCGTATTATTAAAATCGGTTCATTCGTTTCCAAAAATGACTCCAAAGTAAATTAAGTGTTTAATTATTTATCGATAGATACGGTTGGTCCCAACACTATTCTGTAATTGTACCATGAAATGTTTAATTTCAATAATAAATGACGGAACGGGCTAAGTTTATGCTCAAATAATGACCCTTCCTATATGTAAACTTATGAGGAATTTAAGTTACATGAACTTTTTCGCGCTAATCTCAGTAACTACTGGTCCGATTTGAAAAATTATTTCAGTGTTAGATAGCTAATTTATATAATTTTATATCATCACGCTAAGACCAATAGGAGCAGAGCAGTAATGTAAATTGTGACGCAAACGAAGTTGCGTTGGTCAACTAGTCTATTACTAATTCAGTTTGTTGGTTTGTTTGAACGCGCTTATCTCTCGAACTATAAGTCAGATTTGGAAGCTTCTTTTTTATTTGATAGACACATTCATAAGAAAGGCTATAGGCTATACGAGAACGGAATATGCGTTTACGAAGTCACGGACAAAAGCAAGTATCGAATATGAATTGAAAATATTAAATATTTTCTGATAATTAGATAATGAGGCTAATCACACCGATCAATGTGGACTGATGACCTAGTTAATCCGAAGGAATCCACTGGTTGCGAGACGCACAGAACCAGCCGATGTGGTCACACTCTAGGGCACCTATTTCTAGTAGCGGACATCCTTCGGTTGTAAGATGATAATGATCTAAGAAGTCGGTTCAAAAGACGAAGATGTTATATCCTCAGAGATTACTTATGGCTATTTTACACAGTGCGAGTTAGCGTGCGAATCAGCCTGCCAACGAGCTCCAGTACAGTAACTCGCATCGTATGGACGTACAAGTATCTTACGAGTTACTGGCACGTGCGAGTTAGACAGTAGCTTGCATCGGAGTTACTTCAATTTTTTTTTGTTTTCACTCGCCTGCTCGCCTAACGGTAACTCACACATGGCAGCAGCACACTCGCATCGTTTGGACGCGTTCGGCAGTAGCTCGCCAGTGTCAGCCAGGCAGTTGAGAACCGAACCTGTATTGTTTGTGTCTTATTTCAACAAGCCCGCCACACATTCCCAACCACTGCAACTTCTGAAAGCCAGAATCGTAAGTGCTAACCACCAGAAAAACACCGAGCCAGTGAAGCCCGACGAGTCCCAGAGAAACGATTCAACTGTCTTGGATCCTGCAACGAAATTAATCAGAAAAGTACAGCGGAGGAGTAGAAAAAAAAAACCACTTCCCCTTGGTATCAAGCAGGAGACAGAATAGAACTAGGCCAATAGGCACCAAGGGATATATACAACTGGGTTAAGTTCAGTTGCCAAGCACCACGGATTATATATTAATAACACTAAAACTAATGGGTCCTAAATTGTGAGCTACTTTTGATTCCAGTAATAGGTATGGCAAAATCGCTTAAACGCACGGAAAGTTCTGGTTTCTACAAGATCCATGTAGTTTACTAACTAAACTCCAGATGTAACCTGAATACTATCTAACATAATATTGCGTTCAGTTTTCCAAAGAATACAATCTCATAAGATGTGGTGTGCGGATTGTTCGTATTCATGGTCAGCTGTAGAACATTGACATAAAGGCGAGGCCACAAGCCTAAAGACTTGCCATGACCTGTGAGAAATTGGGCAACACAATGATCCACCTCCAGCCATGTCCTATCCAGCCGCTCACGAACGGATGTAAAAAACTGGTGGAGGTGACGGCCTTTGATGGAAATTTCCCACCTGCATTGCCATTCGGATAAAAGTTCCTCCCAGACGTCAGTCTAGGGTTTTAGTAATCTAGAGATCTTAGCACGATCGCGTTGCGGTAAAATCTCTGGGTCCGTGATCTTTCTAGCGTAGTAGTACATTGCAGCACGGCGCTGCACCTCTAAATCGACTGGGAGAACACCCTCCAGCACTGGTAAGGCTACCGTCCTATATGCCTTGCTTAAGAATATCAAAGCCAAACGCTGGCTTTGCAGCAATTTACGTCTTACCGACTAAAAAACTGGGTAGCTACTATCATCGTAAAGACAGCTAAGGCAAGACGATCTACTGGCATACGAGTAGGCAATCCGAGTAGATGTCTACTCTCAGCAGCCCACACTGTGTAAACCAGCCATTAGTACAAGCGGATTGATTCCTTGTACGATTATTGTGGGATCTACTACATTTCGCTAACAACATTGTTTTAAGCTTAATAATAAAATCTTAAAAAATAGTGGGAAATAAGACAGAAACTTAAAGTCATCTAATCTTTAACCCTTTTATTCAGTTCGTATAAAATCATAACAACTTCACTAAGGCTTAATAATCGCTTAAACATCAAATCGATAATCGCAAGATACGATTTAATCGATCATCGCCCGGGCCGTTAATTTGTTCGCCCATGGGCTTCATCCTCTGTTGACTGACAGGGGGAAATGAGCTGATCCGGCTACCCCCTTCGTCTTGGGGGATAAGGTCATTAATCAGTTGGTAGGTATGTAGGTAGGTACTTATATTATTGGTTTGTGAGAGTTGATTTCAGTGTTATACGCGGATTTTTGTTCGAACAATATTTTATTTTAGCGTTTTCTTTCTATCCAAATATCTATGTTCACACATGGGACACGACAAATTTACAAAAAAATAATAACACAATATTTCAAAAATTGCTTGTCATTTTCGCGGTTTGAATGTAGTAGATTTACGGTACGAACGGGCAATATGACTAGAAGAATTACATTCTTAGTTGAGGAGCTCTCTAGACGCTCTAATTTTTATAGTAAAAAAAAAACGTTATTTTCAAGCGGAGTTATGTAGCTTATGAATATTTGCGTATATACCTACACATTCATGATTTAAAACATGAATTCTGTTGGATTTAGTTTAAAACATTCTACAGGCCACCGCACAACAGTACACAACCAGCTGTGGCTCTGGTCTAGTCGGTACGCACGACTCGGAACCACCCACTTATAATAATGACTTATTAAGCATGATAATACGCCTCTTACTACCTACTGTTACACCGTAAAAAGTAGGCTGTGGCATTAAAACGCAATAGAACACCTGCAAGATGGACAAACGCTATCAAGAAAGCTGTTGGAGATAGTTGCGTCGAACGGTCCACATAGCTAAATACCTCATGACTTGATGTCGTATGTGAAGCAGTGAGGAAACGATAAAGAAGGACAATAACACAAAAACACTCTACAGGTCACCTTACCACAGTACACAACCAGCTGTGGCTCTGGTCTAGTCGGTACGCACGACTCGGAACCACCCACCTATAATAATTACTTACTAAGCATGATACGCCACTTACTACCTACTGTTACACTGTACAAAGTAGGCTGTGGCATTCATTTCAGCTAGCTTAAAACGCAATTGATTTGATACTTTTTAATTCACATTTTATACACATTAAATACACACAAAAACACACACACACACACATAAATTATCCACATTAAAAAAAAAATATGATTTAAAGTCAGATGGACAGACGTTATTAAGAGGGAACTTGGGCCTGTTTTCATCGTGGATAATGCTTCTAGAGCAATGATCTTATTATTCATAATATCTAGCTTTGATTAATACGTGCCGGCAATCGTTTCTTCAAATACCTATTTTTCAAATTCCTTGGGACTAGAGTCCCCTTTTAAAAAAGCTGTCTCCAACAGGAGATAGATGTACCCAAAGGTCCACATATCCGAAGACCGCGTGACTTGGTGTCGTATGTGGCGCAATGAGGAAACGTTAAAGAAGGAAAACAAAAACCACAATAACAGAAAAACCTCACAACAGAATTCAACTTATAACTCTAGTCTAGTTAGCACGCACGACTCGGAACCACCCACTTATTATAATGACATACTTAGCATGACAATACGCCACTAACTACCTACTGTTACACTGTACAGTTTAGGCTGTGGCACTGAACCTAAACCGTGAAGTATATAAGAGTATCTCTATTATGGGTTCAGTTTCAGTATGTCTATATGACATACCCCAGTAACTGGTTAATACGACACAACTTGGAAAGATTGGTGTCTCGTTTCTGGTTTCTGAATACTCGAAATGGTTATCAAATATCTATAAATGACAACCAGGACCACGTGCGCTCCGAGGCGTGGAAGGATCTCAGTGGGCGGAGCGGTCACCCATTCAAGGAACGACCCGTGTGGCTGTTAATAATTTTATTACGTACAAAAAGTACAGTCAACCAGTTATAACTTGGGCCTGGTTAACACGCACGATTCGGTTCCACCCACTTATAATAATGACTTACTTAGCATCACAATACGCCACTAACTACCTACTGTAATACTGTACAGTGTAGACAGTGGCACTGAACCTGGGTCCTGAAGTTAATGAGATAATCCCTTTTTTCTTGGCTAGGGGTATAGTGAAGGCGTAATTTAGCTAACAGAGTTGGTTAATAAATCTTTAGACACAAAAAATACTTAATATATCCCCTGAATTGCTACATGTATGCTAATAGGTTAAGTTTTTTCGGAGAAATTCTCGGTTCCAGTTACATGATACGAGAATTTTATTGTGCGTACAATTAAGGAGTGGAATTTCTTGCCAGTCTGTGTTTCAAAGATCGCTTTCCATTGTGTAAGTTTGTGTTCACACTTTTGGAAACATACGTTTTTTACTCTTATCAGTAAACCTTTAATTTTTGGTACCCATATAATTATACCAATCATGTATATAATTACTAATAAAACTTGTAAAATGCAGTATGGTATTAACTGACAAAAAAACGAATTAATCTTTAGATAGGTTTAAAAAAAATATTAGACATTATTTTTTTCTTTTTTCACGTAAACAAAAAATGACGAAGAAACAGTAAGTTGAAAACTCGCGTGACGTCACTACGATAGTACAATTTTTACTAGCGACGTGACGTCACGAGCCCCCACTCCCGAGTTTTGATGCGTTTTATCTTTGTCAATACATTTCGTATTCATTGATTAACAAAAACCAAAAATACGTGTCCATTATTTTTCAATACTCTTACTGACGTTATTGATAGTGGAAACTAGCCTATTGTGTCAGCTATATGCCAGGTAAAGATTTTAAAAGCAATAAGTAATGTTGAATTTCAGTTATTTATTCTTTAACCATATTTCTTCACAATATATTTTCCATGGTTCTCCTTTAATCCAATCCAATCTAAAAACGAAAAGGTGTGTTAGGTCGAAAGAATGACAATGAATATTATATTTAAATAATAATATAACTCATCGAATATAATATACATTTTGATTCGGTGTCGCGGTGGCGAAAACAAGTATAGGGACGCGACACGCAATATCGATAGTGTGTATTTTTGTTTACATATTGAATGAAAGTACAGTTAACGTGTTTTTCGTACCAAATATCAATCCTAATTTATAAAACTCTTCAGTTACTAACTGATTGAGTGATTGAGTGACTGACAGACAACGCACAACTAAAAAAAACTGGTCGTAGAAAGCTGAAATTTGGCATGTAAGTTCTTTGGAGAGTGTAGGGAAGCATTAAGAGTGGATTTACCGAAATACCTACGGTAATGGGAAAAAACGGCATATAGCGCGTACGAAATCGCGAGCAAAAGCTTTTTTTTTTTTTTACTAAAGATAGGCACGCCAAATAAACTAGAAGCCTACGACAGCACGTTCATTTTTTTTTGCTAACTGCTTAACCGTATTTAGAAGATACCTACTTAATTGTGTCAGCAATATTCTTTACAAACACGTTTCAAAACATTTTTATTATTTTAGTAATTCTTCAATCAGAACTTACACTGTGAATTTATTTGCTACAATTCAATCAACACTGCGTATTTATAAGTTGTTCTATTATTAACTTGGAACAAATTCTGAAGATAACCAAAGGTAACTTTTATCTTATAAACACATTTTCCTCAATTTCATAAATAAACGTTTATAATAATATTTATATCTCCAGCTTTAATCAAAACTTTACCACAAAATAAAACAAAATCCAAACAACTGATAATATAATTATTCCAAGTTCTAACCCAGAAAATGTGGAGAAAACTTCGAAATTTTTGACAAAAGCTATTTCTCGGTGCCGTTCAAATACTTGAGTCAAAGTACCAAGTACCGAAGTAACTTGGAGTACTTTCTCAATTGTCATTTACCATACAAAAGCACTTTGAATACTTGTGACGTCATTGAAACTCCGAAATTTGATTTCTGATATGAATCGCGAGTTTAGATAAATTTTAATTTGATACGCTTTTGGGAATTTTGTTCGGAAGGTTAGGTAATGTTACGGGCGTTTGTCATTTTTATAATAAGCCCTTTAACTAGCCAATCATATATTGATTTACTTTATTCGAAATTTGAAAAATATCTGTATGTTTAGTCCTAATTAAGTCGGATTATATTTTGTTCGGCTTAAGTTAGATCACTATCTCTTCTAATTGAAAACGATGCTGGGTTTGGCAATGGTGCTTAGATGTAAACTAATCACTGTTGAATTAAATACCTCTAGGTTTTAGAAACAAGGAAATACCGATTCCAGCAGGGAAACGATTTAAATTTCAACATCTGCCTAGCCTTTTCCCAACTATATTGGGGTCGGCTTCAAGTTAAGCTGGATTTAGGTGAATTGGTATTCAGCTAAATCCAGCACATACTGGTGTATTTTACGAGAAGCGGCTGCCTACCAGACCTCCACAACCCATTAACTGGGTAACACGGTACTTCATGGCAAGACTGGAGTCAGATTTACTGGTTCTGACTATCCGTAACGACTGCCAAAGATCTACAAATGACAGCCGGGACCAACGGCTTAACGTTCTTTCCGAGGCACGGAGGAAACTCGGTATGATAAGATGGTTACCCATCCACAGACCAACCTTGGCAAGCGTTGCTTAACCTTGAAGACCGATCCGTGCGGCTGTTATTCTTTAGCCACGAGCTCCTCCATTTATTTTGTTTGGAATATTTCGAAGCAAATAATATCGATATCAACAAATCCATTTCCCATCCCTATTTAATATAGTAAAACCTCTATCGCCACACTAAGTCGAGCCATGAATACAGAGTGACATAGAATGCATTTCACAAAGCTGCCAACATAATATTCCCGAACATAATTCTCTTATAATATATACAAGAACATATTTATATGCAGATCTCAAGTAGAACTGGCTTCTAGAGGTATTGCGGAACCGAGATTCTTTAAAAGGAAAGGAAATTAAAAAATAGTTTTTATTAAGGAAATTAATTTTCTTTTGTGAAAGTGCGAGAAAAAGTGAAGGTCGAGTGGTTGACTGTTTTGTTTTATATTAAGACCAGCTGGAACGCGCAATTTCGTCTACGTCACATTTTTCATGAATACTCCGCTCCTATTGGTCGTAGCGTGATGTGGGCATTTAGCCTTCCTCGATAAATGGGCTATCTCACAAATATTTTTTAATTCGAACCAGTAGTTCCTGAGATTAGCGCGTTCAAACAAACAAACAATCTCTTCAGCTTTATACTATTAGATTTCGTCAGTGTCATTGTATACGTAAAAAGGTTTTTGTACGGAGGTAAGAATCTATACTAATATATAAAGCTAAACTGAAGAGTTTGTTTGTTTGTTTGCTTGAACGCGCTAATCGCAAGAACTACTGGTCCAATTTAAAAAAAAATCTTTCAGTGCTAGATAGCCTATTTATCAAGGAAGGTGACTATATATCATTACGCTAAGACCAAAGTAATGAAAGTTGTGACGCAGACGAAGTTGCGCGGCTCAACTAGTCATTATTATATACCTACAAGCATTTTCTCAAAAGAATTTCAAGTGCTTCTTTTTTATTATGTCTGGTCATAAAATTTTAAAGCCTTGAACCAAATGACAAAAAAAATATTCGAGTCTTCGAATGTCTTCTAAACTAAAAAGGTTTTCTGTAAAAAAATCATGCACTGCTAACGATTGTAAGTTTCAATATTAGATATTATTGAAAAATCAAGTCTAAATTTTTGGCTCGATAAACTAGCGGCACACTTAGGTGGTAAGTGGTTATCATTGCAAAAGAACGATTGTCGCAAGATACGTTTACTGAACCAGTCTTTAGAATAATATAATGGTGTATTTGAGCCGTTTGATGTTGAAACACAAGGGCAATGGGGTCCGAGTGCTCATAGATCTGCATGTAATTATTCGACTCTACACATGACCAGAGGGCTAGCCTTTTCTTTGGCCAACGAATCTTCATTGCTATTCAACGTGGCAATGCAGCCAGTTATCTGGGTACCTACCCCGTTGAAAGCGTGAGATCTTCCCCTCCCCCTTTTTACTCCACTTGTACCTACATACTTTATCAATGATTATTAATATATATCAATTAAAATAAAGAAAATAATGACGTTCACTGAAATAAAACATCTTTTAAAAAAAGATCAGAATTCAGACCAAGTTTTCCTCTGCATAAAACTGCCCAACGTATTTCCTATCGCCCCAAAAATCGATAACCTCGGCATCGACCGCAAATCGGTTAAATAACGGGAATCGGCTTAAAGTTCAGGGTGACAGAACTAATAAACGAGCTTTTGTTTGTTTGTGCCGCGCTAATCTCCGCACCCAGATTGATTTTACGAAATTGAATGGCAATGGGGAAAGGGTTTGCTGATTTGGAGATACTGGGCAGTTGTTATGGTGGTTCATTATGGTCGTGGTTGAGTTATTATTGCGTTTCTTTAAAGTTATTGGTTATTGAGGTTTTACGCTTAAATTGTTGTGGGAAGTCAATGTCCACTTTTCGTATTAATGGTAATATTGTTCACCTTTCTACTCGTACTTTTCATGAAGTGATAACTTAATGTTTTGTTAAAATTAAAAATTAAATTAAATAATACTTTATTTCAGACTCATCATTATCACCTGCCTAGCCTTTTTTCAACTATATTGGGTCGGCTTAAATTCAAACCGGATTTAGCTGAATACCAGTATTTTACGCGGAGCGGCTGCCTACCAGACCTCCACAACCCATTAACTGGGTAACACGGTACTTTTTGGCAAGACTGGAGTCAGATTAACTGGCTTCTGACAATCTACAAATGACAGCCGGGACCAACGGCTTAACGTGCTTTCCGAGGCATGGAGGAAACTCGATATGTTAAGGTGGTCACCCATCTACAGACCAACCTCGGTAAGCGTTGCTTAACCTTAAAGATCAACCCGTGCGGCTGTTTTTATTTCAGACTATTGGACATAATTTTGTTAGTGAAAAGACAGTATTTAATGCCAACTTGAAATAACAAAAAAAAAACTGCTGTTCAATATAATTTTGCTCGCATAACTCGATTTTGTCAAAAGTCACTAAGAGGTTTTTATAAAGTGTGTAATTTAAATAACTGATTTATTTGTATTAAATAAACCGACTTTAAAAAAGGGAAGGCGCTCAATTCGTCTGAATATTTTTTTAAGTACAAGCAGTCTCCACGAAAATTATTTCGATATTAAATATAATTTACTTGTTGTAGACCTACAAGTACCTTAGTGAAAGAAACAAAAATAAATTAAGAAAGAAAACTAGTTTATACACACGATGTGGTAGGAAATGGAAACTATTTTCCATCAGAAGCAGTATTTTTATCCAAAAAGTTGACTGGTAGAGAATGCCTTGTGCATTAAGTTCGCCTATATACCACTACTGTACAAAAACTTTAAATTGATAAACATTAACTATCTAGAACTATTTGAGGAGCTCGTGGCTAGATAATAACAGCCGCACGGGTCGATTTTCAAGGTTAAGCAACGCTTGCCAAGGTTGGTCTGTGGATGGGTGACCATCTTAACATACCGAGTTTCCTCCGTGCCTCGGAAAGCACGTTAAGCCGTTGGTGCCGGCTGTCATTTGAAAATCTTTGGCAGTCGTTACGGATAGTAAGAAGCCAGTAAATCTGACTCCAGTCTTGCCATGAAGTACCGTGTTACCCAGTTAATGGGTTGTGGAGGTCTGGTAGGCGGCTACTCCTCGTAAAATACTGGTATACAGCTAAATCCGGCTTGACTGGAAGCCGACCCCAATATAGTTGGGAAAAGGCTAGGCAGATTAACTATCTAGAACTATTTCCGTCACTAAACCAGGTTTTGTTCCAGATTAACCAAAGCAGTCTAAAATTGTAATAAAACCCAGCTCATTCACACAGGATGTACTCAAAACTCACAATTTATAACATCTTCTGTGCAATATTACATATTTAGATGTAGTATTTGGCTCCAGTGTCATTCATTGAGGCACTTCATTAATCTTGGGTGCGCTGGACGGTACATGTGGGATGTAGCCAGCGAGGATAAATTAGGTTTAAGTATTTTGATTAATATTGTTTACAAATTAGGTCAAATACGACGATAGATGGTATATTGAAATGGAGCAGCGTGCAGTAGTTGCACTAAAAAATGTAAAAAGAGCTTTCCCTGAGTAATCTATTTTTAGGGTTCCTTACCTCAAAGGAAAAAACGGTACCCTTATAGGATCACTTTGTTATCCGTCCATCTGTCTGTCAAGACCGTTGATCTCGGAAAATAAAATTATTTTTCAGACAAAGTCCATTATGACTTTATGAGTAAAAATCCAACTTCTAAGTAAACGTAATTAAAGATTCGGTCGTTTATGCCGCAAAAAACGTTAATTTTGACCTAGAACTATGAAATTTGGCAAATAATACCGTCTTATACAACAAATATAGGAAAAAGTCTGAAAGCTTTACGTTTGTAATTAAATCATACAAAATTTAAGTGTTTATTTAAATTAATTTGTAGTAACTTTGTACGGAAACCTCAGTGGACGAGTCCGACTCGCACTTGGCCGTTTTTTTTGGACAAGATCACTACACTTTCCCAATCACAGCAACTCTTAAAAGCTAGAATCAACAGTGGCGACTACTAAAAATCCGCACCAAGGTAATGAAGCTCGACAAGTCCCGCGAATAACGTGACTCAAAAGAGTTCCCACGGAGTTATGCCATGGAAAATCTACAGGCAAGATCAAATGCAAGCAGCCATTTAAAAGTCTTCACTTACGTACATAAATAATAAAATAAAATAAATAAGTAAGGTATTATAATCATCATATCAGCCTGCAGACGTCTATTGCTAGTCGCTACATAACGGTCCTGCGCGTCTCGCATCAATCGGCTACCCGCGACGCTCAGCAGGTCATCGGTCCACCTTGTGGGAGGCCTTCCAACGCTGCATCTTCCAGTACGCGGTCGCCACTCCAGAACTTTCCGGCCCTATTGACCATCTGTTCTGCGAGCAATGTGGCCTGCCCACTACCACTTCAGTTTGGCGATCCTTCGGGCTATGTCGCTAACGTTGGTTCTCTTGCTCTAGCTTCGCCTTTCAGTGACCATTTGGGTACTACCAGAAGGGCCGCCTGATTATCACCTCTATTTCAAATGAATAAGAACTAAAATTATGCTGCATGACAATGTAATATACTAGTTGATCCGCGCATCTTCGTTTTCGTAACAATTTTCATTACTGCTCCGCTCCTATTGGTCTTAGCGTGATGATATATAGCCTATAGCCTTCCTCGATAAACGGGCTATCTAAACACTGAAAGAATTTTTCAAATCGGACCAGTAGTTCCTGACATTTTATAGACTACTTAATTCTGTTAATTTAATTAAATTTTTGTCTGTTGTGTGCGAGTCCCAAATAAATTTTTTTTCTTCTTCTTCTTCTTCTTCAAACTACAAACAATATTAGTATAGATACTAATATATAAAGCTGAAGAGTTAATCGCTAATCTCAGGAACAACTGGTCCGATTTGAAAAATTATTTCAGTGTTGGATAGCCCATTTATCGAGGAAGGCTATAGGCTATATGTCATCACGCCAAGACCAATAGGAACGGAGCAGGAATGAAAATTGTGACGCAAACGAAGTTGCGCGGGTCAACTAGTGTATTATACTAGTTGTCCTGCGCAACTTCGGCTACGCGATTAGCGCGTTCAAGCAAACAAACAAACAAACTCTTCAGCTTTAAATATTATAATAGATTAGTTTAAGCTAGACACCGTATCCTTCCTTAAATGCATAAAACGCCCATGATACATTGAGAAGAAAATGCACCAGCATTACTAATGAGCATGAAAAGTATGAGCTTAAAATGTATGAGGGTTTTACTAAGTAGGTACCTACGGTTTTAAATCCGCTAGAAGTAAACGCAGTTTTTATGCAAGTAAATAATTAATGTTCTTCGTGCATTTTGCAATGAGTTCACGAATTTTGTAAATGCTATTAAACTTCATAATAAAAATGTAGTTAGCAGAGCACGTATAGCTGCTCCCACCTGAAACTATTGTATTTGTATTGTATGTTTCTGTATGTGAAATAAATAAATAAATAAAGATCTTTATTGATACAAAAACCTCCTAAACGAGGTGATCCTGTGACTTAGGAGTGAGTGTTCTGCTGTCACTGCGATACCAATAACCTTTTGTGTTGTGTTCTTACATTACTAAAGTAGTAATTGACGTTGTAGGTTACAAGGTATTAAGTAAAGTATTATTTGGAAATAATGGAAACGACTTTGAGCGTTTTTTAATAATAATAAAGACTACATCCATAGTAATAATCCTAATATAGTATAGGTTTATATTTTTTTTCCGTTATCAACTGATTGAGTGACCGACAGACATCAACATCATCTGCCTGTCTTTTCCCAACTATATTGGGGTCGGCTTCCAGTCAAACCGGATTCTATTTTACGCAGCTCGGCTGCCTACCTAATACGGCACTTCTTGGCAGGCCTGGAGTCAGAATTACTGGCATCTGACAATCCGTAACGACTGCCAAAGATGTACAAGTGACAGCCGGGACCAACGGCTAAACGTGCTTTCCGAGGCACGGAGGAAACTCGTTATGTTAAGATGGTCAACCCATCCACAGATCAACCTTGGCAAGCGTTGCTTAACCTCGAAGGTCGACCGGTGCGGCTGTTATTTAGCCACGAGATAAAAAACGGAATATGCGCGTACGAAGCCGAGCACAAGCTAGTAATACCTATTATAAAGCTGAAGAGTTTGTTTGTTCGGTTGAACGCGCTAATCTCAGGAACCAGTAGGTTTATTTAGGAATTGAAACATTATTTAAGGCTATCCAACATAGTCCATTTATCTAGAAAGGTTTATATATAGGTCATATAAAATTACGCTACGACCAATAGGAGCGGAACATTAATGAAAAATTTGACTCAGACGAAGTTCCGCAGGTCAGCCCGTACACAAAACCGTTTAATCGGGTTGTCTGCGGGAATGGATCTTATTTGCACTTTTTACAGAAAAGACCTTTTCTTCCGTAAATAATAACGATACTTTTAAAAAACTTGTACTAAAGACAAAGTATAGGCATTATTCTAGTAGATCAGTGGTTGTCGAAACATTTTTTTTTTAAGTTTTCTTTAACAGTTCTTGATTCGGAAATCAATCAATCATCATCAATCAATCAATCAATATATATAAAATTCTTCCGTTACTGACTGATCAAGTGAGTGGCAGACAACGCACAGCTGAAACTACTGGTCGTAGAAAGCTAACATTTGGCATGTAGGTTCCTTGGGGAGTGTAAGGGAGCACTAAGAGAGGATATTCCAATGTTTTTACGGGAATTAGAAAAAAACGGGACATGCACGAACGAAGTCGAGGGCGAAAGCCAATCATACTTTAAAATATTACCGAGATATTACCTACTTGTGGCACTAACAAAACGTCCATCAACAAAACTTTACTTAACTTTATTTCACTGCTCCAACGCCTTCAATTAAACCGTAAAACATTTTACCTTTTAAACACCTAACTCAACATACACAACAATAATTTGGCCCGCCTCATTCCACAGGTCATAACCATAAGTTATAATAGAAATATCTTTTGTTATTTCTGACTAAAACGACGCCAAAATTAACAACATTTGCAATCCTACCGTAATTATGCAGAAGGAATAGAGAAAATAATTTTACGTTATAACCACAGATATTCTAAATGGCGACGGTGTATAAATTAGAAGGTGAGGCCTTCGAGTATGCAGTAGACAAGGCATAATAGCTGGACAGATGATTGAATGGCACGATTGAGGTTTCCATTACTTAAAAGAAAGTGAAAAAAAAAAGATTTTATTCCAGACAAACAAAATGCACACATCAAATTAATGCAATTGTGGCAGATGTACACCAATAAAAATAAGATAAAATTATGAAAAAAAAAACTAAAAATGTTTAGATTGTAGCGACCGATTAACTGACTAATTACTGATTAGGGGTTCGTTTCAGCATTTCTTGTCAAAATAGATAGCTAAGAAACCCTGGTCTCGTCTAGTTTAAATAAAAAAATAAAAAAAGATTGACCAGCGTTAGTTTGAGACCAATTTAAAAATAACAATATAATTTATCATCAAGTGGTAGTCCTTATCCAATGCCGCGGATTCACGCCTCAACGGCTGAACGAAGACACTTTGGGTAACAAGAGACTGGCACACGGGTAGTATAGAGAGAAGGAGAGATAGTGAGAGGGCTGGAGGGGGGATTATTGGGAGGGTGTGTGACTGTGGGAGATATTGGTCAAACGCGTGCCTATGAATAGTAAAAAAAAAAGTATCTGGTCTGGTCATATCCTGAAATGGAACAAAAGTTACATTTAATCCCGGAATTATGTCCTCTTGGCTACTTGGCATGTTTTGGGGAATTATAATTTATTTAATTAGTAAACAAGTTAAACCTAAATCAAAATTATGTAAATATACTGCAACCTGCACCACGCATACCTATACCATCCACAGCTGCGCTCTATAGCTCAACTTAATACTCTAAGCTTCATAACATTGTATATTTATTGGGCGACTGCCTCCCTCCGGTGTAGTGCCATCCTTCATGTGGCGACGTTAATATCAGGGATGAGCGGGGCCCCGTTTTTGCGTAGAGCCTCTACTAGGCTAGCAGCGGAGCGAGGAGTGAGCGAGTAGCGGGTGAGAGTTCATTATGGATCGTAGTTGATTAGGTAGTTGGATATGAACCGATCTTTCGGAATTTCAATCACTTTTATGATTATAAAATAGCGACACATAATCACCTTTGTTCGTTTTTAAAAGAGGTAGAAGGTAGCTACGTGTATTATACAGATTCATTTATCCAAATTGGATTTTTTTTTTCTGGTGCCATAGTTGAGTTGCAGTGATACATTAAACTATCTTTTTCCCGCGACTTTGTACGCGCATATCCTGCTTTTCCCGTTACCGTAGGAATTTAGGGAAATCCTCTATGGTAGTTTACTACACTCCCCAAGGAACCTACAAGCCAAATTTCAGCTTTCTACCAGTAGTTTCGGCTGAGCGTTGTCTGTTAGTCACTGAATCAGTCAGTAACGGAAGGATTTTCGTAAATTCAACAATGTCTTATAATAGTTTATTTAAAATAAAAGGTTTGAGTTTTTGATAAAACATATTTAAAATATGTTTCCACTGACAAACTCTTTTTTTTTTTTTTGCGGCAGTGGCTGATTCAGTAATCCTTATCCTTCTACGATTTATTTTTGCTTTACTTATTACTATTTATCTGTCGCTGTGATATGTTTGTCATTTATTTATTGTTTAGATATGTTGTTAAGATTATGTATTTATCTATGTATATATAAAATTATGATTGAGTAGTGTCGCACCGATGACAACCTCATTTTATGTCTAGGCAATTACTCTCCATTCCAGGTTGCCTGGAAGAGATCGCGGAATGCGATAAGGCCTCCCATTGTACTAAGTGTTTTAGTTTGTAGTTTTCTTTCTTTATTATTATCGGTGTAGAATAAAGTATATAATAAATAAATAAATACTTAAGTTTAATTTATAAAACAAAAGAGTAGATTTAAATACTTATTAAAACAATGCAACTATCCGGACGACCACATTCTGAAGACGACACACAAAAACATTTTTCTACCGAAAACCTCGAAAGCAATAGCCTAATTTAAACCTAAACCGCTCCTCCCTTGAAACTTGCACCCCACATGAAGATACCGCTAAAATTAATTACATTTATGACGGCTAGGTAATTAGTGATTAAGTATTTGCGCTCAGACCTTTACACTAGATTGTACGCTTGCCTGCTGGCAGCGAGGCTTACATATAAATGATGTGCTCACGGGCTTGAAGGGGTTAGCAGAGAGTGAAGTGTGGCCTAGATATTTTGTAGCAGTACAGTAAATATTTTTATTGTGGAAAAAAGTGAAATTCCCTACCGGTGTTTGTGTTTCCTGATAGCTGCAACCTGAGTACTTTAAGTCAAGAATGAACAAGTTAATTCTAGGCAACATCATCGATCACATCGAATCTTTTCATCAGGTGAGGTCAAAAATTGACTGCCCCGTACATTCCTGTATGTATAACTCGACAAATTGTAATGAACAGCTGAATGCCTCCTCCTCAATTCCTATTAAGGGGTCATTATACATGTTATGAGTATAATGACACCTTAAAAGGAATTGCGTTTATTCAGTTACACGTTGTATAACCTGTTGCAAATCCATACTTCCACACTTACTAATATAAATGCGAAAGTAACTCTGTCTGTCTGTCGCGCTTTCACGCCAAAACTACTGAATCAATTTAAATGAAATTTGGTACATAGATGGTCTAGAGCCTGAGAAAGGACATAAGTTACTTTTTAACTCGGGAGTATTTTCCCTAGGGACCACGCGGGGAAAGCCGCTGGCAGAAGCTAGTGTGACTATGTATTTTTTTCCGACGAAAACAGACAATAAGGCAGCTGAACGTCTATGTTCAAGATACCGCTAGGTAATTAGTGAATAAGTATTTGCGCTCAGACCTTCACACTAGATTGTACGCTAGCCTGCTGGTAGCGAGGCTTGCATATAAATTATGTGTGTGTGTGTGAGGGGGTGAGCAGAGAGTAAAGTGTGGCCTAGATTGATATTTTCTTACGGATATGTACTAGGTAATACGGTAGGCGCCAGATAGGCACTTGTCTCACCGCCGGCGATCAGCGAGTAGCTAGTAAAGCTCCAAAATTGAAACAATTGGCGATCAGCGAGTAGCGAATGAAAAGCTTGGGTAGTTTTGACGCTCGGCTTTCAGCGAGTGCTTTAGAGCAACGGAATTTTACTCGCAATACTCGCTCCGGCCGGCACTATAGGTAGAAATTACCGCAGTTTGATGTTTTGACTGCCAAGCGAGCATCACTGAGCGAGTGTCGCTGAGCAAGTACAATCTTTAATAGCTTTCGTCGCTGCGATCAACTAGAGGTAAGAGCCGCTCGCCGGCAGTGTGAACAGCCAGCTATCGACTATGAATGTATGTGTCTCTTTTACTCACACGAGATCTATATCTTTTGTCCCTTTCCTCAGCGAGCAAATGGAAGATAGCTACTCGCTTCCTCGCTGGCGGTGAGAAAAGTTTCTAGGTATTACCATCGACAGTAAGCTTAATTGGAAACTCATGATAGAAGAACTTTGCAAGCGTCTGAGTAAATCTACTTATGCACTCTATCAATTATCAAAAAAGGTAAACAAAGATACGATACTGGTAGCATACCATGGACTTGTTGCTTCTGTATTGCGATATGGCGTAATTTTTTGGGGGCAGTCGACTGACCGTGAGCTTGTATTTAGGATGCAAAAAAGATGTGTCAGAGCCATGTGTAATATTAAAACAACGGCTACCTGTAGACCCTATTTTAAGTATTTAAAAATGCTGACCCTTCCAGCAATATACATTTTGGAAACTGCATTATTTGTGAAAAGGAACCCACAACTATTTGAAAAAATGTCTTCCACTAGAAAAACTCCATTACGTTCTCAATATGTAAATAAGCTATGTCATTATAAATGTAAGACCTCATTGATGCGAAAAAGCTTTTTTGGTATAGCGCCTAAAGTGTTTAATAAAATTCCTGATGACATAAAAAACATGACATTATATAAGTTTAAAAAAGCTCTAACTAAATTATTAATTGACAAATGTTATTATACCATAGACGAATATCTGAACGACCAATTATTACAATGATGCATTTTTTTACCATTAGACAATAAGTACTGTGACTTTGTATTATTTTTGATATCATTGACATTTCTTTTTTTTTTCCTGTATTCAATTCAAAACTTTATTATTTACGCATGCATAATCTAATGACACCTAATGGGTTACTTAAAAATTTGTATGTCATAATTATGACAAAACATAGCGCAACCTCTATTTATGTAAACACCTATGTAAACACCTATGTTTAACAAATAAATGGATTGATTGATTGATTGAAAAGTGCCATAAGCTTGCAATAAAGTACATTGACCTTTCCCTATAATATCCCTTCGTAGATACCCGAAAATTAAATTATGATCTGTTTTTCATTACTGGAACTAGAGGATCAAGATTGAAGTCTATTCAAATTCAAATTCAAATTCAAAGCATTTTATTTCAAATAAACCATTTACAGGCACTTTTGAAACGTCAAGGTCGGTCAGTCAAAAACATGGAAGCTATTTTTGCACGTTCCAAAGCGTAGATCTCTATGGAGAAGAACGTGCAAGAAACTCCACGGACACTCTTTTAAATCATGTTCTGTTTTACAAAATTCTATGTTACATATACTTGATGCTTCTGCATGTGAGGACAATGCAAAGGAAAAAAAGGGCTTATTATAAGAATTTAAAATATAAAGATTAAAATAAGCCAATGGCAGTTAAGAGATGACCAGTTTCAACCGACGGCGCCCGTTCACGAACATGACGCGTGTATCGGCACCTTTCAGCTCAACCATATCGAAGGGAACCGAATGATCAAACCCACACACCGCCATCAGCGAGACATTTGAGTGAGCATGACATGCTCTCAACCACCATGCTCGTTCATGTCCAACAAGTAAAACTATAACTACTCACATAAAATGTAAATGGTTTCATGGTACTCACATTCACAAAATTTGAAAAATATGCTTCTACTGTACACAAAACTCAGGACAACTTTATGCCTTTCGTTCTGTTTTTTATATTAAAAATAATGCTCCTTCGCTGCGATGGAGTGTGCTTACCCAAAGCTCGCTTCATCGTAGACTTTGTCTCTGTCATCTCTGACCTAGACTAGAGCAAAGAGCAAACCCATCACAAATAAAATTAAACTATAACTGTACGGTGTTTTGGTTACCCTTGAAAAGCTACCAATGCCAACCCAAGGTAAGTATAGAAAAGTATTTAAACAGACCGTCCAAAAAACTTGAAAAGGTACCAACCCCTGACCTTTCCAACTGAATTTCCATCAAACACCATGAAAAGCGAAAACAATACAGAAAATACCGACGCATCACTCACAAAAAATATTAGCCGTCCTTTTGTTTCCCGACAAGAAAAAAACTAGCCAAGTGCGTGTCCAGTCACGAACAATGAAAGGTTCCGTAGTTTTCCATCCCAAAAAAAACAAAAAATTATTTTCTGCTCATGTTTTTTATGTTATTAGCGACCCCGAAAACCACAAAAATGACACATGAGTACATGACATAAAAAAATAGCAGTATCTACTGAAGTTCATAAAGTATGAAAGCAAAGAACATTGTTCTGTCGAAAAGATAAGTAAGATTGAGGGACAAACTTAACTTCGTAGTTTTAAAAAATGTTTTCCTATTCAAACGTTTGCGCTCGCACAGACCGACGTACGAACAAACTCAAATTCATTGCGTTTATTGCAATTAGACCATTTTGAATTGTCAAGGTCGGTAAGTCAAAAAGATGAAGCTATTTGCACTTTCCAAAGCGTAGATCTGTAAGGAGAAGAACGTGCAAGGAACTCCACAGACATTCTTTTAAAAAATAAAAAATTGTTAAAAAGTTATGGTTACACCATTCAAGTTGAAATTATACAAATACACATATACTAGCTGTCCTGTATCCACTTCGTTGGGCGGTATTCAAACACAACCGATTTTGAAAATTCTTTTGCCAATAGAAAGCCACGTTACTTGTAAGTTTTATATGCAGTAGATCCAGAGATTACCTCCTACAACCTCACAGATTTTACCTCTTAGTAATATTAGTATAGATAAGATTACATGTGAAATTATATATCCTATACAAGATCGGTTTTTCGAAAGTCTTTTTGAGGTACAGAACCCTAAAAAACAGAAAACCTTCTGAACATAAACGCAACGAAACGGTTATCCATCAAAAAGTCCCAAGTGCTTTCCTAAAACTAATTTACGGGAACAACATTATTGTGAGCCTGAAAAAAATTACTTTCGCGCTGAAAAAATGTAGCCTTCTAATATTGTGAAGTGAGATGTTTATGGTTAACGCTTCAGTTAGTTCTCAGGAGTTTGCTGACGGGTTAAGTTCGTAGTTTGCAGTTTTTGAGGTTATCCAATGACGTGATACTTTTGGTTTTTATTAATATTGAGATGTCTTTAGAACGGTAGCTATGTTACTTAAGCAAATAAAAAAGTCTCAGCCTTAAAAGAACTTATGATAACTTTGTTTTAGCACATTTTATTACACCTCTGATTTGACGTCCGAAAGTAAATAATTTGTATATTTGGGATGGATGTGTGAAGATATATATACTTACCTAAACGAAAGCTGAAAAAAACAATTATCTGACAATTCAGATTATAGTTTTTTTTTTTTTTTCTATTTTTCGTTTCTATAAAGTTCTACTAATTTTTATTGTCCACCACGATATCGACAATATTTATAGAAAGCTCTTTTCGTAAGGGTTATAAAGCTCAAATTAAAAAAAAATACGTCATTTTTCACATCCATTAAAACTAACCATCAAACATCCATCCATCCATCAACATCCATTTAAACAGGCATCTTCTGGGCACGCTCGCTCCATCATAGACCTCATCTATCGCTTTCCATCCGGCGTGAAAGTGGTCAAGAGCAAGCCCATTCCTAAATAAAAAAATAAAAAAAACTTAGTCACAGCCAATGTTCAATATTATAATAAGTAACGATTACTTAAAGTACATACATTTTCAAAAAACTAATCTGCTTTAATCATACCCATGCAATGCAGAAATTAACAAGCTGTCTCTTAATAACTCCAACAAAAAAAAACTTTACAAAATATAATCCTCTTAGAAAAGTGACATCTCTAAGGCCCTCAGTTACCCCTGAGTGTCCCTTACCCACTAAGTGACATTAGCTAAATATATTTGTGCAATGGAAGCAAGTAATAGTCTAATAATTATAATTAAAAATAATTTTTTAATTTAAATAAGGTGAAATTGATTCTTGACAGTTACAAAAATATATTTTCGTAAACATCTCAGATGATAAAAACCAAATTTTTAAGTATAACACAGTACTTAGAGTACTTAAAATCTGTTTTAGATAAGAAACCACTATAACTACAATGAAAACACTTTAAAAATATAATCCTATTTTTCTTACAGGATTATATTTTTCCGACTGCCTGCAAGAAAAATGTCCACAGGAGTGATATCTCTAAGTCCCTCAGTTACCCCAGTGTCCCTTCCCCGCTAAGTGACATCCGCTAAATCTATTTGTGCAATACTCTGGCTGCAGATTGAATAACAGCTACAAACGGCTTCAAATGGTCCCTTGCTGAGTTCGCTATTACACTCGATTTAAGGCAAAAGGCTCTTAATGCTGCTGGCTTGAAAGTAATGCTGTTTGTGTAAGTGTATTTTATTTTTAAATAGCTTGTGGTAAAGAATAAGGATAATTTATTTTGACTTGGTGCAGTTTAAATACGTTTTCGTTGGGGTTGCCAACAGTATGGAAGAAGAAGACTTGTATCGTCGACTTGCGAGTCTAAAAATGCCAGTTTAGTAGAATGAATATTAATCACGCAACAATCTGTCATATTTCATTTTCATCTTTGTCGCTAGCGCATTAGGTTCAAGGTTGATTGGGCAAATTTGAAAGCGACAGTGGGTCTAAAAAGGCCACTTCAACAAAATCATAATATTAACCACACAGCAATCTGCAAGTTTCATTTTCATCTTTATCGCTAATGCTTTAGGTTCAAGGTTGATTGGGAAAATTTGACAGTGTCGGGTCGCGTGATGGAAAAAGGTAAATAAATACCTTACTACAACTACTTAAACTTTTTTCTTCTTTATGGATGGGAAATCATCAAATGATTCCTCCCACTCTGGCTGAAGCATCAGGGAGTGCCAGACTTTCTCTGACTAAAACCCATCCGTGTTCCTCCTAGTGCCCTTTGCGTTCCAGGGCTACCGTGCCTCTTTCGAACAAAGTCCGCAGCCCCAGCAGGCACTGGCCCTAGCGGGCCCCATCTTCTATGCTGACAGCTCTTTGAAGCGCGCGTGGAACACAGCGCGCCGTCGACCCGGGCCTGGTTCTGATCAGACGGCGAGCCACCCAATGCTCGCCGTCCGCAGGTCCGCGCCTACGGTGGCCGAGAATCGTCCTGCGAGTCCCGACGCCCGGGGCGTGTTCTTCTGTTGCGGCGGCTGGGGCGTGAGGTTTCCTCCTTTGCTAGCATTACTGCTTCGCAGAAGGAGGTTACCGCTTCCCATGTCTCCTCGCTCCGGACCATGGCTTGAACCAGGGCCGGACGCGAGAGATCGCCGCCGCCGATCGCCTCGACGAGGACACGGCGGTGCTCCGCCCAAGCAGGGCAGACTTCCACCATATGCTCCACCGTGTCCTCCGGGCGATCCTCGCAGTATTGACACGCGGGCGTATCTTCCCGCCGTATTCGAAACGAGTACCTCCCGAAACTGCCGTGTCCAGTGAGTACCTGCGTCAAGCGGAAGGTAAGGACGCCATGGCGCCGCTCTAGCCACTCCTCAAAGAGGGGACTTATCGCTGCAACTACTTAAACTTAGCACAACGATACCCTTGTACTAAGTTTCATCCATAATTATCTGTCATGCCGTTAAAACGTGAAAAGTTACAAACTAACAAACATCATTATTAGTTTAGTTCAGTTTTATGAATAAACGATGTCTCGTTGGTACTCATATCATTACAAAACATATTTTTGAAACGAGATGCCAGCGTGCAATATACACTCCAGTATCCACGTATCTTTATCTGTTTCCGCAGATGTATTATAATATTTGCAGCATTCAGCATCTTAATATAATATTCTTCGATCCCAATACACCATGGAAATTGGGATGTCCTCTAGACAGTCTATAAATCTATCGACGATTTATTATACTGACATAAATATTATATTAACATTTGTATATTTATATCATATTTTGGGTCTTTCTACTGGGGGATTGCTCTTGTGACCTTGAGGTCATGACCATGTCAGTTTAATATTGCGTTTTGGTTGTAAAAAGAATAGCTGCCTTTATTAAAAAAAAAAAATGGATGTAAAATAAGCATAACATTTTTTTGTAATATTTCTGAGATATTTTGTTGTCTTATTATCACAAAAACCTCATTTCAAAAGGCAAAGTCTATGTTCTGACAAAAAAAAAATGTTTACTACCACAAAACGTTTTGGAAAAAATTTTACTAAATTTAACTGAATTGTCTGCCAGGGTCTGTGTTTCCTGATACGAGTAGCTACAACCCAGATACCACCTTTAGGACAAGAGTGAATAAGTTACTTCTTGGCAAGCGTGCTCCAAAGTCGGATTCCTCCTGGTGAGATTGTGGATAAACTCGAGCCTATCAATAATAATAATAATTTATACATGTATATACGTTTGAAATGTGTAACGGGACCTCTGCGAGTTGGCTTCGGCCCCTCATAAGCCTATCAAAGGACCGGGTCTCCAGGGCCCCGAGAAAATAAAAAAAACTAAATAATAATTTACATATATGATTAGTATGTAAGGCTAAATGAATAAAGAGAATAATAATAAAAGCAAATTTGCCATAAATATCAGATAAACATTGTCTCAAAACATACCGCTTTTATTACCCATTTTAAGAATAAAAGGCGCACGGTTAAAAACAACTGAATTATATCTGCATCCGGAACGTTTCAGTTACATCCAGTTACAACTGGTTCAGTCATAACTCAAGGGTTAACAGTGTTGCATCGCGGACAAAAGATATTAAATATTTTACGACCCTTTACAATGGTGGCCGTAAATCCACGGCGGTCGCTTCCATAGTCCGAATATTGATTCTTAAGTATGGAAATTCTTTACCAAAAGAGAGGGTAGATGTAAATAAGTGAGGAGAGTGTTGCTATCTCTTTCGTTTTAGTAATAAAAAGGTTTTATTTAATGTTCGCGCTTTTATGAGGGTTCGCAGTGATTTGAATGGTGGCAATATGGAGTCGGTTCATACTGTATAAGCCACAGGGTGTTTTAAAAGATTGACCTTATTTTGGATGGGTTTTTATAATAGATATCAGTTTTAAGGAATTTTGGTCTGCGGTCATAGGTTTTTGACTGCCAAGGAGGGTTATGTGTTTTACAAGTGTCTTACTATGTATTTGTGTGGTTGGATGGATTTCTACATTATTCAAAGCAATTCATAAAATCTTTGATTTGCTTGAACAACACTAACTGCCATGAAGTGCATCAGACTACTACAAAAGTGATTCTTTGTGGAGCGTTACAGTCGTTTAAATGTAAATGATACATACAATTAAGATCCATTCAATTCCATTTTAAATTCATTTTTTTTTCTAATTTTAAGTTTCATTTGTCAATAAAGTTCCAAAGAAAACTAATTAAAAATCTTCTGGATATTTTAAACTATTTTCCCTGCACCCTGCCACAATCCCTTTCACTGTTGGCGCGTTCAGCTAAGGAGTGGAATTGCGCGCCAGAGTCTGTGTTTTCTGATAGCTACATTCTGGGAGTCTTTAAGTCAAGAGTGAATAGGTTACTTCTAGGCAAACGTGCTCCATCTTCGACCACATCATCGCTTACCATCAGGTCAGTGGTCAAACGTGTGCAGAAAACGATTTTTTTTTATATTTGTAATGGGTTTGCTCTTGACTAGTCTATGTCAGAGATGACAAAGACAAAATCTACGATGGAGCGAGCCTACCCAGAAGGAGCCTGTTCACTCTAACTTTGAAGAGTTTAGGGTTGTAGGCTTTTGGAAACACAAACGCAGGCAGAGAGTTCCACTCCTTTGCTGTAAATTTTAAAATAACTTGATTTCATACTTCAATGTGTTACGAGCTGGCGTTCATATGAGCAAGAGATACCATTATAATTATTATTCTCAGACATTCTTAAGAAACTATTAAATTTTTAGGTAAAAACTTATTTGAATAGAAATTATTCTTGCAGAAAAAAAGTATAATTACTAGACGAGGTCAAGCAAAAAATACCCAATTTTCAGTTACCTTTTCTAACTAAAAACCATTTAAATGGTAGCTAAATTACTAGGCTTCATCTAGGAATAATTACACTGGGTAATTAAAAGAAATAAAAAAAGATTGAAAATTAATTGTAACAAAGAAATTCTGATGAAATGTCCACTACGGAAAAAAAACAGAATAAGGCTTTTTCTCCAATAGGTTTAGCATGAAACAAATTCAGTCGATGACGTTGCTTGCGGAACAAGAGGGTAAAAAAAAGTCGGTGTTTTTGGTTATTTCGTTTTTGAACACCGACTTCCGAAATTCAAGTTTTTTTACTTTGTAGTGTTTTGTTTTTGGAATTCGGTTTTTTTTTTTTTTTTTTAAAGTTTTTTTCAACAAAAAAATTAAAACCACAAATACAGCGTGCCGGTGTGATGTTATGTTATCAACTGGTGTATACAATCAACAGACATGCGATTTCAGAAATCCATTTGCTATCATTTATTGAAGAGTTCCGCTGCCTACCTCCGAAATCCTTCATCAGATCTTCACCAAATTTAAATGGGACCAGTCCGAAAAAATATTCTTCCAAAGAAAAAAAAATCATCCGAATCGGTTATCAATTGGGGAAAATATCGCTGATCAAACAATTTTCATGGGATCTCATCATAAGATCCTGACTTATACCTTCCATCATCAGCTCAGCAACATGAGATGATGATTACCAGGCACAAATATCTGAATTGCGTTAGAAAGTTAATGAAAAACAGTGTATGTGCTTATAATTTTTTTCTCGATTTTCATGGGATCCCATCATCAGATTCTAACATGCTGACAAAAGGACCACTTCAGGAGTACAAGATTTCGAATAAAAAAAGAATTTTTAAAATCGGGCCAGAATTGGCGGAGAAATCGTACATGTAACCACAAAAAAAAAGAACATAGAACCTCCTTCTTTTTGAAGAAGTCGGTTAAAAAGGCCAATTTTGCAGAATCATATTAGAATCATAATATAAGAAAATTTGACAGTGACGGGTAGCATGATTTGCTTTTTGATTCTGCTAAAGTGGCCTTTTTAGACCCGCAAATGGTTGATGGAGTCAAAAAATTCTGGAGAGGCAACTGCGTACTGGAAGACGCAGCGTTGGAAAGCCTCCCACTAGGTGCACCGATGACCTGGTCGCGGGTAGCCGATGAATGCGAGACGCACAGGACCAGTTGTTGTGATGACACTTGGGGGAGGCCCATGTCCAACAATGGACGTCTTTCAGCTGATATGAGGATGATGATGAGTCTATGACGTTCTTACTGCTTGGCTATAAGCCTCCTCCGAGAAAGAGGGCAGAAATCCATCGTTTGTGGGTGTTTCTTCAGAATGTTTTTCCTTTTGAGAGCTATAAATCAGCCAGCCTTTTCTCCATTAGGTTAGGGTCGGCTTTCAGTCCAGCTGAATGCCGGTATTTTACATAAAGCGTCTATCTGACTTACACAATCCAGAAACTGGGTAAAATGATACCTTTTGGTAAGACCAGGGTCAGATTTGAAGGCTTCTCCCTATTTTTTTGTTGGTCTGATTATTTGTTCCGGGTAATGTCCGAACTGCTGAACCGATTTCGAAGAGACTTTCATTGGCAGATAGCTGATGTTATAAGGAATATTGTAAGCTACTTTTAGTATAGAAAAATGCAAAGGGTGACATCCGGAAAGCTGCTGACAGAAGCTACCGAACGGCTTGTAAGGTCACCAAATGTACTTTTAGAGCGTCGCCTACAATTTTTAACTTGGAAAATTCTTTAGGCGCGTTGATCACTTTTTGGTGAACAAAAGGCGTGAAACTCGCTTCATCCTCACCACACGCTTCCCATGACTTATATTACACAATTCACAAGTTACCTAGTTTTCACTTCTATCGGCAGTCCCCAAAGACTGCCTCGCAACTTCGTCTGCGTCACAATTTAGTCATTACTGCTCTTCTCTTATTGGTCTTAGCGTGATGATATATAGCCTATAGCCTTCCTCGATATATGAGCTATCTAACACTGAAAATATTTTCAAATCGGACCAGTAGTTCCTGAGATTAGCGCGTTAAAGCAAACAAACAAACTCTTCAGCTTTATATATTAGTATAAGATAGATATTCACTAGAACCCTTACAGCGGATTTCCACGATCTGAGCTGTACTCCACGCCAAAGTTTAATTCTAAACCGATAATCCGTTTCCTCATGAACGCCCATCAGACAAGCAGAACTTTGTAACTGTTATTAGTTTGATATTGTTTGTTAAACAAGTCAATTACAAACGAAGCTATATTGAATTTATATTTTGATGGTTCGAAAAGAATTAACTTCTTGGGGTCATCATTATTATTTTGTCTTTAGACTCCAAACATTAGTCAAAATGACCAAAATGTATGGGATTGATATGCGTTACCGAAATTTACTTTGTCGGTCTCTTTCATTTCGATTTTTGACTTCCGTTATTGATGATTGAAAGTCACTTTTTTTTACTATTCCACCTAGACTGCCACCTAGACAAGACCACCATCTCACCTGATGGCAAGCGATGATGTGGTCGAAGATGGAGCACGCGTGCCCAGAAGTAACCTATTCACTCTTGACTTAAAGAGTTCTCATCCAAAGTTTTTGTTTTCTACCATACTTCTCTATAAGTCTAAACTTAGTAGTCACCCCCCTATTTGTCGAGCAGAATAGTGTTAATTCTCATAGCCATCAAAAATTCTTCACTAGCAGCCTGAAGCTTGGATTTGGGCTACGTGGATCTAAATCACCTGCGTCTCAGCATACGCTTAGCCTTATAGCTGGCGGAAGACAATAGGCTTGCCGCTTATATAAGGAGATTCAACATCTACCCAGTTTTATAATACAGGCTTGATCACGGCCTGATATAATAACTGTGTTTTATAAGTCAATTAAAACAGACTATCGGGATAAATATTAAGGACGGCAATTAAAAAAAAAGTTAGATGTTAAATCCATCGGTCCGACCAAGTTTGTAGAGCTTTGACCGAATTATTTATTATCCTTTGTTGTGTATCGGCTTGCTCTGTCCGGTTGATGATCAAAGGCTTTTGATTTTGTTTTATTTATTGCTCATATCTAAACTCGATACAGCTTCATTATGTTTTGCATTTTAAAGCGTTTTTTTATTTTTAATAAATTTATAGAATCATCATCTGCCTAGCCTTTTCCTAATTATATTGGGGTTGGCTTCCAGTCAAACCGGATTCAGCTGAATATCAGTGTTTTACGTGGAGCGGCTGCCTACCAGACCTCCGCAACCCATTAACTGGGTAACACAGTACTTCATGGCAAGACTGCAGTCAGATTTACTGGCTTCTGACAATCCGTAACGACTGCCAAAGATCTACAAATGACAGCCGGGACCAACGGCTTAGCGTGCTTTTTAGAGGCACGGAAGAAACTCGGTATGTTAAGATGGTCACCCATCCACAGACCAACCTTGGCAAGCGTAGCTTAACCTTAAAGATCGACTCGTGCGGCTGGTATTATTTAGCCACGAGCTCCTCACTCTCCAATAAATTGATAGAACAAACTTCAAAAAACATTATGACACACAATGTACATACACATTTTACTAGTTTTATTTATATAAGGCAATATTAGAGAAACAAGAAACTCAAGTAAATCCTTCTTTCAATGTTCTTTCAGGATTCTTTGTTCTACGATTAAGCTTTCGGTAATTCGCTACGACCCGTAGCGTCATCGGCTACGGCGTAGCATTATCTGCTACGGCGTAGCACGAGACCCAAATTAAATGCTTTGTACACAAAAAATACCGTATAAAAACGTTCAAAAGACAGAAAGATAAAACGAAACTATGGAGAAAAGATAAAACAGCTTGATTGTCGCTAAATCTAGCCAATGGAAGGCGTATCGGCTTAAAACAAATCACACGGAAGCTTCACCTTTAATCCTTTAGGGCAGCTGGGCTAACTATCGAGAATTATCAAGATTGGGAATTGGGTTTAATTGAATCTATGGCTGTCAGGTTTTGGGCAATGTGACTGGGAAAATTAATTCTCTGTAATTATATTATTAATCAAGCTTTTGCTTCATATTTTGTGGTGTATTTCATATTTGGGGAAATAAATTTACTGTAATTATAAGTTAATTTTGTTTCATTATATTGTGGTGTATTTCAGATAAAAAACATATACATTCGGTCAAAAAAGTATCGGGAATGGATGATTTGTTTATGGTTCCAAATTCAAATTTTTGTTTTTTTGTAGTTGTTAGATTGGCACAACTGTTTTCCATTTTGGCGCGGAGTTTGAGTTGCATCTGTTATTTATATTAAATATAGTGCTGGTTTCAGTAATATCATATATAGTGTGTATTGCGAATTTCATAATGGACAAAAATATCGAACAAAGAGTTTGTCTTAAATTTTGCATCGCCAATGGAATTTCGTGTTCGGAGCCACTGAAAATGTTACAGAAGGCTTACGGTGAATTGACTTTATCAAAAACTCGTGCTTATGAGTGGTTCAAAGCGTTCAAAAGCGGTCGAGATGTGATGGAAGATTTGCCTCGCTCTGGTAGGCCGTCAACGTCTGCAACTGAAGTTAACATCGCAAAAGTGAAGGAAATAGTGACTGAAAATCCCCATTCAACTCTGAGAGAGATAGCTGCCGAACTTTCTGTATCTCACGAGTCGATCCGTACGATTTTAACTAATCATTTGGGTATGAAACATGTTGCTGCTCGGCTAGTCCCAAAGATCTGAATTTTCTCCAAAAACTCAATCGCATGAAAGTCGCTGAGGACATGCTAGAACGAGTCAGTTCGGACCCAACATTCATGAAACGCATTGTTACTGGTGACGAGACGTGGGTTTACGAGTTTGACATGCAAACTAGTCAACAAGCTTCGGAGTGGCGCCTTCCAACTGAACCGAAACCGAAAAAACCACGCCAAAGTCGATCAAAAGTCAAAGTCATGTTGACTGTTTTCTTTGACTATCGCGGTGTTGTGCACTCTGAATTCTTACCGGAAGGTCTAACGGTAAATAAAGAATATTATTTGAGCGTTATGCAGCGTTTAAGAGAGCAAATTCGACGAAAAAGGCCAGATTTGTGGAAAGAAAATTCTTGGATTTTGCACCACGACAATGCGCCTTCGCACAAGGCTATCATTGTGAACGAATTTTTAACCAAACACTCAACAAATACCATCCAGCAACCACCATATTCACCAGATATGGCTCCTGCTGACTTTTTTCTTTTTCCTAAACTCAAATTACCACTTCGTGGCACCCGTTTTCAATCGATAGAAGACATAAAGGAGAATTCGCGGCGAGAACTGAATTCAATTCCGGAAGCAGCGTTTAAAAAATGTTTTGATGAATGGATTATTCGTTGGCGCAAGTGTATCGTTTCTAAAGGAGCATACTTTGAAGGTGATAAAATAAATTTGGATGAATAACAGACATTTTGTGTATTATTGATCTTTTCCCGGTACTTTCTTGACAGAGTAGTACAACACTCCTTTTTTTAGGATGGAAAATCATCAAAAGACTCCTTCCGCTTTGGGCGGAGCGGAGATTTAATTTACTTAGAGATTTATTTTAATTTGATATCACTGATGCTTCTTATGTTATTTGTATTTACTAACGAAATTTAAGACTTCTTTTTTTTTTTTTTTTTTATTTGTGATGGGTTTGCTCTTTTTTATGTTTTTATTTAAAATCAACACAAAGCATAGGGTACCTACATAACTTCTGGCAAACTGCATAGCAGTTTGTCGGCAGTTGATCTCGTTCACAGTACTAAAATATATTGTTTTAACAAACGTGTGTGTGTTACTTAAACTTATCAAACGTATTTACTTAAATAATTACTAACTAATGCAATTTTGATTAAAAAAATAAATAAAATAAAGCCTATGGACACAATGACAGATAGTGTTTATTTAGAATTTTCTTAAATTGGTATTCTTGACTCTAGTCTATGTCAGAGATGACAGAGACAAAGTCTACGATGGAGCGAGCTTACCCAGAAGGAGCCTGTTCACTGTAACTTTGAAGAGATTAGGGTTGATTTTATTATAGTATTACTTCTAATACTATAATAAAATAATTTTAGTTTAGGTTTATAAACAATACATAATTACATACATAATTTATAAATAATGTATGCGCTCTGTGTTTTTTTTTTACTTTATTAATAGTTTTCACAGTTAGATACTAACAGAAACACACTCTCCCAAATTTCCTGCATATCATTGCCAAAGCCCAAGAACAAATATAATTTTCGAAGGCTTTCGCAATACAAAAATGTTAACGTCAAATCAATCAAAGAGGCTTAGAACAAATGGCTTCGAAAACGTTTGAGGAGCGAACCGATTGAGATAATCATAAACAAATCACATCCAAGCTGCCTCCGCACTAATCCTTTGCCACTTAGGGGTGGCGCGATGCGGATCTGTTGGAAAATATATATCTTTTTATCCGCAGTATTTTATTAACATACAATGAGAACCTACTTCTTATTTGGGCCGCCACTCATTCCCAACCACTGCTACTCTAGAAACTGGCAACCACTACAAAATCGTTGAGACAAGGAAGCTCGACGAATCCTGGAGAAACGATACAAATGTTTTGGATTCCGCAACGAAATTAATCAGAAAAGCATAGCAATGGAGTAGGAACCTTACTGTAACTTTCCATTATGCTTTGTTATAACATTTCATTGACTTTTTTACTAAATAAATAAATAATGCCTCGTTGCATTAAGTCCGCCAATATATCACACAAACATGTACAATAATGCACACACCTAATCTTAAAAAAAATATAATTATATTAGTGGTGTGATGAAAACGACTGAGCACTTAAAATAATAATAAACACACGATATACATTTATTAAATAATAATTATACCACACCTTTGCACACTTTCATGTTAATAAAATACATTGCGCTAATAGTTCGTAGTCAGAACAAGTTGCATGTCCCGTGCGCAGGGTATAAAATATAAAAAGTCACCAAAAGCTACATCACCTTGTCATTCAACAACTGTACCATTCCCTCTTAAAGACTCGACATGTATGAAATATTAGGACTGCTACAGTGTTTTTCCATGCCTTGCATTATTTTTTCCACAAACAAAATACAAGCAACAAAACAAACACTGTGTCAGCTGTTACACACGACCCATGTCCCACACACATCACATCTAATATTCCTAACTTATCCGCGGATCCATCGCACAGATCCACGCGAGCCACCGGGTGGATCCGCGCGAGGCAGCCCTGTGCAACATGTTTACATTCTGCGATCGTGATGGATCGCTTGCTTCCCACCCTACGGCCTACCGGAGTTACAGGGATGTAGAGAGGATGATTGGATTGAGCGCAGTTGTGAGTGACGTGTGAGCGTGGTGGAAAAATATAATTTAATTTTAATCGTGATAATCGTTCATAGCGCTTGTTGTTATGTACCTACTTAATTTTATCGGCCATCAGCGTAAACCTTATAATCTCTCTAAATGTTGCAGACCAAATAAAACTATCTGGTTTAAAATATTATTAATGTCATTTTACTTGGATTTCTTAAGGTTTTTGACGAATTTCATATTGTGCCATGATTAACATTAGGCTCATATTCTAAGTCCTAGAATATGCAGGAAACATCTTCAAAGACATTGCTCAGCCTTCTTAATTGAATTGATAAATTAAAATTAATTCCTTAATATTTAGTTATGACGGTTGAGATCCAATGCAAGATGCAAAAACTGAGTGAGTCCTTTGCTCATATTTTTGTATCACAACAAAGGTATAAAACCAATTAGAGCAGATACTACGAGAGATTTTTAACAAAAGTCAAAACACTAAACTACTAAACATATAAAAAAGGAAAACAAAGTAAAAGCAGATATATTATTTTTAATGAAAAGGATATATATTATTTTTACAACTCTTTTATTGATTCTCTTTCAAAGTACCCCTCTAAATTCGTGTTATTAAGCAGTATTTTATACACTATGAATATTTTTTAATCCACACACACAGCCACATCCAGTAACAATTAAGCTATATCGCGGTTCCCTCGCAGCCGTCAGTGTTCGCGCGAGCATTTGATAAATGCGTGCCTCACTTTTTGTAAAGCTTTATTTTTATCAAATTGGATTTTTATTCGAGTCCAATCTTATGTGGCAGGCTGGTTTATTTGGGAGTCTGTTGCGTTGGTAATAGACTAGTGTTGTGGCAATTGTGTGGATGATTATGAGCCATTTAAGCGTAAGAATATGCGTTGATGACAATCATTACATACCGAGTCTTTAAGTCAAGAGTAAATAGGTTAATTCTAGGCAAGCGTGCTCCATCTTCGACCACATCATCGCTTACCATCAATAGTAAAAAACAAAAAAATCGGCCAAGTATGAGTTGAACTCTCACATGAAGGGTTCCGTACCTCAGTTATTTGTTGTTATAGCAGCAATATAAATACACAATCTGTGAAAATGTCAACTGTCTACCTTTTACGGTTCTCGAGATACAGCCCGCTGACAGACAGACAGACGGACGAACGGACGAACGGACATCGGAGGCTTAGTAGTAGGGTTCCGTTGGTTACCCTTTGGGTACAGAACCCTAATAAGACTCCCCCGTTCCTCGGAAAGCACATTTTGCCGTTGAGTCTTGATCGTAAGTTGTAGATATTTGACAGTCTTTACGGATTGTCAGAAGCCAGGAAATCTGACACCAGTCTTGCCAAAAATTACCGTGTTACCAAGTAACTGAGTTATGAAGAACAGTTAAGCAGTAACTCCATGTAAAGTACTAGTATTCAGCTGCATCCCGTTTGACTGAAATCCAACCCCAACAAAGTGAGGAAAAGTATAGGTGATGATATGAGTTAGCGAACGCTAGTCTGAACGTTGCTCTAAATTGATTCGCTAACGTAATCCGTCACGAGGACGAGTGGTCTTGGATTAGCTAAAACTAAGTCTAGTTTTTCAGCTTCACGTTAATATAATTAGTCTTCTTCTTCTGCCTAGCCTTTTCCCAACTATATTGGGGTCGGCTTCCAGTCAAACTGGATTCAGCTGAATACCAGTATTTAACATGGAGCGGCTGCTTACCAGACCTCCACAACCCATTAACTGGGTAACACGGTACTTCTAGGCAGGACTGGAGTCAGATTTACTGGCTTCTGACAATCCGTAACGACTGCCAAAGATCTACAAATGACAGCCGGGACCAACAGCTTAACGTGCTTTCCGAGGCACGGAGGAAACTCGTTATGTTAAGATGGTCACCCATCCACAGACCAACCTTGGCAAGCGTTGCTTTAACCTTGAAGATCGACCCGTGCGGCTGTTATTATTTAGCCACGAGCACGTTAATATAATTAGTAAAATAAGGAAATAGCTATAGTAAAGAGAACAAGACACACACACACACAAACCAAAAACATCCAGGCCAGCAAGCTCCTTCGTCGATCACAATGGTCAGACGCGAGTCTACAAATAGTAATAAAAAGTAAACTCAACCTTATTAGGCAGACAGAATCATAATTACTCCTTTTGTAATTCAGACGAGGTACTATTTCACCTCAAGCCCTAATTCTAAGGCCTAACTCTAGCCATAATCCCTAGAGAGAGACTTTCCACAGACAATATACACATTTGCCACCCTAACCTTAAATATACTCAAAATAAGAGCTAGACATTAATCTAATAAACAGACGTATTCCATCTTAAGTTCAAAATGGAGTTCTTAGAGGGAAGAGAATGGCTGTCGTTACAGATGTCGAGCTAAAAAGGAATTATGGAGCGAATCTACTGCGAATGAGAAAAAAGTGTAGCGCGGTAGTTGCTTTGGCTCAAGCTGGATACAAATGGGCAAGACTATGGTTTCGGATGGGTATGGGAAAAGTGATCGTGGAGTTTAGTGATAGTTGATGGTAAAACGTAGGTTCTTCGTTTTGGGTTTAAGTGTTAAAAGTTTTCAGAATTCAGGTGCTGTATTTTATTTGCACAGTGCAAGAACAAAATTAATTTAAAGGAGCTTCTGCCAGCGGTTTTGCCCGCATGAAAGTTGGAAATTGGGTACTTTTCAGAAAAAAAAACAACAAATAATAAAAATTAAGGTTTATGGTACGGAACGCTTCGTGTGCGAGTCCGACTAGCACTTGGTCGGTTTTTTGTAACAAACGGACTAAGTACATGACATTTTCGTTTTACGAGTGTAAATAAAATTAAAATAAAATGAAGAACTAAAGAAATTGTTATATAGATGACGCTAGGAATTATGACAAGGACAACGCAATTTTAATGATATTTTTCATATACAATTTTTGAACTATGAAAACTGAACTTTTAATAGTCCCAATGTAAAAAAATAATGCAAAAGTAACTTTTTTTTTTTTTACTATAGATAGGCACGCGTTTGACCACTATCTCACTTGATGGTAAGTGATGATGTGGTGAACTTATTTACCTATTATGTTAACTTGTTAAGACTGTCCAATGCAACCGGATGATGCTAAAGTTTATCTTAGCAGCCTACAATTTAAAAAAAAAAAAAAGTACTGTGTTTCTAACTTAGTACAATTTTTAAATCCATTGAAACAGGACAAAGAAATCTCCTCAACAAACAAACGGCTAGATCTCTCCTCGGCAAAGTTAACTCAAACTTAATATATTAAACTGTATCAGATTAATGGTCGAGCTTTTAAAGTAATTAAGTCCCCGTGGCGCCATCTATGAGACGATTAGTCTTACTATTGTTTGTTTAGACTTTATTTGATTGTAAGTTTAATAGATAAGAGAATTTAACATTTATTGTCTTTAGAAAAGAGGTATTCGTGGCTAAATAATAACAGTCGCACGGGTCGATCTTTACGGTTAAGCAACGCTTGCCAAAGTTGGTCTGTGGATGGGTGACCATCTTAACATACCGAGTTTCCTCCGTGCCTTGGAAAGCACGTTAAACCGTTGGTCCCGGCTGTCATTTGTAGATCTTTGGCAGTTGTCAGAAGCCAGTAAATCTGACTCCAGTCTTGCCAAGAAGTACCGTGTTACCCAGTTAATGGGTTGTGGAGGTCTGGTAGGCTGCCGCTTCACGTAAAACACTGGTATTCAGATGAATCCGGTTTGACTGGAAGCCGACCCCAATATAGTTGGGAAAAAGCTAGGCAGATGATGTCTTTAGAAAATGTAATTTTAACCTGATTTTATGTTTGTAGAACTTTGACTGTCGTTACGGGTTCATCATCATAACAGCCGAAAGACGTCCACTGCTGGACATAGGCCCCCAAAGGGGGTGTTTGCCATAATCGCCACGCTTGGTAGGCGGGTTGGCGATCCCAGTGTATGGTGTTGCGTTTTACAAATAACGTTGCTGCCCATTCTCTGGTGAGTCCCTTAGTCGCCTCTTACGACACCCACGGGAAGTGATGGGATGGTATTATTCTTTAACACACCATACGGCACCGACCGACACCATACGGCGGACGTTACGACTTAGAAGCCAGAAAGTCTGGCAACCAGTTATGCTAGAAATGGTATCGTATATCCCAGTTTCTGGGTTTTAGAAATGTGGAAGCCAGTTATGCAGCATCTCCCTGTGTTTTTAGATGCATTTTGTCAGATTAAAGACAAAACCCAGCGCTTTTGTGAAATACTTTTTTTTTTAATGGGAAATCATTAAATGACTCCTCCCGCTCCCGGCGAATCAGAAGGGAGTGTCAGACTCTGACTGACTAAAACCCATCCGTGTTCCTCCTAGTGCCCATTGCTTTTCTGAGCCGCGGTGACTATGAACAAATTAAGAAGTTGAAAGTTGCAATTTGTATTTAAAAAATATTTTTTCAAAAAGCTCGCATGTTTTCAGTTCATTCGAAACAGATTTTTTCATTTCTTTCATGCATGTCTTTAAATACAAAAACGAGAACGGATTCTTTCCCCCGATTTTATTACAAAAACAAAATAAATGTTTTTTTTTTTTTTTATGGGAAGGAGAATACGAGTACAAAACATCATCTATATTCATGTTTTCAAAGTGATAATACATGAAAAAAAAATGTGCGAGGTTTAGTAAAAGTGTTGGTCTAGATTAACATTATAATTTAGTATCTATAATGAGTTTATAATTACCATGAACAAATGTGTGAAGCGGTATCTTCGAACATGTCCACAAGCAGTAATTTTCGACTTACCTGTAACAAAAAACACAGAGTCAATAAGTATTCATGCAACATAGGATTTTGGTAAAACACAGAGAAAAAACAATTTGAGATACTAACAAAACCCATTGAATTATTTTGTATGAATAAGTTAACAACATAAAAGATCAGTGCTCCGCTGAAATGGGTCCTATCCCAGCTTAGGCTCAAGTCACACCGAGATGGCAGCGAAGCGGCGAGCAGTTTCAGTGTCATATAATTTTAAACTTTATCTTCATTAATATAACACATAGTATCGCTTGATCGCTTGAGAAACTTGAAACGGTCGCGCGGCCGCCCGCGACTCCGCGAGCACCCCGACGACTCCCGCGTTTATTTGTGTTATAGTAATGAAGATAAAGTTTAAAATTATATGACACTGAAACTGCTCGCCGCTTCGCTGCCATCTCGGTGTGATTTGAGCCTTAAGCTCCGATATTCGAAAAATATAATAAACTAGCTTTCACCCGCAACTCCGTACGTGCATGTCCCGTTCCCGTGAGAATTTCGAGAAATTCTCTCTTACTTCTTCCTTACACTCATCAAGGAACTTACATGCCAAATTCCAGCTTTTTACGACCAGTAGTTACGGCTGTCTACCTTACTAAGTAACTGACAGACAACGCACGTCCAAAACTATTGGCAACGAGAAACGGAAGAATTTTGTATGTATTAGGATAACGCAGCACTGTTGTTCATAAGGATCCTTTCTAATTATTAAACTGTAAAATAGATGATAATTTTGATAAGACTAACTGTTTTTTTTTTTATTTGTGATGGGTTTGCTTTTGACTCTAGTCTAGGTCAGATAAATAGAGACAAAGTCTACGATGGAGCGAGCTTACCCAGAAGCTTATATAAACAAAAAGCATGCAGCGCAGCCACAAAAATACCATAACACCACATCAAAACAAAACCAGGCAACGATAGTGAAGTGACGCGTCATCGTACGATATCGATGTTATCAATCATTCGTATTCTCAAAGCGATTGTTTCGTACCGTTGCAAATCGATTCGGATGCGAGCACGTTCTGGCCACAGAATACTGAGAAGATAGATACAGTAGGTCAACTCTGCAACATCGTTTTTTTTTTGACAAGCCTGCTACACTATTACAACTCAATACCAATACAACTCCTGAAAACAAGAATCTAAAAATAATTGAAGTGAATCTAGCAAAGAAATTAACCAGCAAAGAACACCGGAGGAGTAAGAGTAATAAATCGAGTTCCTTGGACCATACTGGTACCCAATATGAGTGTGGATCAAAATATGACCCACATGCAAAAGTTAAATTTCTTCCCATTCGTATTCGTGTTCTCTTAATGCCCTTTGCGTTCCAGGACCGCGGTGACTCTTTCAAACAAATTCCGCAACGCTGGCAGGTACTAGTTTTTTTTTTTTTTTTTTACTAATAATAGGCACGCGCTTGACCACCATCTCACCTGATGGTAAGCGATGATGTGGTCGAAGATGGAGCACGCCTGCCCAGAAGCAACCTATTCACTCTTGACTTAAAGACTCCCAGGTTGTAGCTATCGGGAAACACAGACTCCGGCAGGGAATTCCACTCCTTAGCTGTACGCATTATGCAAATCCAAATATACCCCCAAATGTATGTTGGCGTTTTCGCTCCTTGTATCGAGTTGAACTTCTGTACGTAACTTTTCCACATACTAACCGTCTGAATTATTCCTACATGCTATTAGATCGGGAATATTTGGCGGGTAGTCGATCGTATCGCTGACTTACAGTTTTTTGACGTGTCTGCGGCACAGGGTGTTTGATGTTTAGTGAGAGGATTTCTATGGCGGTTCTCAGCCCTTTTTGAGGTTCATTTTGTTGGTGAACCTGATTTATTATTGAAAATGATGTTGTAGAATTTGCTAGTATTTTTGGAACGATTTCGTGTAGTCCTGTAACTGTATTATTGAGAGGAATTAAAAAAAAAACAACACAAATGAAAAAGGCAAAAAAACACAAATGTCTTGTGATTAAAAAAAGTTTTTTATGTAAAATCTATGGCAATTTGTTTTTCTCTTTACGTTGACTATTGATGACCTGAAATAAAAAACAAAAAAGAACCTGCCAAGTGCGAGTCGGACTCACACACGAAGGGTAACGTACCATAAACCTTTATTTTTATTATTAATTAAAATTTCAACTTACTACTTTTTACGGTTTATGAGATACAGCCCGCTGACAGACTGACGGATGGACGGACCGACGAACAGACGGACAACGAAGGTTTAGTAATAGGGTTCCGTTGGTTACCCTTTGGGTACGGATATCTAAAAAACATTTTGTCTTCAAAACAAAGTTTGACATATTTTAATAGCTTTATTTGTGTAGTTATTAACAAAGATTTTTATTAGATAAATGATCCAGCCGTACATAAACCTACTGCTCCACTTAGTTATGTAAGTCTGTTTTGCCCTGTTTAACTTCATAATCAACCAAAATGTGACCTCACAAGCAAACATGTCTCGGTTTTCATAACATCCTGTAGTCGCGTAATTTAATAGATTTTCAGGAAGAAACTGTGTCGAGTAGCTAAAATGTTGTAACCCATTTCAAGTTATTGCTGTGACAGGCGTATACCGTGCTATGTTTTAGCTGGGGAGGTGGACCTGTAATATGTAATGCAGTGCGGGAGAACCCCTAGCAGCTACGCCACATTTTCAAGGTATTTCAAACTAAATGGTACGTTGTTATACTTGGAAAATAATGAACAGATAATGCTGCCATTGTTGGGCAAGTTTCCAGATATTTTATCAACAAATAATAATAAAAAATGGTAAAGTGCGAGTCGGAATCTCACACGAAGGTTTCCGAACCATAAACCGAAGGGCCAGTGCCTCCGGGGTTGTGGAATCCGTTCGACAGAGTCACCGTGGCCCTGGAACTCAAAGGGCATTAGGAGAAACACAGATGGGTTTTAGTCAGTAAGAGTCTGACACTCCTTTCTGCCTTATGACTTCCCATCTTAAAAAAAAACCATAAACCGAAAAAACAAGTTTCTTGTATTGTCGTCCCCTTTCATTTTTAATTTAAATTTTATTACTTGTTGTTATAGCGGCATTAGAAATATATACTCCATCAAAATTTTAAGCTGCCTACCTAATATATTCTTACTTTTATAATATGTGTGTTTATGTTTTCGAGCGTATGGCACTCGTGGGCTGCAGCTGAAAATCAGCGTCAGGTGGTATACCTTGTGTTGCCAGCTGGCATTATGCTGAGCTGAGGCCCGTTTGGCATTAATTGTTTTAATAATTTATTTTGTTTATTTTTAAGGTGTTTTTATTTGTATAATGCCAATAAACACACTTTTCTTTCTTTCTTTTCTTTCTTTCTTTCTAATACGGCTCTTGAGTTACAGCCCGCTGACAGACAGACGGATGAACAGATGGCGAAGTCATAGAAAGTACAGTAGATTAGGGCAAATAACTCAAATTGCATTTACCTTAGAGCGGACGCATTATAACGTCTTAAAACCACCATGAAAACGGTGCGGGAGGGAGACGGAGTTATACAAGACGCAAAACTCTATCTCTTTATCACAACTTGCTCATGATGGCATTAGGACGTTATTACAGACAATATTTTTTTTAATAGTATGGGAAGTCATTAAATGACTCCTCCTGCTCTGGGTAAAGCAGGAGGGAATGTCAGACTCTTACTGATTAAAACCATCCGTATTCCTCCTAGTGCCCTATGCGTTCCAGGGTACGGTGCCTCTTTCGAACGAGGTCCGCAGCCCCAGCAGGCACACGTTATTATAGCCTCAGGGCTATAATAACGTGTGCCATACTAACCATAGGCGTAAGTGTACCATCGAAAACAATGCCTCCTTTTCGGGAATTAAATAATTCATATGAAAATAAATTTCAGTTTAACTCCAAAACACCCAAAAGCCAATAATACATAAATACTACTCTGTCAAGAAAGTACCGGGAAAAGATCAATAATACACAAAATGTCTGTTATTCATCCAAATTTATTTTATCACCTTCAAAGTATGCTCCTTTAGAAACGATACACTTGCGCCAACGAATAATCCATTCACCAAAACATTTTTTAAACGCTGCTTCCGGAATTGAGTTCAGTTCTCGCCGCGAATTCTCCTTTATGTCTTCTATCGATTGAAAACGGGTGCCACACACACAGCTTGTTGACTAGTTTGCATGTCAAACTCGTAAACCCACGTCTCGTCACCAGTAACAATGCGTTTCATGAATGTTGGGTCCGAACTGACTCGTTCAAGCATGTCCTCAGCGACTTTCATGCGATTGAGTTTTTGGAGAAAATTCAGATCTTTTGGGACTAGCCGAGCAGCAACATGTTTCATACCCAAATGATTAGTTAAAATGGTACGGATCGACTCGTGAGATACAGAAAGTTCGGCGGCTATCTCTCTCAGAGTTGAATGGGGATTTTCAGTCACTATTTCCTTCACTTTTGCGATGTTAACTTCAGTTGCAGACGTTGACGGCCTACCAGAGCGAGGCAAATCTTCCATCACATCTCGACCGCTTTTGAACGCTTTGAACCACTCATAAGCACGAGTTTTTGATAAAGTCGATTCACCGTAAGCCTTCTGTAACATTTTCAGTGACTTCGAACACGAAATTCCATTGGCGATGCAAAATTTAAGACAAACTCTTTGTTCGATATTTTTGTCCATTATGAAATTCGCAATACACACTATATATGATATTACTAAAACCAGCACTGTATTTAATATAAATAACAGATGCAACTCAAACTCCGCGCCAAAATGGAAAACAGTTGTGCCAATCTAACAACTACAAAAAAACAAAAATTTGAATTTGGAACCATAAACAAATCATCCATTCCCGATACTTTTTTGACTGAATGTACATCGTAATCAAGTAAGCTCCCCCTTATTGACACATAAAAAGGCTTATTCATTCAGCCTATTTATGTAATAAGCCAAATATGATTGCGGCATTGTACAGTACCGCAAACGAACGTTCTATATATTTAATAAATACCGCATATTTTCTGCCAGCGATGAAATTATCGAGCCAGAAATATTGACGATTTTATCAACGGTTTCATTTAAATGTTTGATGGAAGAGGGTTAAAAATTGAGGGTTGGGGATTTTTTTTTGTTTATTCTGTGTTCATTAAATTTTTCTGATGACAGGTCAAAATTTTTTTTTGCCTGCTAAGACTCCCTTTAATAAAATTGCCCACACGCACAAAACGTTTTGGAAACTCATTCATAGTACGTACAGCTAAGGAGTGGAATTTCCTGCCGCAGTCTGTGTTTCCTGATAGCTAAAACCTGGGAGTCTTTAAATCAAGGGTGAATAGATTACTTCTACGCAAGCGTTCTCCATCTTCGACCGCATCATCGCTTACCATCAGGTGCGATAGTGGTCAAACGTATGCCTATCAATAGGAAAAAATAATAATCAGGTAGTCTGGGGACTGCCGATAGAAGTGAAAACTAAGTAACACATTTTTCTTACTTTTCATACCCGTCTTAACTTTAAACAAAAGGTCCGGTTGGAATAATTTAATGTTTAAGTTACATGTACACAACCAACCTTAATTATTAAACAATTTAAATACTCGTAGATAAAGATTCACATCATGGTACTAAATCACCACTATTCTATCTATACTTACTAATATTTAAAGCTGAAGAGTTTGTTTGTTTGCTTGAACGCGTTAATCTCAGGAACTACTGGTCCGATTTGAAACATTCTTTCAATGTTAGATAGCCCATTTATCGAAGAAGGATATAGGCTATATACATTCAGTCAAAAAAGTATCGGGAATGGATGATTTGTTTATGGTTCCAAATTCAAATTTTTGTTTTTTTGTAGTTGTTAGATTGGCACAACTGTTTTCCATTTTGGCGCGGAGTTTGAGTTGCATCTGTTATTTATATTAAATACAGTGCTGGTTTTAGTAATATCATATATAGTGTGTATTGCGAATTTTATAATGGACAAAAATATCGAACAAAGAGTTTGTCTTAAATTTTGCATCGCCAATGGAATTTCGTGTTTGGAGTCACTGAAAATGTTACAGAAGGCTTACGGTGAATCGACTTTATCAAAAACTCGTGCTTATGAGTGGTTCAAAGCGTTCAAAAGCGGTCGAGATGTGATGGAAGATTTGCCTCGCTCTGGTAGGCCGTCAACGTCTGCAACTGAAGTTAACATCGCAAAAGTGAAGGAAATAGTGACTGAAAATCCCCATTCAACTCTGAGAAAGATAGCCGCCGAACTTTCTGTATCTCACGAGTCGATCCGTACCATTTTAACTAATCATTTGGGTATGAAACATGTTGCTGCTCGGCTAGTCCCAAAAGATCTGAATTTTCTCCAAAAACTCAATCGCATGAAAGTCGCTGAGGACATGCTAGAACGAGTCAGTTCGGACCCAACATTCATGAAACGCATTGTTACTGGTGACGAGACGTGGGTTTACGAGTTTGACATGCAAACTAGTCAACAAGCTTCGGAGTGGCGCCTTCCAACTGAACCGAAACCGAAAAAACCACGCCAAAGTCAATCAAAAGTCAAAGTCATGTTGACTGTTTTCTTTGACTATCGCGGTGTTGTGCACTCTGAATTCTTACCGGAAGGTCTAACAGTAAATAAAGAAAATTATTTGAGCGTTATGCGGCGTTTAAGAGAGCAAATTCGATGAATATGGCCAGATTTGGGGAAAGAAAATTCTTGGATTTTGCCACGACAATGCGCCTTCGCACAAGGCTATCATTGTGAACGAATTTTTAACCAAACACTCAACAAATACCATCCAGCAACCACCATATTCACCAGATATGGCTCCTGCTGACTTTTTTCTTTTTCCTAAACTCAAATTACCACTTCGTGGCACCCGTTTTCAATCGATAGAAGACATAAAGGAGAATTCGCGGCGAGAACTGAACTCAATTCCGGAAGCAGCGTTTAAAAAATGTTTTGATGAATGGATTATTCGTTGGCGCAAGTGTATCGTTTCTAAAGGAGCATACTTTGAAGGTGATAAAATAAATTTGGATGAATAACAGACATTTTGTGTATTATTGATCTTTTCCCGGTACTTTTTTGACAGAGTAGTATATCATCACGCTAAGATCAATAGTAGGGGAGCAGTAATGAAAATTGTGACGCAGACGAAGTTGCGCGGGTCAACTAGTGCCAACCACAATAAAAATCTACGCTCATCCCATAATCGTCTTCTTCACTGTCCATCTCACCGTACTGACTTCATTCACAATTATTTTTTCATACAATCCATTTCTCTGTGGAATGCCCTTCCCCAGGAAATCAGGATGGCAACCAGCCGATTAACTTTCAAAGTCAAGGTTCGAAAGCACATCCGTAAGAAGTTGGCAGTAGTATCGTTACAGCGCTAGTTATAATTCATTGTTTGCTTGCATCATTTGTTCAAGTATAATTGTGTATTAGTTTATTAATATGAGTATATATTATAGTATTTTACTGTATTTATAGTTTATATATATTTATCTTTGTTTTAATTTAAATATTAATCGCGTTTCTGTTTTTTTTTTTCACAATTTGCACCTACTAGTATTATTCTCTGCATCACCCAAAGATTGACTGGTAGAAAATGCCTCAGGCATTAAGTCCGCCTCTGTACATCTGTGTGCGTAAAGTGTTAAATAAATAAATAAACTAGTTGAAAGATAAAAATGTTACCGTAATTGTTTTATTTTTTTTCTTATAAAATGTGCTATATGTCATAATTTACACACATTATATTTATCAATACTTATTGAGTCGTTGAAAAAAAGTGAGATGCTTGGCTGTCAGAAAATTTTATCATAATTAATGATACGAACAAATAAAAGCCTAGTAACTTTTGCGTTCCGTGAGTGTACAAATTATTGTACATAAGTATTATTTTTTTTTTTTTTTTTCAGTATGTTTTCTAAATAACTTCATAATTTACTGGCTTGTTTTCAGTACATAACATAAATAAGATAGTCAAACTGATAAATGAAATTAATTGCATTCTTTTATTCCAGTTATTTGCTAAGATATTGAATAAACTGCAGCGTCAAAAACTTTAAATGTTCATACTGAAAAATGAAAATTTTTGTATAACGCCACTTTTGTTTTCAAGGTGCGACACGTTCTTTTCTCAAACAATCCACAAACTAGAGTGGTACCTTGGACCCTAGCGTCTCTATAATCGGGTAAGCGAATGTAATATGTCAGGGCTCCACAAAAATGTGCTCGTTCGTATTCTGGCCGCGTCCGTAGAGTCTAGTGCTGCCCTCTAGGGAGACTGGACTGTACAAAAGTAATGTGTGCCCCATTCAGATGAGTGAGTCCAGGTAAGGGTAGTAAGTGTGTAAGTTTCTGGAATATTACGTACATACTACCTTTTCAAGAATACCTTTAAAGCGCTTAATACACTACACGATCTATCAGGCCCGATCTGCAGGGTCAGTGTGGTGTGATAAGAAACAGGGAGTTAGGACCATGGCGCCGGCGATCGGGTGGTTCCGATCTCGCAGTGGCGGCGCAGGGTGGTTTGGCACACTGGGTGGTTTTGTATTTAGAGATTTCCGATGGATTATTTAACTAAAATATTCGATCACATTTTCAAAATTGACTTCCCTGTCTGTTTCAATTGATTAAATAGAAATGTTACGCGCGGCATAAGATCAGACCAAGCGCAACATGAACTCGTATTTTAGGAAATTATATTGGAAAAAAAACCGGCCAAGTGCAAGTCGGACTCGCACACGAAGGGTACGTACCGTAAACATTAATTTTTATTATTTTTTGTTATAGCGGCTATAGAAATACACATTCTGTGAAAATTTCAACTATCTACCTATTACGGTTCTTGAGATACAGCCCGCTGACAGACAGACGGACGGACGACAGCGGAGGCTTAGTAATAGGGTTCCGTTGAAAAATGAAAATAATAGTTGCGATGCTTCATATGTCAGACATGAAATTTTGTGCGCCTTCTTTGGATGTACAAGTGAGTTGTCGGTGTCACCTTGCTGTCGTGGCATAACTAAAATCGGCTTATCCGACATTCAGTCGATTCTTACTTTTGATGATATATTAATGAGTAAAAAATATCTACCGATCTGTGTTTGCGAAATAAGAAATTAGATGAAAATTGACCATTCCCTACATTCAAAATTGGCCTCACTCCAGTATCTCTGAAAGGAGGTAGTAGGTAGGTAGGTAGTCTATTGTTTTTAAGTAACAGGTTAAGCAATGACCCGTGATTTATTCTGAACCCATTTCTTTTTATTTGTAATGGGTTTGCTCTTGACTCTAGTCTAGGTCAGAGATAACAGAGACAAATTCGACGATGGAGCGAGCTTACCCAGAGGGAGCCTGTTCACTCTGACTTTAAAGAGGTGATGGTTGTTTGCGTTCGGAAACACAAACGCAGGCAGAGAGTTTAACTTCTTTGCTGTGCGCATTATTAAAGACGTTTGAAAACTCTTAGTGCGAACTCTTTGCGTGTACGTCAGCTCACACTTAACCAGCTTTTTAGGGTTCCGTACCCAAAGGGTAACCAACGAAACCCTATTACAAAGCGTCCGCTGTCCGTCCGTCTGTCTATCTGTCAGCGGGCTGTATTTCAAGAACCGTAATAGGTAGACAGTTGAAATTTTCACAGATTGTGTATTTCTATTGCCGCTATAACAACAAATAATAAAAACATGAAAAATACAACCGAATTGAGAACCACCTTTTTTTGAAGTCGGTTAAAATTAAGGTTTATAGTACGGAACCATTCGCGAGCGAGTCCGACCGCACTTGGTCAGTTTTTTTATAATGTTTTAAAATAAATTATAATATAGAAATGAAAACAATTTGAAAATATTGTGAGAAACCCTGAAAGCTGAATCGCTTAGGTAACATATTGAAAATATAAATATCCCAATAATCTAGCTATTGCATGTGCATTGTGCAGCCACCAGACGTGAGAGTTTTATTTTGTGGTGAACTAGCTGACGCGCGCAACTTCATCTGCGTTACAATTTTCATTACTGCTCCGCTCCTATTGGTCTTAGCGTGATGATATATAGCCTATAACCTTCCTCGATAAATGGGCTATCTAACGTTGAGAGAATTTTTCAAATCGGACTAGTAGTTCCTAAGATTAGTGCGTTCAAGTAAACAAACTCTTCAGCTTGATATATTAAGTATAGATATCTTAAAATACTGTGATACTTTGTGTTAGCTCTGTTACACACATTTTACTGTGGTGTGGTATGGTATTTGAAATTACTCATTAATTATCCGACTGCGCCAGAAAGAGGGTTATTTTTTTCGAAAGTATGTGTATATCAAAGACTATAAAACTACATTACAACCCAGTAACACGGTAGGTACCTACTTCTTGGCAAGACTGGTGCCAGATTTGCTGGCTTCTGACAATCCGTGACGACTACAAAAGATCTTCAAATGACAGCCGAGACCAACGGCTTATCGTGCTTTCCTAATGTAGAGGAGTCTCGGTATGTTAAGATACTCACTCATCCATTAACTTGACAGATCCTTTTGCAAAAATCATTATCCAACTAAACAGGAGAAGCTAAATCACCGTTCCTAACAAGCTACTCTCTGAATCAGAATTCCTCCAAACTTGACCAAACCTCCAACCAAAAACCCGAATAAACCTTAAAAACAATACCGAACTTCAAAAATAAAAGATGTCAGCTCATCATCATCCGCCTAGCCTTTTCTCAACTATATTGGGGTCGGCTTCCAGCCAAATCAGATTCAGCTGAATACCAGTGTTTTACGTGGAGCGGCTGCTTACCAGACCTCCACAACCCATTAACTGGGTAACACGGTACTTCTTGGCAAGACAGGAGTCAGATTTACTGGCTTCTGACAATCCGTAACGACTGCCAAAGATTTTCAAATGACAGCCGGGACCAACGGCTTATCGTGCTTTCCAGGATGTGGAGAAGTCTCGGTATGTTAAGAAACTTACTCATCCATAAACCGACCTTGGCAAGCGTTGCTACCAATCCGTGCGGCTTTTAAAATTGAGCCTAGAAGCACCCAATAAAATCAAATATCTTCAATCCTTCCACTCAGTCAATTGTCATTCAAGTAGAATTTCTGTACCGGACGGGCGTGATCGACTGGAACGGGGTTGTGATGGGGTAGGTCTATCCTTTTTCTTCTCCTCCGAAGTGAACCGTGACCGACCGACGACGTCCAGCCGCGCTGACGTCCTGTACCGAAAACTAAGGCTCTTCCGCACCTAACGTACAGCGTTCTTCTATCTTGCCAAATACTTGCTGTCTTCGGGGTAGATTGGGGTGCAGGGTGAATGCTTACCAGGGTTAAATAATAGGCAGGAATTTGAGGACACTGCAGCTAATGGTTTAAGGGCAAAGTCGCGAGTACTGTGATTCTATTTATAGATTCTATAATTTCTTCTGCCGGTGACTACGAATTGGCTATTTTTAACCATTTACTAAGGTACGAGGATACTTTACCGTAACGAGGCCCAAAAACCACTAACTGCTTCAGTTTATTTTAACTGCAAATTTTTACTATGGTTCTATGACATTTTCGGCTATATCTAGGTCTATTCTAGGTCTGGACACGCCCTCAGGGTGCTATTGGGAATGTGTAAGGGAAATGTGTAGCCCTACCTATTGACTATAATTTTCTTTGAAAATATGTTTTCCCCAGAACATCTTTTACGTGTTTGGGGAAAACGACAAACATATGACTTTAAATTGATTACATAGCTTACAAACTATCACTATGCAAGTACATAAGCTTCTAAATTCAGTACATAGGCCTACGACTATAGGTACATAGGTACTATCTATGCGAGTTATACAATGTTAAATGCGTCTCCGCGAACATTTCTATTGCTATTTAAGTATATAAGCTTCTAACTTAAAAAACATATAGGCTTACGAATATAAGTACATAAGGCTGTTTATGCGAGTTATATAAATCAAAATGCTCCGTCGCGAACAATTTCTCTCACGATTCTACCACTACAGAAAATGATCTTCGACTCTTATAATAAAGCGCTTTAATCAGCTGCAATATGAAATGTTAAAGTTCTCATTAGTATTCTAGCAGCGGAGTCGAGTTTAGCCGAGTTAGGCTGTGCTTAGCTAATTTTGAGTACAATTAGTGACAGGAGTCAGCCTCGTGGAATTACTTAGTTTAGTTACTGTTTTACATAAGCGATTGTGTGTCGAAATAAGTTATGTAATTTGTAGTATTTATGTGAGGAGTTAGTCTAGGTTTGAATCTGTACTAATATTATAGAGAGGTAAAGTTTGTGAGTTTATGAGGTTGTATAGGGTAATCTCTGGATCTGCGGACGGCGAGTATTGGGTGGCTCGCCGTCTGATCAGAAGTAGGCCCGGGTCGTTGGCGCGCTGTGTTCCACGCGCGCTTCAAAGAGATGTCAGCACAAAAGACGGGGCCCACTAGGGCCAGTGCCTGCTGGGGCTGCGAACTTCGTTCGAAAGAGGCACCGCACCCTGGAACGCTAAGGGCACTATGAGGAACACGGATGGGTTTTAGTCAGTAAGAGTCTGACACTCCCTCCTGCTGTACCCAGAGCGGGAGGAGTCATTTGATGATTACCCATCCTAAAAAAAAAAGGTGTAATCTCTGGATCTAGTGAGACGATTTTGAATTTTATTTTACCAATAGAAAGCCACGTTATTTATGAGTATCGTAGGCTATATATTAACCCGAAAAATACCGCCCAACGAAGTGGGCACGGGTCAGCCAGTATAAAATAATTTTAGAAAACGCGGAAAGTACGAAATAATTTTGTGATGCAATTTTATGGCTATATTTAAATATGTTATTGAGAGTAAAAAAAAACCGGCCAAGTGTCAGTCAGACTTTCACATGAAGGGTTCCGTACCGTAAACCGAACAAAAAACGTTTCACGGCAATAGAAATATGCACTCTGTGAAAAATTCAACTGTCTACTTATTACGCTTCTAGAGATACAGCTTGCTGACAGACATACGCCCTAACGAAAAGACGGATGGACAGACGAACGGACGGACGGCGGAGGCTTAGGTATTATAGTAATAAGGTTTCATCAACCCCTTTGTGTACGGAACCTTAAAACGGACGTCTACTTCAGCAGTATCGCTTAAGATTACAGGACAAACGAAGCAATCTCGTAAGAAATTTCCCTTTCAGTTCGTAAACTATTCAAAAAACGACCTTGAATAAAACTAAAGTTAACAAAAATGTGTCTCATTCAAATACCTTTCCTTCTAAAACCTTATTTTCTCTAAAGAAACGTATTTTCAAGACTTTCCTTGGCTCGTGTATTTCACTTTTGTTAAGTCGATGTGTCCAATTCGTCAAATTCAACAAATAATGATAGTATGTATTCTGGGTGCGCGTCGATCGCCCTGGACTCGACTTTACTTGAATTGTAAGTGATGCTGCGTTTAGTATGGGCAAGTAGGACAGTCGAGTAGGTAGGTTTTCTTTGATTTTATTTAAAGACTAGCTCATAATAATTCCACACAACTATCACACAACGCCATCTAGTCCCAAGCTAAGCAGAGCTTGTGTTATGGGTACTAGACAACTGATAAACATACTTATATATTTCTAAATACATACATAATATTATAGATAAACTACACCCAGACACAGAACAAATGATCATGCTCATCACACAAACATTTGTCCTGGGTGGGAATTGACCCACAACCTCTGGCATAGCAGTTAGGGTCACTAACCACTAGACCAACAGGCCAGTCAATAGTAATGAAGTTTCCAGTCAGCTCGCTAGCCGAATCTTGTACTAATAGCAAATGAGCTTACATTTTTCATAAATACTCCGCTCCTATTGGCAGTAGCGTGATGTTATATAGCCCTTCCTCGGTATTTTTTTTTTAATTTGAACCATCGGTTCTTGAGATTAGTGCGTTCAATCAAACAGACAAAGACATAAGCTTTATAATTATTGGAAGCCATTTTAATCATTTGGACATTTATTGCAATTTGTTCAAATGTTACAGATATTGTTATAGATATTAAATACGAGTTCCTGAGGAGCACGGGTCGATCTTCAAGGTTAAGCAACGCTTGCCAAGGTTGGTCTGTGGATGGGTGACCATCTTAACATAGCGAGTTTCCTCCGTGCCTTGGAAAGCTCGTTATGCTGTTGGTCCCGGCTGTCATTTGTAGATCTTTGGCAGTCGTTACGGATAGTAAAAAAGCCAGTTAATTTAACTCCAGTCTTGCCATGAATTACCATGTTACCCAGTTACTGGGTTGTGGAGGTGTGGTAGGCAGCCGATCCGCGTAAAATACTGGTATTCAGCTAAATCCAGTTAGGCTGGAAGCCGACCCCAATATAGTCGGGAAAAGGCTAGGCAGATGATGATAATGATTAAATACAAGTTCCTACAACTTTACTGATTTTAAAAATCACATAAAACGACGTTTTCTAAAGGTTTTCTACATAAAAACTATTTCAGTCACTTTGCTTAGCACTCTTCCGGAGTGCTTTGATAAAAAATTAAGCCATATTAACCTTATTACCATATTTTCAAAGCAAAATCCACATTAAAAGCCAGTACAAAAATATCAAATCCCACACGAAAATGCGAGTAAGTACAACATTAATTTAGCTAAGTAATCTCATATGCTATTAGTACAAGATTCGGCTAGCAAGCTGACTGGCTAACAAGTAATTGAGACAAGTAGCCACTGAATGTAATTAGTATAATACTGTACTGTACGGGGCATTTTAGATTGGGCTGTTTTTAGTTTGCGTTGGATTGTTTTTGCATGAATATCATTTATGTATATTCATGCAAAAACATATAAATATCTGTATGTATATATATACATACAGATATGAAACGGAGTCAAAGTCGGACCAGCAGACAGTTCGTTGTGGTATAAAGAAATATTATCATAAGGTATAGTCAGGGGAAAATATTGTTTACAGATATTTACACTATTAATAATAATTTATTCAAATGAGGAGCTCGTGGCTAAATAATAACAGCCGCACGGGTCGATCTTGAAGGTTAAGCAACGCTTGCAAGATGGAGCACGCTTGCCTAGAAGTAACCTATTCACTCTTGACTTAAAGAAGTACATTTTTGTATAATCCTTTTCCATTAAGTTTACACAAAATATCTTTTAACGTGTGTCTATGTAAATTAAAGTAATCGTAGTGGTATGTAAAGTAAAGGAGGAGCTCGTGGCTAGATAATAACAGCCGCACGGGTCGATCTTCAATGTTAAGCAACGCTTGCCAAGGTTGGTCTGTGGATGGGTGACCATCTTAACATAACGAGTTTTCTCTGTGCCGCGGAAAGCACGTTAAGCCATTGATCCCGGCTGTCATTTGTAGATCTTTGGCAGTCGTTACGGATATTCAGAAGCCAGTAAATCTAACTCCAGTCTTGCCATGAAGTATCGTGTTACCCAGTTAATGGGTTGTGGAGGTCTGGTAGGCAGCCGCTCCGCGTAAAATACTGGTATTCAGCTAAATCTGATTTGACTGGAAGCCCACCCCAATGTAGTTGGGAAAAGGCTAGGCAGATGAATATTTTATTCAAATGAAACGTTTACAAAAGGTGTACATGTAGCCAATAGTTATAAGTTATCCATACAATTATGGTGCCTAAAAATAAACTTAAATGTAAGATATTATTATAGGTGTAAGTAATGTTTGTTCGGAATGGTAACGTTAGGTAGCTACCAGCCCGATCTAGGTTAATTTAAACCTGTGTTTTATTGTAGTGTGTGTTAGCAAATATACTGCGGCCAAGAAGCTGGGCATCCTAAATAGGATGAAGCGATACTTTAGGCCTTGACAGCTTTTACAAAGCACAAGTCCTATCTTTCATGTAGTATTGGAGCCACCTTTGGGATGGCTCAGCTAAATATCAGCTTGCCGCACTTGACTCGGTGGAGCGCAGAGCTAAGAGGCTCATCGGCGACGTAAAACTGGTGGATGCCAAGATACATAGCTTGGCTCATCGCCGTAAGCCTGCTTGTCGGTCTTCTACAGATTGTACTTCGGTGAGTGTGCCTAAAAACTCCACGACCTCATCCCACCGGCCCCCTTCTACCATCGGACATCCAGACGCACTGCATCTTACCATTCCTACCTTGTAGCTGTTCCACCAATTCGCACTAAGCGTTTTTATACGTCTTTTATAATGCGCACAGCAAAGGAGTGGAACTCTCTGCCTGCGTCTGTGTTTCCAAAAGCTTACAACCCTAATCTTTTCATTTCAAAGTTAGAGTGAACAGACTCCTTCTGGATAGGCTCGCTCCCTCGTAGACTTTGTCTCTGTCATCTCTGACATAGACTAAAGTCAAGAGAAGATTTTTTTTTAATTTGTAATGGGTTTCCATTACAAATTAAAAAAAAAAAAATCACTAGTATTATTACGTAAGTGTGTAACCACACCTTATTTAGGATAGGTAAGTAAGCCATATGTAAGACCGTTTACGCTCAGTATATGTGAGGACACAATTAATCAATACGTTACCGACTGCAAATGTCTTTTACCACGACACTTCATGGCGACCTTGACATTCAAGGTCAGATCGCTAGTGAAATTAATTAAATAACATGTTGATTATATTTAAAATCGGACATAACATACAGATAAGTAACACAAGTAACTATGCCACGTCCGTGACATAGCAACTTTATGTGATTCACATTTGTTTTTGTAATTTTACATGTAACTTTGTAGTCAATCTTAGAAGATATTGTGTTGTGAATGACTGTTTGTTTTATTAATCCATGGTCGACTTGTAAAAAATATATAATATTAAGCCAATACACATTCCAGCGACTCTCCCCACTAAACTCTCCAGTCTAAACGCTCAATGGTCAGGTACCCGATTTGTAAAGAATACAGACGTGCTGCCCATTCACGGGACTCGCCTTACGTGCTGCAAGCCCGATAATAGGCTTTGTATCCCCATGTAGGTACCTCGTTACTTCGAACACTCCTATATAAAAGAGTCTCCGTTTTTTTGTGAAGCTGAAAATCCACTTAGGTCCAGGTTCTAAAGGTGATATAAGGGCGTTTTATACGTGTAACTTGGCTCTAGGGATTTGGAGTTCTTTAGTTATGACAGTTCGATTCGGTGAGGATTTCGTTGTAGGGGTAGAGGGGGTGTCTCAAGGTGACCTAGAGGTTGTCGTGTGTTTTAGTAAGAAAGAGATCTAATTTTATATTGATGTGTTAGCCTTTTTTAGGAAATAGGAATTTTGCTGAGTAAAAAACTGAAACTATGCATGTTTAAGTTACTGTCATATTGACCCGCCTTGTGCCTGTCTTAAGAGGAAATGCGGGTGGATAGACTTTATATGTAAAAAGTCAAAATTCGAGGTTTCGCTCTCGCCTGTTTCCTTCCCCAATATTACACCGATTTAAAAGATATTTCACAAACTTAATAAGAAGGATGTATACTATGCCCCTATGTTCCTGTATCGTGTCTTTCTAAGCGGTTAATAATAACGTAATGTGTGGGATTGAAACACGCTAGCGAAATGTCATGTGATCAATTCTTTGTCATATATTGGCATTTCAATTCATTTGGGTTCGATTCCCGCACAGGTACTCGTAACTAGTTTTTCCGGATCTGGTTGTTTTTGTATGTGAGATTATATGTGTGTAAACGCACTCACGATACTGAAGATTATTTTTTCTTTTACTAATGATACTCACGCGTTTGACCACTATCTCACCTGATGGTAAGCGATGATGTTGTCGAAGATGGAGCACGCTTGTCTAAAAGTAACCTATTCACTATTGACTTAAATACTCCCAGGTTGTAGCTATCAGGAAACACAGCCTCCGGCAGGGAATTCCGCTCCTTAGCTGTACGCATTATGAATGTGTTCCCAAAACATTTTGTGCTCGTGGGTGGGATGTCCATCATGTACCGGTGGCGCATCGCCGTTCGTCTTGTGGTCCGATGATGGAACGGGCTTGGCGGAATTAAGTTATGCAATTCCGTCGCACATTCCCCAAAATACAACCGGTAGAAAACCGACAGGCTAGCAACTCGTCGTTGATGCTCAAGACTTTGGAGCTTCGTCGCGACGAGCTTCTCATTGCCGATGATCCTCTTGGCTCGTTTCTCAATTGACTCAAGGGCATCAAGCTCGTATCTTGTAGATCCGTCTCAAAGATGAGGGCAGTATGGGGGAACGTTTTTTTTAATAAGAAAAAGAAATTAAGGGACATAAACGTAGTTGTTTTTTTTCCTTTTGATAGGCACGCGTTTGACCATATCTCACCTCACCTGATGGTAAGCGATGATGTGGTCGAAGATGGAGGACGCTTTCTTTGTATCTCTTCTTTTTCATTGACACAGGTTCAACGCATTTATATACGACCAATAACGATAAAATGGTAGCATAGACAGCAGTGCATTAGTGAATTGTCACAACTTTGTCTCAACTTCCCTGTATCAATCACCGCAAATGGCGGAAAAACATCACGCGGAGTGATCAGGAAAGAGAAATATGTATGTATGCGGATTGAATTATGCAAGTTTTCTTTTGTTTGTAAATATCACGTTATTGGCTGGTCCACAGTGCCTATTGGCAGCAATGTAAAAGCTCAAAATTTCCATTATCTTATATCGTGTGACTGGTAATTAGTGACCGATACTTAAACACGTGATTGTACACATGATAACAAACAACTTTTATTATTCGGCCAAACCTGAAATCGCGAAAAAAATCTGCTGTTCAGTACATTTATGTTCGTCTACTAACTGGTCAAAACGTACTGCCTATTTATTTCGCGATTTAAGGTTTGGTCCTATAGTAAAAGTTCTTTGTTATCATCAGTACAATCACGTGTTAAAGTCATCATCATCATCATCTGCCTAGCCTTTTCCCAACTATATTGGGGTCGGCTTCCAGTCAAACCGGATTCAGCTGAATACTAGTGTTTTACGTGGAGCGGCTGCCTACCAGACCTCCACAACCCATTACTAGGTAACACGGTACTTCTTGGCAAAACTGGAGTCAGATTTACTGGCTTCTGACAATCCGTAACGACTGCCAAAGATCTACAAATGACAGCCGGGACCAACGGCTTAACGTGCTTTCCGAGGCATGGAGGAAACTCGGTATGCTTAGATGGTCACCCATCCTCAGACCAACCTCGGCAAGCGTCGCTTAACCTTAAAGATCGACCCGTGCGGCTGTTATTATTTAGCCACGAGCTCCTCACTATGGATAACTTTCGATTTCGATAATTTTGAATAATGCATATAATAAGACGTTGGTCAATAGTTTTCGGTAAAATTAAATTCGAACAAAAAAAAAATCGGAAATGTGATTGGTTCCCTGATTTTACCCTTTCACAAAATCGCAGGAATACTTCTTGGCAACAAGAACAGCTATAATATAGTAGTTCCTTCCCAAAGGAACTATTTTCTAAGTTCCTATACTAGGTCACTGCTAAATATAGTACCGAACTCTCTACCTACCCTCCAGGGAACAAAACCGTGACCTGTATTGCGACACGTTTTTCCCCCACCACACTTTCTTTAACTTAATAAGCCACTGACACTTTCTATAATTCTTTCATTCCGTTTTCGCTGAATTTCTTGTGTACACATGAGTTGTAATGTTCGTATAAAATAAGGTTAAGGTGTGTCTACACTGTGAGTGAATTTAGCGTACATTCGGAGGCGAATGCTCGTGTGATGGTACAGTGTAGTCTATAATAGTTTTAACCGTAATTACGTTGTGTGTAGGTGGAAGGTATTCATAAGTATTTCCCCACAAAAAAGGTTCTCTTCTATTTTTGAACTTGGGCGAGTGTTGAGTTTTTATTTTGTGAAAAAGTCATATAAATGCGAAAATAACTCAGTCTGTCTGTATGTTAATGTCTTAAGGGCTTAACCGATTTGGATGAAACTTGACACATGGGTATACCATGTCTTGGTATAGGACATATGAACTTTTTATTATGGGCATAATATGTTCCTTGGGATATTTACGAATTCCACGCTGAAGAAGTCGCTGGCAGAAAGCTAATGTATACTAATATTATAAAGAGTGAAGATTTGTAGTTTTTAATGTAACGGATAAACTTAATACTCCCACGAGAACGTGACGTCCGCTAGTTTACAATAATTGGGTATTTCCTGAAAAAATCTATTTAGTCCGTCCGATAGTTTTCCGAAAATTATTGAACGCGTACTTTTTTCACGTAATCCAAAAATTAAACGATACAGTCCGTTGAGAACTCGAGTGACGTCACGCGATTGCACATTTTTTACTAAAACCGGTCACCAGCCTTGAACTTTGATGAGCTGTATTTTTATTATTTTTATCAACTCTGACGGATGGTTTAAATAGAATTATTATTTTATTAGTTGTGTGGAATATTATTATTATTATTATTATTATTATTATTATGTAGGAAAATACTCTATAGTATCGTTCTTGGTGTAGACGTACCTTTAAACAAACTGGCATACCTCCAGTATTGCTATTTCTCGCGTTTCCTCTAGGTACGTATTTGGTTTTTTTTTTTTTTTTTTTTGTTAGCAGTAAGTAGTCTTTATGGCCAGTATTGTATGTTATTGGTGTATTTGCTAGTTGTGTCGCTTCAAGTGAATGAAATAAACGAATCTGTGTCGGTAGTGTTTTGTTTGTAAGTATTTCACTGTGCGTACAGCTAAGGAGTGTAATTTCCTACCGGAGTCAGTGTTTGTTCTATCAGCAAACATAGACTCCGGTCATTTAGTTGAGAGTGAATAGGTTACTTCTAGGCAAACTATATCGTTGACTTTTTCTACTGCTCAATTGATCACCAGAGTTGAACAGTAAACGTTTTTCAGAGCTGAGATGATGATGATGATAAATATTTGTATCATCAAGGGATTGCATCGAGTCCGGCAGCCCGTTAGGTACGTTGAAGTGATCAATATGCCTGGTAACCTAGACAGCTGGCCTTCTGAAACTAAGTGTCCCAGCCTAGATTGGAACTTGCCTTCAGCTAGACGACACGGTTGGCGCAGTGGTTGAGCAATCGGCTGCTACGCTGCGTATAGCGGGTTCGATTCCCGCACATCATAATTATTTGTATGGGCTACAGAGTTGTTCCTAAAGCTGGCTGTTTGTTTATGAGAGTTTGCATGTTTGTAAACGCACCTACGATACAGGAGAAATTCCTAGTAGGGCAAGTTTCTTTTAAAGTTCACATATAAAGTGACCGAAAGATGTACGCAAAAGATATAAGAAGTTTAAAATAACATGTCAAAATATGTGATTCACACGGAACCCTTTGACTTGTTTTTTCCAACTACAAAACAAAAACAAATATGATAAGACTAGCCTTCTTTTTGCCAAAAGAAGTCACCAAATTATATGTCTACGCTTTCCTAATACCAGTTAAAAGTTTTAAAATTATTTTTAATTCCGTTCTCATTCCGGCTGGTATCTGGAACTTGTCCAAGTTAGTATTTTAACTGGAATAGCTTTAGACTAGCCAGGGCTTAAAGAGGAAATTATTATTGTTTCCTAGGAAATATCGCTTTATCCCGGTCTAGTTGATTGTACTGAAGTGAATTAGTTGGTATGAAGTCAAATTGGCTTCTGAATTTGGTTGAATAGTTTTAGGGAATCCGGACTTTATAGGGTTCCGCAACCGACGGATAACTCAATTACTAAACCTCTGCTGTCCGCTCGTCCGTCTGTCTGTCAGCGGGCTGTATCTCAAGAACCGTAATAGGTAGACAGATGAAATTATCACAGAGAGTGTACTTCTTTTGAAGCTATAACAATCATCATCTGCCTAGCCTTTTCTAAACTACATTGGGGTCGGCTTCCAGTCAAGCTGCTATAACAATAAATAGTAAAAATTTAATTTATAAATTAAAGGGGTTTACAAGAAACGTGGTTTATGGTACGGAACCGTTTTTTTGGGGAACACAACAACGGAACATAATGGTTCCGGCTAGAGTCTGTCAGGTTGCTACAGATGGTGTGTTTTTCGGAAACTGTGAATAGGGAACATGCAATATTTCCATTCTTGCTTTAATTTTAAAGAACTCCATCTAGAATAGACCACCACATAAATAAGAAATGAAAACGCTTTAATTTATTGCCAAAATTGGGTTTTGAAACCGACAGTTTAAAGGTTTGCTCGAAAACGGACGATGACGTCATTCGTGTCTATCACTGGTCAAGAACTGTCCTAACTCAAAGACATACCTAAGGGTGCCTTTTCGTTGGCGTAACAGCAGATACGTCACCAAACGCTGATTGTTGTTTTTAAATACGTTCCGTTTCACGTTACTTTAATTCATTATTTTTGTTAAAAATCGATACTAACCAGAATAAAAACGTTGCAATGGTCTTTATTTTATACTTTTTTATCATTTTACTGACAAAATTCTCATAAATTCTGTATTTGAATCTTCTCTATTGCACAATGTGACGCAACGGGTTATGAAAAAATATTATTTAAAATAACAGTACTGATCGTTACGGGAACATGAGATACAACTTATAAACAGACAGATAGACGAACGGTCAGGATTTCATACCCAAAGCAACGGAACCTTATTATTAAGCGTTCTCTGTCCGTCCATCTGTCTGTCTGTCAGCGAGCTGTATCTCACATTTACGTTCACATAGAAAAAACTATTTGTAACGTCATAAAAGCCAAGGTTATTTTTTTAATTTTTTTTTTCTGTTCAGTGTTTGTATCAGTATTAAAACCAGTAAATTAAAACCGAAAAATATAAACTCAAAAATAAACCTGAAAAGATTTGACTGTGAAACTAATAACACGTTAGAATAATCCTTCCATTCCCTTTTCTACGGTTCAAAGATTACAATTTAACGACACTATTTTTGAGACCGACACCGGTCGCCATGACACTCCGCGCCATCTTGGATCCGGCTAAATCTCTTATATCTAGCAATTTTGCCGAAGCACCTCTTAACGCAAGGAGTTTAGTCGAGTTTCCCTGTTACAGAGAACACTGAATTTACACTTTTAACATAAATAATGATACTACAAAGATCATGTTCTGTCGTAGGAAGTTTCAGCTGGTTTTGGATTATTAAAATAATCCAAAACCAGCTGAAACTTGCCTAAGGCATATTTTTAGAGTTCCATGCGTTCGAATGATAAACGGCATCCTTTTAAGCCCAGTGCCCACTATCGGCATCGGCACGGCTTAGAATTTTAGGTGATAAAAAGCATTATACATTAACTTCATGGCAATAAAGTACAAATTTCCATGATATATGATCGTAGTAACAAAAATACCGCTTGGGTATGCTTGAGGCTACTGCATCGGCAGCTTTGAGGCTGCTTCGGGATACTTCGGGATCCTTCGGTACGCCGTCGCCCGCCGCACCGCCGGCGCCGAGGCAACACTCGGGAGTAGCTTGCCCTGCGGTGCGACGGTGCGGCATGCTTATGGACGCCTCGTCATCCCTAAAAACGTTGCAGCATGCCAAGACATAGTTTCCGACAGTGTGCGCTTGCATGTAGGAATACCGAAGGATCCCTTTTCTTGCCGATGCCGATAATGAGCGCCGGGCCTTAGGGTGACCAGCGTTTTGTTATTGCGTCTGTCCGTATGTTGGTCTGGCCGTCTATTTTTTCGTCACAGCCATTTTACTGCAGTTTTCATTTCAGATTGGTCAGAAATGAAAATATTTGAAGCTTAAAAAGCGACGATTGTTTTTGTCAATAGCTTAACTTTTACGTTCCACGAGTTCAATTAAAATATCAAGATTTCGTAGTGATAAGGTATACGATCAATTGTATATTTTTCTAAAGTGGGGCTCTTCTTTGACGTGCCAATGCTACTCGTATCATGATTCTGTTGTGGAGACAAATCGGCAAAGTGCAAGTCGGACTCTCACACGAAGGGTTCCATAACATAAACCTTAATTTTTATTATTTGTTGTTATAGCGGCAATAGAAATACACAATCTGTGAAAATTTCAACTGTTTACCTACCTATTACGGTTCTTGAGATCCACCCCCTGACAGATAGACCGACGCCGGACGGACGGACAGCGGAAGCTTAGTAATAGGGTTTCGTTGTTTACCCTTTGGGTACGGAACCCAAAACAAAGATAGTGCTATGCGTCTTGTACAGCTTCGTCTTCCTCCCACATAATCATGGAATCTTGATAGTTGTAACGTCATTGCAGGGCCCTATATTGCAATAGGGAACATGCAATATTTCCATTTTTGCTTTAATTTTAAAGAACTCCATCTAGAATAGACCACCACATAAATAAGAAATGAAAACGCTTTAATTTATTGCCAAAATTGCGTTTTGAAACCGACAGTTTAGAGGTTCGCTCGAAAACGGACGATGACGTCACTCGTGTCTATCACTGGTTAAGAACTGTCCTAACTCAAAGACATAAGGGTGCCTTTTCGTGGGCATAACATCAGATACGTCATCAAACGCTAATTGTTGTTTTTATATACGTTCCGTATCACGTTACTTTAATTCATTATTTTTGTTAAAAATCGGTACTAACCAAAATAAAAACGTTGCAATGGTCTTTATTTTATACTTTTTATCATTTTACTGACAAAATTCTCATAAATTCTGTATTTGCATCTTCCCTATTCTACAAAGGTACTTTTACTAAAGAAACTTTAACATACAAACAGCTATATTCATCCAGTAACAGAATAAACGCGACACCTCTTAAGGGGTCATTGAACTAATTTCTATAAACAACTTTCACTATGGGACCAACGTTTTTTTTAAATTCTTTTATCCCTTCTGAGCGATGGCCGTTTATATAATTTAGTTCTATTTAATTTTTTTTTGGTTTGCGTCATGCTTGGCGCAAATAAACGCTTTTTCTTTCTTTTTTTTTACTATTAATAGGCACGCGCTTGACCAACATCTCACCCGATGGTAAGCGATGATGTGGTCGAAATCTACATTAACGCGAACGAAGCTGTGCGAAAAATCCAGTTTTCCATATTACACACAGAATCTTACTACAAGCAAAAATAAACCGTAGGTAGCGAATTCCTCACGCTGCGAACACAAGTTATCACAATTACTCATTGCCCTTTAGCTATTAGAGAAAAAACACGCGAACCTATAAACAAAAGTCTTACTACTCTGCTCACCCCATAAATCTGCCGCCGTTATGATATAGCGTTATTTACCAAACTTTTTTTTCCTACCTCACGGCCCTTCCCCTTAAGGTCGTTAAGCAATTATATGCCTTAAGTTCTTAGCGTAATGGTATAAAATGGCTTAAGTAATGAAGATTTAGTACTTTTGCCCCGTAACGGGTAGACTTTCACAAAAATAGTCCACCTATGTGTTCGGAAATCTTTCGGGAGTTTCCCAGTGTTACGTAATTTGTTATGTTACAACATTATTTTGTGTTAGTTGAGCTATTTTTGAATAAGGTTGTTTGGGGAAATACTATTATTATACGTATTAGGCTTGTTTCACACCCTACCAAAATCATAGGACGTGTGTGGGCGCTAATTTGTATGAAAATTAATATATATTAGGCAAGCGTGCTCCATCTTCGACCACTACATCGCTTACCATCAGGTGAGATGGTGGTCAAGCGCGTGCCTATCAATAGTAAAAAAAAAATATAAATTCACACGGACCACATTTTGCCGTCGATATCGACCGCGTGTGTGATACCGACGTACACGCGCACATCGCAGCCACGTTACTACCACAACGCAGCCACCAGAGACATTGCGAACTAGAGACCACATCCACATTTTCAAGGTACCACAAGTCAGTCGCAAGAAGACGCAGCGAAACGATTCAAACATAGCTAGACCACCTTTTAACTACAAAATAAAGATACAAAAAAATCAGCCAAGTGCGAGTTGGACTCGCACACGAAGGGTTCCGTACCAAACACCTTAATTTTTATTATTTGTTGTTGAAGCGGCGGAATAGAAATATACAATCTGTGAAAATTTCACCTGTCTACCTACTCGTATAATGGTTCTTGAAATACAGCCCGCTGACAGACAAACAGACGGCCGGACGGACGGACAGCGGAGGCTAAGTAATAGGGTTGCGTTGGATACCCTTCGAGCACGGAACCCTAAAAATTACCATCAAGTCGCCTTTCTATAAAACCCACCCACCAAACATCCGGATCACCAAAAATGTATTTTATGTAAAAATCTTTCGATTTCCTCAAAAATAACCTTCCCTTCAAAAAAAACTTAAGTATTCTTCAGTTCAAAACTTAATCCTTATTCGTTAAGAGGTTACGGAGGTCTGACATGAATAAAAAGAGGACGTCCCTTCAATATTGGAGACGAAAGATTATTTTTTGGAAGTCGACGGATGAAATTGATAAGGTGGGCCGATGACGTGACGTGAAGACGAAATGACAATGGAATATGGATCGTGGTCATATGCTGGAGGCTCCGAAAAGGGATGTAACACCTGGGATTTTTCCTTTATTAAGTTGGCACTTTGGATTTGTGAGTTGAGATTTTTTATTTGAATTTTGAATTATTGGGCCGCTAACTTATTATTCTATTATTATTATAATTTTTATTCCCCCCGCGGCTTCATTCGCGTAAAATTTGTGTAATTCCACGAACATTATATACATATGTGGAAGTTAAAATAGTTTAAGCTGTTTGCTTTTGCTCCTAAAGCTACTCTCAATATTGTAGCCCCAGAAACACTTCGACTTGTTTCTGCTCTCCTGATACATGTAAATCTTCAATGCTCACAACTCCAGCCCAAAATACAGTGATGTTTCTGGTGTCCTGGTACTTGAGAATCTAAAATGCTCACAATTTCAACCCCGAAGATAGTTCAAGATGTTTCTGGTTTCCTGGTACTTGTACATTTTTTCAAGCTCACAATTCCAACCCCTGAAATACTTCGACATGTTTCTGGTCGCCTGGTATTTGTGAATCTTAAATGCTTACAATTCCAGCTCTAGAAATAATTTGACATGGTTTTGCCCTCCTGGTACTTATGAACCTGAAGCACTAAGGTAGCAGCGGCTCTGGATTTCCACTACCTCCTTATCCTCTCCATTAAGCCATGAAAGTTCCCGAGATAAAAAGTAGCCTATGTTTTATTCCAGGATGTGACAAGATGTGTTTTATTATATGTGTTCCAAAGAGGTTCGAACTTTTTTCCATGGGAGCTGGTATTGTCCCCCCCCCCACCATTTTATTTTTTTAGGATTAACAGAAATATAGTGGTTGCCAAACCATGCACTCTCGCACTCATGCACGTTCAATGACTTTTATTTCCAGCCTATTACTACTTTACACAACGACTTCGGTTCTCTGTCGGATCACTTAGTTGCGAATTACGTAGATTCCTCATAGTGGCCTCACCAAAAGAGTATAATTTATGACAGTCTTGTACCCCGTGTCTGATACCGGTGGGCTATTTTTATGTTTATTAATGTATATTTTAAAAATCATATGTAGCGGCATCAATGCCGCCACAAGAACAACTAACGGAGCAAATCTACATCGCAGCAAAAAGAACCGCGACGGCATCTATCCAACTAGCAGCGAACTAAAGATCCTGCATCGCGCAATCAGAGTTTATCGTGTGACTTGAAAATATATTTTAGCCCGAATTATTATATGAACTACAGGCAGTTGCCCACACCGGCCACAACAACCGTCCGGTAGGTTACCTTTGCAAAATATGAAAGCTACAAAATATACTCGAAGCTCAAATTATACCCACAAAAAAGCTACCAATAGATTTCCCTTCCCTTCAGTGTTGCCAGCATCAATTCGATCATTACTACCAACGTTAAGATCCTCATCTATGCAATTATATCCCAGTTTTACGACCCGAAGGCTTTTGTTCCATCTTATCTCGAAATGGAAGGGTTATATTTGTTTAAGTTCAAATTGGACCCGTTTGAAGTTCGTGAAGCTTATGTTTTTGGGTTATTATTGTACCCTTGAAGAAGGGTTATTCGGCTATTCGGTTTGATGAGTGTTTTGTTAATGTCCGCTGTCATGGTAATGGTTTATTTTATATTTTAGGCGTTGTTTTGAATTAGGTATTTGTCCGGCTCTCACAGGGATTAAGGAAATTGGCTACGTTTTTGGTGAAACTACTTAAGTTTCTAGACCAGTGGTTCTTAACTTTTTTGTCATGAGGGACCATTTGGCACAATTTCTGTCGTAGCATGGACCGCCAACTTTACTTTTATTGCAATTTCACGAATTTTTGAAAAATGTTACATTGCATGAGAGACGGAAACCCCACGCCCCAGCCGCCGCAAAAGAAAAAGACGCCCCGGGCGTCGGGAGTCGCAGAGTAATTCTCGGGCACTGTAGTCTGATCATGGTGGCATGCTGTCTGATCAGAACCAGGCCCGGGTCGACGACGCGGTGTGTTTCACGCGCGCCTCAAAGAGCTGTCAGCACAAAAGACGGGGCCCGCTAGGGCCAGTGCCTGCTGGGGCTGCGGACGTGCGGACTTCGAAAGAGGAACACGGATGGGTTTTAGTCAGTAAGAGTCTGACTCTTCTTTCTGCTTCACACAAAGCGAGAGGTGTCATTTGATGATTTCCCATCCATAGAAAAGGTACCTTTTTATAGGCTTTCTGCCTACATAACCCTAACAGAACCACAACTCTTCGTTTCGAAATGGAATCAGATGGCTGTAATGTGCTGACAGACCGTTCAAAAAATTATCTAATTTAGTTGGTGGTCGTAACCAAGATGGTTAAAATAAACTATCTTGTGCCCGCGACATCGTCCGTCCATATCCCGTTTTTTTCCCGTTTCCGTAGGAATTTCGAAAAAAATTCTTTTAGTGCTCTCCTACACTTCCAAGAAATCTACATGCAAAATTTCAGCTTTCTATGACCAGTCGTTTAGGCTGTGAGTTGTCTGTCAGTTACTCACGCACTCACTCATTAACGGAAGAAGCTATACTAATATATAAAGCTGAAGAGTCTATACTAATATATAAAGCTGAAGAGTTTGTTTGTTTACATGAACGCGCTAATCTCAGGAACTGCTGCTCCGATTTGAAAAATTATTTCAGCATTAGATAGCCCATTTATCGAGGAAGGCTGTATGCTATATATAATCACGCTAAGACCAATAGGATCGGAGCAGTAATAAAAATTGTGACACAGACGAAGTTGCGTGGGTCAACTAGTTTTATATATCAGGATTTGAGCGCAAGCAAAAGAACAACCGCTGAAAAAATATTTTTCGGGGAACCATATATAGCATTACTCAGAACAACGATGGAAATACCTGTTTAATGAAATAAAAACTACTTACAGCCGCAAAGATAAACTCATTATTCAGCAATTTCCCAAAAACTCCGCCCCCCCTAGGAAAACCGCTAGCCAAATCGACACAAAACATATTTAATTTAAACTCTATAATCCGGAATTCTAGTTAAAACCAACTCGATCAGCCCGAAAGCGGTTTAAACCAGTTCGGAAGCAAAACGAATGAAATCCAGTCAAATATTTTACTACAGAACGATTGTTGTAAAAACTCGCCAAGTTCCCCGAACGAAACTTTTTACAGATCGGAAAAATATCGGCTTTGGAACGTAGAAATGTGATTTTGTGATGAATTGGCTGAAACTAGGTTAGAAACTATTAAAGTAAAACGAAGTTGCGCTGTTTTAGTTTTAGTTGAATCTTTCTTATCTTTTTCAAGAATTTGTTAAGTCAACAATGAGCTGACATCTTTTATTTTTGAAGTTCGGTATCGTTTTTAAGGTTTTTTCGGGTTTTGGGCTGGAGGTTTGGTCAAGTTTGGAGGAATTCTGATTCAGAGAGTGGTTTGTTAGGTACGGTGATTTTGCTTCTCCCGTTTAGTTGGATAATGATTTTTGCAAAAGGATCTGTCAGGGATACAGCAGTTGAGAAATTATATACTGGTTTTGTACCTGTACCATTTCGGCGAGTGCGCGACGGATTTGCCCAAAAAAATATGCATGAAAATATATTTATCATCTACATATGCACAGTTTATCTACAATACAATATTAACAGTGAAAATAGACTCAAAATTGCTCGAAAAATACACGAGATATAATTATTTTAAACAGATACGTCTGTTTCTCTCGCAAAAACACTGTTTTATTTGGCAACTGTATAGGCGTCATGGACTTTAACGTCAAAGTTTACATCGGATTTTTCTTTCCAATTGTTATCTTTGAAGCTTCATCGTGGAGGAAGGTATTTAATAAATAATTTCTTACTAGAGCTAATAAGTATTTCATTTTGCAAAAAAAAAATCGCATGCTTATTCCCTATTGAATTTCGCCAAGTCCGTCCCGTTATCGAACCATAAGACGTACGGGCCACCGGTACATGGTGGACTACCTACCCATACTCACAAATCGTTTTGAGAATACTTTCACTGAGCGCACAGCTAAGGAATGAATACCCTTCTGGAGTCTGTTTCCTGATAGCTACAACCTGTGGATCTTTAAGTCAAGAGTGAATGAGTTACTTCTAGGCGAACGTGAAAGAAAGGAAAATAGTTTATTTCTCTCAAACAGACGCATGCTCCATCGTCTACCACTTCATTGCTAGATAAATTATGGAAATATTTGTACGCCGCTAATTACGGCTAAACATGAGTGGACTTAAACTGTTTAATATCTTGCATGTTCTTGTATTTATACAATGTTCAAACAAATAAAGAAATCTTTTCTTATCTTATCTTATTTTATAAAAGTAGAATTTGAATATAAAATGACAAAACTTCTTTCAATTTTAAAGCCACTAGTGACATTAATCTTCAAACACACCAAACTCATTCTTATACCAAAAATATGGTTACGAATCATTCAGAAAAATTAACACTCTGACGGCGTAATACGAAAGTCTCAATTTCCTGGCAGGCCCGCTCACCGTTGATATTTGCATAACCAATATCCACAGGGTGGTAGCCACCCCTTTTGGAGTCCTACCAGGGTTCAGGGGGACGTATTACGCTCTAATCCTAAGTGGCAAAATATCATCACGGTTCCTGGTTGCTGGAGTAATTGGCTTACCGATTCTGGGTGCTAGTTTTTATTTTATGTCGTTGTAAATATGGGTTAAAAACAAGATATAATAATAATAATAAACAAACACTAACAAGTAACAAAATACTTACAAACTATGTCAGTAATACACAAAATTGCGACATCACTGCTGCAAGGTGACAGGCCCAGCTGATACCCTGCAGCAGTGGTTCACAAACGCACAATCTAGCCTGCTTGCTATCATGGACAGGGTGCTGTTGGCGCTGTCCCGCACCCTTCTGACCAGGAATGTGCACCGCTTCCGCATCACAGTATTAAACAGTCAACGTGAGCTTAAGCAAACATCCCCGATGTACTAGAGTATAGGGGCAATACTTTGGTTTGTTTTTTAATTATATACAACGTCTTGGTACAGTTGCCCACATGTCTTTGGTAAGACGTTTACTGTGTACTTGCCTAACGTAATAAAGTTTCAATGAAAAGCTAGACCTAAGGCAGCTTTACTACAAGAGATGTGCTATGTAACGTTGCTATGGATGCGTTTGATATCCACCAATCATATTCATTGGTCCACATACAGTGGCACTGGTGGAAACTGATTCAACTAAGCTACGTTTTTTTTTTAGTAGGATGCAAGCTGTGGATGCATGCTATGGATGCAAGCAGTAGATGCGTGCTATGGATGGTCATGAGGTGTGTAGCTATGTGCAGAGCAGTGCGTGACCTACCTACTGTTGATACGTCGCATACCTCGAGTGACGTAACTTCCTCGCACAGCTTCATGCCTTAACATCAGTGGAAACGGTTATTTATTTTCGTAGCTTTTACGTTCTCGCAAAATAGCTGCATACTGTCAGCAGCATTCATCATCATCATATCAGCCGAAAAACGTCCACTGCTGGACATAGTCCTCCCCAAGCGTCGCCACAACGATCAGTCCTGCGCGTCTCGCATCCATCGGCTATCCACGACCTCCACCAGGTCATCGGTCTACCTTATTGGAGGCCTTCCAACGTTCCTACTTACGTGCGGCCTACAGAGCATTTTCACTAATGTTTGGAACTCATTTACGAAAAGTTTTATTTAGAAAAGGATACGTTTAGTTTAATATTTTTTTAACGCAATGGTCCTAGAGCTTAATTATTCAAATCCTAAGTTACATTTTACGCGAGAGTGAATTTTCTGTTTTTTGTGACGTTTTCACGCCTAAAACGCTGAATAGATTTCGATGAATTTTGCAGCAAAGATAGATAGGAGCTTGGAAGCGGTAATAAGATACCTTTTTTTTGCAAAAATCTATATTAACGCGATTGGAGACGAGGGCAAAAGCTATTTATTAATAATCTTTAATATAGTGGTATATACTACTTAGTTTTATGTTGATGTTACATCTTATAAATTTTGCAAAATAATAAAATAAATTAATTAATTTCACAAAACGATCCTTACCTTTTTTAAATGAAATATTAATTTCTCTACAACTTTATGCAAGTTACCTCTTTAACCAATTTGGTTAGCGACTGAACGCTTTGCGGTGCCGCGAATATTAAATATTTGGTTAGCGCGAGATATTCGTATGCAATGTTACCGACTTTCAGTTGAACTCGATGGTGTTTTGTGTAACTTCTTGAGTTAATTTTCACTACATAAATCGAATGGGTTCATCTTAATATATTTATAACGATTACATAACGATGATAAAGCGATTACTTACTTTAATTTTTAATATATAAAACGCCGAAAGGTAAATTCATATTGTAATAAGTAATCCTGCTGAACCTCATCAGATGGCTTAAAGTCACTGAATGAGCAATGGAGAGGGCAATGTTTGGAGTTTGCTTCCATGATCGAATCAGGAATGATGATATCCGCAAGAGAACCAAGGTTACCGACATAGCCCGAAGAATCGCCAAACTAAAGTGGCAGTGGGCAACTCAGCAAGGCATATTGCTCGCAGAACAGATGGTCGATGGGGCCGAAAAATAATTTTTGGGTCACTTTTGGAGGACAAACTAGGAAATTTCAAAAAATATACTACAGAAAAACCTACAACAAGTCTATACATATAGTATTAAAATATCATGTTGCAAAAATTAAATTCCTTCGTAACCCTTTGCACGTGATTCAGACTCGCACTTGGACAGTTTTTTTAGTGAACCATCTCTACAATTTATATTCGTAATGGTTTTTATTCACACCTCTTATTTAATATCAACGTAGCTTTATCTTACTCAATCATCTCAATTTTCTTGTAGCTACAAGGACCTGTCTAATGGCAAAATAATTGACGAATGGCATAACATATAGACGTACATTTTCAATATTTTTCTATTCCAGTCTGCGCTAAAACTTCATACATTAATGCTGGGCTATCGAGCTCAGTTCGTCTTTTTTTGGTATTAGCGTTTTCTCGATTCGTTTTTTCCATACGCTGCTGTTCTTAATTGAACCGGTCGTTCCCTCATTAATAAATGTCGTTGCTATATTATGGGGTGTAAGGTGCAAGGTTTTACATCATTGTCAAGTACATTTTTATTTCACAACGTAACATTGGCTAAAATTTACCAATAGGACTAAGGGCTATGTGTGGAGTTCCTTGCGTGGTCGATGATCGAAATGAAGATGTTCTCAAGAAGACCAAGGTCACCGACTTATGAAGCCACACACGGCAGGAAATCTCTTTAGCGGCGTTGTGCACTTTTTTGTGATGGGTAAAAAATTTTAAAGTCGCGTCAGGACACGTGACTCTGATCGAAAATTCGTAAGACAGTCACGTGTCCTTCAAACTTCTTTAGCGGCGTTGTGCACTTTTTTGTGATGGGTAAAAAATGTTAAACTCGCGTTAGGACACGTGACCTGATCGAAAATTCGTAAGACGGAGGGAGAGAAGCACGTTTTCAAGTTTTCACTTCTACCGGCACTCCCGGAGTGCAAACCGTTGTTTTTTTAAATGAAATTAGTGACTATTCTAAAATACGTCAAGCTATCCCTGGACAGTCAACTCCGCTTCTAAATTAGTCAATCAGCAAATCTTGAATATGGCCCATTTTAACATTCACCCATTTTAATACTTAAAAAAAAAACAACTCTAACGTCTTTGGTAAAAGGCAAGGATGATGATATATTTTGCATAACAGGTATAAAGCTCATTCATGCCAACATTAAAGAAGATGGAGTAAGGAAGCCCTAGACATTACCTATATTACATGATTCAGTCATAAGAGTAAGTCTTTAATGATGACCATAACAAATGAAGCAACTCCAACGGAAACCCCACAGACATCAGAACCTATTACAAAACCTCTTGAAACCCATTACAAATACATTTCCATACATAATTCCACTCAAACATAAACGGTTCTAATTCCGGCAAAGACAATGATGAATCGACTTCCAATAGTAGCTGGGAGAATTCAAATGGGATATTATTTGGTCGAATCAGGGGTGTTAAGGAGCTCCGTAATCGTAACCGAAACTATCGGATATTCGAAATAAGAATTTATCCGTAATCGTAATTGAATCTATATCTATACTAATATATAAGCTGAATAGTTTTTTGTTTGTTTGCTTGAACGCGCTAATCTCAGGAACTACTGGTCCGATTTGAAAAATTCTTTCAGTGTTAGATAGCCTATTTATCGAGGAAGGCTATAGGCTATATATCATTACGCTGAGACCAATAGGATGGGAGCAGTAATGAAATTTGTGACGCAGACAAAGTTGCGCGGGTCAACTAGTCCAATATAAAATCTTCGGATAAGTTCTGATGCCGGTGTAAGTCTTAAAGAGACAGGTTTTTTTTTTGGATGGAGAGTCATCAAATGACTCCTTCCACTCTCTTTCTGCTAGCAATAGCCTCGTGCATCACTTGCAGCATCATCATCATCATATCAGCCGAAAGACGTCCACTGCTGGACTAGGCCTCCGGCAAGATGGGGGGGTTTGCCATAATCACCACGCTTGGCAGGCGAGTTGTCGATCGCAGTGTATGGTGTTGAGTTTTACAGAGAACGCTGCTGCCCATTCTCAGGCAGTTGTTTATTATTTCTATTACTTAGTCATAACTAGTCAGATGAGAATTTGTATTTTTTCTTTTACGATTTCTTAAAAAAACGAATTTCTGTAGCCGAAACTAATGAATATTCTATTATTCGATACATCTACAAAATACCCATCCCATCTGCCTAGCCTTTTCCCAACTGTATTGGGGTCGGCTTCCAGTCAAACCAGATTCAGCTGAATACCAGTGTTTTACGTGGAGCGGCTGCCTACCAGACCTCCACAACCCATTAACTGGGTAATACGGTACTTCTTGGCAAGACTGGAGTCAGATTTACTGGCTTCTGACAACCCGTAACGACTGCCAAAGATCTACAAAGGACAGCCGGGACCAACGGCTTAACGTGCTTTCCGAGGCACGGAGGAAACTCGTTATGTTAAGATGGTCACCCATCCACAGACCAACCTTGGCAAGCGTTGCTTAACCTTAAAGATCGATCCGTGCGGCTGTTATTATTTAGCCACGAGCTCCTCAAATACATCTACAAAATACCAATATTACAAAATGCGAAAGTTTAGATGTTTGTTACTCAATCACGTCAGAACGGCTGAACGGATCTTGATGAAATTTGGCATAGAGGTTAAATAACACATAGGTTAGGTACTCCTTATCCCGGAAGTATATTCCCTTGGGATAATTTTCGATACACACGCAGGGGGCAGCTGGATAGATATAATTTCATATCAGTAACCGCATCCGAATCATTTCTATATCCGTATTCAGATCCGAAATTTCATATCCATATTATCCCTGGTTAGAATTGTCGGATCGGCACTTGTAGCATTGTGTTCAAATTCTCACCTACTCGATTGAAATCCGAGAAACTGTGTATATTGAATTACATTTGGGCGACGATTTGAGCTTCGGTCACAGTGAGAGCGATTTTCGGAAATAGTAATATGGAATCGTTGGTATCCCTTTGTCGGATACAGGTGGTATTGTGGTCAAAGCAAACGGGCTACGGTCTTCACGCTTGATAAATGCTAATTTCAGCCACTGTGACGTGCCAATGACTTCCGTTGTCAAATACCAATAGTGCAATGCGTCTTGTATAGCTCCATCTCTCTCCCACACAGAAATCATAATGGTTTTAAGGTTAGACGGTAGCGGTCTTTCTTTAAGGCTGCAATTTGACCAGAGTAGTGCGACGATGCGTAGTGAGGGAGACCAATAGAACTGCTTCATTCACCTAGCTTCGCTCAGCGCAAGCGGTTCTATTGGTTCTCCACAAATTTATTTATTTTTTTATTCAAAAAAGTTTACCAACAGCTTCTGTATAAAGAGTTTCTTTGGATAAGTATTACAAGCCTTATTCTTACACCGTCGCCAATTACAGGTCAACCAACATTCACAAAATTTACAATAACAATATTAGAATTAGAATAAAATACATACATAATAATCAAAGAGAAATAAAATCAATAATCAGAGAGAAGAAATAAATTAATCAGTAGAACAAAAAAATCATAGTTATAATTACGAAATAAATTAATAATCAGGGTCAAAAATATATAGGTATACGACTTAACTATTCGGTTGCGTTCTTGGTACTCTAGAATTTGGTGCTTTAGAAATAATACATCCCTCGCTACATCCTCGCACATCTCTGGTGGGAAAGCAGCCTTAGACCCCGAATTTCATATTTATACCTAGGATTCTTTAGATAATCAACAGGAGTAGTTATAGGTTTTCATGTTAGGGGTTCATTTAATTTAATGTTAGTCTGGCGGTTTGAGTTTTTCATGCGGCCTACTTTTTTTTTTACTATTGATAGGCACACGCTTAACCACTATCTCACCTGATGGTAAGCGGTGATGTGGTCGAAGATGGAGCACGCTTGCCTAGAAGTAACCTATTCACTCTTGACTGGAAGACTCCCAAATTGTCCTTACTTTGGTATTGTTCATCAGATCGTTGAGCTCCTTAAAACTCCTCTCTCGAGAAATGCTTAAAAACAGCGTGCAGATGAAGCAACTTTTCGTCGCCAATTACAGAGAAATTACATCTAAAAAATAGTTAGTAATCTACATGATATGATACGTAATTTGATTTAGCCAGAATTTATGTATCGGTATCACATAATAAGAAAAATAACCACCAAATCACTCCCAAATCGTTGAGATGAAACCATTTTACTCCTTCATTTTTATCAAAAGTGTATAAAAAATATATTTCCTGCTTTGCAATACAAACGAAAATAATTTGGTTTTGTTACTTTTTAAAAATAAGTATTATTATTAGTATAAAAAAATAAAATATGGGTGGTAGGAATTGGCGCGTAGAAGTGCAGTTAGCTCCGTTTGTATGCACAAGGTCATCGGCATGTATACAAGCCTTAAAGTTATAAGTTTGAATTACACGTCAACTGACAAATGCTTGCACTGTCTGGTCAGGTTCACTCAAATCTGTGTATTACTTTCCTCAAAATTCCACCGCAGACATCAACCTACATGGTTCTCGTATGATTTGACCAGTATAACTGTATGGACCTCTGAGTTTGTTTCGGTGTTTCTTCTCAGGGTAGTCAGCTAGGAATCACCGGCCTCATCTAGTTTTAAACGACAAAAAAAAATATTGACGTGTAAAACTGTTATTTACAACCTACTTACAAAGTTCGAAAGTTAGTGGCTCTGACCCCAGTGGCTCGAAAAACAAGAAAAGCCATTGGTACTGCGTCTGATATCTTCCTAGTTGTGTATAACAACAAAATATGAGAGCTAAGGAACAGAAGCGCATTCAATCCTCACCTCCGACCTCTGAACGAGACTAGAGTCAAGACTCAAGAACAAACCTACCTCAAGAAGAAATAAAAAGATAGAGCACCTTGGTATGCGTACACACTTTTGCACTATTATATTTTCTACTTACTTGGCTTACCTCTGTTGTGATTGACCACCCTTTCAAAAATCTGGTCAGCATGCGCAGCGCACGGGCGCTCATCGCATGCTTCGCAATGTGTGGATGTTCATATTTGTGGTGAGGCATGCCTACCCAGGCAAATTTACAAGGAAACGCGTGCGTTGCGAGGCGTGCAGGGCGCATGCCTCAAAATGTCTATAACCACCTTAATGTTTTAAAGATGTCTTAGAGAAAGTCCCGGTCGCGGTTAACAATATTATTTCTGACTGAATGTTCTGATTAACAACATTTAAAATAAGGAATTCCGCCTCTGCTTCCGCCCCGCTTACAATGCGACCGGATCACAAACGTGTGAGACCAAGCATCTGGCACTCTCTATGGTTTTTGTGGTATCCAAATCTGATTATATCATGCTATGCCGAAAATGAAAACAAATCAATATTGTTATTTTGCGGCCTTTTTTCTTTGCTCCTTTTTTTTTGCAGACCGGAATACGGAATTTCATTGCCAGTTGGAAATTTTTGCATAGGTAGCAACTTTCTTTTTCATGTTTGAAATTGAATTTTATGTTTGTAAAAAAAATGTATTAGTTTTTTCGTTTGATCATATCTCTAAAACTGCTACATCAATTTATTTACGAAATGTCTGTTTCAATTCATATTTCTTGGTTTAATTTTCTTTATTCATGAAAAAGAAGCCTTGTAAAGTAAATTGAATTTATGAACTTTTTAAGGACTAATAATAAAAATATTATGGAACCAAAAACACGTAAACTAGAAGCCACTATAAGGCTGGAAACAGTGCTCGACCGACAGTTAGAGCTGAACGTCGGTCGGCGTAGCTCTATCTATGCAAGTCTATGAATGCGCACACAGCTACGCTGACGGTCGAGCCGTCGGTCTGGCTCGTCGGTCGCGCGTACGTCGGTCGACCGACGAGCTATGAGATTTTATGGATGCGTGCGTTCAGTGCTTCGCTGACTGAGCGACCGACCATACGCGCGTGCGTACACTCAATGCAAAAATGAATATCGATGCAGAGCACGTTATAAACGAAGTGCGGCTTCGTCCCGAAATATGGGATTTATCGTCTGTATTTCGAAATTCGACGATAAGTCAGCATTTACAGCAAAGGATTCATTTTTCTTGTGAACTGTACACAAGCGTCGCAATTCGCCGTCAGCGTAGCACTGAATGCATTTTGCAACCGACGGTCAGCGCTGACGGTCAGGACGTACGGTCAGGACGTACCGTCGGTCGAGCACTGTTTCCAGCCTTAGTGAAGCTTAAATTATTTTGGTCTGTTGCACAATTATGTGTAAAAACAGCGCACTTATATTTAAACATTCCATTTAGGTTTCATCTAGTGTTTGTGAAAACGGGAATAAAAGTTTCTGGAATAGGTACTGGATACTTTAGGGAATAAAATACTACAGTTTATATTTTTTCTAAAGCTTTATTTCACAGTCGGTTCGTCCTTTGTCATGTTCTGGTGTGGAATAGAGTATCGCATTTTATCGGTTTTAAAATATTTAGTTGTTCGGAAATTTGAGCTAGAACTTCGCACTAGCTCAAATTCCCGGACAACTACATATTTGGCAGTTTTTCAACAGTGGTTGACCCAAAATTTGAAGCTGTGTGTACTTTTATTTATTTTATTTTATGTTCGTCACATAAATTCTCGAACGTTCTTGTCAATTTTGTGTTTATAGTTTGATCGTCATAAAATATTTTTTTAAATATCGGCCATTGCTGATATTTTCCAAATATACATGGACTGGTCCTGTCTTTATTGTATCCAGAACTCTTCTTTGGCCCTCACCAGGTCATGAGTAATTGCTTCAACTTGTGGGGAGGCATTGAATCTCCCGACATGGGTTTACTTAACATCGTTTCGATCGAAAAAATGTCCACTGCTGGACATAAGCCATACTATATACGCGACATAAGCCATACATAGTATGCGAGACGCACTGGACCGGTGTCCAGTGCGTCTCGCATACAATCGATTCCCACGACTCTTACTAGGTCATCGGTCTATCGCAATCGCCACTCCAAAAACTGACAGCCCCATCAAACATTCTGTTCCATGAAAATATATACAAAATTGACATAGTAACCCATTTTTAGAGTTCCGTAGCCAAATGGCAAAAAATGTAACCCTTATGGATTCGTCATGTCTGTCTGTTCGTCCGTATGTCACAGCCACTTTTCTGAAAAACTGTAAGAACTATACTGTTGAAAATTGGTAAATAGATGTATTCTGTGAACCGCATTAAGATTAAATTCACACAAAAAGAGAAAAAAAAACAACACAGTTTTGGGGTTCCCCATACTTATGGGTATCTATGGATAGGTCTTCAAAAATGATATTGAGGTTTCATTTTTTTTCTAAATTGAATAGTTTGCGCGGGAGACACTTCCAAATTGGTAAAATGTGTCCCCCCCCCCTATAACTTCTAAAATAAGAGAATCATAAAACTAAAAAAAATATGATGTACATTCTATGGAAACTTACACCGAAGATTGGTTTGAACGAGATCTAGTTAGTAGTTTTTTTTTTTAATTCGTCATAAATCGGAAACCGCAATTTACCTTTCATTCAATCGATTCAAATATAAAAAATAAGGTTTATTGTTCGGAACCCTTCGTGTGTGAGTCCGACTCGCACTTGGCTGATTTTTTATGATCCTGGCTTTATGTAGTTGCATTCTTAAATAATACCTACTTTATAATCTTTAACCACTACATATATTACAAAAATTTATCAGAACCTGGGTAAATCTTTCAATTAGACAAACAAACTAACCATCACTTGCCCATACCTGCTCTTCTCACCTCAGAACCGTACACGTACGATCGCAAGCGCTATCTGTCTGTCTGTCTAACAACATTTAGACGATGGCACCCTCAGGAAATATCTCCTGCCTGCAGGAAGCCCCGTCAGGTAATGTCGCTCAAATTGACACCAATAACGATAATAATACCTTTCTCAACATAGTGTGGCTTTTCCTCGACTTTCGTAGTTTTGATGCATAAAATGTTGGAACGATAATGTTAGTCTTTAAAAAACCAACCAAGTGTGGTTTTCTTTTTATATGTTTAGGTTTTTTTATAGGTTTACTCTTGAATCTAGTATAGGTCAGAAATGGCATGTTGTTTTCGTACTATAAGTCGAAAATAACACGTTTCTGGTATGGGAACTCCAATTTATTTTTTACTATTTTTTGTTATAGCAGCAATAGAAATACACACACTGAACATTTCAACTGTCTTCCAATTGTGCTTCGTGAGATAGACAAATGGACGGACGGGCGAATGCACGGACAGGAAGCAGAGGCTTAGTAATAGGGTTCTGTTGGTAAACCTTCGGGTGCGGAACCCTAAATATTAATGACAATAATTTCTGTCAAGATGTTAATAATAAAAACGAACATCTATTCAACCTCCTTTAAATAAAAATATTCTATTTTTAAAGGACATTGTAAAAAATGGCCTATGAACCAATACCTACGCATGAAATATTTACTATAATTACCAGTTCTTTTAATAATATAGATTACTTATATTTTAATAGAACGGACACTTTTTAATTTCGAAAACATTTTAAAAAGTATTCACTTTCGTCCTTAGCTTCCGTCATAATCCTCGGTGTAGTTCTATTATTTTTTGGTTCAATTTGCGGTTTTCAATAGGCAAAGGTATCTCATAGGCTCATACAGCCAAGTCTTTGTAATAGCACTCTTAATAGGAGTTTGACACAGACAAGCGTCAGTATTTTCAACACTTGATATACGATAATGATTTTTAGTTACAAATAATCCGCTAAGATTTCGCGTAACCATAATAAGCCTTATCAAAAAACTCGATTGAAAGCGCTGTTTGAATCGAGCAATAATATCGACACTGACAGTTGACGAATTGACAGATGACAACATTTGACATTTGGTAGTAATGTCACTTGGCGCGCGCATTCTGTGCTTTCAATCCTTGGGTCGAATAATGTTATCGAGTTTTTCGTAATTCTCAGTTACAGCCTGGAGTCTGGATGTACGTCCGGATTATGGAGGAGTAAACAAGCGGTATTTTAATATTATATGTATGTACTACATATGCTATACCTACTTTATAATCACACGAAAATGAAAAAGTAAATCCTTAATAAAACCCTTGCATGTCCATAAGACTCCCGACCCCTACAGTTCAATGTCAAGAAGCGCGCATCTGTCGTACTTACATTCAGTAATAAATGCTAAGTTATTGCTACATACCGAATGTTTTTACTGACGTAATTATAACCTCAAACTCCTTGCCAAGGTTGGTCTGTGGATGGGTGACCATCTTAATATACCGAGTTTCCTCCGTGCCTCGGAAAGCACGTTAAGCCGTTGGTCCCGGCTGTCATTTGTAGATCTTTGGTAGTCGTTACGGATAGTCAGAAGCCAGTAAATCTGACTCCAGTCTTGCCATGAAGAACCGTGTTACCCAGTTAATGGGTTGTGGAGGTCTGGTAGGCAGCCGCTCCACGTAAAAACACTGGTATTCAGCTAAATCCGGTTTGACTGGAAGCCGACCCCAATATAGTTGGGAAAAGGCTAGGCAGATGATGATGATGACACGATATCCCTGACTATAGGTATGTTTGTTATTGCTCAGTTTTTAAACCACATCTCCTTGTCCCATACTAGTTGACCCGCGCAACTTCGTACGCTCCGCTCCTATTGGTCTGAGCGTGATGATATATAACCTATAGCCTTTCTCGATAAATGGGCTTTCTAAGACTAAAAGAATTTTTCAAATCGGACCAGTGGTTCCTGAGATTAGCGCGTTCAAGCAAACAAACTGACTCTTCAGCTTTAAATATTAAGTAAAGATTTATGGATGTAATCTTTCGCTATTACGCCACGAGTCAAATTAAAGGGCTTATTTACCTCACACATAATATATTCCTATTTCACACATAACTAAATCCATGACTGCCCACAATCATCAAGGAGTCCTACATAAGATTTCTCTTAGATACCAAAACTGTAACTCGAATTACCCAAAACTTGGTTTCAATTAGAAATAAATAAGTAAATTATTAATGTTGTATGTGTTTCACAATTCAAGGGAACTGACAAACATAAGTTTGTGAGGCTGAGTCTCGGAGTAGCTGAAACCTAAATGTTGAAGACAATTAAAGTAATTTGTACTCCTAAGTTTCACTAACGTTATTTTCGTTTTGGGGATTAAGTTTTAAGAGGTAGCGTTTTCTGAACCTGGTCAAAGACCTACAGGCTTTTGCTATGACGTGCGTTGGTAACGTGGTCATCTAGATTTTGCAAAAATAAACACAAGTACCTACTAATTTTAGTCTTAGTGATACCGTTGCACAGAGAGCTAGCTAGAGCGTTCCATGCTTGGCATACGGCTAATGGACCGAGTCCCTAACGTCGAGATCCGAAAACGTACGAAGTTTTTCGACACCGGAAAACGAATTGCTGGACTAAAATGGAGCTGGACAGGACACCTGGCAAGGTGCGGTGATGATAGGTGGAGTAAGGCAGTGACCGAGTGGCGTCCAAGGACTGGAAGAAGAAGTGTTGGTCGACCGGCGGCGAGATGGACGGATGATATTGTTGCCATCGCAGGAAGAACCTGGATGAGGCTGGCACAGGAGCATGGGCAAGAACCCATTTTTCATGTACATAAAGAGATACCAGCAACTTACATGGGATAATAACAGGTGAACATAAAACTCGCAATAAAATTATGAAAAAATAGGTATTAACAAAACTGGTATTTTAACAACTGTTTTTAATTCGTTACCTTGCTTAAAATCCTTAAAATCTTTTTATGTAAGATATTCTGCCTTTTGTATAGCAGCAAAAGTATCTTAGTTCAATTCTATAAAACCAAAAAGTACCAATACTCTTCAATTTAGACATCTTCAAAACCCGCTATCTCCCCTCGCTTGTACCACCCAAATATCTCCGGACAGCCCAAGGCGACAACATACTGTCCTAAACACTAAAATGCACTTAGACCTGCTTCCAGGGTATGCCTGTGTTTTGTAGCCGTAATGAAGTAGCTGGCATATCTGGATCTAGGATTCGGGTTAGGTTTGAAATTAATATTGTAAATGCAATGCTGAATTTCGGTTTGGTTGTAATATGTATTCTGTTTGTCGGTTTTGAATAGAGTACCTGAATTCTAAAAAAAAAAAATTGGTTCCATTGATAATGAGCTAATATCTTATACTAATCTTATCTTATCTAGGTATACTTAATATGTAAAACTGAAGAGTTGGTTTGTTTGTATGTTTGTTTGTTTACTTGAACGCGCTAATCTCAGGAAGTACGGGTCCGATTTGAAAAATTATTTTAGTGTTAGATAGCCCATTTATCGAGGAAGGCTATAGGCTATATATCATCACACTAAGACCAGAAGCGGAGCAGTAATGAATATTGAGACGCAGACGAAGTTGCGCGGGTCAACTAGTATTAATATATAAAGCTGAAGAGTTTGTTTGTTTGTTTACTTGAACGCGCTAATCTCAGGAACTACTGGTCCGATTTGATAAATTATTTCAGTGTTAAATAGCCCATTTATCGAGGAAGGCTATAGGCTATACATCATCACGCTAAGACCAATAGGAGCGGAGCAGTAATGAAAATTGTGACGTATACGAAGTAGCGCGGGTCAACTAGTGGTAGTATAGATTTTTATCACTATGTAAGCACGGAGGTGGTTTAGAAATTCCGACATTAGGGTGTGTGGGGTCGTTAGACCTTACTGCTCACACGATACGAAGAAGAGGAAGAAATAATCATGCCCATCATCGACCATAATCATGGCCATCGTGACCATAATGGTCAAACTCGAGTCTCAATCAATCCATATATGAAATTCCTCCATTACTGACTGATTGATTGGTTGAGTGAGTGACTGACAGACAGACAACGCAAAACGGAAACTAATGGTCGTAGGAAGCTAAAATTTGACATACATGTAGGTTCCTTAAGGAGTGTAGTGTAGAGTGTAAATAAGGAGTTTTTGATTGAATAAAAACAAAACAAAAATAAACGGGATATGCCTGTACGAAATCGTGTGCAAAAGCTAGTCATCTGCTTTGCCTTTTCCCATCTACATATATTGGGGTCGGCTTCCAGTCAAACCGGATTTAGCTGAGTACCAGTATTGCTAAAGTACCAGTATTGCAAAAGGTAGTAAATAAAAAAAACCGACCAAGTGTGATCGCTCACCGAGTGTTCCGAACAAATTTATAGCTACATATTACGTTAAATAAAGACTATCTTTTTTAGGAATTAATTACAAAATGTGTAGTTTTCAGACTTTTATCTATACTAAAGACCTAAAAATTAAATGGTATTAATTGTTAAATTTCAAAGTTATAAGACTACAGAAAATACCCTATGCATTTTGTTTCCCTTGAGAGTGTCAACATATACGTTTTTTTGCGGCATGAACGGTTTCTTTAGGTTAACTTAGAACTTAGTACTTTAATTTTTTTACAACTTCAGAGGACCGTAGACTTGAGTTTACAGTTTTAATTATAACTCGATACCTCCACGCGTTCCCGAGATAAAGGGGTTTGAAAGACAGACGGACGGACAATAAAGTGATCATATAAGGGTGCCGTTTTTTTTCTTTTGAGGTAAAGAACCCTAAAATTGTAGTAGATATAATTCAATGGTTGACTTCTGTGTCCAGCGACACCTTGTCGTTGAGATTTTCGAACTGGACACTTTTTGTAGCAGTCTGAAGTCTGCAATACGCTCGACCTACTCAGAATGTGAACAAAACTGACTAGATATGGAGTGAAAATATAGACACGATTGGGGAACAGTTAAACCCATCAATTTTCAGAAATAAAAAGCAACGGGCACTCCGGGAGTGCCGGCAGAAGTGAAAACTTGAATACGTGCTTCTCTCCCTCCGTCTTACAAATTTTCGATCAGGTCACGTGTCCTGACGCGAGTTTAACATTTTTTACCCATCACAAAAAGTGCACAACGCCGCTAAAGTAGTTTACAGGACACGTGACCGTCTTACGAATTTTCAATCAGAGTCAAGTGTCCTGACGCCAGTTTAACATTTTTTACCCATCACAAAAAAAGTGGACAGTGCCGCTAATGAAGTTTTTACTTCGAAAAAATAAAATAGCAGAACGATGCTGAAACCTCGATATGAACTTCCGTAGGACATCTAGGACATGCTACCAAAAAACCGTTTTCAACTGAAACCCATAACCTCTCCTCCCGCAATAGGCCAAAAAGGTCCACAGCAAATAAAGCAAGCAGGCCAAGTTAACGAGAAGTAAAAAGATTAACCGACATTAACCGAGCAAGTTAACTAACTTACAAGTAATTACGCAAGTCCCTTATTTTAGTTTATTTATTTTTTGCGACTTAGTTACTTTTAGGTCTTCAGCAAATGTTTGTTCGTGAAAAGGTCAAAGGATCACGTTAATTAGACGTACTTATATTGAAGTTCATCTTACTCTTTTGATTTTGAAAAGGCTGATCTGCCTTGAGTTTTTGTATCTTGAATGAGACGGGATTAACTTTTTGCAATTCAACTCTAGTCATTAAATTAAGTCTGATCGTATCTTACTAAACTAAACTACAAAAATCTACATTAATTTATTACTAGAAAAGGGCCAAGTGCGAGTCGAACTCTCACATAAACGAACCGAAAAAATTTGTATGTACAAATGACATCTAAATAAGATAAAAATGAAAGGTGTGCTCATTTTTTAGGGTTCCGTACCCAAAGGGTAACCAACGGAACCATTTTACTAAGCCTCCGCTGTCCGTCCGTCCGTCCGTCCGTCCGTACGATTGTCTGTCAGCGGGCTGTATATCAAGAACCGTAATAGGTAGACAGCTGAAATTTTCTCAGATTTTATATTTCTAATGCCGCTATAACAACAAATAATAATAATTAAGCTTTATGGTACGGAACCCTTCGTTTGCGAGTCCAACTCGCACTTGGCCGGTTTTTCATTTAATTTGTTACACACACTGTGAAAATTAAAAAAAAAATCCTTTTATCGAAGTAATCACAGGCGGCAGCAGGTAAATACAATTTTATTTTAAAAGGAACCACCATCACAGTGTTACTAGATATTATAGAAGATACGACACCTAATAGTTAGAACTTAAGACAGCCAAAAGACTAATTACAACCAACACACGACACCAATAAAAATAGTGTTAATACAGAACCTCACTTTAACGTCGAAGTTAACCGACTCAGTAAGTACTAACAGTGATTTTACGAGGGTAAACGGTCAGTGGTACATTTTATTACCCGTTTACTGCAGCGGCTAAATTACTTTGCTGTGTAAGAGTTAATTTCTAAAAGCAATTTGTTTTCTTTTAGGCAGAGAGCCAGATTTAGTAGTTACATTAATAATAATAATAATAAATCCGCAAGGCAGTTTTGTGGCGAACTGTTGGGCACTGGCGACCCCACGGACCTGATCTCCAGGGAGAATTCTTGTTCCTCATTTCCGGCTTGCCTTTATTGGCTTGCCGGGGTGAAAACTGACGAGGAACAGAGCTCCCACCTCTTTCTTACCTTAATTGGCCGGTCTGAGTGGAGATTCGCAAGAGCAAACGTGCTCGGGAGAAGGATGTATAATCCAGTAAAGTGCTGGTAGGGATCTTGACCGTGCTTCCGGGATTGTCCTGATAGCCGTGGTATACCTCTCCACTCCTCTAGCACCTCAGGATATGTTGCCCCCTTGGCGCTACGTTACTTTGTGCTAGCGACCCTTTTCGGGGGGCCCATTTATTGAGTGTGCAAGTCACCCCCTGCCATTTTAAAGCAGTTTTAATTGTCAATGGTCAGGCAGGGGCCAATAGTTCTTCCATAGTAAACGATTATTAGTCCACTAAACCAGCCAAACCCATAGCGTTTCATCTTTTGTTTTCATATTCTGCAATAGTCCTGCTCCAACCGGGGATTGTCCTTGGGTACCTATACTTTCACAGTGCATACAGGGATAATCGTCGGTTGGTGTCCCATTCCATTTGAAATGTCTAAAGAGGCCTCTACGAGTTGGCTTCGGCCCCTCGTACGCCTACCAAAGGACCGGGTCTCTAGGAAGAGGGACCCGAGAAAGTAAAAAACATTAAAAATAATAATAATGTGTCTCATTCCATTTGAAATGTCTAAAGAGGCCTCTGCGAGTTGGCATCGGCCCCTCGTACGCCTACCAAAGGACCGGGTCTCTAGGGACCCGAGAATGTCAAAAACAAAAATAATAATAATTTATTTCAGATTTCTCCATATCAATTGTTAGTAACACGAAAATACTTAGAAACTAATGTTAGTAAACAAAACAAATGGAGTATGACAAAAAAAAAATATATATATAATACAGATTTTGGGAGAATCCGACACCAGAACGCATACAACATGCTATTTTACTGCGTGCAGTCGTATCCAGCGCTCAAGCATCGGACAATCCCACCTGTCCGTCAATACGCTCAAGGTGCTGTTGGAACTAGCTCGCACGCGAGTCAGACGACTTATTTATTTGTTTTGGGTTACAACTGGGAGATTATAAAACTGATTAAATATCATGGGGGAAGAAAAAGGGGTACCTAGCATACTTCCTCGTTTGGTGAAGTTTTTGATTGAATTGTTCCATTACATAAGAGCTATTTGTTTTATCGTAATACATAAAATTCTCCCGTTACTGAGTGAGCGACTGACAGACAAAGTACAGCCGAAACTGCTGGTCGTAGAAGGCTGAAATTTAGCATGTCACCTTGGAATGTAGGGGAGCACTAAGAGAGGATGTTCAAAAATTTCTTCCGGAGCGGAAAAAAGGGGTACGTGAAAGAAATCGAGGAAAAAAGCTGGTTCTAGCTTCTGCCAGCGGCTTCACCCGCGTGATCCTTAGGAATCATACTCCCGGGATATATATAGCCTATGGGTTATTCCAGACTAAAATTTACCTCTGTGCCAAATTTCATGAAGATCCTTTCAGGCGTTCTGACGTGAAAGAGTAACAAACATCCATGCAGCCACCCTCATAAACTTTCGCAGTTATAATATTATAAATAGGATAAATAGGTTAGGATGCCGATCTCCCAGTCCTCTTCCACTCGGACGATGCGGGAATGCCGCCGGGTCGTTTTAGTGGGTATACCGGGTCAGCCCGGGGAGTCCCACATACCCCTCCCGTTCCCCCGACGGGCGGGTATGCATTTTTCCAAGCTTAAAAAAAAAAAAAAAAAAAAAGGATGGGATAGGATAGGAAGTAGGATTTTCTGTCAAACTCCGTTGTAGTTGGCAGCTCAAGTGATTCATAATTTTGGAAAGCATAGTTGCTAATTAATTAATTATTTATTTATTATCTTACAACTCAATTGAGGAGCTCGTGGTTAAATAATAACAGCCGCACAGGTCGATCTTCAAGGTTAAGCAACGCTTGCCAAGGTTGGTCTGTGGATGGGTGACCATCTTAACGTACCGAGTTTCCTCCGTGCCTCGGCGTGGTCCCGGCTGTCAATTGAAGATCTTTGGCAGTCGTTACGGGTTGTCAGAAGCCAGTAAATCTGACTACAGTCTTGCTAAGAAGTACAGTGTTACCCTGTTAATGGGGTGTGAAGGTCTGGTAGGCAGCCGCTCCACGTAAAACACTGATATTCAGCTAAATCTGGTTTGACTGGAAGCCGACCCCAATATTGTTGGGAAAAGGCTAGGCAGATGATGACCTTACAACACAATCTCCCTTTCAAAATAAATTAAGGGCTCACTGTAATATTGTCTTAGCATTTATCATAGTCGTAACATAGGAAAAAATAAATAAAACTTGTCTCTGGTCTAAGCCAGTGGTGTCTCATACAGAATAGACACCGAAAACCAGCCAAAAACTTTATCAATTTTTCTCTAGATCAAATGCTCAAACATGTTAACTCCAAACGGGCGTAAAGTACAGAAAAAAACGACCAAGTGCGAGTCGGACTCGCCCACCGAGGGTTCCGTATAAAGTAGCTAAAAAATAATTAGGTACTTTAAATAAAGTCTATATTTTTTATGATTGAATTGCAAATTTATATATAGTTTTCAGACTTTTCTCTATACTTGTCGTATAAGATGGTATAACTTGTCAAATTTCAAAGTTCTAGGTTAACCGGAAATATCCTTTAGGTACATTTTGATTCCCTTAAGATTGTCGAAATATACGTTTTTTGCGGCATAAACGACCGTATCTTCTTTTTAATGTTAACTTAGAAGTTTGATTTTTTCAGAGCTATACGAAGTCATAGATTTGAGTATATGGTTTTAATTTTAACTCGATATCTCCACGCGTTCCCGAGATAAACGGTCTTGACAGAGAGATGGACGGACAATAAGGTAATCCAATTGGTTCCGTTTTTTCCTTTAGAGGTACAGAATCCCAAAAACACGTTTGTTGTTAGGAGCGCCTTTTTTATTTAATTTAATTTTTATTACCTATTTACGAGTATTTTATAGCAGCAAAAGAAATACACACTTTGTGAAAATTTCAAGTGTTAACCTATTACGGTTCTTGAGATACACAGCCCACAGACAGACAGACCGTCGGACGGACAGCGGAGGCTTAGTAGTAGAGTTCCGTTGGTTTCCTCTCGGATACAGAACCCTAAAAACTACTTATAATATTTCTTTTTCACAACACATTTTCACACTACAGTGGTTCCCATGATTACTCCTAAATCTTATACAGGAGAGAAAAATCTCAATAAAGCTCTTCATAAGTATGTGTTGTACTCGAAAGTCGGGGGATTCGGAATCTGTCAGCTGTAAAATAACACGACGGTTCTGTTCACAACATAGTGTTTATAATCTGTGGAGAAACGTTTGTCTGCCTGTGTTTATGTTTATTTATATCTATCGGGAAAACGGTAGTTTATTGCGCATAGCCAAATTATGGAATTCTCAGCAAGCGACTGCCATGTGCTCCGTTCTCCATATAACTCATCTGCCTTTAAAGCAAGAGTAAACAGGCATCTTATAGGCACGCTCGCTCCATCATAGACCTCATCCATCGCTTTCCATCAGGCGTGATGGTGGTCATGAGCAAGCCCATTCCTCAATAAAAACAATAAACAAATAATTTTATGCAAAAACTTAAGTGATGCCTCAGGTCAGAGTAATGGGCACAGCATAGATTTAACAAAATAAAAACATGAAGCATTTCAAGCTTTTTAGCGGATTCGTTTACTTATTAGGATTCCGTACCCAAAGGGTAACCAACAGAACCCTATTACTAAGCCACCGCTGTCCATCCGTCCGTCCTTCCGTCCATCTCTTTGTCTGTCAGCGGGCTGTATCTCAAGAACCGTAGTAGGTACACAGTTGTTTTCACAGATTGCGTATATTTATTGCCGCTATAACAACAAATACGTAAAATTAAAGTTTATGGTATGGTACCCTTCGTGTGCGAGTCCGACTCGCACTTGGCCGGTTTTTTATTATAAACTGGCTCTAGACTATCAAGTTGTAACTTTGTACTAACAGTGATTGGTATTTAATAGTAAACACAATCTCAGCTGATGACAGCGATGATGTGCTCGACGATGAAGAATGCTTGCGTAGAACTAACCTATTCACTAGGACCCCCAGGTTATAGTCATTTGTGGAATTCATTCGAAGGAGTCACCGCGGCCCTGGAACGCAAAGGGCACTAGGAGGAACACGGATGGGTTTTAGTCAGTAAGAGTCTCGGAAAAAGTCATTTGATGATGGGAAGTCATCAAATGACTTTTTCCAAGACTCTTAAAAAAAACACAATTTGCCTGTTACTGTCAAATCTTGATGTCATTTGTTCTTAGTTCGGGTTCGGGACTAATCGCAAGTCCGTAGGTGATACGGAGTAGAAAACGCGCAAGTATCTTCCAACACACGTAACACGTACAAGCACGTAACTTGTGCAAGTCTAAGCTTGCGCAAGTACAGTTCCCGTCACGCAAGCTTGCCTCCGTAAAGTACGCCGCAATCGGCTGCGCAGGACGTCAATTTGACAACAAACATACAACCGCGCATGCGCGGGTAGCTCGCGCATGCGCGGCGCGCGGGTGTAATGGCATCTCACTCGCTCGTATACGTTCGATGCATAAGCGTGTCCCGCTTGCTCGATGCAATACGACTGTGTATGCGAAAAGTATTACAGGTTGTTATTGTTTTCAATGATTTATTTTGGTTATTTCTTACAGTTTGATTTGTGTTTTTGTGGTGTATGTGATTGTTGTGTTACTTTTTGATATTTTATTGTTACTGGTAGTCTTTGTTACTTGTTTATAGTATAATACGTATAAACAAAAAAATATTTTAGGAACGTAGCACTTTTTTACGCGATTGCACCTGCGCGGACTTCACTCAAACCTAACTTCCGAGGGGCAAGCCACGCTGGCGCGAACTGTATATCGCTACGTGTGTGGCTGCCATTAGTGTTGCGCACAACACTTTGTCAAACTTAGAACCCTTCATATTACGCATCTGCCTGCACAAAAGATAAAATAAATCAGAATACTCATACACAAACAGCATAAAGCAACATTTGTTTCACTGTAAAACATAACAATATAACTTTGTACCCTCGAATGCTATAAACATGATGTATGAGTGCCTCTGCATCCATATGCAGAAGATATACAATAATAACAGACTTTATCACCTACTTGTTGCTTTGGACAACTTTACACTCGAAAGTAGAAATGAAAACTGCATTTCTTGGATCGGATTTTAAAAGGATACATGATATACAACTTTCTCTTTTTCAAAGCTTGGTGATTGGTTTTTCTATCTGAGATAGTTACGAGAAACAAAATTAATTACTTTACTTTTGTGAAAGGTATCTATTTACTTTTGGGACGGGCCCGCCACACTTTTCCAACCACTGCAACTCCTGAAAGCCAGAATCAACAGTGGTGACCACCTGAAAAACATCGAGATAATGAAGCTCGACGAGTCCTGGAGAAACGATACAACTGTCTTGGATCCCGCAACGAAATTAATAAAAAAATAACAGCGGTTTAACAGTGACAGACAGCACAAGCTTAAAAGAAAATAATAACTTCAACTGTCTCGAAAGGAAATGTTTCAAAATGGGCCAGGTCTATGTACATTACCTCATAAAAAAGAGAAAAATCCGTAGAATTCGGGAAAAATACATTTAATTCATTTAAATGTTTACTGTTGTGGCAGTTAATTGATGTTTATAAATTACTTTTATCGATTTTCAACATGGCGTCGCACCGATTTAGTTACAGATCATAGAAAAATAACTGTCAGCTGTCATAACAATGTCACTTCAGCCACTTTCATCTCGTTGCCGGTAAATAAATATGTCAGAAATAAATGTCAAACGTCATTAATCAATCAAAATGACAGCTTACCGCCATGACGGGTTTTTGTTGCGAGTTGCAATTTCAAGTGTAATTTCTTTTGTTTTACCAGCAAACAAAGGCATTAAAGAAATTGGGTAGTTGAGAACTGTTTCAAATATATTTCACTATTTTTAAGTATAGTGTACAAGGACCTGGCCCAGGGTCCATACATTTTGAAACATCTCCTTTCTTCGAAAGAATCACCGTGGCCCTGAAACGCAAAGGGCATGAGGAGGATCACAAATTGGTCTTAGTCAGTAAGAGTAACACTCCTTTCCGCTCTGCCCAGAGCAAAATGAATTATTCGAAGATTTCATCCTTAAAAAATATCTATTACGGTTCTTAAGATACAGCTCCCTGATAGACAAACGAACAGCGGAGGTTTATTAATAGGGTTCCATTAGTTATCACTCGGGTACCTACGGAACCTTAAAAAGTAGCTACCCATATTTTCTGATGACTTAAAGTGGTCAACCTATACACCACTGCTCACACCATAATTACACAAAAGTCGCGTTACAATTTCATCATCTGCCTAGCCTTTTCCCAACTATATTGGGGTCGGCTTCCAGTTAAACCGGATTCAGCTGAAAACCAGTATTTTACGTGAAGCGGCTGCCTACCAGACCTCCACAACCCATTAAATGGGTAACACGTCATTTCTTGGCAAGAATGGTGTCAGATTTACTGGCTTCTGACAATCCGTAATAACTGCCAAAGATCTACAAATGACAGCCGGGACCAACGGCTTAACGTACTTTCCGAGGCACGGAGGAAACTCGGTAGGTTAAGATGGTTACCCATGCACAGACCAACCTTGGCAAGCGTTGCTTAACCTTAAAGATCGACCCGTGCGGCTGTTATTATTTAGCCACGAGCTCCTCAACCTCGTTATCACTCGGGTACCTACGAAACCTTAAAAAGTAGCGACCAATATTTTCTGATGACTCAAAGTGGTCAACCTATACACCACTGCTCACACCATAATTACACAAAAATAGGCGCGTTATTATGTACGCTATTTAAATGCGCTGTATAGTAAGACTAGAAAGCATATTTTTCCCTAAAAAAATATTTAAAACCAACAAGCAAATCCTCAAACTAAACTAGTCAATCTAGTAGCACATAAAATCCGGTTGTCCGTCTGTGTTTCGAGGATAAATCAACAAACGCAATGACCCGGACTGGATTGTGCTCCAAATACGCGCGCTGATACATAACCTTCCGCCAGTTTGTGTTTTGCCAAGCAGACAACCCTATCGTATACGAATAGAATAACTAAGTTTTTAATATGTTAGAGGTTAAACTGCGTGTTAATAAAAAGGAAAAAAATCTATAGATAAATATTTTGCTTGATCGCAGTCTAGCGCAAAACTAGGAGCTCGTGGCTAAGCGCCTTTGCACACGGCGTTTTTTTAACGCGCCAACGACGCGGCGACGCGCAGATGACGCGCGCTGACACGCTTAGGCCGGCGGCGCGGCAGCGCGGGCAGTACCGCCGCTTGTTGCCCGCTGAATTCGTATCCGCGGCCTTGTGTATGTGACATTGTATGTTTTTAAACGCACCCACGATACAGGACTTTTTTTAATAAATAAAAAAATTAAATAGTTGGGAAAGCCTAGGCAGATTGGTTAGTGCCAATGCAAGTTAATTAATTTTACATCTGTCTTTTTTGTACGAGTCCCAAATAAACAATTTTCTTTCTTTTTCTTTAGTTGTAAACCTTAGATCAACGAGTACTTAGTTCTCAAAGAATCCAGTCTATATTTATCAAGCTACGTTTGCGATCAACCCTAGATTATTTCAATATTTTCTAGATAAAAACGATCAAATTGAAAGGCTATAATCTTATAGTCGTTTCATTTTATGAAGAATAAAATGGTAATACCTTAGAACAGGTAAAACTTATAAAGTGTTTATACGTAAGAGTCTTTATCGAGAAACTCAAGTTTTATTTATAACATAAAATAGAATGGCGATATCCGATCGTTTTCGATCAAAATGTTTATAACTAATAGAAGTTACCACCCTACCTGCTTCACTTGATGGATGGCTTTTAATCTATCTATGTATACAAATAAGACCGAATTGCCGAAATGTATGTACGCGCTTAGTAACGACTGAACCAAATTGAATAATTATTTTTAGGGTTCCGTACCCAAAGAGTAACAAACGGGACCCTATTACAAAGCCTATGCTGTCTGTCCGTCCGTCCGTCTGTCATCATCATCATCTGCCTAGCCTTTTCCCAACTATATTGGGGTTGGCTTCCAGTCAAGCCGGATTTAGCTGAATACCAATATTTTACGTGGAGCGGCTGCCTACCAGACCTCCACAACCCATTAACTGGGGGTAACACGGTATTTCATGGCAAGACTGGAGTCAGATTTACTGGCTTCTGACTATCCGTAACGACTGCCAAAGGTCTACAAACGACAGCCGGGACCAACGGCTTAACGTGCTTTCCAAGGCACGGATGAAACTCGGTATGTTAAGATGGTCACCCGTCCACATACCAACCTTGGCAAGCGTTGCTTAACCTTGAAGATCGACCCGTGCGGCTGTTATCATCTAGCCACGGCCTCCTCCGTCCGTCCGTCCGTCTGTCTGTCAGCGAATTGTATCTTAAGAACCGCAATAGGCAGACAGTTGAAATTTTCACAGATTGTGTATTGCCGATTTGTCGCTATAACAAATAATAACAATTAAATAAAACTGACGAAGTGCAAGTCGGACTCGCGTGCAAAGGGTTCCGGACCTATTCCTTTTTTTCAGGTGCTATTTTAACACTACAGACTTCTTATAAGTTTTCCTGTAATCTTTAGGTATAGAACATTGTATAGAAGTAATATTAACTGCATTTTTTTAATTTAGGCTCAGTAGTTTAAGAGATAAGGGGGGATTGTCATTTTTGGTCTAAATTCTTTAATAACTTGAAAACTATGAAGTAAATGTAATTAAAACCCTCACAGTACGCCTTTTATTTGATATGTCACACGATACGGTTTGAATATTTTTTTTTTTTCTAAACAAAATATTTATTTTTGTAAGTATATTTTTTATCCTTATTTTCACTGCGGTCACAACCCAACCCACACGCAGTGACATCCCCGCTACGATTACAACATTAGCACGTTACAAAATACCGAGTATTTAACAGCTAACCGTTAATTATGTGAAGCTAGTGATGTGCATCGGGACATGTGACTGCTACCTGCTCCACTGACGCGGAACCGCGGAACGGTGACGAGCGTTACTGATCTGTTTAGTTCAGCGGTTTTGTCGAACTATACGATTACAGCATGGTTTTTGGTTTTAGGCGAGTGTTACTGATATTCGTCCGTGATTTGTGTTTCCTACTCACAATATGGAACATGCAATATTTCCATTTTTGCTTTAATTTTAAAGAACTCCATATGGAATAGACCACCACATAAATAAGAAATGAAAACGCTTTAATTAATTGCCAAAATTTCGTTTTTAAACCGACAGTTTAAAGGTGCGCGCGAAAACGGACCATGACGTCACTCGTGTCTATCACTGGTCAAGAACTGACCTAACTCAAAGACATAAGGTTGCCTTTTCGTTGGCATAACAGCAGATACGTCACTAAACGCTGATTTTTGTTTTTAAATACGTTCCGTTTCACGTTACATTAATTCATTATTTTTGTTAAAAATCGATATTAACCAAAATAAAAACGTTGCAATGGCCTTTATTTTATACTTTTTTATCATTTTACTGACAACATTCTCATAAATCTGTATTTGCATCTTCCCTATTATACCTTTATAGATAAATTGTAAGCAAAGCTGTAGTATATCCTCATCTTTAATGAAATCATAATAGGTTTAATTGTTTATGTATCTCTGGAAATCATTTCACTTACCAAAGTTATTTAATTGCTGAGTGACAATAAATTACGGCTCCTGTGAGATAGACCACTGGAGCTAAAAGTTTGTGTCGAATAACAGGAAGATTTGTTAGTTAGATTCGGTTGTAAAATCTAATGAAAAGGCATAAATTTAATTTTTCTGAAGGCTAAATTGAAGCCTCTCGCAGCCCTCACCTACTCACTCAGTCCCCACTCAGTTTGGTGGGTGCATAAAATGACTGGTCTAGCATAAATATTTGGTTTGGGCCTTCAAACGATGCATCGATTCATCACCAAAAGGTGAGATAGTGGTCAAACGCGTGCCTATCAATAGTAAAATAAAAAAGCTATCGACACACTGTCGCTACGCCACACGTATCACAAGAATATCAAAAGAATCATCTTTAGGAACAAAAACTCAATATAAATACAACAGACATGCCTATAATTGAGCGCCTGATGTATTTCCATATTGCGTGTGAAACAAAAAATATAAGCATTTTTCTGAAACAACCATTTGTGCCATAGAGAAGTAATCACAGAAGGTCAATTTTTTTTTTGTTCCCTGACGATAAACAATCTATACTAATATATAAAGCTGAAGAGTTTGCTTGTTTGATTATTTGTTTGTTTGCTTGAACTACTGGTCCGATTGGAAAAAATCTTTTAGTGTTGATAGCCCATTTATCGAAGAAGGCTAGAGGAAGGCAATAGGAGCGGAGCAGTAATGAAAATTGTAACGCAGACAAAGTTGCGCGGGTCAACTAGTGTTAATATAAAAGTAACTATAAAAACTAAATTATGTCAAAAACTTTAGTAAGATTGTAGAAAAAGTTGCGCAATATTGTTTATAGAAACATTAGACGTATCTCCAGACACTGAATTACTGTTATGATTGGCAGGCTAGATACAATACCAAATGAACTGTCTCCGCCTTAAATTGCAGCAGCTCTCATACTAGGAAATATCGGAATCTATGTCTCATACCCATCAAACCGGAAAACAGCGACACTTATTATGTTTGTTACCTGTAACAAATGAAAATGAGAGGTTAGAAATATAGTAGTATAGAATTAAATCGAAATAATCTTTACATACATTTCTAAATCTCATCATCGTATCGTAATCATCGGACCACAAGAAGAACGGCGATGCGCCACCGGTACATGGTGGACATCCCACCCATACGCACAAAACGTTTTGGTAACACATTCATAATGCGTACAGCTAAGGAGTGGAATTCCCTGCCGGAGTCTGTGTTTCCTGATAGCTACAACCTGGGAGTCTTTAAGTCAAGAGTAAATAGGTTATTTCTAGGCAAGCGTGCTCCATCTTCGACCACATCATCGCTTACCATCAGCTGAGATAGTGGTCAAACGCGTGCCTAAGTAAAAAAAAAAAAATATGTCTAAATCAAATTAGGCTGGGAGCCAGTACTTTTTGAACGTCAAGTTTTACAAAAGACAGTCCCCCAAAACGCCCGCCCGTCACCACTTCCTAGTGATTCAGCTGTGGAGAAAAAGTGGCCAAAAAACTCCCCAGCAACACATCATTTTTTATAAGTCAACAATAAAACGGGTTTTTATGAGTATCTTTCGCCACCACTTATAGGCATTTGTCAACTGTATTGTGTAATAAGTCTTTTTTAGCACTTGAAGCGAAATGTAACTTAAGCTAAGAAGTGGTATTCCGTTCTCCTTTTTCTTCAGAATTCTTTGGACGCCACTCGGACACGGTATTTCTTCACCTTTCATTAGTAAAAATTTATTCGCTGAAAAGTTTATGTAATCAATCAGCGTATCATCCAAGACATACCGCGATACGCTACTGGTGTATGGTTGAAATCTCTGGTCTGAAATGTATCATCATCATCATCATCATCATCATCATCATCATCATCATCATCATCATCATCATCATAACAGCCGAAAGACGTCCACTGCTGGACATAGGCCTCCCCTAAAGAGGGTTAGCCACAATCGCCACGCTTGGTGTGTATGGTGTTGCGTTTTTCAGAGAACGCTGCTGCCCATTCTCTGGTGAGTCCCTTAGTCGCCTCTTACGACATACACGGGAAGTGATGGGATGGTATTATTCTTTTACGGCACCATACGGCACCGCACCATACGGGGAAACGTATAACTTGAGGGTATTGAGGAAGAAGAACGAGTAGCTTACTCCTAGGCAAACGTGCTCCATCGTGGGCCAAATCATGGCTTACCATCAGGTGAGATAGTGGTCAAACGCGTACCTATCAATTGTAAAAAAAAAAACAATATTAATCATACAACAAACTGTCAAGTTTCATTTTCATCTTTATCGCTAAAGGATTAAGTTCAAAATTGATTGGGAAAATTTGACAGTGACGGGTAACGTAATGTGCTTTCTGATTTTACTAAAGTCCTTTTTAAACCCGCAGTTTGTCAGAAGAAATTGACCTTCTGAACCTACCTACCTACTGCCCAACGTGATGAGTTCCGAACGAATTAAGAATGATGGATCGTGTGCCTTTTAATGTACAAGAATATGTCTTTTGTCGTATTTACTTACTTTGAGCGCAAAGTGTGTTTCTAAGTGGTTGCTCTAATGAGTAATGTATAGTTCCGTGGATCTTATCTGCGTAATGGTCGTTTAGGCAGAAGGATCTGATGTCGGTTCCTAAGTGGGGCAAAATTGATGATGTTGTTTGAAACCGAGGAGCTGGTGGCCAAATAATAACAGCCTCATGGGCTGATCTTTGAGGTTAAGCAACTCTTGCCGAGGTCGGTCAGAGGATGGGTGACCGTCCATTACACACCGAGACTTCTCCGTGACTTGAAAAATACGTTAGTCGTTGGTTCCAGCTGATAAATTGAACATCTATGACTGTCAGATATTCACAGCCAAAAAATCTGTCATAGTCTTGCCAAGGGGTAACAACGTGGCTCTACATGGCTTACAGGCATGGGTAGCTCAGATAGGTAGCGGCTCCAGGGTAAAATACTGGAACTCAGTTGTCTACGGTCGAACTGGAAGCCAACCCCAATATTATAGTCACAGATTAAGTAGAGTTGTTCTCAGAATTCGATAGTATTTAATTTTAGTAGTTTGAAAACAAATTGATATTCTTTATAACCAGACTTGACTAGAAAGCCGCAGTATTTGCAAAAGTACTAGTATGTATGAATCGCTTAACACTAGCAGATTCTCAATAGAAATATTGTACTAAGAACCGGTTAATTCAAATCATATAGTAATACTTTTTTTTTTATTATAAATAAGGCCCCTTGTCTTGGTAATATCGCCAAGTAGGACTTGTCACCACAACCCACATGCATCTCAAACTCACAAGGTGAACCCCTAATTCCTAACACCGGCAACATGAAGTTGTAAAGTCACACACGCCAAGTTCGGATATAATTCAACCCATTAGTGACTAATCGAGCAACGATCTGTCCGTAATCGGTTTCCAATACGCCGATGTCATTAATTTGTTTCATTTCATACTTGTATGTTATTAGTGCCACGTTCATGTTTTGATAGTTGATCGTTTTCGTTTAATTTGTTGTGGAGGTTTTTGTTGGTAGTGTATTGTTGTCTGATGGACAGTTTGACATGTTGGGCTATCAGATGACGTGGTCAAAGAGTAATAATTAATTAACTTTATTAACATATACATTCAGTCAAAAAAGTATCGGGAATGGATGATTTGTTTATGGTTACCAAATTCAAATTTTTGTTTTTTTGTAGTTGTTAGATTGGCACAACTGTTTTCCATTTTGGCGCGGAGTTTGAGTTGCATCTGTTATTTATATTAAATACAGTGCTGGTTTTAGTAATATCATATATAGTGTGTATTGCGAATTTCATAATGGACAAAAATATCGAACAAAGAGTTTGTCTTAAATTTTGCATCGCCAATGGAATTTCGTGTTCGGAGTCAATGAAAATGTTACAGAAGGCTTACGGTGAATCGACTTTATCAAAAACTCGTGCTTATGAGTGGTTCAAAGCGTTCAAAAGCGGCCGAGATGTGATGGAAGATTTGCCTCGCTCTGGTAGGCCGTCAACGTCTGCAACTGAAGTTAACATCGCAAAAGTGAAGGAAATAGTGACTGAAAATCCCCATTCAACTCTGAGAGAGATAGCCTAACTTTCTGTATCTCACGAGTCGATCCGTACCATTTTAACTAATCATTTGGGTATGAAACATGTTGCTGCTCGGCTAGTCCCAAAAGATCTGAATTTTCTCCAAAAACTCAATCGCATGAAAGTCGCTGAGGACATGCTAGAACGAGTCAGTTCGGACCCAAAATTCATGAAACGCATTGTTACTGGTGACGAGACGTGGGTTTACGAGTTTGACATGCAAACTAGTCAACAAGCTTCGGAGTGGCGCCTTCCAACTGAACCGTTTTCAATCGATAGAAGACATAAAGGAGAATTCGCGGCGAGAACTCAACTCAATTCCGGAAGCAGCGTTTAAAAAATGTTTTGATGAATGGATTATTTGTTGGCGCAAGTGTATCGTTTCTAAAGGAGCATAGTACTTTGAAGGTGATAAAATAAATTTGGATGAATAGCAGACATTTTGTGTATTATTGATCTTTTCCCGGTACTTTCTTGATAGAGTAGTATGTCAGAGAAGTGACGTAAAAGAGTTGTTTACGTACTAATAGCGCCATCTATTAGTGTTTCAGATACCTTATTCGACTAACCAAATCGATAACAGCTGTCATAGAGTCAGTAGTTGGACTGGCCGTAGTCAATGAACTGTCACGTGTGGCGTTTGACATCTGTCATATGCCAAAATGAGGCTAATCTGTTAGCGTCATTAGACAGTGGACACCCAGATCTCGACCGCGTCGGTTGTGCGCACTGATTCTACTCAACCACGAGCCAAATGGCGGACACCGATGGGATTTTGGATTTAAATCCCTCTACATCTCAGGCTAATAGTTTCATTTATTGTTTTTAATGGACGCTGCTTATTGTAAATTCAGAAGCGAATGAGTAAGCTACTGCGCAGCCTGTGTTCTTATGTGTTGTATATGTAGTAGTATCTACATACATGCAACTTGCAGCAATAAGCAAACTTGCCTTCTATGGAGTTTCTTGTCCATTTTTCTCCATAAGAATCTACCTTTCCGAATGGACAGTAGAGTCTCTTTAGATTTTTTTATATTATTTGAAATGTGAATGACCATGACGTTCAAAAGTGCCGTTTAATGGCCTAATTGGAATAAACGCTTTGACTTTGACTTTCTAACTTACAACTACACAGGTAAGTGTGTAGCTGTAAGTTAGAAGACAAGCCTGCTACACCCTTCTTGACCATAACATTACTAACTACAAAACTAGAAAACATTTTGCGCGGACATAATAAATTTCTTCGTTAAAGCATTAGTTGGAATTTGTATGTTTCTACCATCAAACACTTATTTTAGTTTATTGTAAGTACCTGGATGACCTATTTTATGACGTTCCCTAAAACTGAAACCTCGATAAATCGATCTAGCTATAGAACGATTTATCGCCCCCGAAACCCCCTGAATACTAAATTTCATGAAAATCGTTCGAGCCGTTTCCGAGATTCAGATATATATACAAGAATTGCTCGTTAATAGGTATTCGATTAAATTCCAGAAAATTAATCAACTAAAAATCACTGTTGGACACTTTGAAAAACTTTCATTTAACCTTTGAAAAATCCCATGTGGCCGAATAATTTTATCTTCCTGCCAACTTTACGGTACATTACTCGAAATCTCTACCTAGACGCGAATTAAACTCACAGATTTCCCGGATTTTTTCCCTGTACAACTAAATCATCATATCTATTACCTACCTTACGAACCTGTAAAGGGAATCACGATTCCGTCCTGAAATAAAGAAGAATTAGTATTCTAAATGAGTACAACGTTGTATTTTCGTGAAAATAAACATGAAAAACACGTGAAGTGTGTGCCGGGACGCATAGAGACAAGGGTTCCGTAGTCATACAAAATAGGTCCCTAATCCAAGTCAGTTTAAAGGGCATCCTCTGGATTCAGTCACCACGCGCGCGTCAGGCTTTGCGCAAATAAACGCTTTTTCTTTCTTTCTTCTTTCACAATAGCGGAAAGGACACTCGATTACTAATATCAATCAATAATAACAGCTGTCACTTTGAGGATTCGTAGAGGAGTTACGTTGTCAATAGTTGAAGTATTTACAATTTTTTTAGACTCATCAACAATTGTTAATACCATAAATATTACAAAAGTACATAACTTATAACGAAATGGTGGAGTGCCACAATTTATTGTAAGTACCACATGTATGGAAGGTAAATCATTTATTTTATTTTATTTTATTTCATGGTTGGAACTTACGACACAGCATAAAAATACAATTTATCTTCTAAACGTCGATATAGTGCCAATTGTCTCCCACTTACATGTCTTTCAACCATCCACACAGACACTCGAACCAAAAATGCAAGCGTACCCCGCTTTTCCCAGTCGTCTGCGGATCCCTAAAAATCTACATGCCCCCAGACGTCTTGGGTAGCGTAATTACATACTGCCTTACGTTAACGGTAGGCATGTATCGTACTCCTGGGTGTTTACTGATACACTTTTCGACCGCCATCTTGAGACTCATAAATATAATTTTCTGACTGTTACTGCTATATGTTTTTCTTTTGTTTTTCGGTTGTTGCTAAGTTGAATTTTTCCCAGAAAAAAAGAAACGCGAATGTTGATTTTTTAGGGTTCCGAACCTCTGTATGAAAGAAAACTTTTTTGCAAAAAAACATAACCGACGTCCTATCAAAACACTACTAAGTATAAAATAGCTTTAATATCGGAAGTCTGAAGTTTTTAACTCAGACTACCGAAGTTAAATTTATTTTATACTTAGAAGTATTTTTTTAGGAAGTTCGGTTATATTTTTTTTTATTTGTAATGGGTTTGCTCTTGACTCTAGTCTAGGTCAGAGATGACAGAGACAAAGTCTACGATGGAGCGAGCCTACCCAGAAGGAGCCTGTTCACTCTAACTTTGAAGAGATTAGGGTTGTAAGCGTTTGAAAATCAGACGCAGGCAAAGAGTTCCACTCCTTTGCTGTGCGTATTATAAAAGACGTTTGGAAACGCTTAGTGCGAATTGGTGGAATAGCTACTAAGTAGGGATGGTAAAATGCAGTGCATCTAGATGTCCGATGGTGGAAGGGGGCCGGTGGGATGAGGTAATTTTTTTTGTTAAAAGTTTTTTTTTTAGTTTTCACTTTTAAGTGGTGATTTTTGGACGTCGAAATTGTCTACTGTAAGAAAAATTGCTCGTAAAATAAAACTAGTGACCCTAACTGAATTAAATTTTTATGGGACCAAATGGCAAGTATCAAATCGAAACAAAAAAAAAATCACTGAAATCGGATCAGAAACCTCGAACCAGGATATACGAACCGAATTGATAACCTTCTCTCTTTTGAAAGTCGGTTAAAAACGGAACTGTCTGTCCGTCTGCCACAGACAAACAGACAGTTTTATACATATAGATGATTAATCGTAAACACGTGTAACGTAATATTTTCCTATTGCAGGCACGCGCCAAAAACAGAAAATAAAAATATGTAAGCCACATCTCCCACATGACTGGATTACCCTGTTAGACCCGGATAGCCGTTTGTTTCTATGTTCGTCCTAAAATTATATTAAAATCTGATTTAACCAACCTTGTTTTACAGTGGTTATATTATTAAAAGTAAATAAAATATAGTATTAAAAGTATTAAAGTATTAAATTTTGATTTTAGATGTGCAGTTCCAAAAAGTAGAGAGTAATGGTAAATTTTCTTTATATTTTACAAATAATTTGAGACTTCTTATATAATATTATTCATATTATCGTCTTATTATATTTAATCATCATCTGCCTAGCCTTTTCCCAACTTTATTGGGGTCGACTTCCAGTCAAACCGGATGTAGCTAAATACCAGTACGTCGCCTTAGTGCTTGAATGGCCAAACAACCATTGATCAAATTTTACAGGAGACATTTTTTTAAAGTTACTTATGGATATAATGAAAAGTTTACCAAAATCTTTTATGAATTAGAAACCTGACAAGTATTTTTTATATTATTGAAATAGTAATTAAAAATAATAATTGTAATACTGATTATTTTTAATTTTATTGTTGGAGGTTGGCCAAAATGTCGCCAACAAAATTATGTGTAAGGAGATTGAGCATAATGACATGGAGATAAAGCTCTAAAATGATGCGCAAGTATAGTGCTTGTTTGTCCAAACTGCCATCATAGACGCTATACAGTATGTTCAATTTTTATACAAGATTTTCTGTAACATGCGAATACAAGATTTGGCTTGGGTAATTTGTGGACAGACATACATACATTAATGGAAATTGAAACAGGTGTTTAGTAACCCATTTAACACACAACACATACGGACCGCAATGATAACTCCTTCTTCTTTAAGTCGGTTAAATAAAAATAGGTAGTTATTAGTTATTATTTTTGTAAGCAAACTTTTACCGTGACTTTGCCCGCATGGAAAACATTTATCACAACTTCTACAACCTGATCACGTCTTACATGCGAAAAGGTAACAATCAACCTGTATATAACATACAAGTAACTTCAAACACTAAAACTAAAAGAAAGTCAATAAAATTCCAACGTACCTTTCCAAATCCGAAACCCTCAATTTACAATCCGTTTTCTTCGTTGTTACTGACATTTTAAACTACTATAACTGCATAAAAACAATATAATTCAGAATTTTGTCTTAGAAACCACGCTATCTCGATAACGAAACAAATAATAGCCAAAACAATATGGCGTTGCATGGCGTCGGAATGCTTGACCGTGATTGGTCGGTCGACGGAGGTTGGACAAACAAGAACGGAGACTGATATTTGAATGCGTTCATTTGAGCATAATTTGGAGTTTGACTATTCAAGCACTTAAAACAGTTTTTATAAGGGAGTTTGGATATTTTATTTTTGCTAATAGTGCAAATTACATCCAACAAAATTAAAAAATATATACATTAAAAAGCGTGTAATAAGGGTTGCTATAGTTTGATATAAAAAAGTCTATTTTGGTAAAGTTGGTCGTTTGGCCATTCAAGCACTAGGGCAGCGAGTACTTAACGCGGAGCGGCTGCCTAACAGATCTCCACAACCCATTAACTGGGTAACACGGTACTTTATGGCAAGAATGGAGAATTACTGGTTTCTGATTATCCGTAACAACTGCCAAAGTTTTCAAATCTACAGCCGGGACTAACGGCTTATCGTGCTTTCCGAGGCACGGAGGAAACTCGGTATGTTAAGATGGTCACCCATCCACAGACCAACCTTAGCAAGCGTTGCTTAACCATGAAGATCGACCCGTGCAGCTGTTATTATCTAGCCACGAGCTCCTCAAATCGTCTTATTATATTTAATACCCTCACATTAAACTTTATAATTTGAACTGTCACACGGCAGACTGAAAATCATTTTTAGGGATCCGAACATCTGTAAGAAATGGAACCCTCGGGGATCACATGGGTGTCTATCTGTCTGTCTGTCCTGCCATAGCCAATTTTCTCCGAATCTACTGCACCGATTCTGTTGGAATACATATGAACTTCTGTGACCAAAACACGGACGTGTTACGTAAAACTACATTTTGAATAAGGTTGACAAATAAGAAAAATAAAAAAAATCTAGCCAAGTGCGAGTCAGACTCGCTTGCAAAGGGTTCCGAACGAATGTGTATGTCCACCAAATTTCAAATAGATTGGTCCTGTGACTGAAGATGGATCCAATAATGGCTCCCTTTTTTCGATCGCACGTTCGAAAACTGAAAACGTCAACAAAAGCTTGTCGAACACATAATTAAACGGTCTACTTTATATTAAAATTGTAGAAAGTCTGGCAACCGTTCAACGAAGCATTGTACGTTCACAACTTCGGCCACAACATTTACATTTGTGAATCCACGGTCACAAACGAATGATTTTGGCCATAATTGCAGTTGGTTTTGGCAGCTCACAAACCATCTGGCATCGGATGTTGACATGGTGTGTGAGTGTGAACAATATACGGGAGAATGCATGTAGCTTTAGACCCTTTTTTATAGATGGCAAATCATCAAATGACTCCTCTTGCTTTGGGTAAAGCAGAAGGGAGTATCAGACTCTTACTGATTAAAACCCATCCGTGTTCCTCCTAGTGCCCTTTGCGTTCCAGCCGGCACTGGCCCTAGCTGGTCCCGTCTTTTGTGCTGACAGCTCTTTGAGGCGCGCGTGGAACACAGCGCGCCGTCGACCCGAGCCTGGTTCTGATCAGACGGCAAGCCACTCAATGCTCGCCGTCCGCAGGCCCGCGCCTACGGTGGCCGAAAATCGTCCTGCGACTCGCGACGCCCGGGGCGTCTTCTTCTGTTGCAGCGGCTGGGGCGTGAGGTTACCCTCTCTCTCACACGTTCGGCTTCCTCCTTTGCTAGCATTACTACTTCATGTAGCTTTAGACCCTGTATCTTGTCCTGTTATGCATTGATACACCGTGTATAGAAAGAAAGATGTTTTAATTTGCTTATATAAGGCACATAACCAAATTACAGATAAATTAAAATTAAAAATAAATAAAATAAAAATTAATAAAATTGTTTGTTGTTATTGCCGAAAGATATTAGTCAAAACTATAAACGTTATATTTTATCCTTTTTTAGCGTTCCGTACCATAAAAGGAAAAAACAAAACCCTTATAAGATCACTTTGTTGTTCGTCCATCTGTCTGTCAAGACCCTTTACCTCTGAAACGCGTGAAGGTATCGAGTTGAAATTAAAACCATATACTCAGGTCTACGGTCCCTTAAAGCTGTGAAAAAATCAAGTTATAAATTAACGTAAAAAAGATACGGCCGTTTATGCCGCAAAAAAACGTATACATCGACACTCTCGAGGGAACCAAAAAGTATAGGGTATTTCCTGTTGACCTAGAATTATGAATTTTGGCAAATAATACCGTCTTATACTACTACGTCTTTTATAATGCGCACAGCAAAGGAGTGGAACTCTCTGCCTGCGTCTGTGTTTCCAAAAGCTTACAACCCTAATCTCTTTAAAGTTAGAGTGAACAGGCTTCTTCTGGGTAGGCTCGCTCCATCGTAGACTTTGTCTCTGTCATCTCTGACATAGACTAGAGTCAAGAGCAAACCCATTAAAAATAAAAAAAAAGTACAGGAAAAAGTCTGGAAACTATACATTTGTAATTAAATCATAAAAAAATATAGTCTTTATTTAAAGTAATATAGTACTTACTAATTTGTACGGAACCCTCGGTGGGCGAGTCCGACTGGCACTTGGCCGGTTTTTTTTCCAAGTACCTACGCATTAGTCTAAAATAATATTTTTTTGTCATCAGTACCGGAAAAAAACACCCTAAAACATACCATCCCTATTTATTCAACCATAATACTAACATAAAAAATCCCCCAAAACATTTTGAAATAGAGTCGTAAATAATTTTGTAGAGTATAAAACAGGCGGAATATGACCAGCCACACAGATGGCTGGTTTAATTAAAAAACGCGAAATTCATGCATCATAACGTCCGGTGACCTTGACCTTTAAGAGTGACCTTTGAGCTGTTTGTTCTGGATTTAGGGGTGTATGAGTATTGGTATGGGAAGTTAACTCACGGGAGAGAGATTTAATGCTGTAATTCGTTAGCCAAATGACTTAGATCTGATTTTTAGGATTCCGTACATCAAAAAACAAATACGGAACCCTTATTAGATCACTTTATGTCCGTCTGTCCGTTCGTCCGAACGACCTACTGGTAATAGGCCTCCCCCAGAAGGAGGGTTTGCCATAATCGCCACGCTTGGCAGGCGGGTTGGCGATCGCAGTGTTTGGTGTTGCGTTTTACAGAGAACGCTACTGCCCATTCTCTGGTGAGTCCCTTAGTCACCTTTTACGACACCCACGGGAAGTGATGGGATGGTATTATTCTTTTACGGCACCATACGGCACCGGCCGACACCATACGGCAATTGGCATACATGAAAATAGAATCTCTCTTTTCTGTACATTATACAGAGTAGGTACTGTATATGTATAACACAAGTATTGTATTGCATTCTCAACAATACATAAGATCATCTTTTAAAAGTGCCTTAACTTGTATGCTTGCTAGTTTATTATGAGAGATAAGAATCATCGGTATCTTTCAGGGGGTTAAGTACCCAAAACTTTGACAAAGCCAGATGAAATCTCAAAAAAAGAATTGCTGCTGTTCCCTACATTTCGTCCAGTTATGTTTCACAAATGAACAGATATTTTTGTTTGGTATTTCAAAGTTTATTCCAAAACAATATCACACCCCATCTTGTACCAAATCAAAATCTTTATCCCACAAAAAAAAAAAAACAAAAACAATCGCAATGACAGACAACCTTTACATTCGACTACACTCGAATAATTTTTAATATCTACGGAACTTAATTCCAGAGACTCTTTTTCGCGTCTTAATCAGAAGAGTAACAACGGAACGATCTGCCAGTCTCTTTGTAACGGTTTAGGATTCGGTCAGATAGACAGCGGAGAGCGGAGAGGGAGCGGGGATGATCAATCATTCGAGTAACTCCTTACCTCGTCTTAATAAGAGTAATAACAATAAAGCGATCTGCCAGTCTCTTTTTGAGGGTTTGGGATGTGGTCATACAGACAACGGAGAGTAAAGTGGAAGCAGAGTTACAATAATTCGAGAGACTTCTTTTCGCGTCTTTCAGGGAAGGGTTTTTGCGAGGGTTTGGGATGCGGTCATACAGATAGTGGAACCCAAACATACGTCCAAGCGAATGTAATAAGAAACGATATCAATGATGACGTTACATTACGTTATTTCTTTCCAGTATTCAAGCAGTGGTGTACTTTATACTGAGTACAAAACGCATTTTACCAATTATGCTTACGATGTGCAAAGGTCTCATTTTCTCGTATTAGGGGGTCGTCGGCTAATCATTGACTCGCCACAATACAAAACGGACCTGTTTTTGGAAACGGCTAGCCGTAATGTAATACGGCGACTTATACAATCCGACTGTGACATATGCAAAAACAGTAACAACAACGTATTAATTCTGTTTAAAGTCAAAATGCATTTGTCATGCATCATTCCTACACAACAATTTGGCATAACTTAATCTCCAGCCTACCGCTTTGCAAGTCCGCTATCTGTGCTACAAAATCCTTACCGTCAGCAGAAATAAATTCCTCAGCAAGCAAAGCCGGCCATTTGATGTATAGCTTCCTCTTTTTAATTAAACCACATTTATATGGCTTGGATTTCTGTTTTAGAAAGGGTATTATTTTTTTATTATTTTACACTTTAGAGACTTGAACGAAGTTTTCTGTCCGCCCACGCAAATGTACGAGTATCGATGACAGGCACCGTAGTGATTCAGTTTTGATTTCAGTAATTAAAAGAGGATTATTGAGATTATTAATTAATTGGTGTTTTGTTTACAGGGTCTTTTAATGGAATGGAATACTTCGACCCTTGTCGTTGAAAGCGTAGGCAGAGGTGAGTGAACTTTTTGTTTCGCCAAACACGAAATTATGCTTGGAATCTTTTATAGAAATTAAGTGTTTGAGAAGTTATTAATAAATATCAATTTCATATAAACTATACACTCGTTGCCTGGTCTTAGAAATAAAAACATAACAAGAAAGTTACCACTGCCACCAATACCTACCCCGCGCACGCATACGTTGCTATCTTGCTACAGATGAGTACCGATAGTGCTTACGCAGTTCTTTAGAGCAGGCAATCGCACTAAATGTATTACTTGTGAGATACATTGTGTTTTCATGTTATGGCCGGTCAGTCTATTTATTTAATACACTAGTTGACTCACGCAACTTCGTCTGCGTCACAATTGTCATTACTGCTCCGCTCCTATTAGTCTTAGCGTGATGATATATAGCCGATAGCTTTTCTCGATATATATATGAGCTATCTAACACTGAAATATTTTTTTCATTCGGACCAGTAGTAGTTCCTGAGATTAGCGCGTTCAAGTAAACAAACAAACTCTTCAGCTTTATATATTGGTATATACATGAAAGATATTTTTAATAATGATATGGTCACTATAAGATGCTGTTAGGTTAGCTAACTACTTAATAAGTTAAGACAGAAGGACCCTTAAGTAGGAACTGAATAAATTAACCGACTTGGATGGATCTCATAACTTTTTACGGTAGAAGAACTGAATTGCGAGACTTGGTTTTTTTCCAAGTTATGTTTTAGATGGTCATACTTTTGTAAAACCTACCATCTAAGGTCAAATGTGGAATCAATAAAATATATTGAGTAAAAGTAAAATTTATTATAAATAACTTTTTCAATTATAATTAACCAAATATCAGCTGTTTCATTAATTTTCATTGGCCTACATATTACCTTTTCTTTCAGGTTGTTAGTGTTTAAGAAATAACCCTGTATGTACTAGGTCATTGATCAAAATGGCCAATTTTCGAAATCTAAATCCAAAAGCTTACAACCCTAATCTCTTCAAAGTTAGAGTGAACAGGCTCCTTCTGGGTAGGCTCGCTCCACCGTTGACTTTGTCTCTGTCATCTCTGGCATAGACTAGAGTCAACAGCAAAACCATCATAAATTACAGTTTTAATTAATTTCAATTATATTTAATGAACGCAATAATAAAGTTGTTTTTCATTTTTCAATTATTGTTTTTCATATTTTAGTTATTTTTAGACGTAGAAGGCGTGTTTTTTTTAATTATTTGTTATTTTTTTAAACTGTATTTTACCAAGCTTGTGAGAAGCCGAATCTAAACAAATTACTTTCGTTGCGTTTATTCGTGTAACCGAATATCTCTTTACCGCATCATCATCATTTCAACTGAAACACGTCCACTACTGGACATAGGCCTCCCCCAAAGCGGGGGGTTGCCGTTGACTCTAGTGTCAAGAGCAAACAAACAAAATAAAAAAAAACCAAAGCCCGACTCATGACCGAAAATGTTATTTACTGAACAATATTCGTAAAATCTGTTACGATGACTTGAATAACAGCCGCACGGGTTGATCTTGAAGGTTAAGCAACGCTTGCCAAGGTTGGTCTGTGGATGGGTGACCGTCTTAACATAACGAGTTTCCTCCGTGCCTCGGAAAGCACGTTAAGCCGTTGGTCCCGGCTGTCATTTGTAGATCTTTGGCAGTCGTTACGGACTGTCAGAAGCCAGTAAATCTGACTCCAGTCTTGCCATGAAGTACCGTGTTACCCAGTTAATGGGTTGTGGAGGTCTGGTAGGCAGCCGCTCCACGTAAAGACACTGGTAGACTGGAAGCCGACCCCAATGTAGTTGGGAAAAGGCTAGGCAGATGATGATGTTACGATGACTTGGCTGAGCTTGTAAAACTTTTCTTAAAGCTTTAACAAAACGCTACGCGATCGTTTTTCGAAAAATAATACGATCCAAAGTCTTGAGCATCGAAGACGAGTTGCTAGCTTGTCGGTTTTCTACCGGTTGCATAATTTAATTCCGCCAAGCCCGTTCCATCATCGGACCACAAGACGAACGGCGATGCGCCACCGGTACATGGTGGACATCCCACCCACGCGCACAAAACGTTTTGGGAACACATTCATAATGCGTACAGCTAAGGAGTGGAATTCCCTGCCGGAGTCTGTGTTTCCCGATAGCTACAACCTGGGAGTCTTTAAGTCAAGAGTGAATAGGTTACTTCTAGGCAAGCGTGCTCCATCTTCGACCACATCATCGCTTACCATAAGGTGAGATAGTGGTCAAGCGCGTGCCTATTAATAGTAAAAAAAAACTGTAAGAATATATAAAGCCCAGAGTTAAGGTGTAAAGTATTCAGTCATGCTTACATTAACGCACAATAACGTTAACAAAATGAAATTCTCACACAATAAACTAAGTATTAGCATATTAATAGACGATACAATAAAACTCTAACACGCTATTAATATTTCTTTCATCACCTGTTTAAACGGTGAACAATACTGAACCGTGTTACAATACAATACAATGCAAATTCAATTGATTGACTTCGTTACAATGCTTCTTAAGGCGGGGGCGTATTAAATAAGCGATTATTATAATAGCTGAAATAATCTTCTTTCGTATAATAAAAGGTGTGATTCTTTGTGAAATTTCACAATAAACCCGTGATTTATCGATGGATATTGTTAATCGAGGTGTATTGAATTTTTCAGGATAATGAGAGGGTGTTATTGGGGTTATTTTCTATGGGAAGTTTGTAACGGCCTGTGGAGGGGGATAGGGAACATGATTTTTCTTGTTAGTCTTAAGAATAGCCTGTGTGGGTTGCTAGCAACATTTTTTAATAAAACACGTCCCGTAATTAATGGAGAAGCATAAGCATAATCAGCCTATAATGTTCCTACTGCTGGGACACAGGCCTCCTCTCGGTGAGAGGGAGTGGGCCATAATCCACCACGCGGGTCCAGTGCGGGTTGGAAGATGTCACATGTCTTCCATCTTTTGGTTCTAGGACATGATAATGGAGAAAAATCATCAATCTATACTAATATATAAAGCTGAAGAGTTTGTTTGTTTACTTGAACGCGCTAATCTCAGGAACTACTGCTCAGATTTGAAAAATTATTTCAGTGTTAGATAGCCCATTTATCGAGGAAGGCTATATATCATCACGCTAAGACCAATAGAAGCGGAGCAGTAATGAAAATTGTGACGCAGACGAAGTTGCGCGGGTCAACTAGTTGATAGAGGTAATTGCTGACTAAGGACACTTGCAGACTCCAAGGAATATCTGCTGACCTTAGGAGATAACCAAAATTAGATAGATTTGTCAAATATAAAGTAAGTTAAGTTTTAAAATTTGCCTCCTCATCTAGTTATTAATATTGAGAGTGCAAGCGATCCAATCATATCGGAATCATAGCGGACCAATCATACCAAGAAGTCTTGCGTTACCCAGTAACTTGCTTGTGGAGGTCAGTACCGGTACAGTAAGTGTGCCTTTCCACCAGAGATGTGCTGCATAGCAGCATAGCTATGCTGCGATAATGTAGAAGCTAAGCTACGAAACTCTGTGACCATTTCCACTGATGCTAAGCTATGTAGCGGAACGAGTAAGATGTGCTATAAAAATGTGCCGCCACAAGCTGTGCGAGGAAGATGCGTAGCTCGAGTTAAGCGACGTAATCGACATTAGGGAAGACTGCTCTGTACATATCTAAACCACTTGCGACCGTTCATAGCTCGCATCCATAGCACGCATCCACAACATGCATCCACACCACGCATCCTAACATACAAATAACGTAGCTTAGTTGAATCAGTTTCCACCAGTGCTACGCTATGTGGACCAATGAATATGATTGGTGGATATCAAACGCATGCATAGCAACGTTGCATAGCACATCTCTGGTGGAAAAGCAGCCTAACAGTACGTTAACGCGGTTGAGTATGTTTGAATCTTGCACTTAGACCTCATATGGTAATTCAGCGGTATTCGGTTATACTGGAAGCCGAAGAAAACATAATTGGAAAAAGAAAGTTTTAACAGGTTAATGAGAAAGAATCGTTGCTATTTTTCAGTTAAATAGAAGAGATACTGATACTGGAGGAGCTCGTAGCTAAATAATAACAGCCGCACGGGTCGATCTTTAAGGTTAAACAACGCTTGCCAAGGTTGGTCTGTGGATGAGTGATCATCTTAACATACCGAGTTTCCTCCGTGTCTCAGAAAGCACGTTAAGCCGTTGGTCCCGGCTGTCATTTGTAGATCTTTGGAAGTCGTTACGGATTGTCAGAAACCAGTAAATCTGACTCCAGTCTTGCCATGAAGCACCGTGTTACCCAGTTAATGGGTTGCGGAGGTCTGGTAGGCAGCCGCTACACGTAAAACACTGGTTTTCAGCTGAATCTGGTTTGACTGGAAACCGACCCCAATATAGTTGGGAAAAGTCTAGGCAGATGATGATGATGATAAGAGATACTGACTTAAAAAAAATAATCTCTACTATCACTTAATTACCTATTGCTTAAAATACAAGCCAAGTGTCAATCACTTTACACTTCGGGCCAGTTTCTAAATTGAATATTTGTAGTTCAGAACTTATCAAACCCTATTTTAATGCGCCATTTGTTTTTACTTGCCTGACAAACAAGTCAGCAAATACTAAACTTCAAATTCATAATTTCGAAATCGGGGGGACAACTCTTCAATTTCACTTCACATTTTGCTCTACTGAAATACAAGCAAACGTTTTCACTTTGATCATCACACTAAAAAAAATATCTATCGAGTAAGTATATGGATATTGCCGTGTGACATAAATTTGATAAACTAGGAAAACATTATACGGACGTATCGTAAAAGACGCGGTAATATACATTACATTACATTGTGGATTAGAGAAAATGTAACGCTACGTAACGTGAGCACTACAGGTGACTTTGGAGGATCTTGTTTGAAAAAAATAGAGAATGTTTTTAGTGCAGGTGAAATGATGTTGGAGAATCTGGCTATTGATGAGGTCTTAAGCTTATTGGATTAAAGAGATGTCACAATGTCAGCATAGAACGGGCACGTGGTTTTGGTGCTGTTCGATTGAGTTACCACGGCCCTGGAATGCATAGGGCATCTGGAGGAACACGGGATGGATAGGTTTTATATAAGTAGGTTTAGACATCGGAGATTTCACTTGCAAATATAATATACTGGGTGCGTATTTTAATACCTATCGAAAATTAAAATACCTACGGTTACAAATGTCAATGTTCAAAACATCTAAAATTGAAATATCGAACGACCATAAAACCGAAAAATTAAATAACGAAAGTTTATATTGTCGAATGGTTTATTAACCTACCTACGTCCAAAATATCTAAAATCGAAATATCTACAAAAGTTACTTATAAAGTTCTTTATATCGAAATACAGAGTATCAAATGTCCTAAATATCGATGGGACATCCCATCCCATCCCATCCCATGGATGGTATTTTACGCGTAGGCATTTTAATCTATATATACTAATATATAGAGCTGAAGAGTTTTGTTTGTTTGCTTGAACGCGCTAATCTCAGAAACTACAGGTCCGATTTAAAAAATAATTTCAGTGTCAGATAGCCCATTTATGGAGGTAGGCTATAGGCTACATATCCTCACGTCAAAACCAATAGGAGTGGAGCAGCTGAGTTGCGCGGATCAACTAGTCTTCGATATTGAAATACGTACCCAAATGTTTTTTTTTAAATTATTGATGGGTTTGCTCTTGACTCTTGTCTATGTCAGAGATGACAAAGTCTACGATGGAGTGAGCTTACCTACTCTCTGTTTATTATCAACAGCCAGATTAAAATCATTATGCCCTAAGCTAAATGATTTTAAACTAAACATCACGCACTTCTAAGCCGGAGTCTGTGTTTCTTTAAGTCAGGATTGAATCAAGAAACAATAGATTATTTTTTATCCATTTACTAATAAATATCGGGTAGTTGCCTGAATATCGTATAGGTAATAATGACTTAGTGTGCATGCAAAATTAACAGACACACAGTTTAGCAACAGATTGGTTTTTTAATGATTTTTGCCACCAAATAGAGCAAACTCTTTCTGAGGCAGCCGGGTGAAAATAATTTCATCTGTTCGTTTTGTTATGTCACTCAAAAAATATAGGAAGTCGCATTATTTTTATGTCTAACTACATCAAATCATCGAAGCATTATTTATACTCGTTTAACAACAAAGAAATAAAATTAAAACAAAAATATCAAACGTCAATCACTTAATACTTTTATCAACTTTACACGCCTGAAAAAATAACCACAAAACTGAAGCATTGTTTACAAAAAATAATCTATTTACATTGAAATAAACGGCTCGTGTAAATAATATAATGACTGAATAGAACGAAAATACGTCACAAAAACGTCTGGAGCAGGAAATGAGGGTGAAATTGAGACTCGGCCAGTTCAGAGGAACGGTTCCGTTGGAAGCGGATACCTATGTAGACAGATGCGACCTTAGTCTTTTTTGAATAGGCCGAGATTCTTTCCAAACAATTCTCAAGCTTACCACCTCGCCACTGAACTCAAAATTGAACGGGACCTAAATAAAATATGAAGGAAAATCTTTTGGGATTCGGTGAATATTCCACCATAAAATTCATGCTTAAATATTACTGGGATGTTCAAATGCGGCGATTTGTAACCTAGCAATTTTCTGGGATGAGTGGGTTTAGTTGCGTGCATCTCTATTTAAATCAGTTGCTGCCAAAAATGTCATGTTATTGTCATTTTCTGTGTTGTTTTGAGAGTTGATGAAGTTAAAACTTATTTTGTTTACTTTGAAATGGGTAATCAATACAGGCAGCAAGACAGCCAGCCAGCAAGTTTGACAGAGGTTTTAGGGTTCCGCTTTCCATTCGGATGTCATCATCATCTGCCTAGACTTTTCCCAACTAAATTGGGGTCGGCTTCCAGTCAAATCGGATTCAGCTAAGTGCCATTGTTTTACGTGGAGCCGCTGCCTATCAGACCTCCACAAGCTATTAACTACGGAACACTGTTCTTACACGGGTCGATCTCAAAGGTTAAGCAACGCTTGCCAAGGTTGGTCTGTGGATGGGTGACCATCCACAGACCAACATACCTAGTTTCCTCCGTGCCTCGGAAAGCACGTTAAGCCGTTGGTCCCGGCTGTCATTTGTAGATCTTTGGCAGTTGTACGGATTTTCAGAAGCCAGTAAATCTGACTCGTCTTGCCAAGAAATACCGTGTTACCCAGTTAATGGATTGCGGAGGTCTGGTAGGCAGCCGCTCCACGTAAAACACTGGTATTCAGCTGAATCCGGTTTGACTGGAAGCCGATCCCTATATAGTTGGGAAAAGGCTAGGCAGATGATGACTGTTCTTACACTGTACTATCAATTAGGACGTAAGCGTAAGGGACTCTAAAAAATACATGATCGGAAAATCAATACTGATTTTAGTTTTTCTAAGAAATGGCGCTCAGTCACTCTGATAAACTCAACTAAACGCCAAATGGCGGTCGTCAAATAAACCATGTCAGAGGCGGTTTAGAAACTCTGACACTGGGGTCTTTAGACCTTACTGCAAGTATTTATAATATGACCATAGACTTTGGTGGACGAATTAAATCAGGGCATCAATCTTTTGATTGATGCATACATCAGGTCAGCATAACATATTAAATACCCCATCACCATCAAAATTAATACCATACAAGCTATGTCCCAGAAAATTCGAAAACAAGCCACATTCATTTGTTTTTGAAGGGATTATTTCGGGTGCTAAGGTTTCACCGAAAAACGTTTCAGCCTTAATGGAATTAAATGTTATCCTTTGTAATTCCACATTGTAATTCACGTAATTATTTAATCTTAACAAAACCCACAAATATTGTGATTTATGCGGATGTTCAGGGTCTGAATTTAAAGTATGTTTGGGGGAAAAGTTAGTGATGTGTGCTGAGTGACAGCGCTCGGTTTTTTTTTTTATTTTAGACTAGTTGTCACAATTATCATTACTGCTCCGTGCCTATTAGTCTTAGCGTGATGAAATATAGCCTATAGCCTTTCTCAATAAATGGGCTATGTAACATTGAAAGAATTTTTCAAATCGGACAAAAACAAACTCTTCAGCTTTATACATTAGTATAGAAGTATAAAGATAGGTTTGTTCTTGACTCTCTAGGTCAGAGTTGACAGAGACAAAGTTGACGATGGAGTGAGCTTACTTGCTTACCTGCTCACTCTAACTGTGAACTCTTGTTCGCAAACACAGACGGGTAGAGAGTTCCACTCATTTGCTGTGCGTATTAAAAAAGACGTTTGGAAACGCTTAATGGTAACTTGCAGTGCGTCTGGATGAAGTTCAATACTTATTCTTTTCAGTATCCAAAACATGTTTTTAGAACAAGAGGAAACCAAGAAAAAAATCTTGAAACCAAAAATTACAGTAACTTATTAACCCTCAACCATCTTTGCGAACCTATTCAACCCAATGTTACCGCCCCAGCCCAAAAACTTACCGACGTTAAAATATGTCCAAAAAACAAGAAAAACCTGTTCAAAATCCCTTTGAAAAGGTCCTTGAATGGGCTTAGATTATTTAGCCCCGTTGCCAGGTCCAAGTGGGTTGGACCTCGTGAAGAAACCTAATTATGAATACAAATAGTACTTGAGACCGTGGAATGCTAAATGGGACCCTTTCTAGTATCGTCTGTATTTTGAATAGGTCGGGCGTTCGGGGCATCTTGTTCTGGTTAATGTCTCATAGGTTAGGGGAGGGTTGAATTTCAAATTCTTGCCGAATTCATAAAAGAAAGAAATTAAAATGTTCATAATTTTATTTTGAATTCGAATCATGTAATAATTAAGAATGAGTGGTTATAATGTTGAATCCCGAAGGAGCGATGACCCCATGCTGCGTTAGCGAGCGTAGGTACCAGGACGTGATCCAACTCCGTCCAATCGATACAGATGTCCAACAGTCCACCAGACACAGAATGCCGAAAAACAGCAGACGCTCGATTTGTGCGAAAAATAAATAAATAAGATATTCCGATGAGAGGATAATTAAATAAATAAATAATCACTAGCTTTTGCTCGCGAGTTTGTAAGTGCATATCCCGTTTTATCCCGTATCTCGTTTTTTTCCCGTTCCATAAAAATATCCTGTATTTTAAGTTAGATCAAATAACAGATAGTTAGGAAGTTAGATCAAAATCTGTTCAGTAGTTTCAGAGTTTATCTCGAACAAACATCGTGACACGACATTTTCATAGATAATTAAAGAGTATTTCTTTCATTTGGTGTACAGCTTGCAGAAGAGTAGAATTTTCAAGCTGGGCTAAATCAAGAGTGATTATGCTAATTCTAGGCAAGTCCGCTCCATTGTCTATCATATCATCGTTTACCTACTCATAACCATTGAGTACATAGGTACATAAACAAGTCGCAAATTAGAAAACTAAAAAAACGGACTGCAAAAAATCAACCGAGAATAGAATAGAACACTCTTTATTATGTACACCATATAAGTTACAGAAAAGATAGATGAAGAAAACATTACATAGGGTGACACCACCGAGGCACTTTCATGAACGTATACTGTTTTATAATTGAATTTAAACATATTACTTTAATATATTCTTATGACTTCCATCTAATTTCCTTCATTTTGATACTCTACTCGACAGATTTGGTAAAAAATAATATTAACGACTTACGATTCAGCGCCCAAAATCCGCCACCTTTCCGCTTTTTCGCCGCTATTTTTTTAAAACATCTGTCTAAGGACACTTGGGTTTTTGAAATGAATTTAACGACACCTTAATAGTCGAAATCCATGTAGCCGTCTTATAAGAGATAATAAAGAAATTCACAAACAAACATACATAAAAAATACGCGTGAAAAGTATATCTTGGCAGTCGGGTAAATCATTGATTTTGTTGCAAAAACTCTTTCTTAAAAACACGGTTCCATCACAATATTTCAAAAAATCTTCACTGAAAATATATTGTTGGCGAAAGCATTTTATTTTATTAAACTCTCGAGCTAAGCCTTTGCTGTGCCACGAGTGGTTCAACGAGGAATTGAACGAGCTCTCGATCGCACGAGTCCACCGCTTTAACCATTGTACTCTAGTCACTTTAAACACGTTGTGTTCGGGTCAAAATATTACTCTGTTACGTGCATTTATAAATAATATGGGTATTGTAGCGGTAAAATTTAATAAAATAGTCTTTTATTATACTTGCTTTTTATATTTCGCAAAAATTTGTCTCTGTATTAAAATTCATCAAACTGAAAGCGTTTTAAATAAACTCACGTTCGTATTTATAAAATTACTAGTTGACCCGCGCAATTTAGTGGCCTTAGCGTGATGATGTATTATAGCTTATAACCTTCCTCGATAAATGGGCTATCTAACACTGAAATAATTTTTCAAATCAGACCAGTATGAGATTAGCACGTTCAAGCAAACAAACAAACAACTCTTCAGCTTTATATATTACTCGTAAGTATAGATCTCACAGGTGAAATGCAGATCTAATGTTTTAGGCATTATTTAACAGTCAACCAAGGGAGGTAGTGTTAAATGTATATATGAAAACGCAGGTGGATGTTAAACATAATTTTCCAGCTGCAATTTTCATCCATCCCTTTCTTATTTTACAACCAAGTAAAAGCTAGCAATACTTTCAAATTTGATCCTTCGCACGGCCAATCGTGTCACGAGCCCTGACACTTTTTACGAATGTTTTTCGTCCTACATTCCTGGTTACGCAATACTGCCATAAATTCTGCCAACTACACTGGCAAGTTCAGGGCCATGCTTGGCATACTGCCAGACGTTTGGCATTAAAGGTTGTTGTGATGTAACTGCTTGTGCGACTCTGATTGGGTTATTCACGCCTGGATAATGTAGGGTGCCAATTTCTAAGCGTTTAGGTAGTGTTAAGTGATTTCACAGGTTGTTTTATTGATTAGGAATTATGCAGGTCATTGTCTGATGGCTATTAGAATGGGGACCGATTTAAGCATAGAAGAAATGGTCACTCGTACATTTTGGAAATGGTCGTTTAATCCATACTAATAGGAGTGGAACTCTCTGCCTGCGTCTGTATTTCCAAAAGCTTACAACCCTAATCTCTTCAAAGTTAGAGTGAACAGGCTCCTTCTGGGTTGGCTCGCTCCATCGTAGACTTTGTCTCTGTCATCTCTGACATAGACTAGAGTCAAGAGCAAATCTATTACAAATAAAAAAAATAAAAAAAATATTTGTTATAAGTTTGACTACTGATTCGAATTGTAAAAATATTTTAGTGTAAGATAGCCCATCTATTGAGAAAGGCTATAGGCTATAATAATATAACGCTACTAACAATAGGAGCGGAGCATTAGTGAAAAGTGTGACGCAGACGAAGTTGCGTGGGCTAGCTAGTATTATATAATATGCGAAAGTTTGGATGGATGTTTGGTCGGCAGAACGGCTGAGCGGATCTGGATGAAATTGAATAATGATTGATTGGAGTATCCTATGAGCTATTTCAGACTATAATCTATCTCTTTTTCCAGATCCGCAAAGAAAGAAGAAGGCAAAGAAAAGAAAGAAAGAAAGAAAAAGCGTTTGGCTTATATTCATTGAGATTGTTCACCGTGGCCGAAATAAGGTCGGGATTGTTATTTATTTTTCTATTCATCATCAGCCTGCAGCTGTCCACTGAAGAATAATAGCTTGCCATCAGCTCGTCGCTCCACCTATTTGCCTCATCGGTTCTACGGCTAATATGGTCTGCCCACTGTCACTTTAGCTTAAAAGCCTGTGTGCTATACATATTGCTAAATTTGGTTCAATACCATAAAGCGAGTGACAAACTGGTAACACACACAATAGAGACACTTATCGTATGCAACGCAACATACGATAAGTTTGTCTCTATTGCTTAGTTTTTCATATAAAAAAAAACTTGACTTTGTCAAAAAACCTGACCACTAAAAACGACTAAAAAGTTCGAAACAAGTCGCTTTTCTGCAGTCTGAATTTAGTGGTCGGGTTTTTTGACAAAGTCAATTTTTTTATTTCCTACATTTTTATGAGTTACTTTTTTGGAATCGTCTCTTCGAACCCTTTCTTGATACCCCACTCGTTAAGTTTTGAAAAATTCACCATTTTGTTTTTTTTTTTCATTTTGATATACCCAATGTCACTCTCACAGTAAATACAAATCTAACGACACCTCTCAACCTAAAATTTATCGAGCCGTTTAGGCTCTACGGCGTGCCAAAGAAATATACATACATGCACATACACTCGAAAAACATAACCCTCCTTCTTTCGCAGTCGGGTAAACACATGAGTCCAGATTTCATAATGCGTTGCATACGTTGCGTACGTAGGACCAGTGTGTCTCTCGCTTTAAGTTCATACATTGAAATCAACTGACTTCAAACGTACGCAAAAAAGCAATCTAAATAATTCAAAACAAATTGAATCGCAAAGTTTTTTAACGTTTGCAATTCGCAATGAAAGTTTAATAGTATTTCTCGTTAAATAGTGAATACTCGAGTTTACACAGTCAGTTGGAATGGGTTGCAACAGGAATGTAGCGAGAGAAAAAAACAAATCACTGTCTGGGGAGCATAGGTTCCGTATGGTGAACTTATTTATTACAAACGTTGCCCCCACTAGGAATTTCTCCTGTACCGTGGGAGCGTTTAGAAACATGTAGACTCACATTCACAAACAACCAGACCCGGAAAAACTATCTGTAGGCCATACAAATATTAGCTCCGAGCGGAAAACGAAACCGCGACACGCAGCGCAGCAGCCAATAATTGTTCAACCACTTTTGTTTTTGTTACCGGGGTGGAAAATCCTCATAGATGCCCCTAGTATTCTGAGCATGCATTCTTTTCTTGTTCTTTAGAAAATGAATATTCTGTCCGTGCGACTGTTACTGGATTATCTGAATAAGAACCAAATAAGAATCTTGTATCGTTATGACCATTTATTATTTTTTATAGTTGAGTAATTGACTGCTGCGCTGCGTGTCGCGGGTTCGAAACAAATTCTTGTATTGCCTACAGATAGTTGTTCCAAGTCTGGCTGTTTGTGAGTGTGCGTTTGTATGTTTGTAAACGCACCCACATCACAGGATACATTCCTAGTGTGGGGGCAACGTTCTTTTTTTAAGTAAAGAATATACCACAAGCGTCGCCACGTTAATTACTTCTGTACTTCTACATATTCAAACAAAAAGGTGTCCTCTATGCCTTAATCTAGTTCCAAATAAAATAATACCACTAAAATCCAACCACATTCTTAATTAAACCTCCCCAATATCTCCCCAACCGATCTCATCAATACCAACACAGTGTTCTCTTAGCAACAAGGGCTGGAACAATTTCTTTAATCACAGTGGACCCTGGCACAGCGCCAAGAAAAGCGCTTACATGAGGGCCTGATTCGTAGCTAGATGTTGAGTGCTTCTGTCGTACATTGTGATGGGTTTACAAGGTCGTAAGACCTGTGATTTAATACTAAAGTTCAGGGTCAAAGTTTTGTATTTAATTTGTCGTTAAAACCGAAAACTTATTTATTAGAACATAATGCAATAAACAGGTACATAGTTTATTGCATTCCAAACATAAGGACATTTTAAATTTAAATGTTCACTCAAAATAAATATTTCTTTAGTTTATGTCGACAGATTGAATTCATCTCGATTTTGAATTCAAGTCCAGCCAATTTAAGAGTTCCAATAACTAAAGGTACTTATAATGAACTGGCATGAAAAAAACCCGCCTAAGTGCGAGTCGGACTCGCACACGAAGGGTTCCGAACTATAAACCTTATTTTTATTTATTGTTATAGCGGCAATAGAAATACAAAATCTGTGAAAATTTGGACTGTCTACCTATTACGGTTCTTGAGATACAGCCCTCTGACAGATAGACGGCCGGACGGCCGGACAGCGGACGCTTAGTAATAGAGTTCCGTTGGTTACCCTTTGGGTACGGAACCCTAAAAACTGATAGATGCAATACATAATCTACTCTACCACACAATTAACCAAATAAAATTCCCCATCAGCCAATTTCCCAATTCCAAAGTCCACCATATTTCTACTCGAGGGTTTTCAATCACCCCACGGGCCCCTAACAAAGCGACCGACCGCTGAAGCATACGGTTTCCAATCAACGAAAACTTTATTACTACGACTCGTATGCAGGTCGACGACTCTTGTGACCTGTTCTGTGCATCTTTTTGTTGTGATGCTGCATGGGAACAATGGGGGAAATGCTGACGGTTTGTGGAGATGGTTAAATTAATTAACGGTACGGCACAACGTACTGTATGGTGGATATCCTATCCATACGCACAAGCGCTTCGGGAAATGCTTTCATCGTGTGTACAGCTAGGGAGTGGAATTCCCTGCCAGAGGTCTCTCTCTAGGATCTGTGTTTTCTGATAGCTGCAACTTGGGGGTCTGTAAATCAAAGTGAGTTGCCGGTCGATTCTGTAAACATATCGAAGTGAAGGCTTGGGTGAAGTGATTACAAAGTGAGCTGCCGGTCGATTCTGTAAACATGTCGAAGTGAAGGCTTGGGTGAAGTGATCACGAAGTGAGCTGTCATTCTATCTTGATTATATGGATTGACAGAATCGACCGGCAGCTCACTTTGTGATCACTGATTGACAGGTTGTCATTCCATCTTGATTACAAGTGCACGAATATGATTAATGCTGGGCAAATATGTATTGTCAATCATGCAAACGTCAGGCAAAACTGAGAGGTTTGGAGGCAGAGAGAGGAGGTCTTTGCTCAAAAGTGGGACTAAATTATAGGCCAAAAAATTTATACATGAGAATTAAGTAAAGATATCACAATATAGTTTCATTTAATCTAAAGCTGAAGAGTTTGTTTGTTTGCTTGAACGCGCTAATCTCAGGAATTGCTGGTCCGATTTAAAAAATCTTTCAGTGTTAGATAGCCCATTTATCGAGAAAGGCTATATGTTATAAATCATCACGCTAAGACTAATAGGAGCGGAGCAGTAATGAAAATTGTGACGCAGACGAAGTTGCGCGGGACAACTAGTACTTTATATAAAATTCTTCAATAACCGACTGATTGAGTGATGACAGACAACGCACAGCCGAAACTACTGTTCGTACAAAGATGAAATTTACATAGGCACGTAGGTTCCTTGTGGAGTGTAGGGGAGCACTAAGAGAGGATTTACTAAAATGTCTACAGGAACGGAGAAAAACGGGATATGCACGTACGAAGTCGCGGGCAATAGCTAGTCTATAAGGTCACTAACATCTGCAGCACATGAAAGTTGACACAACTTGTTTGTGAAAGCTCATGAACTCAAGTTGAAACACTATTGTTGGAAATCCACAAACGTAACGGGTAGCTAAGGATCACTAGTAGAGGAGTTCGTGGTTTTAATGAAAACATTCGAGTCGTACGGTTCGATCTTCGAGGTAAAGCAACGCTTGCTGAGGTTGGTCCGTGGATGGGCAACGCTATATGCAACTTCAACAACTTCGTCTGCGTCACAATTTTCATTACTGCTCCGCTCCTATTGGTCTTAGCGTGATGATATAGCCTATAGCTGCCTTCCTCGATAAATGGGCTATCTAACAATGAAAGAATTTTTCAAATCGGACCAGAGTTCCTGAGATTAGCGCGTTCAAGTAAACAAACAAGCAAACAAACAAACAGACTCTTCAGCTTTAAATATTGGCATAGATATAGATAATAATTATGATTATTTCTCACCACAATATTATACAATGCATCATTTAAAATGTTATGATTATACTTTATCATTTGGGAGACTGGTGCTTGAGCTAAGCTGCAAGCCTGTGTTTCAGGACACCTCACCAGGACTCCACATTTTTATAAAAATCAGCATCACGTAAAACTATTTGGTGTTGTACATAGCATGAGTTTGCTCCAAACCATGATACCATATATATATAATGATACCATTGTATATACAAACTGGTCCCACGTACGTAACGTATGCAACGCATTATGATATCTGGACTCCTGATTTTATATGAAAAACTATGCAGTAGAAACACACTCATCGTATGCAACACAACATACGATACGATACAAAAGCGTTGCATACGTTGCGTACGCAGGACCAGTGTGTTTCTCGCTTCATCGTTGACACAAACTCTAAAGTTACGTATTTAAACTGTTCCCTTTACAACTTTAAAATCAGCAACCCAGGTAAGTAAACATTAACATGCAAATTAAACCGCACGGTAAAGTTTTTCGCACTGTGCACTCCAACTAAAACATTCATTATTGCACACGTTCAAAAAGTAGCTAAATTATGTAATCATTATATGTTCAGTGGTACTGTTAACGTTGAGTTTTATTTTGTGAGCAAACAAATGTTTTCAATGAAAAACTGGTGAAGTGCGTTTTTAAGGTGACACGTTATAGGGTCCCGTACTCGATATGAATGCTTCTAAAATATTTTCGACTGCATTATCACTAACCAGTTACTTGCACGTTCTTCTCCATAGAGATCTACGTTTGGAACGTGCAAATAGCCCATGTTTTTGACTGACCGACCTTGACGTTTCAAAAGTGCCTGTGAATGGTTTATTTGAAATAAAATGCTTTGAATTTGAACCATCTGTTTTGTAATAAATAAAAAAAAACTATAATAGATATAGTTACAATTGCAGTAGTGCTATTCTGTAACAACATGTTCGTGTCTCGACAGCGGAATCCGAGGTGATTGTAAATCGTCATCATCATCATCTGCCTCGCCTTTTCCCAACTGTATTGGTGTTGGCTTCCAGTCAAACCGGATTCAGCTGAATACCAGTGTTTTACGTGAAGCGGCTGCCTACCAGACCTCCACAACCCATTAACTGGGTAACACGGTACGTCTTGGCAAGACTGGAGTCAGATTTACTGGCTTCTGACAAACGGTAACGACTGCCAAAGCTCCAGAAATGACAGCCGAAACCAACGGCTTAACGTGCTATCCGAGGCACGGAGGAAACTCGGTATGTTAAGATGGTCATCCATCCACAGATCGACCTTGGCAAGCGTTGCTTAACCTTGATGATTGACCCGTGCGGCTGTTATTATTTAGCTACGAGCTCCTCGAGGTGAGTATAAATATAAGACCTTTATATTGTGTGTAATAAATTTCACTTTGTGAGATTTGTCACTCAGGTGCAGCTTGATATCTTTTTTTTTTTTTTTTTTAAAAAAAACGTTGCCCCACACTAGGATTATTCCTGTATCGTGGGTGCTTTTACAAACATACAAAGACACATAAACAAACTATCTGTAGGCCATACAAATATTTGTTCCGTGCGAGAATCGAACCCACGACACGCGGCGCAGCGGCCGGTCGCTCAACCACTGCGCCAACCGTGCCGACCGATATCGAAATGTTTACTTACAGAATAGACTAGCAGTTGTAAGTTAAAGAGCGCATTTTACGCTAAATATTGACTTAAAGAAACGACACTTAGAACTTTCTCTTTTCAATAATGAGATGCACTAACGATAGGTACATGAATAAAGTATTTGTTTTTTATCTTCGGTTATTTAACTACACAATTATTCAAACCACCTCTACCATACCTCTTTTCCATTGCTCTATAGTCTCCAAAAGTAAAATAGGCTTTAAAAAATCTTGACAGACGAATACGTCAGTCATAAGGATACCGTTTTAGCCATTGCGCTTCAGAACCCTAAAAAGTAAACGTTGATTCCAAGCCAACCGACAGACAGTGTTTAATTTGGCAGAAATATAGACAAAAGAGAAATTAAATATGTGCCCAAAACGCTGGGAAAATTCAGTACATGGCTGAGAGAATTTTAATACCGTGTGATCTTCTATTTGAATGGCAATACACCCCATTTATATTATTTGGATGGTCAGAGGAATTCATATGTAAACTAAGGTATTTTTGTTTATTATTTTATTTCGAGTTCGTCTGAGTAACTCGTGAAAGTTAATGAAGCATTGTTCGTTAAATTAAGGGTGGAACGTATCTTGGTAGAGTGAACACAATCACGTACGGTCTACTTCTATGTATACATTCAGTCAAAAAAGTATCGGGAATGGATGATTTGTTTATGGTTCCAAATTCAAATTTTTGTTTTTTTGTAGTTGTTAGATTGGCACAACTGTTTTCCATTTTGGCGTGGAGTTTGAGTTGCATCTGTTATTTATATTAAATACAGTGCTGGTTTTAGTAATATCATATATAGTGTGTATTGCGAATTTCATAATGGACAAAAATATCGAACAAAGAGTTTGTCTTAAATTTTGCATCGCCAATGGAATTTCGTGTTCGGAGTCACTGAAAATGTTACAGAAGGCTTACGGTGAATCGATTTTATCAAAAACTCGTGCTTATGAGTGGTTCAAAGCGTTCAAAAGCGGTCGAGATGTGATGGAAGATTTGCCTCGCTCTGGTAGGCCGTCAACGTCTGCAACTGAAGTTAACATCGCAAAAGTGAAGGAAATAGTGATTGAAAATCCCCATTCAACTCTGAGAGAGATAGCCGCCGAACTTTCTGTATCTCACGAGTCGATCCGTATCATTTTAACTAATCATTTGGGTATGAAACATGTTGCTGCTCGGCTAGTCCCAAAAGATCTGAATTTTCTCCAAAAACTCAATCGCATGAAAGTCGCTGAGGACATGCTAGAACGAGTCAGTTCGGACCCAACATTCATGAAACGCATTGTTACTGGTGACGAGACGTGGGTTTACGAGTTTGACATGCAAACTAGTCAACAAGCTTCGGAGTGGCGCCTTCCAACTGAAACGAAACCGAAAAAACCACGCCAAAGTCGATCAAAAGTTAAAGTCATGTTGACTGTTTTCTTTGACTATCGTGGTGTTGTGCACTCTGAATTCTTACCGGAAGGTCTAACGGTAAATAAAGAATATTATTTGAGCGTTATGCGGCGTTTAAGAGAGCAAATTCGACGAAAAAGGCCAGATTTGTGGAAAGAAAATTCTTGGATTTTGCACCACGACAATGCGCCTTCGCACAAGGCTATTATTGTGAACGAATTTTTAACCAAACACTCAACAAATACCATCCAGCAACCACCATATTCACCAGATATGGCTTCTGCTGACTTTTTTCTTTTTCCTAAACTCAAATTACTACTTCGTGGCACCCGTTTTCAATCGATAGAAGACATAAAGGAGAATTCGCGGCGAGAACTGAACTCAATTCCGGAAGCAGCGTTTAAAAAATGTTTTGATGAATGGATTATTCGTTGGCGCAAGTGTATCGTTTCTAAAGGAGCATACTTTGAAGGTGATAAAATAAATTTGGATGAATAACAGACATTTTGTGTATTATTGATCTTTTCCCGGTACTTTCTTGACAGAGTAGTATAATAGTATTAGTAAAATGGTCTCATCATCTGCCTAGTCTTTTCCCAACTATATTGGGGTCAGCTTCGAGTCAAGCCGGATTTAGCTAAATACCAGTATTTTACGAGGAGTGGCTGCCTACCAGACCTTCAGAGCCCATTAACTGGGTAACACGGTAAGTAAAATGGTCTGAGGAGCTCGTGGCCAGATAATAACAGCCGCACGGGTCGATCTTCAAGGGTAAGCAACGCTTGCCAAGGTTGGTCTGCGGATTGGTGACCATCTTAACATACCGAGTTTCCTTCGTGCCTCGGAAAGCACATTAAGCCCGACTGTCAATTGTAGATCTTTGGCATTCGTTACGGATAGTCGGAAGCCAGTTAATCTGACTCCAGTCTTGCCTTGAAGTACCGTGTTACCCAGTTAATGGGTTGTGGAGGTCTGGTAGGCAGCCGCTCCGCGTAAAACACTGGTATTCAGCTAAATCCGGTTTGACTGGACGCCGACCCCAATATAATTGGGAAAAGGCTAGGCAGACGACGGTAAGTAAAATGGTCTACGATACATATTTTATGGTATGACTCGTGTTTGGCAACAATCTCACCTGATGGTAAGCCATGATGTGGTCGAGGATGGAGTACGCTTGCTTAGAACTATTATTTTCATTCTTGACTTAAAGATCCATAGGTCATTGTTCTCCTTTAAGGCAGTAGTTTAAAAGTTCAACAATATTGATTTAGATATTTTCAAGTGTTCTAACATGTTTGTGTTGTTTTTTTTTACTGCAATATACGAGGTGGAAATTAAACACGTAATTCAGAAAAATATATCATATTAAGTAATTTTAAGTGTTTTTAAGGTAACATTCTTAAGCTCAGTATTTAATTATTTTTTTTAATTATAAGACAAGCAATGCGGATCTATTTTTTAAATTAACCTTCATGATTGCACCGTTTACATAAATACCGCTTTATTTATTCCAGAGCAAGTGCAAATAACGACCTCAAGAATGAAAATAAAATAAAATAAAAAAGTTATGTGGTTAAGGCGCTAGAGTGGAACATACGCACATACATACATAAATGCATAAACAGTTAAAATCATAACCCTTCATTTTGGCTTTGCCGTAGTCGGGTAAAACCAGAAGCATAAAGAAGAAAACTTAATGCACAGACACGACGCTGTAACTAACTACATTTATACCTGCGTTGTTAAAACTACAAAACAAGAAGATGCCTTTTGTTGGCCACCGATTTACGACCTTAAATTGTTTTCTTTAATGTCGGAAATCGGTTACTTCGTTTTGTGTACGTCCTTTTTTCTTACGACGTATGCAATAAGGTAGTCAGAAGTATGGTAGACAGCCGAAAATTATGCTCAACACTATGGGCGTACTCAGGCTAGGGCAAGGTGGGGCAATTACCCCACCCTCTAGCTAGCATTTTTTTTTTTTCTAAATGTAGTATTTATTTTCAAACAACTGTTAAGTACCTTGACTAAAATTCAACGAAAAAAAAACGCAGTTTTTGGTTTGAGGTAAAATGTTAAGCAAGGTCATACCTCGCCCGCGTGGTCCCTAGAGTACATACTCCCGGGATAAAAAGTAGCTTATGTCCTTTCTCAGGCTCTAGACTATCTGTGTACCAAATTTCATTAGAAATCGGTTCTGTAGTTTTGGCGTGAAAGCGCGACAGACGCACAAAGTTATTTTCGGAACTATCTATACTAATGTATAAAGCTGAAGAGTTTGTTTGTTTGTTTGCTTGAACGCGCTAATCTCAGGAACTACTGGTTCGATTTGAAAAATTCTTTCAGTGTCCCATTCATCAAGAAAGGCTGTAGGCTATAAATCATTACGCTAAGAGCAATAGGAGCGGAGCAGTAATGAAAATTGTGACACAGACGAAGTTGCGCGGGTCAACTAGTTTACTGATATAGATACCGCGAGGCTAGTCTATTTTAGTTACTTTCATAGTATCATGTCTTACGGTATCTTATTATGGAGACGTGCTGCAGACATCGAGTCTATATTTATCCTGCAGAAAAGAGCCATCAGAGCCATTTGCAATCTCCGTCGGCGTAATTGTGACACAGATGAAGTTGCGCGGGTCAACTAGTTTATAATGGTAGTAAGGAAGTAAAGATTTTATGTTTATAATAGTAATTTAATTCTCAAGCATCGCAAACGGAATCTAGTAGGTAGTGATTAATACCTAGTTACCTCTTTTCTCCTTCGCCAAGAAATATATTGCAAAAATTTTATAAATAATAAACCAAAGAAGTGCACTGTCTGTTATTTTCTTCAGAACATAAATCGTTTGGTAAGAAATTTTTACTCGACATGGAAAAAGATAAAATGAGGTATTATGGTTTTGACAGCTTATTTATGGTTTCCTGAGAATGCTGCGTTTCCTTTACCTGGTTTTAATTTAAAATCTTCTGTTTTTCAAAAGGGATATTCCAAGATTTTTCTAAGTTAAAATGAATTGTTATTTCAGGAGAGGTTTTGCCAAGAGAATTGATTTTGGTAAAAATTGTTGATCAATGAAGTGGAAAAGCCTGTCCATTCTCTTGACATAATCCTTTCGTCATTTTTTGTTTATTTTCACGGTTTTCATATTGAAAGAAGTTAAAAATCTCGGTAAAAAAGTTAAAAAACATTGCTACACGAACGACTTTTATAGCACATCAATAAATGCCAAGTATAATGAGTTATCAATCAATCCAGCCTTGAAATAAAACCTCGCCCGCCGAAATAAACGTGAACATCTTTCGAATTAATAAAAATCACGTAATCATCAATATAAAATTGTAACGACCCATCCCAAAAGCAATCAGTTTTAGTGCACCTTACACCCCCAATTTACACCGACAATACATCCTTACGCCGACTTTTGCCGACGCTTCGCCGACGCTTGGCCGACATCTCATCACTCTTTATCACTACATTCATTTTCGTCGCAATAAAACCGAGAAACAAACGGCGGCGTGTCCAATCTCTGTTATCACTCATTAGATAAGACAGTGAAAGTCTAAAGCCGAAAATCACAATCTCACAATGTCGAAAAAAAGCACTTTTTCACAAGCCCGACAACTTTTCATCTCGCTATGTGCTGTAAAAACGTAATTTGTTTCTAAAAGACCCTTTTACTTTTTGTGACAGGCAATTTAGAACCGTAACTTAAGCGTGTAAAGTAGAGTTTTGTTTAGAGTATGTAATGGTAAGGACCTTTTGAAAGTGAGGGACTGAAAGTTAGTGAAACTATGTCGCGAACGTTGGCAAAACTATGGTAAATGGGAAAAGTTTGTGACGCTACATAATAATGTATGTGCTGCTACTAATTCATGGTTAAACGAGGATCCTAACTCGAAAAAACTAGGTGGAAACTGTATTTTTAGTTGCTTTTGAGGTAGAAGCTGGGAAATACTAGTTTTAAAGACGCTGTAAAGTGTTTTTAGACTGGAAAAATTTGGTAAATACGACTTTTTGCCCCTTGTTCTTATGGTGAAGTATTTAAAACTGGCCCACATAGTAGTTAGTAAAATTAATAATATCACAAACATGTAGATACATACAATGGTGGTATAAACCTCATGGCACCATTCCAAATCATAACCGAGGTCAACACTTACAGACACATGACAACGGCGGAAAGTGCTTATTGGTCTCAGAACAGAGATAGGAACAACCTGGGATTGAACTGAAAAGAGCCTAATGTAAAATATTTTTCTCCAAAAATTTAAGTCCAGCCGTTTAGACGTGAATCTCTCAGGTATCTCCACCTTACGCCGAGGTCACGCAACACGACCTAGCTTATCAAAATACAATAATTGTATTTTTAGGGTGGCAATTATTGTCTAGATAGGTGGGCCATCCATCAAGTAAACGCATCAGTCCCTTGCCGCTAAATAAATGACGTTACCAATTAAATGGATGTAAACCCATTTATTTTGAACATTTTAAGGTCGTAATGAGGTTTGAGGTTTTTGGGGTTCCACGAGGTTAGACTACAACCTTTCTTTACTGACCTGAGGAATAAAATTGTGCTATAGGTTGTAGTTTCAATTTTATTACGAATATTTATAAGTTTGTGACGCTGATAGATATTTATGAAGCTTGATGTGTTGAGTGGTGACATCATGGCTCTTAATTATAACAGCCGCACGGGTCGACCTTCAAAGTTAAGCAACACTTGCCGAGGTCGGTCTAAGGATGGATGACCATCAATTACATACCATTACACCTTCATGCTTTAGCAAGCACGTTAAGTCATAGGTCCCTGTTGTTAATTCGAAAGTGGTTGGCAGAAAATCTGACATCAGTTTTGCCAAGAGATTTCCAATCCAAGTAAGCAAGAGGGTAAGTTTAGTGTGTATTGTGGAGGTCAGATACTCGTAGATGCATCAGGTTGGACTGAAGACAACCCCAACATAGTTGGGGCTTTCCTCATGGCGTTTTTTAACGCGTCGACGACGCGCAGATGATACGCGCTAACGCCACATCTACAGCGGCGAGAGCGCGCGTTCGTACAAATTGCGTCGTCGGCGCGTTAAAAATACGCCGTCTTAAAGTAATTTAGTAAGGAAGCTCAACTTAGTCCTTTTTTTACTGCTTTGAGAAATCAGTTTCATTCCGTACTGTATACAGAACCCCTGATACCGATGTACAACTCATCGTCTACTGTTTTTGTTAAGAGTCTGGGTCACAACGTTAGGTTTTTGCAAATTCATTATGTTAATGTAATGAAGCGCCTGATGGATGCGTTTAAAACCTTTTGAAGAGCTATGTGAAATATTTGCTCAAAGTAATGCGGGCAATTTTCTTTTTCTTGTTCAGAAGACGGTGATCAGCTATTATGTAATGCGACAGGTTACGTTACAAAAAATATATATGGGTTTTTCTTTCTTTTTGTTACGCTAAAAAAAGGTTTTTTCTTTCTTTCCTTTTTATTCTCTTCAACTATGGATTAGCTCGTTTTCTATTGTTTGGTTGGGTTTGACCATAATCCCACCTGGATGGTGATAGACTATATTGTTCCGTCTCCTAAGTTCGACGCCTTCTCTCAGTTCAAAAGCCTCGCTCAACACTCAAATATTGATTTTATTAGAATACAATCTTATCTGGTAAATCCATTGTTCCATACCTACTAATATTATAAATGCAAAAGGAACTCTGCCTGTCATCATCATCATCATCTGCCTAGCCTTTTCCTATATTGGGGTCGGCTTCCAGTCAAACCGGATTCAGCTGAATACCAGTGTTTTACGTGGAGCGGCTGCCTACCAGACCTCCACAACCCATTAACTGGGTAACACGATACTTCTTGGCAAGACTGGAGTCAGATTTACTGGCTTCTGACTATCCGTAACGACTGCCAAAGATCTACAAATGACAGCCGGGAGCAACAGCTTAACGTGCTTTCCGAGGCACGGAGGAAACTCGGTATGTTAAGATGGTCACCCATCCACAGACCAACCTTGGCAAGCGTTGCTTAACCTTGAAGATCGAACCGTGCGGCTGTTAATATCTAGCCACGAGCTCCTCGAAAGGAAAAAGGAATTCTGCCTGTCTGTCTGTGAAATTGGGCTACTTTTTAACCCGGGAGTATGTTCCCAAGGGACCACGCGGGCGAAGCCTTTAGCAGAAGCTAGTCTTTTATAATATTACAATAATAGCTTTTATTTGGAAATAGTTTATCTATCTGTTTATAAATAAAAATAAATTGTCGAAATGTTTGAACGAGCATAACTTCGTAACGACTGACCCAAACTTAAGAATTCTTTTCTGTTGTGTTGGTAATTGCCAGAGCGAGGTTTATAGGAAGGAAAATTTAAAAGCAATATACATGCGGGCGAATACGGGGCGGGCCTCTAGTGAGGTACAAAAAACAGGACCATCTTTAAAAGACCTAATGTGTACCCAAGCTAAGGGACATCAAGAATGCGGGTAACTCCAGGGTAAGATCAGTCCTCTGGTCAATACAACTCACACCAAAACAACACAAGAACAACCTCATATCTCCTATCACAAAGCAGACTGCTCTAAAGAAAGGCTTTCTCTGTCAAATTAGTATCCATTGAACGAGGCGCTTTCACAAGAGTAACAGGTAGCTAATCAATTGGTTAAGGGCGCTGCTGAAGCCCATTTCCTTCGATTTACAACTCGCGTGTGATAACAATCAGATGAGGTTTTTATAGCTGGAACGTATTAAGTACTGCGTTTAAAGGGATATTGGTTTTTATGGTGTTTGTGGTTGTTATTGAGCTCAAACACGATATGGACGATATGGATGATCCATATCGTGATATTATAGAAAGAAAAAGAAAGAAAGAAAAATGTTTATTTGTTTATAGTGGCTTTAGTGCAAGTTTGCTGAGCCGTATGGTGTCAGCCGGTGCCGTATGGTGCCGTAAAAGAATAATAGATCCCATCACTTCCCGTGAGGGTCGTAAGAGGCGACTAAGGGACTCGCCAGAGAATGGGCAGCAGCGTTCTCTGTAAAACTCAACACCATGCAGTGCGATCGCCAACCCGCCTGCCAAGCGTGGATATTATATCAATTTGTACTATTCTGAATGAGCGCCACGTTGGTGACAATAACGGAGAATTTATTTTTCTATACGATTTGACATAAACGAAAATTTACATATTGAGTACGTTAAAAAAATCGCAATAGGCCCTATGATCCCTTCTCTTATTAAAATAAATGTTACAAAACGAATAAGTGTCATAATTAGCAAACTGTCAGCGGCAAAACGACCATTATAAAATCAGCATGTTTAGCTGAAGGCTGGGTTTTTTCATACCAGTACAAGAGCTACAAGACCATTAAACAATAAAACATAAATGGGACAGTTCCATTACTATTGAGGAGAAATAAGAAAACAATCCCACAAGAAATAATCTAGGCTATTACTTACATCTTAAAAATATGTGTTTGTGAAAAGGTTCCATTGAATCACTACTTTTATATAAAAACGTAACACCAAAAAGCAATAACATATAAACATTAATCCACATAAAAACCTGAATTCACATTTCACTCTCCATCGAAGCATCAATCCTTTGAAACAATATCTGCCGCTTAATGAAAACAGCAATGCACTTTATTTTACAACCGAATGCACTGGAAAATACCTTTGTTTAAGAATAAAAATTTATGGACCAAAACGCAATGCCTGGTAAAGACCGACGTTTTATTGGAACACAGTCGTTGAACGAATTAAAACAGGCATAGTTTTTTAAGGCAGTTTATTGCCAAGAGTCTGTATTTGTGGTTTTTACTCGTTGGAGAACTTGGTTGCTGGATTTTTGCAATGTGTTACTGGGGATATTAAAATTCTGCAATCACAGATAAATTGGTGGTATTTCAAAATGAAAATAAAAGCCGGGGCGGGTCGCTAGTTAACCATTAAATTTGTCGAATTCACAAGGATTATCAAATCAAAATACTACTTCTTTAAAAAAATTAATCTTCTATCATGTGTTCATCAAAAACATTGACATAATATGTTGTTCTTCAAAACCCAAATCGTAATTTCAAGAGAAGCAAAGTTCAACCGATTAGAAATAATAAAACATTCAAGTACATAATACGGTACTTAAGGATAATTTTCGTGCAATACTCCAATAATATGATTATGTTCTACCGAATCGTTTCATAACATTATCTAATATCTGATGAAAAAATGTATTCTCTGCCTATATTGAGCGCGTTGCGATTGAAATTGAAATACGCAAGGTTATTGTAACTCTAAGCGACAATTTTCGAAGCGAACGGGTCACAGATGTCGACGATATATAATAATACAATACTGTAGGGCGAATAATAGACAGAAATCATTTTGTGGTACAAATGTTAAGTGAAGCGGAGTGTTGTTTCAATCATAATGGAAATAATAGATTGTTTTGTGGTTTTAGTTTCTTTGATGTTCATAAAGATACTTCGATTGCTTTATAAATGATCGAGAAAGCTGTACAAAGGAAACTTTCTAAGAAAAGCTAACTAGAGAGAGTAATTATTACAAAACCTAATCAATGATTTTCATCAAGTAAGAAAGCTAAATTGTAAGCTTCATCTCAAACCGTTATTGAAAAAGTATCGTATCTATTTTTGTATCCAATCCCTTTGATGATATTTTTAGGGTTGAACGTCTGGCAAAAATCGATATCTATATATAGAATTCGCTCATGGCTTGCACCAGATACCGATCAAACCTTTTGAGGCGAAAGAGGTAGAAAACATTCGGAGGGACAGGCGAGATCGATTGTGTTCTGTTTCATTCGGTCTGCAGCAATGGTTTTGTGGAAACAGCGCGACGGAACGACTTTCACCAACTGTAAATTGCAGGGAACGTAACCATGTTTATGTGGACGATTTTTTGTTAATAGGTGACTTGTATATACATTATTTTGGGAATAACATTCTATTCTTATTAGATTCAAATTCCTCCAAGAGTTTAAACATAATTAAAGTTACATAAATAGTATACATATATAGTAAGTAGAATTTTCTTTATTTTACATTAAAACAAAATAAATACAGTCATAAACTTGAAAGTAAATAGTGTAACAAAGGGTGGTCGGCAAACAGCGGTTTTTGATAGACAACCTTTAAATGTACTTTTCAGAAATCATGTCAGAGGCCCTTTAGGCACTTTAGAAACTCTGACATTAAGGTGTGTGGGGTCGTTAGTATTTACTGCCTCTACGATAAGAAGAAGAAGAATGAACTTTTCAGAGAAATAGTAAAAATACGTAGGTAGTGAAAATGTTATTTATTTATAAAAAAAAGTAAATTGATTTATGGCCGGAGGCGGTAGACAAGAAATCATAAGTTCTGTTCTACTTCGTTGATGTATATTGCCGTGAAATTGACAAAAACATCCCATTTTTAGATTAAGGCAGAAAAATCTTTGACTCTTAGCCTGAAGCATTCAATGTTACTCAATACAAAAACCTCTTATAGAAATTCAAAAGAGTAAGGAAAACCTTTGATGATACAAGGATTCAAAGTGAACAAACCTCAAGACTATGTTGTTGATACACTCAAAATGTATACAATGAACGGTTAGGTACAAACATTTACTATTCAGCCTGTAGATCTTTTCCAAATTACAGGAGATGGATATCTGATAAACATCCGACTGCAAATTCAGATTTTATGGTACCACATTAAAGAGATATGCAACTTGAGTAAATTAATCTTAACTTAAGTCACTACTTACTTTTGGCAGAGGTGTAGTGCAACTGAGATATGTTTTGCCTTAATCCCAAGTCATTTATAACAAATAAACTAAATGGTAAATACAAGCACTTTTGAATTGTCAAACACGTGAAGGTAGCTGCACGCTCCAAAACTATCACAATAGAGAAGAGTGTGCAAGAAACTTAATACTTATTACAAAATTTGTTAGTCTAGTAACTAGACTTTATGTCATCAATCAGGCAGAACTCAAGTTCAAATATTTTTTACTTCACGAGAGGTATGATTAACCGTTGAACGCCTGTGCATATTTCTAGAATTCCTGCTGTCGATGACATAATGAATTTAAAGAGACATTTCTAGCATTTGGTATCTATAGCCTATTCAGGATTATTTTAAGAATACCAACAATCTCTTAAACAGTGAAAGTACATATGAATATAAATAACTATTACTTTGAGACCAACCCTGATAACTCGAAAAAAATATCAGCTGTTTCATACAAAATCCAATAAATTTTGCTAATGAAAATGTATAAAACAGCTGATATTTTATATCATGTGTACTTTCACTCCTGAAGAGGTTGTTAGTGTTTTACAAATAGCCCTGTATAGTCGGTAGGTACCTACGACCCACTACATCTTTCAACCAAACAAAACATCAGTATCACACTTTTTTCGCTATGAAAAACAAAACAAAAGATGCGTTTTCAATTCCAACGACTAAAAACACAATAGCTGGATTCGTCGAAGTTTCAGATGGTATGAAAGCTCCAATAACAAAGCCAAACTTCAAAGCAGATGATATATTATGTGAACAAATAAATAAAATAAAACCTCTTATACCATTTTATTTCAAATGAATAGCCGTAACTTAAATAATAAGTGATGATAAATATAGAGATATGAAATAAATAATGGAGAATATGTCTGTGGGTATCGTTGGATCTAAAGAAAAACAACTTTATTGTGGAAAGGCATTGGATGATATTATGATGAATAGCGTCATATTGGAAGCTCTTGTGCTTATTTTGTTTATGCAGACAACATAATATATTAACATACAGAGCAATTTGTTTCGAAAAATAAATTTTGTACAGTCATGAATTTAAGTGTAATCTTTTAACAATCTTTTTTGACTATCAAATTAAATTAAATACTAAAAACTAAAAAACCCCAAACAACACCATAGGGTAAACATGTCAGTCATCGGGGCTTGGTAAATATTTTCTTGTGTGTATGTTTAATATTTCTTCTTAAGACAGCAACAATGTTGTTTGATTTTTCAAATATAAATTTACAAGTTTTTTTTACTATTTATAGGCACGTGGTTGACCACTATCTCACCTGATGATAAGTGATGATGTGGTCGAAGATGGAGCACGCTTGCCTAGAAGTAACCTATTCACTCTTGACTTGAAGACTCCCAGGTTGTAGCTATCAGGAAACACAGACTCCGGCAGGGAATTCTACTCCTTAGCTGTACGCACTATGAATGTGTCCCCAAAACTTTTTGTGCGTGTTTTCTTATATTTCTGACTTTTGTACTAATGGTATGGACCTTAAAAGAGGTTTTTACCTCCGGATTTGTTTCGGTGTTTCTTCTCAGCTAGAAGATGCCGCTGTTTCCACCGGCATCATCCAGTTTAATTTGAAAATTAAAAATATCGACGAGTAAAAGATTAATATGTTATCTATTTTCAAAAATAAATTTCATATATCATCACAAACGCTCTACGGACCTTCGATTAAAGGATTTTGTAATCAAAATTCTCTTATTCAACACTTTTACCCAACGTTCCAACTTTCCTAGACTCCTTTCCACTACAAGGTGTTTAACTAGCAAAGTTAATAGCAGAACGGCACCCGATATTTATTGCATTAATTATTGAATCTGCTTAATAAACCTCCTCCCACCCTCTGTGCCGCTGTCCTTTATATCATCCCTCCTACATTTTTGTTGCGGAATTTCCGACGCTATCGGGGTTCAAGTGCTCTTTGTTTTAACATTATTAAAGTCTCCATGCTTTAACAGTGTTTAGTTTGGTGATGTAGTTTTTTTGAGTAAATATAAGTATCTAGTTACTGTTGTTTTCAGGAAAAGCGTTCTGTTTTTAGTCTTAGAATATTGTTGATCTGCAAATCGTGAATTATACGAACTATAATAGAAACGGTAAACTACTACTTGGTTTTGCCTCCGGCTTTGCTCGTTGTATAGTCCCTATAACCGTTTCCTTTTTTATCTATCTCTAGATAAAAAATCACCAAAATCACTACTAAAGTCTAAAGTTTTTCATAAAATTGATGCAGTGCTGGTTTCACTGTTAAACGAAGGAGGGACAACAAGGAAAATTGTCTTACATCCTCAAAATAGGCGATACCAATCAGGCTTTGTTGCACAAAATACGCACAGCGTTAACATTTCCATTAAAATCTCCGTCTACCCTCAAAACGAGCAAAAACTATTTACCCCGAAAAACTATTCCCCGCTCCTTAATTGTGCATTAATAGTAACTACAGGAAAAAAGAAGTCGTTGAACAATCCGTCCATTAATGATTTGCGGCGGGAACCGGAAGCCGCCATTATCGCGGACACGCAAGCTTCCTGTCGCCGCCGGAAACGGCCGCGGTAACAGTTTCCGCTTGCGTTTTTCACCGGAAATGATGTAAATAGTTCCGCGTGTTATAAGTGTTTCACAGTCTTTATTTGGCTTTTGGCTTATTAAAATGGGACCTTTCTTGTGGTTAATAGTTTTTGGCACAATAGTTTAAAAGGGGAAGAGGAGCTCGTGGCTAGTTAATAACAGCCGCACGGGTCGATCTTCAAGGTTAAGCAACGCTTGCTAAGGTTGGTCTGTGGATGGGTGACCATCTTAACATACCGAGTTTCTTCCGTGCCTCAGAAAGCACGTTAAATACGTTTTCTTTTTTTATAATTGATAGGCACGCGTTTGACCACTATCTCACCTGATGGTAAGTGATGATGTGGTTGAAGATGGAGCACGCTTGCCTAGAAGTAACCTGTTCACTCTTGACTTAAAGACTCCCAGGTTGTAGCTATCAGGAAACACAGACTCCGGCAGGGAATTCCACTCCTTAGCTGTACGCACTATGAATATGTTCCCAAAATGTTTTGTGCGTGTGGGTGGGATGTCCACCATGTACCGGTGGCGCATCGCCGTTCGTGGTTTGGCGGAATAAAATTATGCAATTCCGTCGCACATTCCCCAAAATGCAACCGGTAGAAAACCGACAGGCTAGCAACTCGTCGTCGATGCTCAAGACTTTGGAGCTTCGTCGCGACGAGCCTCTCATTGCCGATGATCCGTATCACCAAAGTGTCTCAATACGGATAAGTAGGTATATTTTTCTTCTTAAACTTTAGCAAACAGATCTGAAAACTCAATTATAAAATCCAAGATAGTTTTGCATGGCATAGTCTGCATAAGATGTTTCTTAGGAAAATAAGCGGGCGTTTCAATTATTTCTCGTTACGCTGTTTTCCTTGCTGTTTTGAGAACATTTATGATTGGATAACAAAAAAGCTAAAACTTTATCATCTATCTCCTCAATATCTATCATCATCATCATCATCATCATCATCATCTGCCTAGCCTTTTCCCAACTATATTGGGGTCGGCTTCCAGTCAAACCGGATTCAGCTGAATACCAGTGTTTTACGTGGTTCGGCTGCCTACCAGACCTCCACAACCCAACACGGGTAACACGGTACGTCTTGGCAAGGCTGGAGTCAGATTTACTGGCTTCTGACAATCCGTAACGACAGCCAAAGATCTACAAATGACAGCCGGGACCAACGGCTTAACGTGCTTTCCGAGGCACGGAGGAAACTCGTTACGAATAAGACGGTCACCCATCCACAGACCAACCTTGGCAAGTGTTGCTTAACCTTCAAGATCGACCAGTGCGGCTGTTATTATTTAGCCACGAGCTCCACAATATCTATAATAACTTCAAAATGGAAAAGCAACGAACTCATCTGAAAGAAGCATCATTACAAACCAACATATTGTTGAAATTGCATAATTTTATATATATAATTCCAACATGTCGAACTTTGTAAGTCACTGTTTCTCTGTTCGTTGGTTTTCGTACCGAAGTTAGAACAAGTTAAATACCAAATAAAAGTTGGTGTTTATATTTTGATGTCCGAGGACTCATACAAAGGGGTCTGACCCCAGTTAGACAAGTTTATATGACCTGCGGTTAGGGTGCATTTAAAATGGCATGGCATGTTAATATTTTGAATCATGAAATAAGCTGTTATTGGCCTATGAGTCGGTGGAAGATCGACCTTCACCCATCTGAGACGTAATTAATATCAAATTTGATTGATTTATAAACATGCCTATGCCTTCCATTGTCTCCCCTACTATGAAGATAGTAGGGATGGGGCATGAAGATGCACTTAGGAATTGATAATGAAGTGGCAACACACAAAACATGAAGGATGATAGAAGATTCGTCTGAAAACTATGTGTGAGTGAGAGAGATTGACAGCGAGAGGAGAGAAGATGGAAGCCGATTCAAAAACACATGAGTGAGCGACGCGTGCGAAGTATAAAAATAAATATACATGAAGTCTAAATCCTTAAATGGATGATTTATTATGTTACTTAATACTGAATAAATTATGGAACTATGATCGTCGCTCTATGTCAAATACTGGTGTTATTAACAATAAACATTTCTTGTCGTCACCATCAACTTAGCGTTGCTTAATCGATGAGTATGTGCAGTTAACACCACAAAAGATCACACATTCTTTTATTTCTTGAATAATGATGCTTTATTTTGCCATCGTCAGTAGCAGAGACAATGAGAAAGAGAGAAAATTCTAAATCCTATATGACAAATATTAATAATAAAAAATAAAATAAATATAAATTAATGTTTTTTTTTTAATTAAATTTATTTTATTATATATAGTTGGGAAAAGACTAGGCAGATGATAATTATATTTTGTTTCTTAAGTGATTTGTGTATGTACCTACTATGACAGTATTAAATATTTATTTTTAGACATTATTTTAAACATTGTACATCTTATGGGTATGTTACGGTGATACATGTTACAATAATAATTTTAAAAACTGAATTTCCACCTGTGACAAGCGACTTTATGTAATTATAAATATAATTAAATGAGGAAGTATAAACATTAATCACATCCCTCTTTCTTTCACCCAACAGCCATTCTTTAAAACACGACCAAAACTCCTACAGTAAAATCTTTTATGATCAAAGGATCCAAAAATCTTAACCACAGTTTACGGATCAAAGGTATACTTTAAAGTCACAATGAGACACCGATTCCTTTGTCTTCACGAAAAACGTCAGCAGCAGGGGTTAAACCATTGTGTTCGAGTACTCGCTTACTTGCTACATTGGCTGTTAGAGTGCAGATTAACTCGACTATTGTTAGTCTTGTAGTGTTATAGGGCCTTTGGGGGATAGTAGCTGGGTTGAACTGTTAGATACGGAGTGGAACAAGTATAGTGGTGTCAGTAGTAGTGTTAGACAAGGGAATACAGATAGTATGTTAGTGATATAATCTTGTATGAATGTTTTTTTTCACGTTGAATCTAATTTTAGAAAGGTCTTTCTTACAGCTTGAGCCGTTAACAGACTGTTTTGTACCTACCTAATTTGTGATCAAATGATGTTTGGTACCTTGCGATGAATCCCTGTTGTTTTTTGATTGATTATGTTACTACCTTCAAGGCTTCTTTCCCGTACTATCATTACACAATATGAATTGTGTATTTGTCGGTGATGAAAAGCCTTTACGTACAATAGTAATAGAGTGGCTTTCTACTTTTTGAAACCATTTTCATTATCTTTTTTTTTATTTGTAATTCATCTCCCCGTGTAATTTACACGGGGAGATGAAGTTTGTGGAGTACTAAGTAAACCCGCGCGAACGAAGTCGCGGGCGAAGTGCTAGTTATATAATACTTTTGCCTGCGACTTTGTATGCGCCTACTCCGTTTTTTGTCGTTCCCGTAGGAATTTCGGGAAATCCTCCTAGCAACCTACATGCCGAATTTCAACTTTCTATGACAACTATCTTGAGACTGAGATATCCAGGATTCATTTGAATATACACTAATAATGACATTAGCTACGCATGTATTTATATCACAACGACCACAGAGCGCGACATCTTCAGTAAGCCGTATTTTAATGCATACATCCGCGTGTCTAATTTTATGTCCTTTCTGTCGCTCGTTCACCAACATTTTACGAGTATGCCACACAAGGCGAGGTAATTTCTACCAATTCATATTGATCATTATGACTACATCATCATGAAGCTATGGTGCTGTTTGATAGAATAGAATAGAACACTCTTTATAATGTAAGTTATAGAAAATATAGATAAAGAAAACATTACATAGAGTGAAACAATGGGCGGCCTTATCGCCAAAACCGGTCTTTTAAAGACAACTTTTGGATGGATTTTAAAGAGAGGAGTGACAGTACTGCATGTTGTCTTAAGTGTACTATTTAAATCTATACTAATCTATTATCTATTACTACTCGTAATATTTAAAGCTGAAGAGTTTGTTTGTTTGTTTGTTTACTTGAACGCGCTTAATCTCAGGACCCACTGGTCCGATTTGAAAAATTATTTCAATGTTAGATAGCCCATTTATTGAGGAAAGCTATAGGCTATCATCACGCTAAGACCAATAGATGCGGAGCGCCTGAAAGGATCTTCATGAAATTTGGAACAGAGGTAGATTATAGTCTGGAATAATAAAGCCGCGGTCGACAGCTAGTGAAAATTTCGGAAGTCGGTGTTCAAAACTAAAAAAAAAAACACCGACAGTTATGTTTCGGCGGTCGGGAATTTAGTTAAAAAAATATTTATTTATTACAAATTAATTTAATAATAAAAAATACAAGATATTTAGCTGATGGCTGAGGCTAGACTGAATATAATGCAAAGAAAAATAAGTAACTCTAATTTCCAGTAAAATGCATAGTTGCAATACGACGCACGTTGACGGTCGCTGCATACTCAGCGTAAACGACTGTTACGATGAGTTAACTCCTCCCTCCCTAGGATAGAAGCAACTCCTGCTGCTTCTGGCTGCGTCCACGCTGCTCTTGGTGTCTTCCAGGATGTTCTTTGTTTTCCATTGATACAGCTTCCAGGATGCTGCTGCGACCAGTAGGATGTACAGGATGATTGTGTTCCAGCTGGGTATGGCTGCTATGGTTGGCCAATTGTCATCTTCTGACACGGAGATATCGCCTGCTCTGTTGATAAGTTCATGGATGCTGTCTAGTGAGATGTCTTCTAATTGGAGTTCATATTGTATTGATTGCTCCGAGACTTGATGCTGCTCCGGTAATGGAATGACTTCGTTGATGACGACTGTGTCGGTGTGAGACCGCAGTGTCCTGTTCATGACGTTCATCTGGCAGTCTTCTGTTAGTGTAACGAGATGAATTCCGGATAGCTTCTTGTAATCTGTCTTGGTGTTGCATTGTGTTTTGGTGACTTCGTCATCTGTGAGGACAAGTAGCCAGTTGTTGTCTCCGATCTTCTGAAATTTCCCTCTTCTTAAGTCCATCTTAGCGTGAGTGCAGTTTGCTGGGCGATGCTGAATGAGTGATAGTATGCAGTCATCTGTGTCTTCGATTCTTCTGGTGTCGAGGAGTTTGCAGAGCTGGGTGTCGTCGGTGAGTGGCTGACAATCTTCTTCCAGGTAAGCGTACTCATCGTTACCAAGTGCTAAGTATTTGGATTTGGGGATGATAGTAAGGTTATTTTTGTTTGGGATAGAATAGAGATGGATAAGGTCGTAGGTTTTCGAGGTAATTGAGGGGATTTCGAGAATAAAGTTAACTGAGTGTTCTGTGCTGTAAGCTTTAACTCTAATTGACTTCTCTATCCTGTATATGTTACTAATGCTAATACTAGCTACTGGTTTAAACATAAACATATTTTCTAAGTTTCTTAACTCTTCTACTAAGTTCTGAGGACTTATAATACTAGGATGCATAGTGCCCATCTGAGCAAAAGTCATAGCATCTTCTAATAACATTAACCTATTTAAAAATATCTGTAAACTAAAATCAATCTGTACGTAAATATCTAGGAAATGTAAGTGGTTAGGTTAGGTTAGTTGGAATTATAAGTAATATTTTGTAATAAACTAGCCAAATGTTTCTGGTTATTATTTAATTTTGTTAACTGTTTGCTGAACTCATCGATTGTATTATGTGCTAAAACTAGAGATTTCTTTTGTGAATCCTGAACGTTTCTAACTCTGTTTTTAATGTTTAAGATTTCTTCTTCAAACTTAACTGCATCTTCATGATCAAGGTTATCTGTAATGGACTTAACGACAGTACCTAATCCATCTATAAGACCGCGTCGCTTTCTAACTTGCGGCGTTAAAAACTTAATCTTTTTACCTATAATATTAAGGCTATATTCTATTTGATTCCTATATGTTTTATGTAACTCTCCCGATGCCGTATTCTCAGCGTTTTTCGCACTTGTATATAAAGACATCAATTGGATAGCCGTAAAATGCAAATTACTAATGTTGTAAACGCAAGCAAGGCTAAAGTAGTTGTCTTGTTTAAGGAGTTGACCTTGTTTGAGGAGGAGGATACCATTGTCATTACCTACATGAGTAATGGTTACGGTTGCTGTTGTGTTGAGCACGACGGCTCCTGCGATGAAAGTCCTGCAACAAGATGAGGCCTCCGTAGTAGCTTGAAGTGAACCCTAATGGACTTAGAATTTGGATGGTTACCTATTATTTCAGCCACGTTATTTGGGTGAAGATGTATGATCTTACATGGTCCTTTGAAGAGAGGCTTCGTTTTGTCGCTGCGTGCTGACTTTGCTACCTGTTTATAAACAGTTTCACCTACCTTGAATTTCATTTCTTCTGCTTCTTGGTTACGTTTAGCGATCACCTGCTCCTTATTTTTGGACATGTGGGCAGCAATGCACTCTTGAACTGCCTCTGCATTAGCACGATGCTTAATAACATAGTCCTGGTAAAATTCTTTTGGATAGTATAACTCTAGGGGGTTTCTGGATGCTGTGTGTCCAAATAATAACTCATGAGGTGTATTATCTGTTGCCGAATGAATAGCGTTGTTGTACGCTATTATGGAGTACATCATAATTTGCTGTATAGGATCATCTTTGTTAGTCATTCTTTGTATCCTAATTATTTCAGCTAGGGTAGAATGTAAACGTTCAATAGGGGAATTAGAATTAGGGTTGTAGGGTGTCGTGAAGTGTATTTGGATATTATGTAGTGCACATATTTCTTTAATGACATCGTTGTCAAACTTAGTGTCTGAATCAGTGGTTATTTTACTCGGCAAACCTAACACTGAGAAAACATTTAGCAATGCTTCGGCTATATGAACACTGCTGCATGCTGTTAGTGGGACTGCCTGGGCATATTTAGAGAAGTTGTCAATTACTGTAAGGAACGTTGCGCCTCCGGTTGAGTATAGGTCCATAAATATATGTTCCATAGGTTTGCGAGGTGTTTCGGTTATAGCTAAAGGTGGTTTAAGAGGGTTGCGTTCGTATTTTGATTTCAAACAGGTGTCGCATTGATTAACGAATCTTTGAATGGTAAGAAGCATGTTTGGCCAATGATAATTTCTGTGCAACTGCTTGTACGTCTCCTGAATACCACGATGAACAGTTTTACCTTCATGATATTTCTTAATCAACTCTTGTTGTTCTTGTTTGTTTTCTACTAGAGTTACGCGTGTTGTACATTTAAGTAGCTTAGGGCCTCTCTCATTGAATATTGTTGTGTAAACTCTAGAAAAGGCATGGTATAATTCTTCGTTATGAAAGTAACAATGGAATATACGGTCAGCGATGGTGTGTTCTTTAAGGAATCTAATTATCTCGGACTCTGTATTATTTACCGGGATAAATACATCTTTTATGACTACCTTTGAGTTAGTGGATCTGTTATCTACTCTATATGTAGATCCGGGAGTTGACCTAATGTGGAACTGCTTTAGTTGTCTGTCAATAGCGTCTGCAATGATGGGTATACCTTTATTTTCATTGTCAGGCTGTGTATGTCTTGTGGATACTAATTCAGGTTCGGCTGACACTATACTCATGCTATCAGTATCTATATGAGATTCGGGAATGCTTGGGTTTTGTGGTTGTATATTTTCGTTGGGAGCTACTCTGTCTGTTTGATTTTCGGCTTCCCTACGTGCGTTTTCGAATATCCTATTAATTATCGCATCGTCTTCGTTATCGTCTAAATTAACCGCTAAAGAGTCGATACTGCCATGGAAGATTTTAACACGTGATAGAGCGTCTGCGTTGGTGTTTTGGCGACCTTTCTTGTACACAATCTTATAATCGTATTCTGAGAGTTTTAAACGCCATCTTGTTAATTTAGAGTTAGGATCTTTTAGTGACATTAACCAGGTCAGAGGCCTGTGATCAGTGTAGATAATAAACTTTCTACCGTAAAGATAGGGCCTGAAATATTTAATTGCCCATACTATGGCAAGTAGCTCCTTTTCTATTGTAGAGTAACGCGATTCGGTATCTGATAGTGTCCGGGATGCAAATGCTACGGGTTTGTCGGATCCTACTATTCCTTGGGATAACACCGCGCCTAGTGCTACATCTGAAGCATCGGTGGTGAGGATGAAGGGTTCATCAAAATTCGGGTACTGTAGTATTGGGGCATTAGTTAATATTTGTTTGACTTATTGAAAGCTTCTAAGAAATCTGGGGAGTGTATGACTTTACTATTTTTCTTAAGGCAAAGGGTCATTGGTTTAGTAAGCTTGGCGAAATCTTTAATAAACTTTCGGTAATATCCGGATAAACCTAGAAAGGCTTTGATTTCTTTCTGAGACTTGGGTAGAGGGAAGTTAAGTACGGCTTTTATCTTGTCTTTGTTAGGTTTTAAGCCTTCGTCTGTTAGTTCGTGTCCTAAGAAATCGACTTGTTTTTGTAGGAACTGTGATTTTTCTAACTGGATCCTTAGGTTATGTGTTTTAAATCGATCAAATACTTGTTTTAGTTTTTGTATGTGTTCTTGTAATGACGTAGATATTATTATTACGTCATCTAAGTATGTGTAAACATTATCAATGCCTCTTAATATATGATCCATTAGTCTTTGAAACGTACTTGGTGCATTTTTGAGTCCAAACGGCATTCTAAGGAACTCATAGTGTCCTCGTTCAGTGGTAAATGCAGTTCTTTCAATATCATTTGGGTGCATTTCCACTTGGTGGAAACCACTAGCAAGATCTAAGGTTGTGAAGTATTGCGCACGACCTAATCTATCTAATATGTCGTGTATATTGGGCAAAGGGTATTTATCTTCAATGATACTGTCATTGAGTCGTCTGTAATCAATTACAAGTCGCCATTTGACGTTGCCTGAGGAATCGGCTTTTTTTGGTACGATATGCACGGGACACGACCAAGGGGATATGCTCTCTCGCACGATACCTTGCTGGAGGAGCTTATCTACTTGTTTACGAATTTCTTCGCGTTGTTGGGGAGCTTGTCTGTAACTACGGACAAAAACGGGTGTATTATCGCTTAATCTGAGTTCGTGTTTAACTGCGTGCGTAAAAGTGAGTGGTATATCTTCTGCATAGAACAAGTCCCTGTATTGATAACATAACCGGGTTATTTCGCGCTTTTCCTCTTCGTTCATATGATCTGTACGGATTTTCTTAAGGTTTTCGTTTAATATATGGTCGATATTAGTTTGAACCTGTGTGGTATTTATATCATGACTATCACTTTTATCGACGTTGGAAATTATCTCTAATTCTATTGACGGGTTGAACGGGATACATTTCTTTTGATCACTATGATTAATTACCGACGTTTTAAATGAACCGTTTGTAACGTTAACTATTGCTGCTGGAGACATTAAACCATCAGACCATATTACATCGTCGTGAAGGTATTGTCCATCTAAGTAGTTGGTTTTTACTTTGACAACCTTTTCACATCTAGGTTCGATACTTATCTTTTGGGGTGGAGAACTAAAGTGTATTGGTATTTCCGCTGTAGATGTACGCAACACATTATTATTCAAATCTATGTTACTCTTTAATTTTTGTAGAAGGTCCATTCCGATAAGACCTTTATATTTAGGGTCGAAGTCGAATATCAGAAACTTATGTGTTATATCGCTATTAAACGCGGGAGGTAAGGGGAGGTACACTACTTTGTCATGGACTGATGAACTGTGTGCTGTATTAATTTGAAAGGGTTCTGTTTCTACACAGAACTCAAATATGGTGCCTGCGATTACGTCAGTTGCTATAGTTGAATGACTGGCCCCTGTGTCTAATAGAAACTTACCGTCAAACTCTGGCAGTATTATGTAGGGTAAATATTTCTTGGTTTGGAAGTTTATTGAAACTAGGTCTGGATGTCTTGGCTGGTGTCCAAGGTAAAATCCTGGTTAACACCTACCTCTTGCTCATCCGTGGTTACGTTTGGCTCGAGCGCGATGTTGTTACTTTCTGCAATACTGTTGTAGAACTCCATGTCGCTGGGTCCTGGTTGGTCTTGAGTGGCCATCTGAATTGGAATGTAGAACAACTGTTGTGCAAACTGTGGTTTTTCTGACTTACCTGCCATACGCATCGTGACGTCCGATGATACTGGCGTGGGAACCGGTGGTTTTGGAATGTTAGGTTGATTCCTAAAGTTATTTGAACCATTTGGCCTAGAGTTACCTGATGCTGGTTTGGCCTTCCAGGGCAATACGGATTGTAGCCACTGTTGACGCTGTTCGGGGGTCATATTATTTTGTTGTGGAATCAAGTTTTGTGAGGGAATAATGACGCCAGGTACAAACGGGTTTACTGTACGGATGGGATTATTATTGCCTGGTTGTTTGGATAGCTGCTCCTTTGGCTTTGCTTGTGACGTTGATGGATTATTCGTGTAATTAGCCCTATTGTATGACAGCCTAGCTTCCTCTTGTCTAGCCGCTATGATAGCTGCTTCGAAGGTGTCCGGTTTTGCGATTCGAACGCCCAACGAGACATGGAAGTCTAACTGGTTTATATACTGTTCAATTACCATCTTTTCGTAATATGATTTATTACCATGCTCACCTACAGAGTACAACGTATCTAACAGCTCGCGGAGGCGTTTGTCGAAGCTTTCGGCGTCTTCTGTTTTAGACTTACGCACTCGCGTTAATTCCTGCATAACTTGTATTTCATTTCGTGGTTCGCCGAGGCGCCTAATTAATGCGTTCTTAATTGACAGCCACGAGTCTAAGTAGCCCTCGTACGCTATTGCGTCTATTGCTGGACCACTGAGCCTACTTTTAATTAAACAGATAAAAGCTGGATGCGCACGATCTGCCTCGGACGTTAACTGAATTAAGGTTTCTACTTCCCTAATATAATAGTTAAGTAACTTAGGATTGCCATCATATCTTGGCATTAAATCTGCGATTAGTTTGTAAGGTTTATAGTTAGCATCATAATCCCTGAGCGACATTGTTTTTCTGTTGCTTGCCTGCCTAGTGGCGCTTGACGCAAAACAATAGAGGTGTCAAATTAAACACTCGGAATTTACTCGTGAGATACTTAACGCTACTTATTATAATTTTGTGGTTGCCTACTGCGATTTTAGCTTATAGACAGACACACATAGACTAACATAAAATACACAAATTAAAATAAGACAGGAAATAGAGCAAGGACACTTGGTAAAACAAGAGCACTTACCAAAGCAGCCACTGCATCTCCCGTCGAGTCGAGTCTCGTCCAACACAGCTTACTCCAATTCTCCGGAGATTTATCCCGATGACCGTAGAGGTGTCCGACCGCACGATAGGTTCCTTGTAGACCGCGAAGGAACGATTTGAGAACCGTCGCTCTTAAGATGAAGAGATGGATTCGATCTTAGAACGTCGCGATCCTACCGACTGCGCCAGTTATGTTTCGGCGGTCGGGAATTTAGTTAAAAAAATATTTATTTATTACAAATTAATTTAATAATAAAAAACACAAGATATTTAGCTGATGGCTGAGGCTAGACTGAATATAATGCAAAGAGAAATAAGTAACTCTAATTTCCAGTAAAATGCATTGTTGCAATACGACGCACGTTGACGGTCGCTGCATACTCAGCGTAAACGACTGTTACGATGAAATTAAAGTTATTTTTTACTTTGTAGTGTTTTGTTTTTGGAAGTCGGTTTTATTTTTTTGTTAAAAAGTTTTTTATTTTTCACTTTTTGTGGTACGCAGGTATCACTGAAAAGTGAAACCACGAACAGCGTGCCGGTGTGATGTTATGTTATGAACTGGTGTAAACAATTAACAGACATGCGATTTCAGAAATCCCGATCCATTTGCTATCATTTATTGAAGAGTTCTGTTGCTTATCTCCGAAGTTATTCATCAGATCTTCACCAAATTTAAATGAGACCAGTCAGAGAAAATAATCATTCATATCGGTTAACAATTGGCGAAAATATTGCTGAACAAACCTTTTTCATGGGATACTGGCTTATACCTTCCATCATCAGCTCAGCAACATGAGATGATGATTATCAGGCACAAATATCTGAATTGCGTTAGAAAGTTTATGAAAAACAGTGTATGTGCTTATACAATTTGAGAGTTTCCCTCGATTTTCATGAGATCCCATTATCAGATTCTAACTTGGTGACAATGGGACCACCTCAGGAGTATAGGCTTTCGATTAAAAAAAAATTGGTTGCCTGTAAAGTCGGTATACGGGCGAAAGTTTTACGTGACAACGACTTTTTATGTCTGTCTCTCTCGCTCTTAGGCGGGCTAACCATGCCCGAGTGGAAGGGACGCGTGCCTCTCACTCGCTCTCATTGTGAGCGCATAACGTGAGCGGAGCGTAACGCAGTTTCTTGAAGTGTCACCCGGCAACCAATTTATAAGACGTTGTCACGTCAAAAATATTTTTTGAAATCGGTCCAGAATTGGCGGAGAAATCGTTGAACATACATAAAAAAAAATACATACAACCGAACCTAGAACTTCCTCCTTTTTGAAGAAGTCGGTTAATTAAATAAACGAAAACGTTTTTAGAATAAAATAGATTATAAGATACTTCAATGATAAGTCCTTATCTTCACATAAATCCTTCTTTTGCTATACCCGACAGGGTACACGACTGTTTTCACAAAACCTACATGCATTGTAGAATGCAATAAAGAATTGAGTAGGTATTGAGTATCGGATTCCCGTCGGCCCACCTTGTAGAAGGCGTTCCAATGCTGCGCCTTGCGGTAATCGGTCGCCTCTCCAAAATTGTCTGTCCCATTGACCATCTGTTACGTAAATAACGTGCCCTGCCTATTATCACATAAGTTTGGCGATTCCCCTAGCTATGATGGTAACCTTGGTGCGTCTAAGAATATCTTAATTCCTGATTCGATCACGCATGGAAACTCAAAACAAAGCTCTATTGTCCTTTGGTTGACTTTACGTCTTCTGTTGAGGCCCAATAATTAGTAATAAACAACATAAAAATACTCCCATTCATACTATACCACCAATAGCAAAACATTTCATAACAGGAAATGCTGACCTATTTGAAGATACGACGAATATACGAACATACCGCAAGTATTGGACAAGATTGTATAACGCCGACTTTTGTTATGTACCGTGACATCCCGCTGGGACGGCCGGGGAAGTTTTAATGTCACTATGTATGTTATATGTTTGTTTTAATTGTGTCTATAGAGCGGTTGTGAGGTAAATCGTAAGTTTGTTTTTAGTTTTGTTGTCATAAGCACTGCTGTAAATTTTTTTTGACGTGTTAACGTCTTATAAATCGATTTACACCGGCTGCACGCACGAAAAAGTGTCACGGTCACTTTCCGCACGTTCAATTGTTTTCTTATGACGTTATGACGTAAAATTATCGTCCCCCAACTAACACTAAAGCGTTAAAAAAACCTATATAAGACTCGTATATCAGTTCCATTTGAGTATAAAAGTGTTAACGCATACCTGTGCAACTGAGTTAGAGCATGCTCTAACTCACTTATAACCACGAAAAAGGCCCACAGTTTTACAGGTAAAAGTTATAGAAAGCCTATAGGACGGTGTCACAAAGATATTAAAGCTGCACAAGAGCGCTTATTCATCGTCAGCTACTACTTTATTCTGTATTACCATTGTAAAATAGAGTTGGTAAACGCTACAGGTTGTATAAATCCTATAGTAAGGTGTCAAAAAGATCTTAAAGCTGCACAAGATCGTTTATTCATCGTCAGCTACTACTTTTAACGGTATTATCGCGTTAGTGAGCACTACAGGTGGTATAAAGCGCACGTCAAGATGAAAAAGCCTGTAACCTTACTAAAATTAAATCTGTTCGTAATGGAAGTGTTATGTCATCCATTATTTAACACAGCATAATAATATTGTGGAATATTATGTTATTTAAGTATGTGAAGTAAAACTGACTGCCCTTATGATTTCACGGTAAATGTATACCATGTTTCTCATCTCAATTTTAACGCGCCTAGGATTTATTAAAGATATAAAAGAAAAGTTATGATAATAAAATAGGTACCTCAAGCTAAACATTATTATTTGTTCCTGCTTCCTGAGCAGTGGTATGTAAAATTAAGTGGCATTCATGGAATGCTTCAAATAATGTAAGAAATTTTGTTTATTGTAGTCAAATGTTGAATAACTCGAAATAATATTAATTGTTAGGTTACCAAAACAATGACGAACTTTACAAAAGTGAGGTTACTGTTAATAACGACCCATACTTGCGTTTTTTGACACCAATACCTTTAGAAAGTCTGTAAAAGAGTACTGCCTAACACAATAAGCTTTAGTTAAACCCTTTATTACAGGTTAAACCTAGATAGAGGAGTTGTTTGACACCTTTAGTTTCTCGTGTTACTAAACTCTCGATAAACTCTATTTTATAGCCTACGTCTGCAATAATAGTCAATGTAGCACCTTAGGTGGTATAAAAGAGTTCATTGCAATAACTATACAACAATAACTGTTAAGAGGTGTCGCCGAACACTTTTATAAAGAGTTGGGTGTCACAAAAAGGTTAAAGCTATAACGTATTAAGTATACTTGCTGCTACTAGCGCCACTATCCGTCTCAAAGCTGTATTACGTCGTCCATTAAAGCTTTAGTGCTGCGATTGATGCTAAAACTTGTTTGTTAACTCCTCTATATCGTTTTTAGTAATAAGTGAAATAATTATAACCTTGTTATATTACTTAAAGTCATAAAAAAGCCTATAACTGACACCAAAATGTTATTTGGGCCGTAAACCGATTTAACAGACAACTAATTTTTTAATAGGTTTTTTTTTGTACTGATGATGGCAACTTTTGCTGCATTTGCTGAATGCCTAAAGTCTTGAAGTCTAAAGAGAATCCGTGAATTAGACTCATCTACCTAGCCTTTTCCCAACTATATTGGGGTCGGCTTCCAGTCAAACCAGATTTAGATGAATACCAGTATTTTACGCGGAGCGGCTGCCTACCAGACCTCCACAACCCAGTAACTGGGTAACACGGTACTTCATGGCAAGACTGGAGTCAGATTTACTGACTGCCAAAGATCTACAAATGACAGCCGGGACCAACGGCTTAACGTGCTTTCCGAGGCACGGAGGAAACTCGCTATGTTAAGATGGTCACCCATCCACAGACCAACCTTGGCAAGCGTTGTTTAACCTTGAAGATCGACCCGTGCGGCTGTTATTATTTAGCCACGAGCTCCTCCATCCGTGAATTAGACTGTTTGTACTAATTTCGGTAAATAAGCCTACTTTGGCAAGTTAAATCCAAAGTAGCTGGAAAATGGCACAACAGGAAAAAATACACGAAGAAAATGTTGATTTTGATCTCGTAATAATTTATTGCATTAAAATTAGTACTATAGGAAGATTTCAGATAAAATATTGCTGTAGCCCGCGGCTGCGCTCGCGTTACTGTCCTCATCATCATCATATCAGCCTGCAGACGTCCACTGCTGGACATAGGCCTCCCCCAAGCGTCGCCACAACGACCGGTCCTGTGCGTCTCGCATCCATCGACTACCCGCAACCTTTACCAGGTCATCGGACCACCTTGTGAACCAAGGTCCGCGTTACTATATATTTTTGTAAAAAAGTTGCCTATAGCCTCTCTCCGGGGTCCTCCATCAATCTTTGTACTAAACATCAAAATCGATTCAGCGATTTAGACGTAAAACATACAAAGCAAATAATTTATTTTTGTATTTACAAAATTGTAGTTAGGATGTATCCCAATTTATACTACTTGGTAAAACACACATGTCCTGTTATTTTATCTATACTAATATATAAAGCTGAAGAGTTTGTTTATTAACTTGAACGCGCTAATCTCAGGAAAGACTGGTCTGATTTGAAAAATTATAATGAAAAATTAAAAAATATAATTTCAGTGTTAGATAGCCCATTTATCGAGGAAGGCTATAGGCTATATTTCATCACGCTAAGACCAATAGGAGCGGAGCAGTAATGAAAATTGTGACGCAGACGAAGTTGCGCGGGTCAACTAGTCTATATATAAAGATAGATAAAGCTATCAACTAGCTTAAGCCTGCGATTTCAAACGCGCATATTCCGTTTTTTCCCGTTCCCATTGAAACTTTCAGCTAACCCGCGACTTTGTTCGCGCATAAGCCGTTTTTTCCCGTTCCCGTAGGAATGTCGGGAAATCCTATCTCAGTGCTCCCCTAAACTTCCCAAGGAACCTCAGCTTCAGATGAGATGGTGGTCAAGCGCGAGCCTATTAATAGTAAAAAAAAAAAAAAAAAGTTACAATTATACGTTTTTTTTTGCTCCGTGTGGTGACGGAGTAACAATACAGTTTGTAACCACTCCTTTTCATCCCAGGATTTCGTAAGATGCGAATAGGGAAAGATTCACTATACAACCAGTGAAAGAGAAGGAAAACTTGAAATAAAACCCTGTACTAACCCGTCTAGTCAAAGTGGTATCAGTAGGCTATATCCTCCTTATTCAGGAGAGACCCGAGCCCAGCAGTGGGACGCAATGGGTTGTTGTACTAGTACCTAGTAGTTTTCTGTCAGTCACTCAATCACTCAGTCAGTCGCCAGTTATGGAAAAAAATTATATAGATATTAGGAGTACTACTTTATTAACTTCACTTAATTTATCATTTCGAAATAAAAACCCCGTGCCACAGAGAACACACTCACTCATTTTAGCGACACAGCTCACTCGTGGCAGCTCAGAGGCCATAAACTAATTTACCGCCATCCTATTTAAAATTATCACTTCCCCAAGCCCTCATCAACTCTAATGACATTTCAGAATTGCATGCATAATTGAAAAACATTACTCCCGGGTTCGAACTAACGACCTCTGCGGAGCTATGGCCGCGAATAAATGAAAGAAGGTGAGGGACCAAAGGTTACCGACTAATAATCCGCATTTTGATAACAGACTCGTTTGATGAGATTTAAGTTTCGTAGATGGGATGTTTTACTAGGGTTCTGGACCGAAAGGGTAACCAAAGGAACCCTATTAATAAGCCTCCATTGTCCGTCCATCCGTCCATCCACCCATCCGTCCATCCGTCCACCCGTCCGCCCGTCCGTCCATCAGTCCGTTCTTCCGTTCGACCGTCCATCCATCCGTCATTCCGTCTGTCTGTCAGCGGCTTGTATCTCAAGACCCGTAATAGATAGACAACAACTAATAAAAATTAAAGGGGGCTCATCACCATTCAAGGCCACCCTTAAATGGTCAACCACCCCTTAAATTTTATACCTTCTATATCACACAAGAAACGTGTTTTTTCGGGTTATAGTATGGAACTGTGAGAACTGTGGAACGTGTGAGAGTCTGACTCGAACTTGAGCGGTTTTACATTGAGCGACCGCCTATTTGACCATTGGTGTTAAAGGTGTTACCCAGTTACTGAGTTTGATGGTGTAAAAACTACCAGTTAACTTTATTTAATTAAAATAAATCTGATTGCATTATTTAATGCAAATGTAGATATAATACAACTACTCCATAAATATCATATTAAAAACCCATTGCTATCGTAGTTATGTTTTAAATCCTATAATATATAAAATTCTTCCATTACTGAGTGACTGAGTGAGACAGACAATGCACAAATGAAACTACTGGTCGTAGAAAGATGAAATTTGACATATAAAGGAGATGTTTCAAAATGGGCCAGGTCTATGTACATTACTTCATAAAAAAGAGAAAAATCCGTAGAATTCGGGAAAAATACATTTCATCATCTTCCTGCCCTTATCCCATGTTACTTGGGGTCGGCGTTCCATTCTGTTCTATCAGTCGCCACTCTATCACTAACTCCCTTTTCTTTCATATCGCTCCTCACACAATCCATCCATCTTTTCTTTGGCCTTCCTCTCCCTCTCCATCCATCCACATTTATGTTCATAACTCTTCTAGTTATATGCGTTTCATCCCTCCTCTTCACATGACCGGGAAAAATACATTTAATTCATTTAAATGTTTACTGTTGTGGTAGTTAATTGATGTTTATAAATTACTTTTATCGATTTTCAACATGGCGTCGCACCGATTTATTTACAGATCATAGAAAAAAAACTGTCAGCTGTCATAACAATGTCACTTCAGTCACTTTCGTCTCGTTGCCGGTAAATAAATATGTCAGAAATAAATGTCAAACGTCATTACTCAATCAAAATGACAGCTTACCGCCATGACGGGTTTTTGTTGCGTGTTGCAATTTCAAGTGTAATTTCTTTTGTTTTACCAGCAAACAAAGCCATTTTAAAGAAATTGGACAGTTGAGAACTATTTAAATAATATATTTCTCTATTTTTAAGTATAGTGTACAAGGACCTGGCCCAGGGTCCATACATTTTGGAACATGTCCTTTCTTGGGGAGTGTAGGAACGGGAAATATGCGCGTAAGAATTCGGGCAAAAGCTAGTTATACATGGAAGTTTCGCGTCTACATCTCCCAATACTTAATCTATGCCCCAGTCTACCCATTTAGGGGTAAATATTGCAAATCGATATCACCTTATCAGGGGTACTAGGGTAGGTTATTAAATTACCCGATCTGCCCAAATAAGGGTACGGGTAGCTCGCTCTCTTCGCCACAGCTTCCGTTTCGAGTTGTTTGCTTTTTATTATAAAGACCTGGTTTACGGGTTTTTTGTCGTTGGTGGTTATTTAATTTGTCGTGGTTTGGAAGGATTTTAATTTGAAAGCATTAATACGCGTCGATAATAATTTAGACTAAACTGTTAAAATATTAATAAGAAGGCTCTGCCAGTAGCTACGCCCGCGTCCATGATGGAGCTTATCCCAAAGGAACTCACTCCCCGTATGAAAAATGTGCTATTTCAGGAAATAGTCTATCCTTGAGCCAAGTTTCATCCAAAAACGTGAACGCCAATAAGACTTGAAGAGTTAACAAGAACCAGCCAAGTGCGAGCTTAAATTTTTAATTTTATTTTTATTATTTGTTGTTATAGCAGCAATATTATTCTTGAGATACAGCCCGCTAACGGACGGACGGATGGATTGTCGGACGGCGGACGCTTAGTAATAGGGTTCCGTCGATTGCCCTTCGGGTAAGGAACCCTAGACCGATAAGCCAGGCAGAGTTACTGGAGTGTGAATTAAATAAGAAACCACTTATGCAAGTATTTCGTTGCTTATTCTATAAAGTTTATAATCCCATTTTTTTTCTTTAAGGATGGAAGGTCATCGAATGACTCCTCCCGCTCTGGGTGCAGCAGAAGGGAGTGTCAGACTCTTATTGACTAAAACCCATCCGTGTTCCTCCTAGTGCCCTTTGCGTTCCAGGGCCGCGGTGCCTCTTTCGAACAGATTCCACAACCCCGGCAGGCACTGGTCCTAGCGGGCTCCGACTCTTATGCTGACAGCTCGTTGAAGCGCGCGTGGAACACAGCGCGTCGTCCACCCGGGCCTGGTTCTGATCGGGCGGCGAGCCACCCAATGCTCGCCGTCCGCAGGCCCGCGCCTACTGTGGCCAGAAATTGCCCTGTGACTTGCGGCAAGTTCATAATCCCTACAACTGAAAATAATGATGATCATCTCTTTAAAACTGCTACAATCAAAGCAGAACGTCAAAATATGATTAAAAAGCCTGAAATCCAATCTTTTAACAGTCCCCTCACATATAGACAATCGATATAGTTAGATATCGATATGAGCGATCAACACTATCCAGTAAATCGAGGCTAAATATCTCGTTAAAGTATCGATATCGAATGTTCGAGAGCCAGTAATTATGGTGTTTAAAGCTGTTATCATAAATTGCCCCTAACTGTTGGACATTGGATACTCTTTAGTGTGTTCACAGTGGTGTTATAGTAGATTAGTTATGTTTGTTTTTACACTAATGGGAATAGGTTACTTCTAGGCAAGCATGATCCATGGTCGGCTAGTGGTCGACCACATACCACCAGGCAAGAAAGTGCACAAATGCACTCCTAATATATAAAAATTATTCCGTTATTGACTAATTGAGTGACTGGTTGAGGAGCTCGTGGCTAAATAATAACAGCCGCACGGGTCGATCTTTAAGGTTAAGCAACGCTTGCCAAGGTTGGTCTTAGGATGGGTGACCATCTTAACATAACGAGTATCCTCCGTGCCTCGGAAAGCACGTTAAGCCGTTGGTCCGGCTGTCATTTGTAGATATTTGGCAGTCGTTACGGGTTGTCAGAAGCCAGTAATTCTGACTCCAGTCTTGCCAAGACGTACCGTGTTACCCAGTAAATGGGTTGTGGAGGTCTGGTAGGCAACAGCTCCACGTAAAAAACTGGTATTCAGCTAAATCCGGTTTGACTGGAAGCCGACCCCAATATATAGCTGGGAAAAGGCTAGGCAGATGATGATGATGATGAGTGACTGACAGACAACGCACAGCCAAAACTACTGGTCGTAGAAAGCTGACATTTGACATGTAGCTCTGTACCGAAAGGGAGCACTGAGAGAGGATTTCCCGAAATTCCTACGGAAACGGGAAATAACGCTAAATGCGCGTACGAAGTCGCAGTAATTAGCCGAACAGACACTGAAATGATCTTAAAATGTTTCCGTTTTTCTATTCGAATCCCTAAAAAAGAGATCCTAAGTACACATTTTTAAATAATGTGTAATTAATCATATTCATAGTTTGTGTAAATTTACATTTATGCTTAACGCCTTGAGAGAATTAGCTGGCACCCTCCAATCCTACGTTTGAAGGTAACTTTCTCTCGAATAGGTCTTTAAGTAATCACAAAGATATTCCAAGTGAATAGTTAATAATGAACTAGAGATCATTATTAAACTCCTGAATAGTTGCTGATTACTTGCCTAGGAAGTAGGCAAACTATTGTATCAGAGAGCCAATTCTAATTCTTTTAAACAACGCTCGCATTCGTAGTTCAGTCGCAAACTGTCAAAATGCCTCATTTCCCCTACATTTTTGAATACAAACTTTAGCAGAATGAACTCTGTTTTTACTGAAAGTTAACCCAGAAGAATACTATACATTAACGACTCCGCTAAAATTTTCAAAACATAAAAAAGCCATGACGCGAAAAATCGATGCCAAAATCACCCATTCTCTTCAGCAGGGACAATTTAAAACTCGACAGAAGCATTGTGGCACATAAGTGTATAGGCAGAGCGAGACGGCAGTAGGTTAGAAAGAGCAAACGAATAATATTTCTCACGTCATTTAATACCAACCGTTCGGCGCGAGCTTTCACGAAAATACATTAAAATTGGGCGCTTGTCACACCGTAGTGTCACTTGCAGAGAGTTTTTTTTTAAATGTTATGATAAAATTTTGTATTATGCGTTTTATAACAATTGTTAGTTATTAACTAATAGTTTTTTATTTTCTCAATATTTAAGATAAATATTGATCGACAAACGCACATTAACGAAATTTAAGTGTCCTAATTATGGATCAAAAACTTGGCCTTTGTCGTGTTAGGACTGTACCTACAGTTACTCTACTCCTCCTCCTTGGAGGTTTAAGACGTTAATCGCATATTTAAAAGATATTCATTAATTCGTATTTAGAAGAAAAAAATACCACACAAACAGCTGTGGGCTAACGGGTTTTCATGGCAAAAGATATCACTGCTAAAGTAATTCTACACACTTTTTATCCTACCTCAAACACGCTTTTATTTACTAAGTAAGGCCCTAGTGAAGAAATTTGGTTCACTGTACCTGGTGATTCAGGTAAGTAGGTATCTTCTGTAGGATTTGACGTAGAAGATGACCAAATGATCTTATATGGTGTACATAATAAAGAGTATTCTATTCTATTCTATTCTATAATCCAATCAAAACGCGTAAGAGTTATATTTAATTCTTACGCATTTCACTTTCTTGCGCGGAACACTTAAGTATGTTCAGAAAAAAAAATACTAGCCTTAGTGGTTTCTTTTACTCAATATAATAACAAAATAACGAACGCGATTCAATGCTAGTCGCCACAAAATAAATTCCAATTTTTCTTTAAACAAATCTTACCATTCATCAAGCACCGCTGTAGTTACAGAACGGTGTGACAGCTTTCCACATTAAAATGTAAAGTCTCGAGGAAGCGTCGAAGAGATTTAATTTCCTAAAGGCCGATTCCATCGACTGTTACATATTGAGGAACGGGTATATTGTTCGATTAGCGTGCCAAGGAATGTTACTTCTGTATTCTTAAGGATAAGTAAGTTTGAAGGGAAACACTTTAGTCTTTTTCTATTATAGTCTGTTTTTTAATCTCGGAGACTAAATTTTCTAAATCAAAATCAAAAGTGGTTTATTAAAATTAGGCTGAGTGCCAGCACTTTTTGAACGTCAACGTTTACAAATAGACAGTCCCTCAAAACACCCGCCCGTCACCACTTCCTAGTGTTATCTTCCTAGTCGTTGTGTATTGACAAGTGGAAATGGCAAACTGACTTAGATTTCAATAGCATTTAAGTCAATTTTGATATTTTCAGTTGTCAATTTAGTCTCCGAGATTAAAAAAAAAACAGAAATTAGGTTAAGGTATGCAGTACAACTAAATAGCAGCTGAATGTCTAAATTTTTCATGAAGTGACTGCCGATCTGACCTCCACCGCCCAGTTACTGGGTAAAACGATACACGTTATTTTGACTGGACTGGTAGTTCGATTTTCAAACATCGAATAAATAGTGCAAACTGTCAAAAATGTTCAAATAAAAAAATAAATTAATAATAATTAATAATAGTTCAAATAAAATAACAGCCAGAATTAACGGCATAAGGGCGCTCTCTCGAAAAAGCTTAAAATAGCGTGCAGATGAAGCAGTTTTTCGTCGGCATTTACTGAAAAATTACATCTGAAAAAAACAAATAGTAATTTACATGATATTGCACGTAACTTGGTTTAGCCAGAATTTATGTATCGGTATGAAATAATAAGAAAAAAAAACACCAACTGTTGTGCAATACAAAAGAAAATAACTTGATTTTGTTACTTTTTAAAAATATGTATTTATTTTATTATAAAAAATTAAAAACACGGGTAGCGGAGTGGCGCGCCGAGGTGTAGTTAGCTCCGTTTGTATGCACAAGGTCATTGGCAAATAATCAAGCCTTAACGGGTTTTGGAACACCTATAGATCTCAGCGATGGTCAGACCAAGTAACGTAGGAGTTGAAAATACCTGTAAGCGACGCTACAGAACGGGACCGATGGAGACAACTGGTTGACGGAATCAAACGGAGTCACGATCCTCAGCAGTGAGGGACCGACTGAAGAGAGAAATAGATATCGGCATGCTATGGATAGACGGTCTCTCATTCGCGAACCAATATTGGTAAGCGTTGCAACTTTAAGAACGATCCATACTGCTCAACAATGAACAACAACGCTCAAGATTTCCCACACTATCACATTAGATATCTAACAAGATAGGTGTTTGCACTATGTCTGTCTGTCTGTCTATTATCCGAACTACATTTACATACTTAAATTATTAATAATGAATTATTCGTTATTAAATTATTTTACGATGTGATATTGAGTTTCTTTTCACGTCTAAATTGCCAAACCGAATTTGATTAATTTTATTTCAAATTCTGTTACAGATGATCTATAGATGGGAGCCTGAAGCTGTCTTCAGGCTCATTTACGTAAGCGAGTCAAAGCCAGTAAATAATAAATAATTTAGCCACAAGCTCGAGAAAAAATACTGATCAACAAAACCCGCCAAGTGCGAGTTGGACTCTCACAAGAAGGGTTCTAATCTCTGAACCGGAAAAAACGTTTATTACCCTTTAATTTTTAAATTAATTTAATTTTTATTATTTGTTGTTAAAGCGGCAACAGAAATACAAACTCTGTGAAAATTTCAACTGTTTACCTATTACGGTTCATGAGATAGCCCGCTGACAGTCACCTGGACAGACCGACGGACAGCAGAGGCTTAGTAATAGGGTTCCGTCCCTTTGGGAACGCAATCCTAAAAACCAGTACCTACTGAAATTAAAATAGAAATCCCTCACAATATATCACCACAAAACACCTCATTAGTGATTATAACGTCTTCATTAAGCCTTACAGACTCAAAAGGACCTGAAATAAATTGGTCCTTCTATACAGAGCCTACAGAATATTAGTGTACAACAATATCACACACAACTCATCTGCCTGACTCCGGTGATCACAAGCATATCGGCACACAGCTCGTGTGATACTCTATACGCTAAGGGTATCAGCGTTTCACTTCAATTTATTACTGATAGTGGGGTGGACACTAAATAGTGGAACTCCAGAAGTTTCTCTAGTATGGCGTATATTGTCAGACTAGCTTACTGCCCGCGACTTTGCTCGTGCAGAATTAGTACTACCTTCCTTTAATACTTATAGCCTTATGTATCCTTACTAAATATTATAATTGCGAAAGTAACTCTGTCTGTCGGTCTGTCTGTCGCGCTTTCACGCCAAAACTGCTGAACCGATTTAAATGAAATTTAGTACACAGATAGTCTAGAGCCTGAGAAAGGACACAGGCTACTTTTCATCCCGGGAATACGTTCCCTGTGGATTACGTGGGCGAAGCCGCTGGCAGCTGCTATTATGCTATATTGCTGTAAAGCTGCTGCTATATTACTGTAATGTTTCAATCAACATTCGTTCAGTAGTTTTTGCGCAAAAGAGTAACAACATCCACCCATTCTCAGCAGTACGTACGGTCGTAATCAAAGCGTTAAGCGAATCGGATTACCAATATTATCTGAGCCTTTGATTGTATATCATAAATATACAGTCGTAACATTCTGAGCAGTGTTGTTGTCTGATGATGTTCTGTGCCTCCCTCTTGTAAGCGTTGTCAGAGATTTTGATGATTTATCGTCGACCCAATGCACATTGAAATTTGGGTGTCTTTTGATTGCAGCCAGCAGTCATCTACGTTAGCCTGGCGTAAGTTAAACTAGTACTTATAAGTTTTAGATATAAGTTAAACCAACATTGTGCGACACCTTCATAGGATTAAAGGAGAGAAGAAGCTCGTGGCTAGATAATAACAGCCGCACGGGTCAATCTTCAAGGTTAAGCAACACTTGCCAAGGTTGGTCTGTAGATGGGTGACCATCTTATCATACCGAATTTCCCCCGTGCCTTGGAAAGTTAAGCCGTTGGTCCCGGTTTTCATTTTTAGGTCTTTGGCAGTCGTTACGGATAGTCAGAAGCCAGTAAATCTGACTCCAGTTTTGCTTTGAAGTACCATGTTACCCAGTTAATGGGTTGTGGAGGTCTGGTAGGCAGCCGCTCCTTGTAAAATATAAAAAAAAATCAGCTAAATCCGGCTTGACTGGAAGCCGACCCCAATATAGTTGAGAAAAGGCTAGGCAAATGATGACCTTCATAGGATTAATAATAACGTATCAGTTGTACTTCTGTACCTAACCTATATCATGACAACTTTCTAATACGTCGGAAACAATAAGGCTTGCGTTAATTATATTTACTTTAGCCGTAGAGATGTGTGTGTGCGTGTCTGTCTTTTATCATTAATTATGAAGGGATAAGAAGCACTAATGACGGCTACGGCGGAAGAATGGTTCATTATGGCGTAATGAATAATACGCTTGTATGTAAACCTCAAACCTAAAGGAATTGGGATGAAAACGACAATTTGTTCGAAGTAAATAAAATGATAAAACAAGAGTTTCCCCGATTTTAATTTTACGAACAAATTAATTTAGTATCTCTACTTGGGCCCCGAGGGCCAAATGTTAATAGAACTTTTTAAGCAACTTTTGCATTCACAACTCAGTCACAATCTGTCACATAACCTTTTCTTAGTAGTTTTAAAAAAAAGTAACAAAAGTCACACGGTTTCACCCGCGTAGTTCCCGTTCACATAGCCTATGTAACTTGCTGATAGAGTAGCTATCCATTACTGAAAGAATGATTCAAATCGGTCTAATAGTTTTTAAGTTTATTCGTTACATACTAAAATACAAATCTTTCCTCTTTATAATATTAGTATAGATTAGCACAAAAATCATCGATTAGACTGAATAATTCGTGAAGTTTTGAACATTGGTACCGTTATTCTTTGAGGTGTCCATAGGGACATACTAAAAGTCCCTGAGGGTGAGAGATGAACGAGGTGGGGCAGGGGGGAAGGTATCTTTTTAGAGTACAAAAAATACAACCGACTTCCAAAAACAAAACACTACGAGGTACAAAATAACTTCGGAAGAAAGAAAAAAACTTTAATTTCGGAAGTCGGTGTTTTTGGTTATTTTTTCGTTTTTGACACCGACTTCCGAAATTAAAGATGAAACAAAAATTTTTCAAATCGGTTCATAAATGACGGAGTTATTTATTAAAAAAAAATATATAATTGAGAACCTTCTCCTTTTTTTGAAGTCGGTTAAAAAGTAAGCTATTGATAGGTCGTTCAGTAAAATGTATAGAACATAATTTATAGAAAATTTAATGTAGAAGTGACTAAAGAGATTATGGTTTGGTTTTCGAGACACAAGCAAAAAACTGGAAAAAGATAATTTCAAGGTGTCCCCCCTCTCCCCCACCTTTGACAGTTTACGACTGAGATGCAAATACGAACGTTGCTTATTATATATATTTTTTAATTCTATTGATAGGCAGGCGCTTGACCACCATCTCACCTGATGATAAGCGATGATGTGAAGTAACCTATTCACTCTTGACTTAAAGACTCCCAGGTTGTAGCTATAAGGAAACACAGACTCCGGCAGGGAATTCCACTCCATAGCTGTACGCATTATGAATGTGTTCCCAAAACGTTTTGTGCGTGTGGGTGGGAGGTCCACCGGTGGCGCATCGCCGTTCGTCTTGTGGTCCAATGATGGAACAGGCTTGGCGGAATTAAATTATACAATTCCGTCGCACATTCCCCAAAATCCAACCGGTAGAAAACCGACAAGATTCCGAAAATTGCAGAATTGGCTCTCTGGTCTTTTGTTTCTGCTTGGAACTCATTTTTTTTGAGTTCACGGTTTTAAATATGCAAGAATAGAATAGAATACTCTTTATTATGTGTTTATTATGTACCTACACGGCTACACCATATAGGTTGAAGAAAAGGTAGATGAAGAAAACATTACATAAGGTGACACAATGGGCGACCTTATCGCTAAATGCAATCTTTTAAAGACAACCTTCCGGTGGATTTTAAAGAGAGCAGAAAGGTCCGGGAAATATAAGAAATATATACATAGAGAAAACAAAACCCCCAGAAAACAAATAAATAACTGACTTCGAAAACTGAATGACAGGGGCTCAAATGTAAAGTATAAGTTATATTATACGCCTGAGTCTGTGCACTACGAACACTTCAGTTGTTTTCGGAGATCAAAGTGGTCCATTTAATAAAACTTAATAAAAATATATTTTTGTCTGGGTCCACTTTGCTACCTATTTATTTTCGTTTTGTTTGAGTATCTATGCTCACGGCAAAATACCGAAACGCACCCCCTTTCCCAACCATATTTTCTACTCTATGACCCACATACTCCTCATCGCTCCACTGCGTATTTGAACCGGAAAATATCCTTTTTTACATAGAAACGTACTAGTATTTACTATATGTAGAACAAGATACACTTTTACTGATCACTACCATTCGATTAACTTCTCTGCTTACCCATTTCCTTTCGCGATCAATTTGGCCCGAGGCCTCCATGAATAGGGGTTGGAGGCCTCCAAGTATGGGGTCGGGCCTCCAAATAGGGCAGAGTTGGAAAAATGTTACCTGAAATAAACATACCCTTATTAACTTGGAGGCAATTTATTCAATAAGTAGCTATTGTGTTTGTCTGCACTCGGTCTTTATTCGATTGGTTCTGTGGAGAATTGGAGAGGTAATTCTGTTTTCTTGATCTTTACTCTATGCTCAATGTAAGGAGCTTATGGCTAGATAATAACAGTCGCACGGGTTATTATCTAGCCATCTTCAAGGTTAAGCAACGCTTGCAAAGGTAGGTCTGTGGATGGGTGACCATCTTAACGTGCCGAGTTTCCTTTGTGCCTCGGAAAGCACGCTAAGCCGTTGGTCCCGGCTGTCATTTTCAGATCTTTGGCAGTCGTTACGGATAGTCAGAAGCCAGTTAATCTGACTCCAGCCTCGCCTTGAAATACCGTGTTACCCATTAATGGGTTGTGGAGGTCTGGTAGGCAGCCGCTCCGCGTAAAATACTGGTATTCAAGCCGACCCCAAGATAGTTGGGAAAAGGCAGGCAGATGATGACTCCATGCTCAATGTATTACATGCGCGTACAAACTAGCTTTTGCCCGCGAGTTTGTACGCGCATATCCCGTTTTCGTAAGAATTTCAGCAAATTCTGTCTTAATGTTATCCTACGAGCATACGCGATAACGCGCAATATGGCCGCTACAGCTGTGCGGGTATTGATTGATTAAGATCTTAAATAACGACTGTTAGTTGCATATAAGTATACAAGTAGCTGGCATGCAATAGTATCATACACCAATCAAAACTAGTTCTGAGGCAATAGCATACAAGATACTAGCATAATTTTTACGACTTACAGGCATGTTGTGTTTTGGGCTTAACATACATATGTTACATCACTGTTGTTATGCGGAATTGCGTAGAAAATACTAGTAAAAGACGGTAACATGGCATTAAGTCTTATTTGTCTTGCTTGTTGGTCTTCTACAGATTGTACTTCGGTGAGTGTGCCCAAGAACTCCACGACCTCATCCCACCGGCCCCCTTCTACCATCGGACATCCAGACGCACTGCATCTTACTATCCCTACCTTGTGGCTATACCACCAATTCGCACGAAGCGTTTTCAAACGTCTTTTATAATGCGCACAGCAAAGGAGTGGAACTCTCTGCCTGCGTCTGTGTTTCCAAAAGCTTACAGCCCTAATCTCTTCAAAGTTAGAGTTAACAGGCTCCTTCTGGGTAGGCTCGCTCCATCGTAGACTTTGTCTCTGTCATCTCTGACATAGACTAGAGTCAAGAGCAAACCCATTACAAATAAAAAAACAGGGCCCACGTGTGTCAACTAACGATGTTTGTTCGGTAATTTGGTCAATCGATCACTACGGCTAACGTAAATATTTTGACAGTAGATTTACTGACACTAATAGGTACAGCTTCAGAAATGGGTATGACTGTAGATCTGAGAAGCAATTCACGTATTTATTAAGACGAGTTCTCATTCAAATCTCAATCTCAATTTGACAAGAAGACCTCTAATATTGTATTCACTACTGTAAAAATTACATTATAGAATGTACTTTTTATAATAATATAAATTTTTAATTAATTTTAAAATAATTTTAATAGTACTTATTAAATTAATTTTTATTTCTTTTAATTTCTATTAAAATTATTTTAAAATTATTATTATTTTTTATTTTTTTTAATATTAAAATAAAAAACTAAGATTTACGATTTACACACTCTGAAGCTATTCTTCCATCCGTGTCTCGCAAAACGTTTAAACGTCGAATACACTAAATCAAGATAGTATTTTAGATTCTTATTATTTACAATAGCTTGTATTTTCTCTTGGCTTTGAGAAATCCAATAAAAAAAAATCTAGCCAAATACTTTATCTTCTTAATATGTAAAATTCTTCCATTACTAAGTGATTGAAGGACTGACGTCAACGCACAGCCGAAACTGCTGGCCACGGAAAGTTGAAATTTGGCGTGTAGGTTCCTTGGGGAGTGTAGGGGAGCACTAACAGAGGATTTCCCGAAACTCTAACGGGAACGGGGAAAAACGGAATATGCGCGTACGAAGTCGCGGGCAAAAACTACCAAAGTCAAAGTCAAAAACGTTTATTTCAATTAGGCCATTAAACGGCACTTTTGAACGTCATCATTAGATTTAAAATAACATAGTGACTCTACTGTCCATTCGGAAGGGTAGATTCTTATGAAGAAGAACGGACAAGAAACTCCATAGTTACTCTTTTCAAATCAATGTTTTACATGTGCTGTGGTATACAAAACTTTTGTTAATATATGTGAGGACCATGAACCTAGAGTATGCAGAGGTAGACTTATTATATTATTAAATAAGTACATGGTACTCACATTTCTACATAAGTACATGGTACTCACATATTTACAAATATTGGAACCATTAATTAGCAGAGTGAACAGAAAAATAAAAACCCAAAAATGAAAAAGTAGGTACAAAAGTAAATACATAAACCAACCAGTTTGATCTTGTCTCCACCATTGATTGTCCTATGGAGCAGGACCAGCATGTTTCCAAGCATTCTTATCCTGAATGTAATCTTCTAATTTGTAATATGCTTGTTTACAAAGTGTACTTTTAATGTAGGTTTTAAATTTTCTTTCAGTTAGTTCTAATATGTCACAAGGTATTTTATTGTAACATTTAACACAGTACCCCATGAAAGATGTGTGTACTTTAGCTAATCTATAAAATGGTTGATCTAATTTATCTTTATTTCTAGTATTAATATTATGTCTATCACTAACTTTACTAAAAAGATGACGATTTTTCCGTATACGTGTACCTTATAATTAAGAAAGTTTTTGACATCAAAATGTCGCTAAAATGAGATGGACACTTGACCTTCTAATCTATTAAAACTATTCATGCTTGCCTATGTTCTGCTGATACTTGTGTATGTACAATTATGTTATGCTTGTAATCTATCTGTTAGTCTGTTTACAACAAGAGTTACTGATGAGCTTAAGCTCCACGTCCGTTATACATGCAATGTCAAAGGAGCTTCATGTACTCGTGTTTAGAAAACAGTGTAACCAGGGGCGTGGATACAGCTTTATCAAATATACGGGGCCCCGGACTACAAGGGCCCCGACGTGCGGACGCAAAGTTATACATTTAGTCCCTAGTTGGGCCTATTTTGTTTAAAAAAGCAATAAGTGCCCCTAGAAATGGGTCCCCAAAATGTTTAATACAGAGTCCCTTTGAGACCTGCTACGCCACTGAGTGTAACTTGGTGTTTCGTTTCAAAATCAAGGGTTTTGTATACCTATAGTAATTCCCAAGCCTTATGAAAGTATTATCAATTTTATTTAAAAATATTAAGACATCATCATTTCAGCCGAAAGACGCCCACAGCTGGACATAGGCCTCTCCCAAGGTGCCATAATCGCCACGCTTGGCAGGCGGGTTGGCGATCGCAGTGTTGTGTTTTACAGTGAAAGCTGCTGCGCATTCTCTGGTGAGTCCCTTAGGGCGAATTTCAGCAAAGAAACTGATCGCGATCACTGACCACGTTTACGAGCTGTCAGTATCGTTATTTTCTGTGGAATATTGACACTGACAGCTCTTGAACGAGTTCAGCTTGGTTGGATCGCGATCAGTTTGAATTGGTATAAATGGCCCTTAGTCGCCTCTAACGTCAACCACGAGAAGTGATGGGATGTTATTATTCTTTTACGGCACCCTACGGCACCGGCTGACTCTGTACGGCCTATACAATACCAAAGTATAGAATTTAACATGACTAAGCAGTTTCGTCCCAATCACACACAACTAATAAAAACTTTGATTCCATATTTATGGGGAACAAAAGTGGGGTAATTACCTCAGCACAGGGTAATTGTATTACTGACACTCTAGAGAGATAAAGCTTTAATCAATTTGTGTGTCGTCCTTCTAATTTGGAATAAATTATTCAATTGCTGATAAGGCCCACCCATCTCGGACGGAATGAAGGAGTTAAAAGATTAATTGTTTGTTTATCCTTTTGCGCGACAAACTCATCATCTGCCTAACCTTTTCCAAAGTTTACGGGGGTTTCAAGTCTATTCAGATGCAGCAAAATATAAATTGACACGGAGCGACTGCAGGGTTTAAACTAACCTAACATGAATGGCATAACGGGAGTTAACAGCTTAGACAATTAGTAAACACTATTGTGCTTGTGTTTGACCGTCCCAGATAAAACTGTTCGTTAAAACTGATAACCATCTGCAAATCTGTACCTTTATACGGGCATTATCTCCGCACACTGAGATGTATTCTGTAGTTGGACGAATCACCCAGGATGTGTAGAGGAAGATAAACTCACTGTTTTGTGTCCGATAATGATTGACATTTTATTATGTAAAACAATAAATTATATAATACCAAAAGTAGGTGGCTTGTGGCGGGCGTAATAACCTAGTCAGCAAATGTACACAAATCGGTGAATTAGCAACTGCTTGATCAGGTAAAAACAACAGATATCATGTGGCGATGCCCGTACAACCTTAAAAATATTGTGTGTTGTTACTACGTTTTCGTAAACGATATACTTATTTATGTACCTTTTTTTTTTTTTTTTAAGGATGGGAAATCATCAAATGACTCCTTCCGCTCTGGGCGAGGCGGAAGGGAGTGTCAGACTCTTACTGACTAAAACCCATCCGTGCTCCTCTATGCCCTTTGCGTTCCAGGGCTGCGGCGTCTCTTTCAAACGGATTCCGCACCCCGGCAGGCACTGGCCCTAGCGGGCCCCGTCTCCCATGCTGACATCTCCTTAAGGCGCGCGTGGAACACAGCGCGCCGCCGACCCGGGCCTGGTTCTGATCGGACGGCGAGCCACCCAATGCTCGCCGTCCGCAGGCCCGCGCCTACGGTGGCCGGAAATCGCCTTGCGACTCCCGACGCCTGGGGCGTCTTCTTCTGTTGCGGCGGCTGGGTCGTGAGATTTCCCTCTCTCTCACACGTTCGGCATACTCCTTCGCTAGCATTACTGTTTCGCAGAAGGAGGTGACCGCTTCCCATGCCTCTTCGCTCTGGACCATAGATTGTACTAGGGCCGGTCGCGAGAGGTCGCTGCCGCCGATCGCCTCAACAAGGACCTCCCTAGGTTCTCCGCCCAAGCAGGGCAGACCTCCACCGTATGCTCCACCGTGTCCTCCGGGCGATCCTCACAGTGATGACACCCGGGCGTATCCTCCCGCCGAATCCGAAACAGGTATCTCCCGAAACAACCGTGTCCGGTGAGTATCTGCGTCAGGCGGAAAGTGAGGACGCCGTGGCGCCGCTCCAGCCACTCCTCAAAGAGGGGACTAATTGCCTGGATTGTAGCATGCCCAGCGCTGGGTTGCGACAGTCGCTGTCTCCATACCGCCATGAGATCCTGCCGGAGCTCCGTCCGCCTTGCTGCAATTTGCCGCGGCAGAGGAGTCTCGCCTTGGCGTTGCGCCTCCACGCGCCACTCGTAAATGAGCGCGAGGGCTCTCGCCTCCAGATCCCATGGTGGCAGTCCAGCAAGAAGGCTCGCCGCCTCGCCAGAGACCGTGCGGTATCCCCGGGCCAGCCGGATGGCCATGACCCTCTGGGACGCGTTGAGGTAACGGGCAGGTCGCTTCCTCAAAGTAGGCGCCCAAACAGGCGCCCCATAAAGGGCCATGGACCGCACAACCCCCGCGTAAAGCCTCCGGCAGGAGCCGTTTGGTCCCCCTAGATTGGGCAGAAGCCGCTTAAAGGCAGCTCCGGCCCGCCCCAGTCTGGGAGCCAAACGTCGGAAATGCTCGACGAAGTTCCACCGGCTATCGAGGACGAGACCCAGGTATGTCATCGTCGACCCGACCTCGATGTGAACTCCTCCTACCATTATTTGGGATCCCGATGGTGGCCTGTTCCGAGGACCATGGAAGCACATGGCTTCGGACTTGTGTAAGGCCACCTCGAGACCCAACTGCTGGATTCGCTCAATTATTGTCGCAACCCCGCGTGTCATAGCGTCGGCCGCCGCCTGGTTCGATCTCCCGTGCGCCAGGACCAGCGTGTCGTCAGCGTAACAAACCACACTGACGCCACTAGGGAGGACGGCTCGCAGCACCCAGTCATAGCATTTCAGCCTCCTCCTGAATCCCCTGTGAGGGCTCTCTCGCAGCAACCGAAGCGGCGGCGGCGGCAGTGACGGCGGTGGTGGAGGGCTTCTTTTTGCCCCTGGTTTTGGTGGGTGGAGCGCAGGCTTTACCCCCAGCCCAGTAATCGGCCGGCTTGCCAGCTGCCGCACATACAAAGCAGTGCGGCGTGGCGTTACACGAACCGGCCCTGTGACCGGGCTGACCACAGCGGAAACAAAGACCGCTGCGATCCACCTCCGAAGTGCACTGAACTCCCACATGGTTACCCACTTGGCAGCGGAAGCACCTCAGAGGTCTGGGTTCCAGCAGTTTGACCTGCGCAGAAACCCAAACTAATTATTTATGTACCTAGGGAAACAATATAATATCTTCAAGGTGTTTAACGTAATATTAACATCCTCAAAATCATCCACTACTTTCTCCACACACTCATCCATTCTACTGAACCTACATGACTTACAAATGCTCAGATAAAATAAAACATTACTTTTATTAGGTATACATAACATAACTCTTAAAATCTTATCTATACTGATGTCTAAAGTTGAAGAGTTTGTTTGTTTGCTTGATCTCGGGAACTACTGGTCCGATTTGAAAAAATTCTTTCAGTGTTAGATAGCCCATTTCTCAAGGAAGGCTTTATATCATCACGCTAAGACCAATAGGAGTGGAGCAGACGTAGTTGTGCGAGTTAACTAGTAAATAATAAATAGATTAACAACTAAAGAACAAGGTAATCGTTATTTATTAATGAAGAGGTAAAATTTGTGAGTTTATTAGATTGTAGGGGATAATCTCTGGAACTACTGAACCGATTTAAAAAAATCTTTCACCAATAGAAAGCTACGTTATTTCAATAATACCGCTCAACGAAGTAGGCACGGGTCAGTTAGTGTCTTTTAATTGTACTAGTTGATCCGTGCAACTTCATCTGCTCGGCTCTTATTGGCCTTAGCGTGATGGTATACCTATAGCATATAGTCTTCCTCGATAAATGAGCTATCTATTAAATCGGACCAGTAGTTCCTGAGATTAGCGCGTTCAAGCAAACATACAAACTCTTCGGCTTTGTATATTAGTATACTAGTTGACCCACGCAACTTCGTTTACGTCACAATATTCATCACTGCTCCGCTCCTATTGGTCTTAGCGTGATAATATAGCCTATAGCCTTCTTCGATAAATGGGCTATCTAACACTGGAAGAATTTTTCAAATCGGACCGGTAGTTCCTGAGATTAGCGCGTTCAAGTAAACAAACAAACAAACTCTTTAGCTTTATATATTATTAATATTAATATAAAATATAGATAGATAAAAAGAAGATTCCGATCAACAAGTATACTATAAAAACAATTGTAAGCAACATTATCCAGTCTAATTAAAACAAAAAAAAAACCAAGATCATTGTCCTATTTCTACACATCAACTATTCATCTCAAGACATCCTATATTAAATATGACAGATGAATTCCGAAGCGCCTCGCGCGGGAACTGAACTAGTTAACGGGTGCAACAACCCATTTCACGTAGGAAGTACTGGTAGAATTAGAGGTCGATACTGGTACGTGAGGAACGCGACTTCTCTTTTATTTAAGATGGATGGGGTTGCAAGTTATGGGCGGAGAGCGGGCGGAAGTTTATCGAGCATTGGCGAAAAATATAAAGATATTAGAGTGTAGTTATTTTATGTAGTGCAGACTCTATTTAGCTACAGTTTATTAGAAAATTGGTACAGTATCGTTCATTTCAAACCAAACTTAGGTAAAAACGTATTACAATAAAACCTGTCATCTCACATATTTGAATCACATCCAGTGACACTATATTGGGCCATCCACCCTACCAGCTACAGTAGCCACGAGGCTGTTGGGGCTGCCACGCACCCGACGCATCAGCGATGCGATTTGCAGACGCAGCAGCGAGCCGAAATCCGGAATCCGGGGATGTTCGCAGACGCATTTACGTCTGCGAACATCTCCAACGCGCTACAGAAGCGCGGCAACCCCAGCACTACCCGGAACGCATTATTATATTGGACTCGTAGAGAATTGTACGAGCCCTGTGTATAACTGACCCACAAGGCGCACGTGTACAGATGACAGTGACAGAGATGTTATAAAAGTAAAATATAAATTAAACCATCATAAAAAATTCCAACTCCGCTATCCGCTACATCTCATGCCTTATACAGAAGTGTAATAAAATGAGGCACGCGGACTATGCGGCATAGTCTCGACTCCTAAGTTCACGCCAACAAAGAATTAATCCTTATTTCTAATCTAAGTTAAGGCTAGAATTAACTTTGCCAACTTTAACTTTTATAGGCCTCTTTCTGGGCAAGAGTAATTTTTTCCCCTTTTTTGGGCAAGTTTAGTAGCTAAAAGATCGTAATTTTTCGGGTTTAGGGGTCTGCTGTTAAGTTGTGAAAACCAAACCTGTTTGCAGCCCAGAAAAAAAAAACATTATTTTTTTTTCGTTTGTTGTACCTAAGTTCCAGAACTGAAACGTGATCCCTCAAAATGGGCCTCATCAGAAGGCTCACAGTCACTGAAAGGGTAATTTAGAGGGCAATGCTTGGACTTTCCTTGCGTGATCGAATCATAAATGATGACATCCGTAAGAGAACCAATCCTTGGTTCTCTAACATAGCCTGAATTGGCATCGCAAAGATGGTCGATGAGGCCGAAAAGTTCTGGAGTGACAACTGCGTACCGGAAAACGCAACGTTGGAAGGCCTCCCACAACACCAATGACCTGGTGAAGGTTGCGGATAGCCGATGGATGCAAGACGCGCAGGACCGGTCGTTATGGTGACGTTTGGGAGAGGCCTATGTCCAGCAGTAGACGTCTTTCGACTGATATGATGTTGATGAAGTTCCAGAAGTATAAAATTTCCTAAACAGTTTTTTAGGAAAAATCAAATGACCTAAATTATTTTGTATAAAGTTTATTTACGTATATAGATACTGGTTCCATAGGCGATCTTAATGCATAAGGCGTACGTTACAAGTCAACCTGAAAAGAGTATCCCAATGTAGGATTTTTTGTTTAAATTTTTGATGTTTCGTTGAACTACCTTTCATATATATATAGCGAGGTGCTTTCTACGGACCCCAGTATTTTTACAACTTACGGGCTTGACCGATTCCGTGATAAAATAATGGTAAAATGTTTCAAGTTATTATTTTACGAACTACGTTTTTTGAACAGCTTGTCGACGCATTCGTTTCTGACCAAAACGTAAATTAGACACTCATCTAAAATTTCCTAATTCGGACATTTTAAACTTTCAAATATAATCAAATGGCTGCCCCGACTACCAGAAAAAAGTAGTTATTCCAGACAAAGAAAACTACCAATACAAATATAATCATGACACTGAAAAAATAAAACAAAGTTATATAGAAGTGTCACAGCTACGCAGATGTATCGTTTGTTGATATGTTATGAATGGTCACCCATCGACTCATTGACCTCGGCAAGCGTTACTTAATCATTAAACCGTTATTATTGAGCTTTCACCTATAGCAACACAATAAGATACACAAAAAGCAATATTATAAAAAAAAACTGGCTTCTGCCCGCTACTACGTACGTACGTGCATATCCTGCTTTTTCTAGTTCCCGTAAGAATTTCGGGAAATCCTCTCTTAGTGCTCCCCTACATTCCCCATAGAGACTTTTTTTTTTAGGATGGAAATCATCAAATGACTCCTCCTGCTCTGGTTACAGCAGAAGGGAGTGTCAGACTCTTACTGACTAAAACCCATTCGTGTTCCTCCTAGTGCCCTTTGCGTTCCAGGGTACGGTGCTTCTTTCGAACGAAGTCCGCAGCCCTAGCTCTCCATGGAGCCTAAATGCCAAAGAAGATGTTCCAAAATGTATGGACCCTGGGCCAGGTCCTTGTACTCTACTACTCTGTCAAGAAAGTACCGGGAAAAGATCAATAATACACAAAATGTCTGTTATTCATCCAAATTTATTTCATCACCTTCAAAGTATGCTCCTTTAGAAACGATACACTTGCGCCAACGAATAATCCATTTATCAAAACATTTTTTAAACGCTGCTTCCGGAATTGAGTTCAGTTCTCGCCGCGAATTCTCCTTTATGTCTTCTATCGATTGAAAACGGGTGCCACGAAGTGGTAATTTGAGTTTAAGAAAAAGAAAAAAGTCAGCAGGAGCCATATCTGGTGAATATGGTGGTTGCTGGATGATATTTGTTGAGTGGACTAGCCGAGCAGCAACATGTTTCATACCCAAATGATTAGTTAAAATGGTACGGATCGACTCGTGAGATACAGAAAGTTCGGCGGCTATCTCTCTCAGAGTTAAATGGGGATTTTCAGTCACTATTTCCTTCACTTTTGCGATGTTAACTTCAGTTGCAGACGTTGACGGCCTACCAGAGCGAGGCAAATCTTCCATCATATCTCGACCGCTTTTGAACGCTTTGAACCACTCATAAGCACGAGTTTTTGATAAAGTCGATTCACCGTAAGCCTTCTGTAACATTTTCAGTGACTCCGAACACGGAATTCCATTGGCGATGCAAAATTTAAGACAAACTCTTTGTTCGATATTTTTGTCCATTATGAAATTCGCAATACACACTATATATGATATTACTAAAACCAGCACTGTATTTAATATAAATAACAGATGCAACTCAAACTCCGCGCCAAAATGGAAAACAGTTGTGCCAATCTAACAACTACAAAAAAACAGAAATTTGAATTTGGAACCATAAACAAATCATCCATTCCCGATACTTTTTTGACTGAATGTATACTTAAAAATAGAGAAATATATTTAAAACAGTTCTCAACTGTCCAATTTCTTTAAAATGGCTTTGTTTGTTGGTAAAACAAAAGAAATTACACTTGAAATTGCAACACGCAACAAAAACCCGTCATGGCATTAATGACGTTTGACATTTATTTCTGACATATTTATTTACCGGCAAAGAGACGAAAGTGACTGAAGTGACATTGTTATGACAGCTGACAGTTATTTTTCTATGATCTGTAACTAAATCGGTGCGACGCCATGTTGAAAATCGATAAAAGTAATTTATATACATCAATTAACTACCACAACAGTAAACATTTAAATGAATTAAATGTATTTTTCCCGAATTCTACGGATTTTTCTCTTTGTTATGAGGTAATGTACATAGACCTGGCCCATTTTGAAACATCTCCTTTCAGCTTCCTACGACCAAGAAGTTTGGGGTATCCGTTGTCTGTCTGTCACTCACTCACTCACTCAGTAACGGAAGAATTTTACATATTAGGATGTAGCGTATCATGAGGAGCTCGTGGCTAAATAATAACAGCCACGCGGGTTAATCTTTAAGGTTAAGCAACGCTTGCCAAGGTTGGTCTGTGGATGAGTGACCATCTTAACATACCGAGTTTCCTCCGTACCTCGGAAAGCACGTTAAGCCGTTGGTTCCGGCTGTCATTTGTAGAGAGGTCTGGTAGGCAGCTGCTCCACGTAAAACACTGGTAATCAGCTGAATTCCGTTTGACTGGAAGCCCAATATAGTTGGGAAAAGGCTAGGCAGATGATGAGGATGTAGCGTATCATATTTATCACAATTTCCTTTTAAAATGGTTTACCAATGTAAACAAGCCTCAAAAAAATCAATACTAATGACATAATATAATGTTGATAGAAAAAGTAATTTAAAATTCATTAGAAAAGTTTAATAATTAACGTTTAATAGCCCAGTGAGCGGAGACGTTATTATGGAGTTTGATCGATGTTCCCTTTTTTAATAAAAATATTCACGTGGGTTGGCTTAAGTTTTTCCAATTACAGGGTAGGCAGAACTTCCTACTGTTTATAGATTATTAATTTACTGAGATTCTTTAACCGAGAAATTGTGTCTTTACAGAGGGGAATTGTCCCTTTTTTAGGGTTCCGTACCCGATGGGTAGCCAACGGAATCGTATTTCTAAGCCTCGTCTGACAGCCGTCCGTCTGTCTGTCAGCAGATTGCATCTCAAGAACCGTAGTTAGACAAAAATTGACAACAAATAAAAATTAAACTAAAACTCCATACAAGAAACGTGTTTTTTTACGTACCTTTATGGTACGGAACCCTTCGTGTGAGAGTACGACTCGCATTTGACCTATTTTGTAAAAAGTCACCATTGGATGACTTTGTAGAAAGTCGCTCATTAAAATTTCTAAGGATTTAAGTCAGATTAAAAAACAATTAATGTGCCTAACCTTTTTCCAACTACATTGGTATCTGAATTACGTCGAACCATATGCAGCTAGCTGCAAACTGGTACTTTAGAGTACCAGTATTTCAAAAAAAACGATCGCTTAACTTACCACCAAAACTCATTAACTGGGTAACAGTATACCCCTTAGCAAACTGGTACCAGATATTTTTACTACCAATCAGTTAAGAACTGCTATATAGACCGATGATGATGAGGTTCCAAACCGACCTTAGTACTGTCTAACGACAAAAATATCTACGATGGAAGCTCTTCTCCTTAGCCAAGGTCTCTGCATAAGCCAAGAAAATTGCAAGCACCAAGAAATACGGAGCATATTTTAATAAGTACCTACTCTCGCAGCTGCTTCATAAATCCTCAGGTATAAGTTAGTTCTGTTATTCTTTCATTACAGAATCTACGGTGCCAGGTAGGATTGTGAAATCCCTACACTACCGGGTCTTTATTTTAAGTTTGGTGTTTAAGCTTACCGTTCGAGTTGTCTTTGAAGTTTGCAAGATGGCGTTATTGTTTTGTTTTTCAAGGCTTATGCAGGTGTTGGAGTAAGTTAGCTGGGATTTTGAATAGTATGGCTGTGAGTTAATGTTACATTTCACAAGTAACGTAATTCTGGCATTGTCTGAATTAAACCGTTTCCTAAGTAGAAAGAAGAAGAATAAGAGATACATAATGCTTTGTTGCTAGCTGTAGTAGCACTAATTGGGAATTCGACTACAAAAAATACATAAGCAAATAGAAAATTTATCTTATATGCATACCGAACTATTGTAGTGTTACTACTTAATTTGGTTCGAAAACTAGGTAAAACATTGCAAAAGGAACGTGAGGTGTCGATTATGTCATCTAGTGTTGCATATTTGAAGCTTTAATGTTAAGAATACTTGGCAATGACACTTCTGTGCTGCCATCTATACTTCCTGCATGTTCGACCTTCCCTTTATGTACCGTTGAACGGGGGTTATTCGTTTTCTTTACCAAAAAGCCTACCTCGTAATCTTACTGTCTATTTCCCATGATACTTTGGATTAGTATAATGTCGTTTATTAATTTTTTACTCTTAAAAAAATATAATAAATTAATTTAAAATATAAACAATAGTAGTTCGCCGGTGTCGGGAGCAGGGTCCAAGCTACCGGTGATTAGAGCTCCAGAGAAAGGAACCTCCTCACAATACGAGCCGTATCAAGGAGTACTGCCTTCTGTATCAGGCCCTTTATCCAACCGCGTAACGCCAGCTTCGACAGATGGTCGTATTAGTATTATTTCCTTTATTATTTTTTTCACTTATTTCTATATTTTTATACAATATAAATATAAAATAGTAGGCCACCGATATCGGGAACAGGGTCCAATCTACCGGCGGTCAGGGCTCCAGAGAGAGGAACCTCCTAACAATGCGAGCCGTGTCCAGAAGTACCACTTTCTGAATCAAGCCTTTAATCCAGCTGCCCAACGAGAGCCTCCTAAGGTGTTGGTCGAGGCTCGTGGCTATTAAGCCCATTGGCCGACACGACTATCGGTACAATGATTGCGGAGTCCACTTCCCACATGTCGACAACCTCGCGAGCCAAGTCAATTTTTAAATTAATATTACTATTATCTGCATCGCTCAACAACCACGCTATTCACTCACTTTTCTTTCTTTCACATCATTTACACAGAATCCACTCATAAACACTCACTTACCTATAATAACATATCAGCTCAACAATTACATTATAACGCCCACTAAAACGATGTTTTATTAAATAAATTTATAGCCTAGCGAATTGAAATAATAATTCCAACGTGGCGAGTGGAAAATAGGCCATTTATTATAATTACGGTTTTCACCGATACGGCTAACGTTTAGGCTATGGGCTCACTGGAACGGCTAAATGAATTGGAATATGGCTAAAAGGGTCAGAAGTGTATATCGCTTAGAATCGGTGGTTTATGAGGTTGTAAATTGAAAAGAACTATGTAGTTACTAGTTTCTGCCAGTGGAATTGCCTGCGTGAAAGGAAATATACTCCCGGGAAGAAAGTATCTTATGTCGTATTCCAGGGCGTAGTCTACCAGGTTGCCAAGTGTTTGTGAACATGATGAGCTTACTAACAGACACAGACAAAGATATTACTTCCACATTTATAATTATGTTAATTATAGATAAAAAAATAAGATATAATATGTTTTCGTTTTGCCAGTGACTTAACTTTTAACCCATGAGAACGACAAACGAGTACCTACGATGGGAATAAAAAATATAACTGACTTCCAAACAAAAGACTACTACCTAACCTTAATTTTGGAAGTCAGTGTTTTTGGTTTTTAACCGACTTCCAAAAAAGTAGGAGGTTCTCAATTTAGTTGGTATTATTTTTTTGTATCTTTTTTCTCCGAAAATAAGGTTTATATACTTTGTAGTGTTTTGTTTGGAAGGTTTGAAATTTTTGTGTAAAAAGTTTTTGTTTTTCACTGTTAAGTGGTGACACTTGGACGATGTCTTTCTTCGTCTACGCAGAAATTTAAATAAGCAAAAACGCTCATAAAATAAAAACTACTGAGGGAAACTGAAATAATTTTTTACGGGGCCAAATGGCAAGTACCTATCTAAATAAATCACACAAATCGGATCACAAAACTAGGACCAATCAGTGTACATACATAAAAAAAACCTACCAAAACTATCATATTCTGTCTAGTTACAAGAATAGAGGAAGACCAAAAACACAGCGGATGGAATATGTGGTAGATGTCTTTTCCTTATCCCTACTCCTCCGCTGTTATTTTCTGATTAATTTCGTTGCAGGACAGTTGAATCGTCTCTCCAGAACTCGTCGGGCTTCATTGGCTCGCCGTTTTTCTGGTGTTTTCTGGAGTTGAAGTGGTTGGAGATGCGTGGTGATCTTGTCCCAAAAAAAAATGTCTATTAAGAGGATGACAACTCGCATCAAGTTTACTAGAGAAGTGTGGGAGAAGAAAATATGTTATAATATAAAATAAATTGAGTTAGGAGCAAGAAAATGGTGCTAATGAGTCTCAAGAGAACCTTATAATCATCAATATAAATTAAAATCTCCCATTGCTGACTGACTAAGCGACTGAGAGACAACGCGCAGCCGAAACTACTGGTCGTGCAAAGTTGAAATTCAGCAAATCGGTTCCATCTAGAGTGTTTTTGGGAGCACTAAGAGAGGAGTTGCCGAAATGCCAAATCATCATGAAGAGTCACGTGCAAAAGCTTGTAATAACAGGAACTAAGATATGGGATAGTAATATTAATACTTACGAGGTAATAATAGCTAAGTAATAATAAAGTACCCCACCCTTTTAGACCCACAATTAGTGGAACGTGTCTCACGGGCCACATAAGCCAGTTTAAACCGGATACAAACCCCATACGAACATACAAAGTTGCCATTAATATATTACTGTTTAAACCTTATGTACATCTTAAACTCAGTCCTAATTTACTGCTTAAAACTTTGTACCATATTGTGGCTATGGGTATTGCGCACATTTCCCTTTTTAAATTTTGGATTTAAATGGTATGTTTGTCGTCTTGTCCTTATCCCAATTTATTTGGGATCAGCGCAGCAAATGTTTTTCTACCACACATATTCATCATTTAAGAATCTGCTTAACCGGTCAGTTTTCGCGGGCACACGGGTGTGCCATTGGGCGTCAACTGAAATTGATGCTTAATGGCTTCCCACATGCCATACCAAACCACGCAGTTTAAACTTCTTTAAAAAAAAAAACGCACTGTTTAATATCCTATGGCCCCCCATCGACCAAAAAACATAGCGGCCGCCAACTTTCTTACGATAAAACTATTCAATTGTTGTTGCGTCGCGACGTCTATTGCGTCCGGGTCAGGAAGTCCTTCTCATACCACTTATTTTGTTTTTTTTTTTGTTCAATGTGCATTAAACGGTAGTTGCAGTGTTATTATTAACAAATAGCAGACTCGTCTCTATTCTTTTCGATCACCTTACTTCTAGGCAAGCGTGCTCCATCTTCGACCACATCATCGCTCACCATCAGGTGAGATAGTGGTCAAACGCGAACCTATTTAATAGTAAACAAAACAAAACTTATTTAAATATCCATTTCATAAAGTAAAAGGTACTTATTAAAATAAATTTGAATATAATTATGTTTCTTTTAACTATAATTATGTGATATTGTACCAATTTCACTTGAAATGCGCCCGCCATGTTAGCTCTCACCCTTGATAGAGAATTCCTTTGGCATTAATTTTGCTTTTGTGCTAAATAATAACAGCCGCACGGGTCGATCTATACGGTTAAGCAACCCTTGCCAAGGTTGGTCTGTGGATGGGTGACCATCTTAATATACCGAGTTACCTCCGTGCCTCGGAAAGCACGTTAAACCGTTGGTCCTGGCTGTCATTTGTAGATATTTGGCAGTCGTTACGAATTGTCAGAAGCCAGTAAATCTGACTCCAGTCTTGCCAAGAAGCAACTTGTTACCCAGTTAATGGGTTGTGAAGGTCTGTTAAGCAGCTGCTCTACGTAAAACACAGGTATTCAGCTGAATCCGGTTTGACTGGAAGCTGACCCCAATATAGTTGGGAAAAGGCTAGGCAGATGATGAGGAACTTTGTTTTTTTTTAAGGATGGGTAATCATCAAATGACTCCTCCCGCTCTGGGTGAAGCAGGAGGGAGTGTCACACTCTTACTGACTAAAACCCATCCGTGTTCCTCCTAGTGCCCTTTGCGTTTCAGGGTTACGGTACCTCAAACAGATTCCGCAACCCCAGCAGGCACTTGCCCTAGCGGGGTGAGGCGCGCGGGGATCGCAGCGCACCGCCGACCCACGCCTGGTTCTGATCAGACGGCGAGCCACCCAGTGCTCGCCGTCCGCAGGCCCGCGCCTACGGCGGCCGGGAATCGTCCTGCGACTCCCGACGCCCGGGGCGTCTTTTTCTGTTGCGGCGGCTGGGGCATGAGGTTTCCCTCTCTCTCACACGTTCAGCCTCCTCCTTTGCTAGCGTTACTGCTTCGCAGATGATGATGACCTAGATTTTGCGTAAAGCTTCCATACATACTAACTAACTAGGCCAGTTAAATACTAGCTTGTAAATATGATTCTAACTCAAATGTTGTGTTACATAAAAATAAAGCCAAAAAAAAAAAACTAGCTGTTAATTTGATCTTTGTTTAATTAAGGCCATTTATCTCACACCGTCGGTCTGAACCCACCTTTACAGAGGCCAAATTGCGTTAGATTCATTATAACGCTTTGACAAGATAATTTCGTTGTTATTTTAACTGTTATTTATCTGTTAGTGAATATAATTTATTGCTACGGTCTGTGGTTAGATCAATAGATATTGTTTTAGTATTGTTTAGATGTAACTAAGGTTTGAATTTTATTGTGGTGTTGTTAGTTTTAGAGAAATTACTCGATCACAGCTAATTTGGGTTTTTCATTTTTCTCGTTTCGACTTTTGTATACGTCATTTCGAATGTATACGTCAAATTACGGTATGTTTTTTTTAGAACAGTACCCTATTACTAAGCCTCCGCTGTAAGTCCGTCCGTCCGTCAAGAACCTTAATAGGTAGACACTTAAAATTTTCACAGATTTTGTATTTCTATTGCCGCTATTACAACAAACTATAAAAATTAAGGTTTAATATACGGAACCCTTCGTGTGCGAGTCCGACTCACACTTGGCCGGTTTTTTGTTGTGTTTCTAGGATCTTGTTTGACTTACTTTTACTTTAGAGTAGGTGAAACCAGCCTCTTAAATAAACCGAAAAAAAAAACAATTTAAATACAAGTTCAATTTTTATTATTTGTTGATATAGCGGCAATAGAAATACATGCTCTCGGTCGAACAGACGGACGGAAGGACGAACGGACGAACACTGGAGGCTTTGGTAAGGTAACCCTAAAAATAATTATGCAAAGAATTAAATTAAAAATATAAAAAACACCCGACTAAAAAAATATTTTAAAAAGTGAAAAAATAATACGTATTGATCTTTTGAATTTAATATAGGTACGATTCTTTGGGCCAAGCGTCTTCGCCTCGGGAGACCGCAATTCTTTGTATTTTTTAAGTGTGTACCTCTATATTTTTAGCGGTAATTAACTAGAAAAGGGCTGATGAAACGGCTCAACCAATTTTATAAAACTTGTCTAAGAACCATCGCTAGAAAACCAGCTTCCAAACAAAAAATCTGCATCCAAATCGATTCACCCGTTTAAGAGCTACAGTGCCCAGACACATAGCAGTCAAACTTATAACACCTCTCTTTTTTGGTCGGGGGTTAAAAATAAATATCCTTCACAAACATCACCGCCTGCATTTTATAAAAAGAAGCGGATGGAGTCGCACAGTCGCATTTTGGCAAAAACTAACAAAGAAATACATAATAATTGTCACATATTCGCGACAAGTGATGTTTAACAAAGAGAACATGTATGATAAAAAAAAATCTAACTAAAACGATAGGTCACAGTTGTCGGATGGTCAACTCTCACCAATCAGTTTTGTTTAATACGTCCTAGGAAGGCTATCCTTAGGCACCATATAACAGAAGTCAAGTCCATTGCTTAAAACAAAGATCACTTCTATATTTTCAGTAAACAATTATACCTTCAACTTTTAACCATCCCTCTTCCCCCACGCAGCAGATTTACCACAACAATCCTAAAACTAGCATATTGCTCGGCGAACGCGGGCAATACATAAATTAGGCGGTCGTAGCCCAAATGATCCATTGCCCGGCCCACTGTGATGTATTGCTCGTCTGGTATTGTTGCTAATGCTGACGTAAGGCGGTGTGCACATGGGTCGGTTCAGCAGTTAGTTATATTCTTGGAAAACTGAGGGTGTTAAAATTAGGCTACTGAAATAAAATTCATTCATACTCGCTTGCTCTGCCTAGCCTTTTTCCAACTATATTGGGGTCGGCTTCCAGTCAAACCGGATTCAGCTGAATACCAGTATTTTACGTGGAGCGGCTGCCTACCAGACCACCACAACCCATAAACTGGGTAATACGGTACTTCTTGGCAGGATTGGAGTCGGATTTACTGGCTTCTGACTATCCGTAACGACTGCCAAAGATTTACAAATGACAGCCGGGACCAACGGGTTAACGGGCTTTCCAAGGCATGGAGGAAACTCGTTAGGTATGTTAAGATGGTCATGCATCCATAGGCCAACCTTGGCAAGCGTTGCTTAACTTTGAAGATCGACCCGTGCGGCTGTTATTATTTAGCCACGAGCTCCTCAAAATTCTTTCATACTAGTAAGTGCAAAATTCTGCCAGTCTTATTGTTAAGAATAATAGATTTAGAACTTAGAAAAGTACGTATGATACTTTTACACAGGGGCACGTCCCTCTGGGACAATTACTAACCTCCACGCGAGCAAAGCCGCTAGCACAAGGTAGGAATACTATTCGTTCCGCAGCTTCAATAATCATTGTCATAATTCAAATGAAAAAAAAAAAAATTATTTTGGACCAAACATTAAACATATCATGTACATCCACCAAACTGCGTGGCAGTTTGTCGGCAGGATTAGCGCTCATTTTAATACATCGGCTCAAATACATAATTAATAGTAATTAAACGAAAAAAATAAAGCCAAGAATAAGAAAGCCAAGGTTGGCCATTTAACACAAAAGAAAACACAGTCAAATTATACTAGGCATCCTGACTCCTAACAACAGTTATCTTATGTAAACAATGATAGGTTAGTGGGTATTTTCACACCTTGCGGCAACCTCATTAAGAAAAACAGTTTTTAATTTCTTTTATAGTGTTTGTTTAGGTACTCATTTTACACTGAATGCACATAACATTCCTCTAAACCCGTCCTTTGGTGAAAATCGCCTTTTATTGTTATTATTATAAGCCCGTGGTGTCCCACTGCAGGACAAAGGCCTCCTTTCTGTCTTGAGCAATCTGAGTGCAATTATTTATGTAGGAGTTCAGTTCGTCCCGCCATGTCCGTTTGGGTCTACCGCGTCGTCGGTTCCTGATGTTCGAGTCTTCCGTGGTTTTTTCGCCTAGTTCTCTTGTGGCATGCGGTAGATTTGGTCTGCCCAGTTCCTTTGCAATTTGACAGCTGTTTTGCTTACTCGCGATTTGAGTTTTGGAACGAAGTCTTTCAGTCCTTACACGTCTGTTATCCTGAATCCGAGGATACTTTGTTCCATTTCTCGTTGGCAGACCCTGAGAGCGAACTTGACGTTGCGATAATTTTTCAGAAAATCGTATATTATACAAAAATGTTCACTTTATGACGTGCAGACAGACAGAGATATGTTTTCGGTAGTCTTTCTGTTGCTATTAATTTATCTGTCTAGTCTTTTCCCAACTAATTTAGGATCGACTTCCAGTTTAAAAGAATGCAGCCTATTTGACCTTTATTTTTTAATAATATGATGTTAATTATACTATCACCAAAAATTATATTAAGGAGCTCGTGGCTAAAGAATAATAGCCGCATGGCTCGATCTTTAAGGTTAAGCAACACTTGTCAAAGTTGATCTGTGGATGGGTGACCATCTTAACATACCGAGTTTCCTCCGTGCCTCAAAAAGCAACCTAGCTTTGTTTCCTAGCTTTATTTTGTAGATCTTTGGTAGTCGTTACGGATTGTCAGAAGCCAGTAAATCTGACTCCAATCTGGCCAAGAATTACCGTGTTATCCAGTTAATGGGTTGTGGAGGTCTGGTAGGAAGCCGCTCCACGTAAAATACTGGTATCCAGCTAAATCCGGTTTGACTGGAAGTCGACCCCAATATAGTTGTAAAAGGCTAGGCAGATGATGATGGTGTTAATTATATTAGTAGAGCAGTCTGAAATTGGTAAACACGCAATGAATCCAAGTGATAAATGCTCCTCTTCTCTTCCCCGTATTTACTACAACCATCCATCAAACTGATCTACCCGGGGTTGCGTTGAACACATTCGATTTAATTAAGAAAATGTAGGTGTTCTTCACACAATGGGCCCCAACAGTTTGTGACGACTGATAAATGGATACTTCGTGAAATTGCGTTTTTATCAACGTTCCCTTCTATGTATTATATACCCTTGTCTGTAAGCTTTTTCTTATGTAGGACTTGAAATATGCGACTGTTTAGAAAATGGCATTCAAGTCTGGGTTTATTAATGATAGAATAGAATAGAGATAAGAAGCCATCCGTGTTCCTCGTAGTACCCTTTGCGTTGCAGGGCTACGGTGCCTTTTTCGAACAAAGTCCGCAGCACTGGCCCTAGCAGGCCTCGTCTTCTATGCTGACAGTTCTTTGAGGCGCGCGTGGAACACAGCGCGCCGTCGACCCAGGCTTAGTTCTGATCAGACGGCGAGCCACCCAATGCTCGCCGTCCGCAAACAAATATGCCCTAAGCAGACGATTTGCCCTTTACAACTTCTAACCCGCTAGTCTACACCCGCCCTAACAACCACTAATGTGTATAAAAATGTGCGCAACGAGCGACCGTGGCCACTTTAATGTGCCCAGTAGCTGCGAGTGGCTGTCGACTTGAAAAATAACCTCCACAGCTAGTTTTGATGTATGTGTCGTAATATTTATGTGCTACTGTACGACTTTATGACTTAAAATATTGAAGATTCGCGTTATTTTCTAACGGTTGAAAGGTAGCTTTATTTCTGCTAATGTAGCTTCTGATATACAGTGTTATTAAATAATAAATTGTACCTAATAAGGTTTTGGAGGCAGGAAGCAATTGTTTATGACAATCTGAGAGTTGCTTTCTACGTTTCTGCTGTCTATGGTGAGGCTGGAAGCCATCATTGTTATCATAAGAAAGGTCTAGGCAGAAAGCGGCAGATTGACGCAAATATTGCTAGACTGAGAGATGGGTGAGGAGGTGATGGATTAAAATACCAAAATATAGAAGTGACAATTCATTTATAAAGTGCCGTACAAGATACTACAAGAAAAACTCCTTATAACACTAGATTTAGTGAAGGCAATGATAAATTTCAATTTCAATCTTTATTGCGAAACACAGTACATAGTTATACATTCCAGGTGTTAGGTGAATGCGCAGTTCACTGTGTTTTACCAATTAAGACATGCAAAATTATTAATAAAATTATAAATGTCATTAATTATTGTAAAAATCATAGGCAAATTAAACATTCCAAGTACACAATTTCATAAATATCAAACAAAACCAATTACTCAAATTAAACAAATGCCGTCAATTATCACTAAAATTATGCTGGCATAAATAAAAATTAAAACGTATACAATGTCATAAATAATATGATATTAAACCTAAAAATAAAACAACAATAAATATAAGTACTACCTGAAAAATCAACAAGTGATATCAGAAATTCAATAGCTGTACCTACTTCTACAAACGTTACACTATCACAAAACTAAAACAATATGTCACCACCCAAAAACATATTCCCATTTATATCCTCACAGCTCTGTCCATTGAAACCTGAGGGCTAGCGACGAGGAAGACCAAACTATTTTAATTAAACAAAATTTTCAATTAAGCACCGCAGGCAACTAGGATGCCACACAAAAGTTTGAGGACCGAAAATCTCGTTACTATTGCGGTACAGTGGCGCTTAATAACAGCCAGGGATACCGTATGTGGTAAAAAGGTGTTATTCGACAAGTTTTTGGTCAAAGGAATTACGTGGGAAATTTTATGAAAGACCCTTTTATCGATTTGCATGGTTTTGCGCGTCAGTACCGCCAGCACATACTGACTATATCTGCTTATATTCTCTCCCGTACATAGGGGCCAATGGGGTGCAGCGGAATACTAGTATTTAACATCGAGTTTTGCTTATCGTGTGGGCAGTAAGGTCTAACGACCCCACACACCCTAGTGTCAGAGTTTCTAAACCACCTCAAGGGCCTCTGATATGGTTTTCTTGACGACCAACTCTGGCTTATACGTGCCTTCCGAAACACGGAGTCATCTTTTTATCAGACAATCAGGTGATTCAAGCCTGCAATAAAAGCTAAACTGGAATATAGCTTTATAAAGTATGCTCTTCCCGTCTCTTCCCTGCTTCGTCGACCACTGGGTCACAAGGAAAACACCTAAACCACTCGACCACGGAGGCAGTTAACTTCGAGAGTTTACCTATTTGACCTCCATAGTCCAGTAACAGGATAAACGGCACGATCCTTGGTAAGAATGGTGTTTTGGATTCTGACTTTGCGTGGTTACTGTCAGTGATCTTTGTCATATGTTCATCTTGGATTGTATTTTAAGGCCTAAATGTTCACTATAAGATTATAAAACAACAGGGGGGATGGGGTCCGAGTGCGCCTCCTTTTTAAGGACATTTCTCGCCGACTGGTCAACACTTTGCGTGACCAGAGGGCTGGCTCGTTCTTTGCTCAAAGAGTTAGCATTGCCATTCAACGTGGCAATGCTGCCAGTCTTCTGGGCACGTTTCCGGATGACAGCGATGCGGAGGAATTTTTCGACGCCTGATCGTATTTGGTTTTGTATATTCTTAATGTATATTGTTAATTTTAGTAGTTATTTTGGAATATATTAAATTCGTGTTTTAAATTGAAGTAAAACAACAGGCTACATTATCAAAATATTTAGACTTGTCACATTAATTGTATTGTTGTCATCAGTAAGCTGTTACTCTCTACGTTTTATAGTTGCTTAACCTCAGCAAAAAGAAAACCTTATTGTATTGAAAACTTACCTACACCAAAGTCATAAAACCATACCTTAGACTTACCTAATAATATCTCAACCCACTTTTACCCCTTGCTCAAGGTAACATTACCATCAAAATATACAACAGGGAAAAATAAATACATGAAAAAAATCCTTCTTTACAAAGAACAAAGAAATGTTCCATTCATGTATTTTCAGAAATTGATAAATAATGCTGTCTGACACAAATCGCCTTCATATCTTTAATTCAGGAGGAATATAAAGGGAATGAATCGGAATATTGGGCGAACAGATTTGTACAGTCAGCAATAGAAACATATACTGTTTTTCAAAACGTGCCTCGTTTACTATCCTGACTACCCTGAGAAGAATCACCAAAACAATTTAAAAGGTCAAGGTCACTTTTTAAATCTATACTTTGGTAAACAAGTAATGGTCAAATCGCAAGAGATCCATTTAAGAAGGTTAATGTCTGAGGTAGTTTTTAGGGTTCCGAATATCCGTAAGAAACAGAACCCTTATATAGGTGACCCAGACACTTTGGTGTCTGTCTGTCCGTCTGTCACAGCCAGTTTTCACTGGACCGATTCTGTTGAAACACATAATTATGCGTTACGTATAATTTCAAACCGTATTGTGTGACATATTAATTGAAAGGGCTAACGTGTTTTAATTATATTTTTTTAATATTTTAAAATAAATAGTTTCTGATCCTAAAATTTTGAAACAAATGCAGAAAATATATAAGAGGTTTATATGAAATTCGTCCGGAACCGTTTGCATGCGAGTCCGACTTGCACTTGGCCAGTTTTTCAGGAAAGAACCACACAAATTTGAGTGGACTAGTCTAGAAAGCATGATTTGCCGTTATCGAGAGTTCGAGACTTAGAACTTTGAAGAGCTCAACGATTTGACGAACAATACCAACAACATTTGGGACGCCACATACAGAATTAAAACTGCCAGACAGACAATCAAGAAACCAACCCTTAATATAACGACCCACTTGCCTTTGCCTTTGGGGTGTACAAAAGTGATGATAAATGTTATAATACAGAACATGCACTCCTATCGGATTAAACTGTAACCATTAAGCCTACCGCAAATATAACGTGGTTGGCAATAACCAACTTAACTCAGTACCATGAACAACAACGGAAAAGCATCAAGAAACCAATTTTATTATTCGTGTCGTAGCTAAATAATAACGAATCACGGGTCGATCTTGACGGTTAAGCAACGCTTGACATGGTCGGTCCGTGGATGGGTGATCATCATAGAGTTTCAGATTATTTTAGATTTCTCTATTTCAAATCTGACGCAGTCTTGTCAAGGGGTATCGTATTGCCCAGTTACTGGATGGTGGAGGTCAGATAGGCAGCAGTTCTTTGTCAAATACTGGTACTCAGCTGTGTCCGGTGAGACTGGAAGCGACCCCAACATAGTTGGGAAAAAGCTAGGCTTATTGATTGTCTCGGTATACTAATGTTGTCTATTGGGTTTTAAAATAGGAAACCTTTCGGTGTCCCAGGATTCAAGATTCCAAGAATTTATTTCAAATTTAACCATTAATAGGCTCTTTGAACTATCACAGTCCATCATCTATACTAATCTATATCTATACTTCTGTATCTATCTATACTCTATACTAATATATACAGCGGAAGAGTTTGTTGGTTTGTTTGAACGCGCTAATCTCAGGAACCACTAGTCCGCTTTGAAAAATTCTTTTAGTATTAGATAGCCTATTTACTGAGGAAGGCTATAGGCTATATATCATCACGCTAAGATGAAAAGGAGCGGAGCAGTAATGAAAATTGTGACGCTGACGAAGTTGCGCGGGTCGACTTGTTCAAAAAATATGAAGCTAAACATTTGAACTAGCTACAAGGCAACTGTAACTTTTAGTGTTGCTCACATACTGATTTTGCCAACTGTACATTCTTTTCATGGATTGATTTTATTCGGCATATCTTTTAAAGAAGTAAGATTTGTTATGTTATGCGATCCTTGTATGATTTTATTAGGCCTAATGCATTGGGTTGGATTCCCTTTTAGGAAGCTTTTGTGCAAGACTAGTGGTGTAGGTTTGAATAGGTTGAAATAAAACCCCTTGTACCAATAAGTTTTCCACTGTATTAAATTTTGGTTGTTTTTCACAAGACAATGTTTTTTAAGGTGGAAGCGCCAGGGTAGCCCGCGAAATTCAAATATGTTCATGTTTTTTTTTGCATTCAGTAGGGCTTTATGAACTTAGAGGGTTATATTGATGATTAAAATGGTTATAATTCTTTAGATAAATACGTGTTACAAAGCTTCAAACTGACCGGCAAATTGCAAAAAAAAAAACTTTAAAATATTTGAATTTTACGGGCTACCCTGGCGCTTCCACCTTAAGGAGGCGTTATACTATAAGTAGGATTACATGTTTAGCATCTCATATTTTGTTTTTATAAATAATGGAACGCTGTCAGGTTGGACATTGGTTGGTTTTTATCACTTTCTGGAGAGAAAGTTGTGGCAAAATGAATATGACAAATTGTCAAACTTGCGACAACTGCTAAGGTTTACCAAATCATTTTTCAACAGCCAATCGTAATACTAAGCGTATAATTTCTAACGCAACGTCAATTTCTTTCCAGAAGCCGGGATTAATTATATCGTCATACTAAATTAGTGCAAAAAAGCTCTCAACAAAACTAAGGCAGAAAATACTGATTTTCACATTCCCTGCATAGTTCAAAGAATATTATGGCTTATTAACTCCATGCATATGAAACTAATAGCACTTAGCCATTCTAAGTTTAGCACTAACACAGGGATATTAGCGGCCAGGAATTAGATCATAGCTGAGATGCATAATACAACAGAGTAGTTGAGCGCAGTTAGAGCTAAATTAGCTGTGTTAATCATTTCGATCTGAATAATGTTCAAAGAGATGGTGATTATAATGATTATGCCAGAAAAGAGGATTCAACTATTGAGAGCTATTGAGAAAAAAAAACATCGTATAGAAAGTTCATCATCTGCCTAGCCTTTTCCCAACTATCTTGGGGTCAGCTTCCAGTCAACCCGGATTCAGCTGAATACCAGTATTTTACGTGGAGCGGCTGCCTACCAGACCTCCACAACCCATTAACTGGGTAACAGTTAATGGGTTGTGTTAATCTACAAATGACAGCCGAGACCAACGGCTTAACGTGCTTTCCGAGGCACGGAGGAAACACGGTATGTTAAGATGGTCACCCATCCACAGACCCACCTTGGCAAGCGTTGCTTAACCTTGAAAATCAAACCGTGTGGCTGTTATTATTGGCCACGAGTTCGCACGAGCGTATAGAAAGTTAAATTATATAATATAACACCATCAAGACGCAGTGCAATACGCCACGAACGATATTATCAGGCTCAAGACCAATGGGTTTTCGGACTTCCAAGCACAGGATCGTCATACTCATCATACACAGGCCGGCTTCGCCCATTGCTGAGCATAGGCCTCTATTTTCTTGTGCTACCCCACGTTACTATACCAGCCACATCCAGGTTCTACCTGTGATGGCAGCAATGTCATCCGTCCATCTCGTCGCCAACCGACCAACACTTCTCCTTCCAGTCCTCGGACGTCACTCGGTCACTACCTAACTCCACCTATCATCACCGCGCCTTGCCAGGTGTCCTGCCCAGCTCAATTTTAGTTCCGCAATTCGTTTTCCGATGTTAAAACCTTCGTCCGTATTCTGATCTCGAAGTTTAGAGCTCGATCTATTAGACGTATGCCAAGCATGGAACGCTCCATGGCTCTTTACTACCAAACTGTCGAGCTACTGAGAAGTTACTGACGGAAAAACTCAATACGACTTTTTGTCCGGCCTAGGAATCGAACTTAATGCTTGGCAGTCATGCTAGCTAAACCAACGGAGCAGTGTGTCAAATGCTAATTACTTCATCATCAAAATTTAAGTAGGTCCCTCTCAAAACTCAAACTTAGTAACAAAATACACGCAAGAGGCCAGACCACAGCCCTTCACAGCTCTCTCAATCGTGGCCTTATCAATCCCCTTTACGGCCTTAACGATCCACAAAGGAAGATTAGTATTCTTTGCCGACCCTTCATAGATTAAATTAGGGCTGATAACAGAGCCTTGGTGCACGCCGAGACAAATATTTTGGCGCAGAATGGCCGTTAAGGTTTTGTTTAGGGCTCTCCTTGATCGGAAATTAATGGGAAGTGAACTGGGTGAATTACTGTTCGCTATGCATGGTTTAAAGGAAATTTTATACTCTCTACGAAAGTGTGATTGGAAAAGTGAAAATCCGGAAATAAGATATTGAATAAATCATTATGATAATCTACAGAAGGCCAAAGCAAAGATGCAAGCTCGTCTAGCAACGAGCAGAAGCGTTTGAAAATGGGAGGGGGAGGCATCAGACAAGCAGTGGAACAAAATACATTGAATAGATAGATACATGGGCCCAACTTCATTGCAACTTGAAAATACAATGTGCTTATCCATAACTTTATGTTTACACAATGCGTGTAAGTACACCTAGTCACCTGATGAACAGCAGTGCGATTCTGTAAACTTGTAGAAGTTAAGGTTTGAGTGAAGTGATTACTTGAGTGAACTGAACGACAGCTCACTTTGTGATCACATCACTCAAGACTTCACGTCGACATGTTTACATAATCGACCGGCTGTATTACAACATATTGGAATTGATCGTGTCCACTCACTTGGGAGTGCTGACTTTAGCCAATGATGTAGAACATTCCAGAAATAAAACAAACTAAATGCGATATAAATGACCAAGCTATCACGTCGGAGAACTATAAATTGACTATAGAAATGGATTCCGTAATGCTAATAGCGAATGCTTCACTATCTATCAGCGAACACAATGCACTAATGGCAGGTTTCTTGGTCATTAGTCACGGAGAACATAAAAACATTAATAAAGTCAATTCGTGTTGGTTCGGTGGGTCAATAAGGAAATAAGAATGGTGTACATGCTGGAGGTCTTGTCTTAGTTATAGCAATCACATGGGTTGATCTTCAAGGTTAAGTAACGCATGCCGAAGTCGGAACATAGATGGGGTGATCGTCTTTACTAACATCCCGAGTCTGTTCCGCCTCAGAAAGCGCGCTAAGCCATCGGTCCCGGTTATCAGTTGATGATCTTTGACAGCCATTAGGTATAGTTAGAAGCCAGAAAACCGGACAGCAGGCTTCCCAAAAGATATCGTGTTACTAGTTACAGGGTTATGGAGGATATATGGGAATTCACATCATTCAAAATTCTGGTGCTTAGCATCTTATTAAGGGTTCCGTTCCTCAAAAAGAAAAACGGAACCCTTATAACGGAAAATTTGTTGTCCGTCCGTCTGTCTGTCAAGACCCTTTATCTCGGGAACGCGTGAAGGTATCAAGTTAAAATTAAACCAAATACTCAAATCTCTCGGACGGTCTCTTGAAGCTGTGAAAAACTCAAAGTTCTAAGTTAACGTAAAACAGGATACGGCTTTATGCTGCATAAAACGTATTTTTCGACACTCTCAAGAGAATCAAAAGTATTTCCCGTTGACCTAGAACTATGAAATTTGGCAATTGATACCGTCTTATACTACACTAGTGGACGTCGCGCAGTTTCACCCGCATAGTTCCAATTCCCGTGGGAGCTCGGGAATAAAATATAGCCTATGTTACTTCCTGATAATGTAGCTTTCCATTGCTGAAAGAATTTTTCAAATCGGTCCCGTAGTTTTTGAGTTTATTCATTACAAACATACACACACACAAAAGTACAAATTTTTCCTAGAAAAGGATAATCTCTGGACACTATACATTTTTGTAAGTAATTGAATCATGAAAAACAGTCTTTATTTAAAGTAATATGTACCTACAAATTTGTACAGAACCCTCGGTGGGCGAGTCTGACTCGCACTTGGCGGGTTTTATTACTCGAGATGGGTTTGCTCTTCACTCTAGTCTAGGTCGGATGTGAGAGAGACAGAGTCGACAGATCACTCTAACTTTGCAGTTCAGAAACATAGATGCAGGTAGAGAAACGCATCGGAATAATCTGAGATCCGACTCCGACATAGTGAGTGAAGACTATGATATTGACTTACAGAGGGATTTTCCCAAAATTAGGTCAGAGAGGATGCTCTCAACGGGTAATTTTTTTAAATTCTTTTCGTGATGGGTTTGCTCGTGACTCTAGTCTAGGTCAGAGATGAAAAAAGGCAAATCTACGATGGAGCGAGCTTACCCAGAAGATGCTTGTTCACCTTAACTTTGAAGAGATTAGGGTTATATGCGTTCGGAAACACAGACGCAAGCAGAGAGTTCCACTCCTTTGCTGTGCGCATTATAAAAGACTTTTGGAAACGCTTAGTGCGAATTTGTGGAATGTACGCTTTTCTTGTGACGAAAAATTGCCAGGCCCAAGTACTGAGGTTCAACACTAACACATCAACGGCAAAGCTCTGAAGTACTTATAAAGGCTGTAAATTATTTGTTACAAGTCACGATAGAATACTTTATCATTACAGTGAGAACAATAAAATTAAGCATTAACTCAAAATTAATTATCTTGCAAACATCAATTATATGAACATAACGTTTTTAAAAGCTGAGTCACGTCGAGACATTACTTTCTAAAGATGTAATTAAAAGTCCAGTAATAGAGAAGATTCTATGCCTCGAGATCTAGAGGCTGTAAAGCCAGCGGGCGTTGAGGGACAGACTTTTTTTTTTTTTTTTTTTCATTATTGTGTTTTGATTATTTAAATTTAAATTTTTGTTTTTGTTGTTGTACGTTGATTATTTTAGTTTGATTATTTTATTTTATGCTTTTTAAAGAAATCATTTTGCACATTATTTTTAATAGCAATATTTAGTTACAGTACCGAACATGTTTACTTAAGCATTATTTTTGATGGTAAATATCCTCGATATTGGTACCCAAGATACAGGCTTGCCTAGTTTGGGGCCAATGTAAAAACACTGTAATGCAATGCAATTTTTAGTAAATAAAAAATAAACTTTAAATAATTTAAAGTTGAATATTGCATATAAACGGCTAGTTGTAAAGAATATTGAAATGAAAAAATAGGGTATTTTACTGAAAAAAAACACGATTTAGTCCGTCTGATAGATTTCCAAAAAATATTGAACACGTATTTTTTCTTTTTTCACGATAATAAAAAATGACGAAGATACAGTACGTTGAAAACTCGCGTGACGTCACTACGATTGTAAATTTTTTCTGAGAGTTTCAGAGAGTTTAATGCATTTTATTTTTGTTAATATTCATTGATTTACAAAAACAAAAAATGCGTGTCCATTATTTTTCAATACTCTAAATCATCATCTGCCTAGCCTTATCCCAACTATATTGGGGTCGGCTTCCAGTCAAGCCGGATTTAGCTGAATACCAGTATTTTACGAGGAGTGGCTACCTACCAGACCTCCACAACCCATTAACTGGGTAACACGTGGCAAGACTGGAGTCAGATTTACTAGCTTCTGACTATCCGTAACGACTGCCAAAGATCTACAAATGACAGCAGGGACCAACGGCTTTCCGAGGCACGGAGGAAACTCGGTATGTTAAGATGGTCGCCCATCCGCAGACCAACCTAGGCAAGCGTTGCTTAGCCTTGAAGACCGACCCATGCGTTATTATCTAGCCACGAGCTCCTCTTTTCAATACTCTCACTGACGGACAAAATAGATTTGCAATATTTATTGATAGTGAAAACTAGCCTAATAAGTGGAATACTAGAAAATTGCTTAAAACGTTAATTTAAACGACATCATCTGTCGAGCTCTTGTCACCGTCATCGGCGTTTCAGCGGTATTCGAACCTTGGCACGTGACTGACGATGGTAAAAGGCAAGACAAGTGATCCTTTTGTGCAGTCGGGTCAAAAGGAAAACAATGATTATGTAATTTTACTGTAATCAAAAAGGCAGCAATCAGCAATTCAAAACGTTAACTCAGCAAGACTTTCACAATCCTTACAAAGACCGTAATTCTTTCACAAAAATCACCCATTCCCAATTTCCTTCCTTCAAGGCCCGACACTAGCGCAAGCGACCTCTCCGAAATGCTATAAAAGGCGTTAATATTCACGTTTAGAATGATTTTACGATAAAAAAGGTAGGAAAGCTATCGTAAAGGAATTCAAGTTAAAACTTAGATTACACGATCGAATATCGGGATCCTATTATAGGTAGGCGGGCCATTCTACTTTTCGACGGACTAAAAGCCTGTTCTTCAGTGGAAAACACGGTACTGACATTTTTATTTTCCTTTCTTTTATGAAAGTTAACGTATTTAATGCATAATACGTTGAGTCATAACTACGTAGTATAAAACAAAATCGTTTCCGCTGTCTGTCTGTCCCTATGTATGCTTAGATCTTTAAAACTACGCAACGGATTTTAATGAGAGTTTTTTTAATAGATAGAATAGATTCTCAAGAAACCGCGGCGGCTCGCTAATCTATTTAATAAACCGTATTGATAAAATAAAACGTGATAGTGGTTTGTGTAACTTCACTATGGGACTTCCAGTTTAAAAGAATGCAGCCTATTTGACCTTTATTTTTAATAATATGGTGATAATTATACTATCACCAAAAATTATATTGAGGAGCTCGTGGCTAAATAATAACAGCCGCACTGATCGATCTTGACAAGGTTGGTTTGTGGATGGGTCTTAACGTAACGAGTTTCCTCTGTGCCTCGGAAAGCACGTTAAGCCGTTGGTCCCGGCTGTCATTTGTAGATCTTTGGCAGTCGTTACGGATTGTCAGAAGCCAGTAAATTTGACTACAAGCCAAGACGTACCATGTTACCCAGTTAATGGGTTGTGGAGGTCTGGTAGGCAGCCGCTCCACGTAAAACACTGGTATTCAGCTGAATCCGGTTTGACTGGAAGCCGACCCCAATGTAGTTGGGAAAAAGAAGGGCAGATGATAAGTGGTTTATGTAGGTAATAATTCGATGTACAAAGTGTATCAGAATAAACGCAATACATCAGAAGACATTGTTCTCATCGCTACGAACAATTTTCACTATGCCACCAACACTGAAGTCGCGAAAAAAGAATCGACTGGCCCATACCTCGACAAAATTGTACAAACAGCTGACTTTTTTTTTCGCAGTTTCGTCGTTGGTTCTATGGTAAAAGTTGTGCATAATACGAGGTTTTTCCTGTAATGCTCTCAATGTGGTCAACAATGTTTGTACTGCTTTGGTTATGTAGTCGTTGTAAATTGTTTCTTAAACAGAATCGCCCTGGTACTATTTTTAATGGGATATTTATTGGGTTGAGTTGTGATATCGGGGGTGGCAACAGATGGTGTGTGATAAGCTTTTCTTTTAAGGTATTCGGCTGGGTGTCCTGCGCGTCCTATATAACAATGCTTTCAGAATGTTGTTGAGGCTACTTCGTTACTGTAGCAAGTCGGAAATGTTTGCGCAAGCCCGTAGCGACGACGGCTTCTTTGCAATTATACTCAAAAAAACTATGTTGCTACTGAGGAGAGTGAGGGACAGTCTAAACAGCATCCTGAAAACTGTAGCCGAGAGCTTCGGCTCTCCGATTGTACAGCAGTTTGTGCGGAGGTTGGTTCTTACTAACACTAGGCAATAAGTTATTTTTGTATGTATTACTAACACTATGTGGATTTTGTCCGAAATCTATACTGATATATAAAGCTGAAGAAATTGTTTGTTTATTTGCTTGAACGCGCTAATCTCAGGAACTGCTGGTCCGATTTGAAACATTCTTTCAGTGTTAGATAGCCCATTTATCGAAAAAGGCTATAGGCTATATATCATCACGATAAGACCAATAGGAGCGGAGCAGTAATGAAAATTGTGACGCAAACAAAGTTGCGCGGGTCAACTAGTGACACCTAATAATGTGTAAGGGTGCGTTTCCACCAGAGCTGTGCGAGGATGCGTAGCAAGGGATGTGTTTGTTTAAACCAATAAAATCGCTAGCACTGAGTGAGGCTAGGTAAATTAAGCGATTAATAACTATCTAACACTGAAAAAAATTTTCAAATCGCACCAGTAGTTCCTGAGATTAGCGCGTTCAAGTAAACAAACAAACAAACTCTTCAGCTTTATATATTAGTATAGATTCGTCAAGCGTCTGAAATGCTACCTAAGATAAGGACGTTTGCACAAAAAAATTTAAACACATTTAAGAAATTGTCTCCCGTGAAGTCGCCCCTTTTCGGTAGGAATTGTTTGGCGCACCTTCTTTCCAACATATTCACTGAAAGTAAGAACCGTTCTACACAAAATTACCATTCTAAACCTTACCTTGCACTGTGGGAACTGCTCCGGCGGCCTGCTGACTCTCCAGCCCAACAGAGGCGGTATGCACACTAGTGCGGACATGAGCCACACGGCCGCTATCATGAGCGCCGCGCGCGCCGGTGTGCGCTTCTTTAGGTAATCTACCGCCTGGAACAAAGAGAGAACGCTGTTAGATTGATGTCGGTCATCGATTGACATTAAAAAAAAGTAGTAAATTTCCAGTCAAGCCAGATTTAGCTGAATACCAGTATTTTACGAGGACTGGCTGCCTACCAGACCTCCACAACCCATTAACTGGGTAGCACGGTACTTGATGGCAAGACTGGAATCAGATTTACTGTCTTCTGACTATCCGTAACGACTGCCAAAGATCTACAAATGACAGCCGGGACCAACGGCTTAACGTGCTTTCCAAGGCACGGAGGAATCTCGGAATGTTAAGATGTCTTAACCTTGAAGATCGACCTGTGCGGCTGTTATTATCTAGCCACGAGCTCCTCGACCTGACTCGTCTAATACTTATAAAAGCTTTATGGCTAATAACAGCCACAAATGTCGATCTTCAAGGTTAAACACCACTTGCCTAGGTCTGTCCGTCGAAAGAGTCACCGCGGCCCTGGAACGCAAAGGGCACTAGGAGGAACACGGATGGGTTTTAGTCAGTAAGAGTCTGACACTCCCTTCCGCTCCAACCAGATTGGAAGGAGCCATTTGAACATTTCCCATCTATAAAAAAATTTCTGTACTTGAATCAGGTCACACATTACATTTTGAAAACCTCCCTAAGAGAGAATCCCAAACCGTCGATGCCTGAAAGTCTCAAACCAACGGGGTGTTGTATTTTTCTGGCGTTACTGTATGGTGGGATCCAAAAAGGGTTGCTCCATGTAAAAACTTGTGTTGTGCTTCATCTATAAAGCCCGGAACCCGGTACCCCAACATATATGTTTTGTTTAAAGCTAGGCCGGTGATGATGAACCGTCCAAGCTATTGACTGGCAGTAGATGAAGCACGGAGACCAGCCAGGCAGACTATGATGAAATCGGCTTCCAGTCAAATCCAGATTCAGTTGAATACTAGAATTTTACACGTTACGATTACCAACGCTAATAGAGGGAAAGCAAGGACCAAATTCCAGCTTTTCGACATCTTAAAACCCTTTCGTTTCACCCCTCCTTAATACTAAAGAAAATAAAAAAGCTAACTTATTTAAAAAGCAATGTCCGTTCTTATTTAAAAAGCTACCTTTACTCGAAACGGTTATTTTCCTCTCCGAAACTGCAAACACAACAGTTTTTAATTCTAAAACCGGCTTATCCTTACACAAAGACTGCTTCGAAATACATAACGAAAGCCAGTCCATCCATACAATTAACACGGTTTAATATTTACAAATCGGCAAAAGGAACAGTTTCTCATTTCCTTTTTCTAAATATTTTATGTAAGAAGTCCGTAGACATTTTTAAAAATTCCTTTCAAGAAAGCCCTTTTTAAAAATGTTTGAGCAAATTGTAGGATGATTCGGATGAACTTTACTGTGAATAAAAGGTATCTATAAATGTCAGGTTATATTTAGACTGTGTTGAAGTTTAGGTAATCTTTTGCCAGGAGAATAATCATGCACGGACGTCTAAAGCTAACTATAGAGTTCTCTCAGATGTTCCGACTTCCTGAAGTGAGTGAACTAAGCTAGCGTCCGCAGTACAGGGTTACTGCACCAGTGTGTTTCCACCACGCAGTCGGGTAAAAAAGGCGAAAGGAGAGTAATGTCTGTGATGGTATGTATGTATTAACGTATGGTGTCGGCCGGTGCCGTATGGTGCCGTAAAAGAATAATACCATCCCATCACTTCACGTGGGTGTCGTAAGAGGCGCTAAGGGACTCACCAGAGAATGGGCAGCAGCGTTCTTTGTAAAACGCAACACCATACACTGCGATCGCCAACCCGCCCCTTTGCGGGAGGCCTATGTCCAGCAGTTGACGTCTTCCGGCTGTTAGAATATGATTATGATGATGTATGTCTGTGTGTGTCTGTATGTTCCTTTACAGCGTTCTAAAAACTAAACACGTTAATCGATTATGATGATTCTTGCGTGAATCGATTTATCTTAATTTTGTAAGTGTTCTTAATAAAGTACTGAATCGGATATCGTTGAAAAGGTATTTGAAATCTGTGATTGAACTAAACTACTCGTAGATGCTACCAACTACATCAGACTGCTTGAAAAGCAACTTGTTTGCGATTTTTTTAAATCTGTCATAGGCAAAGAGAATAATCGTCGTTGGTCATAGGGCTGTATCTCAAGAACCGTTATAGGTAGACAGTTCAAATTTTCACTGATTGTGTGTTTCTATTGCTCCTATAACAACTAAAAATTAAGGTTTTTGGTACGGAACCCTTCGTGTACGAGTCCAACTCGTACTTAGCCGGTTTTTTGTGAAAACATATCTAGTGATGTTTGGAAAATAACACACTTCCACACGGGTTCTCAGTTTATTATTATTTGTAATGGGTTTGCTCTTGACTCTAGTCTATGTCAGTGATGACAGAGACAAAGTCTACGATGGAGCGAGTCTACCCAGAAGGAGCCTGTTTATTCTTAAGGTCCAGTTAATAACTGTAGGGTTGAGAAACTCTGATACTAGGGTGTGTGGGGTCGTTAGACCTTACGGCTTATACGATAAAAAGAAGACAGTAGAGTCTTTCTATTCATTCAAAATTTGGACTTGCACTCAGTGCTACATATGCAGTGTTGATTGCTTCTTTTCCACAATTACATGATACTAAAACATAACTGATAAAATAATGTACCACGCTTTTGCCTATACGTTTGAGGAAAAGTTAGAGACATGACATTCTATGCTACAGTCAGCCACAGAAGTGCTTCCTGTCTACACTACAAACCATTTTCGTCACATCTAAACCAAAAATCTCGCAAAACCGGGTTTAAAACTCACACTGCATTCTATGCAAGCGCACTTGTGCTTCAATGCATAATACTTGCATTGCGTACTAAATATTTACGAGCCGACTATATTGGGCCGAGTCGCTTGCCAAGATATTTGACTATCATTGAAATCTCTAGATTTGAGTACGATATCTATACTAATATATAAAGCTGAAGAGTTAGTTTGTTTGTTTGCTTGAACGCGCTAATCTCAGGAACTACTTGTCTGATTTGAAAAATTCTTTCAGTGTTTGATAGCCCATTCATCGAGGAAGGCTATAGGCTATACATTATATCATCACGCTGAGATCAATAGCGGCGGAGCAGTAATGAAAATTGTGACGCAGACGAAGTTGCGCGGGTCAACTAGTACTAATATATAAAGCTGAAGAGTTTGTTGGTTTGTTTGCTTGAACGCGCTAATCTTAGGAATTTCTAGTCCGATTTGAAAAAAAATTCAGTGTTAGATTGCCCATTTATATATCATCACGCTAAGATGCTAATAGTAGCAGAGCAGACGAATTTGCGCGGGACAACTAGTCCTAATATTTTGACGATGAGTCTTGGCGTTAGATTTTAGGTTTATGGCTGAGAAAGAAAGCTAATTTTAGTACTGACAGGCTCCATTTGACCACAATCTCACTTGATGGGAAGCGATGATGTGGTCAATAATGGTGCATGCTTGCCTTGAACCTATTAACTCTTGACTTAAAAGTTTGGTTGTAGCTATCAGAAAACACAGAGTCTGGAATGTGGGAATTATATTCCTTAGCTGTACGCACAATCTTCTTCTTCTTCTCGTGTGGGCAGTAAGGTCTAACGACCCCACACACCCTAGTGACAGAGTTTCTAAACCGCCTCAAGGGCCTCTGACATGGTTTATTTGACGACCGCCATTTGGCGGCCGGGACCACCGGCTTATACGTGCCTTCCGAAGCACGGAATCACGTAACCATATCATTTAACTAGTAATACTTACAATCTAATGACATCATAATTATTTATCATTATTGTTTTAGTATTTATGTAATTTTTTAGTGTTTATTTAATTATTATTTTTGACTGTGAACTATTGATTATTGGTTATTGTTTTTATTGATATTATTTTTGATTGTTAATTATTGTTATTGTTTTTGACTATGAATTACTATTGATTATTGTTTCATTGACTATTATTTTTGATTGTTTATACTTGATTATTGATTGTGTTCCTGGTGTTACATGACTGTTTTTGAAATTCAATTTGTAAATTAATTAATGCATGAAATATTCAAATACAATGAAAATTGTTATATGAATAAATAAATGAATGAATGAATGAATCATCTTTACGCACACTGAACATAGTGTATAATATCTTACAGTAAGTACACTGTCAACTTTTGTAGGGTTCCGTACCCGGAGGGTAACCAACGGAACCTTAATACTAAGCCTCCGTTATCCGTCCGTCCGTCTGTCTGTCTGTCTGTCAGCGGGCTGTATCTCAAGAACCGTAATAGATAGAAAGTTGAAATTTTCACCGATTGTGTATTGCCGCTACAACAAAAAATAATAAAAAATTAAGTCTTATGGTACGGAACCCTTCGCGTGCGAGTCCGACTCGCACTTGGCCGGTTTTGAACAACAACCTTGTTACTACGTCAAAAATATCCTTATTCTACCAACACAGCAATTTAACTCTTTATAACGGTCACATATCAAACCAAATGCGACCTCACTTGACTAAAGGGTGCTCACAAACTATTACCCGACTGCGCGAGTCGGGGATGTAATGTGTTCGGCCCGGCCTACTGCGAGAATAAGTCAAGCGATGCTATGGTAAAATAGAAAATAATATCGGACACGGATGTTAGAGCTTAGTTGGGTTTCACTGGAAGGGATGAAAATTTTTTCGTCGTACTTATTCGACTTTTATTTGAAAAAAAAAAGTTATTTATTCTGACTCGTGTTTTAAGGTAGAAAATACGTAATTGATATTCTCTGTTTTTATTCTACCTCATTGTTATTTTTTACTTTTCTAAAGAAAAGTAACTCTTCTCAACGTTTCTTGTTTTATAATTCTATCAACATCTTAAGGAAGATGAGATAGAATTATAGATCTGAAGGAAGCGAAATTTAAATGATTGTTTTTTTACTTTTTTTCATTTCAAGCAATCGGTAAAACAGACATTCTATCTATTTATTACTTCAATATCTTTAACTCTGTTTTTTTTTTATATATTAGATATACGTTATGCTGAAAAATAACCACCACCCCTACAATATACGTGAAAGTTTAGCTTTCAAACTGAAGATGTTCTAAATAAACCACTTGTACCTATCTAAATCCTTATCAAACCGAACACAACCGCCCGAAACTGCTCGTAACCACTCCGATCCAGTTCAAACCACTTCTAACCGCTCCCAACCGGTTCTAGTTGCTCCTAACTCCGTATGCCGCGTGTGTATGACAGCATACGGACTGGTACGCAACCACAATAAATCATATGAAACAATTCGACATTCCACGAATGAGGTCGGGGAGAACATATCGTGATATTAATAATATTACCTACTACTAACAGGGTAAGCAGGGTTCTTTTAGGCTGGGGAAATGATACTAGAAATGTGGTTTACTATATATCTGAATTTTGTACTAAGGAAGACTTTTGGGATTTGATGGTTATTTTTTATAAAATAATGGTAGTTGTGTACCTGTTGTTCTGAGTTGAAGTTTTTCATGTGTGCGTGCAGTGTAGTGCATGTGGTGCTCCTCTTTAAGTGATGAGGCACTTAAACTTGGGTATGGAATGATTTTTTGTAAATGTTGTGGTGTAGTCATTGTTGAGGAGCCAAATAAAATAAATAAATAAATTTGAATGAGAACTTTTTGATCTTTTTGAACAATGCAGAACGCATTGAAAGAACAGCTTGATCATAAATTAGAAATGATAATTTTCTCCCGTGCAGTTAATTTTAAAATGTTATGACTTTGGTACTAGGCAGAAAAACTGATAAAACACAAAAATTACAGATAAGGAGTGGAATATCCTATTAATAATTCAGTTTACTTCTAGGCAAGCATGAAAGAAAGAAAGAAAGAAAGAAAACTAATTTATTTGGCACACACGGGATCACACAATGTTTGTAACAACAAAAGGACATGCTCCATCGCCAACCTCACCATTGTTAAAGTCATCATAATTCCGCTGTGAAAAAAGGATAGTGCTATTTAGCCTGTATAGCTCAGTCCCTGCCCCACACCGGAGTTATGATTGCACGAGCACGTCATAGCGGTAGATCAGGTGAGATAATGGTCGTACGGAATATTTATATCTTAGAAAAAAACCGGTCAAGTGCGAGTCGGACTCGCACACGAAGGGTTCCGTACCATAAACCTTATTTTTTAGGGTTTCGTACCCAAAGGGTATCCAACGGAACCGTATTACTAAGCCTCCGCTGTCCATCCGTCCGTCCGTCCGTCTATCTGTCAGCGGGCTGTATCTCAAGAACCGTAATAGGTAGACAGTTGTAATTGAGGCAATAGATATTCACAGATTGTGTATATTTATTGTCGCTATAACAACAAATAATAAAAACCAAGGTTTATGGTACCTACGGAACCCTTCATGTGCGAGTCCGACTCGCACTTGGCCGGTTTTATTATTATTTGCTGTTATAGCGGCAATAGAAATATAGCCCGCTGACAGACCGACGGACGGACGGACGGACGGACGGACAGCGGAGGCTTAGTAATAGGGTTCCGTTGGTTACCTTGTGGCTACAGAACTCTAAAAACAAACAAATTTTGTTGAATAGAAAGCAATCAAAACAGTATAAAACAAGCACATTCATTACGTAACAGAATCACGGCGTTTCAAAAGGAAACTCAGGATGATCATCACATAATACAGCAACTTTTCAAAAGGTAATGTTGGTCGACATCCTCTCTAACTAAACACTGCATCGGCAGCCTCTGGGATTTTAGCGTGAGAAATAAAAGATGTTTTCATAAGTCTGTGTAGTAACTTAAAGTAATTTTTAACCATCTTCTTCAAAAAGGAGGAGGTTCTATGTTCGGCTGTATTATCTTTTTTATGTATGTTCACCGATGTCTCCGCCAATTCTGGACCGATTTTAAAAATTATTTTTTTATTCAAAAGCCAATACTCCTGAGTTGGTCCCATTGTCACTAAGTTGGAATATGATGATGGGATCCCATGAAAATCGAGGGAAACCCTCAAATTTTATAAGCACATACAATGTTTTTCATAAACTTTCTAACGCAATTCAGATATTTGAGCCTGGTAATCATCATCTCATGTTTTTGAGCTGATGATGGAAGTTATAAGTCAGGATCTGATGATGGTATCCCATGAAAAATGTTTATTCAGCGATATGTTCGGCAATTGTTAACCGATTTGGATGATTCTTTTTTTGTTTGGAAGAGTATTTTCTCATTTAAATTTGGTGAAGATCTGATGAAGAACTTCGGAGATAAGCAACGGTACTCTTCAATAAATGATAGCAAAAGGATCGGGATTTCTGAAATCGCATGTCTGTTCATTGTTTACACCAGTTCATAACATAACATCACGCCGGCACGCTGTGTTTGTGAAAACACAAAAAAATATAACCGATTTCCAAAAACAAAACACTACAAAATAAAAAATAACTTTAATTTCGGAAGTCGGTGTTCAAAAACGAAAAAAAAACAAAAACACAGAGTTTTTTTTGAGCACTAAGTTTCTTAGTGCTCAAAAAAGTGCTCTTTCTTTCTTTTATCTCTTTATAATAAAACAAGCTCCTACCAGCGGCTACGCCCGCGTGGGCCCTAGGGAACATAATCCCGGGATAAAAAGTAGCTTATGTCCTTTCTCAGTCTCTAGACTATCAGTGTACCAAATTTCATTTAAATCGCTTCAGAAGTTTTGGTGTGAAAACGCGACAGACAGAAGGACAGAATTACTTTCGCATTTATAATATTAGTAAGGTGTATGACGGCTAGAGGACATAAAACATGGACTAAAAAAATGTAATTACAAACAGACACTGCTATTTAATTTATTTGTACCTATGTGAGTAGGCTGTAAAGTCACCTAAAGGTCAAAGAAGAGGGCGATGCTTGGAGTCTCCTTGCGCGATCGAATCAACGAAGTTTACCGATCAGCGCGAAGAACCAAGGTTCGCCAAACTGAAGAGGCAGTGGGCAGAACACATTGCTCGCAAAATAAATGGTCGATGCGGCTGAAAAGTTCTGGAGTGGTCAGTTGACTACAAGGTAGATTAACGACCTTGTTTTTTTTTTTTTGGGTAAATCCTCATGGATTTACTCCGTCTGGGGAGACTGATTATTATGTCGGACTCTTACCGACTAAAACCCCAAAGTTCCTACCGTTACCATGACTGGGGGGCCCGTGATACAATAAAATTCACGCGCAACCCCGACTGGTCTCAGACCGCCTTTGCTAGCGGGCTCCATCTCTTAGTGTGGCCGCTTCACCGACCTCACATGCTCCAATGTAGATGCGCACGGAACTGCGCACCACGTCTTTTCGGCCTGGCTGGTCAGGCGACCACTCAGCCCCAAGTTAGCCACCCGCAGGCCCCTCCTTATGGTGGCCGGAGATCGTTTAGCGCCCTTCGACGCCCAGGTGCCCTTCTGTTGCGGTTGGATTGAGAGGTATGCTCTCCAGATACATGACCAGATCAATGACCTGGTGAGGATCACGGCGGAGGGCAGCCGATGAATGCGAGACGCACAGGACCGATTGTTGAGACGTCAATTTGGGGAGGCCTATGTCTAGTAATTGCAGTTAGTCACAAGTCTTTCACAACTAGACAACAGTCTTAGTCACAAGTCATTATCAACATATTTAACTTGTAACACAGTCATAAATACAGCGGAACTAAACATCAAAGAATGAGTTCTAAGATACTTTCAGATCTTTTAGCATGCTTCCGTTACTTTAACGTTTTAGAACCGTTCGAAAAACGTGACCAATTTCAATTTTCACGCTAGTTCATTAAATGAAAGCGGTTTCGGACGCGCATATTCCGGTTTTGCCCGTTCCCGTAAGAATTTCGAGAAACTGTCTCTTAGTTCTCCTAGGAGAGAACTAAGAGATAATTTCCCGAAATTTCTAGACTAGATTATTTACCATGTAGGTTCCTTTGGGAGTGTAGGCAATCACCAAGGAACCTACATGCCAAATTTATATCGACCCATGCGGCTGTTATCAGTTAGCAATTGCCAACAAGCAGGTACAAATCTAGAGCTCAGTCTACTACTGATAAATCCTAAATAAATTTATAGATGCTGTAAGTTCCAAGAAAATGTTCAGTCCAATTTGGTCCGATCCCCTGTAGGTTTTCAAAAAAGTACTTGCTGACCGAAACCACCAATACCTGGAAACGATAAATTTTAGAAAAATGCAAGTGTAGAGTAGAGGTTTTTGTAAGGTAAGCAAAAGCTATCGAGATTTCTGCAGTCGAGAATATTTTTAGAAATTGACAAAAGGTTTTGAAAATATGACTTCCTGACTTTTAATAACTGAATTGCGTTTTTACTTTAGTTTTAATTTTTGATTTTCGTGAGAGACAGTAATAGGGAATATGCATGAAACACATATTTATCATCTATACAGTTTATCTAAAAATATACAATAATATAATACTAACAGTGAAAATAGAATCAAAATTACTGGAAAAACGAAAGAGATATAACTATTTTTAACAAATATATCTGTCCCTTTCGCGGAAACGCTGTTTTCTATGGCAGCAGTATAGGCGTCATAGACGATGACGTCAAAGTTTACATCGGACTTCTCTTCGTAATTATAATCTTTGAAGCTTTATAACTTCATCGCTGATGAAGGTATTTAAAAAATAATTTCATGATTGTTTACTAGAGCTTATAAGTATTTAATTTTGCAAATAAAAAAATTGCATGCATATTCCCTATTCTACAGTACACCTACCGACCGAAGTCGGTAGACGATCGGTAACTACCCAATAAAGCCAAATTCGCACTTATAAAGCGTTCAAATTCAAGTCGTAATAATATCAACCTTGTGAAACTTGAGAAAAATTAGATATATTTTTGACAGTATGATGCGAATGGGAACGCTCCCTAAAAATACGAAAATCGCCTGGTCAAACAAGACTCAATCTTATTCCAATGCACTAAGTCGTAAAATTTACGATTCGCGAATTCACAGTGATGATCCGTCATGCGCTATCAAAGTTTTATAGCCTGTATGTTGCATGTTAAGTTGTAAACTCAGAAACGTTTGCATGTTAATGTAAGATACTGTTTGTTACTTTGTTGTGTTTTACGTCAGCCAGAGGGCAGTATTGAGCTCGTAAATCAATTTATATTGTATTTGAAATACTCGTAAACGTTAAATAGCAGATTGAACTCTTGACCTCACACGTGTCATTGACACCAATATTTAAACAATTACTAGCTTTTCCTGGTACTTTGTACACGTATATCCCGTTTTTTCCGTTCCCTGAGTTATCATCTGCCTAGCCTTTTCCCAACTATATTGGGGTCGGCTTCCAGTAAAACCGGATTCAGCTGAATATTAGTGTTTTACGTGGAGCGGCTGCCTACCAGACCTCCACAACCCATTAAATGAGTAACACGATATTTCTTGGCAAGACTGGAGTCAGATTTACTGGCTTCTGAAAATCCGTAACGACTGCCAAAGATCTACAAATGACAACCTGGACCAACGGCTTATCGTGCTTTCCGAGGCACGGAGAAAACTCGGTATGCTAAGATGGTCCCATCCACACCACTTTTTCCGTTCCCTGAGTAAGTTCGGTAAATCCTCTCTTAGTTCTCTTCTAGGCAGAAGTGAAAACTTGAATACGTGCTTCTCTCTCTCCGTCTTACGAATTTTCGATCAGGTCACGTGTCCTGACGCGAGTTTAACATTTTTTAACCATCACAAAAAAGTGCTCAACGCCGCTAAAGAAGTTTTCACTTCAAAAACAGCCGTCACGGGATACCCGGCAGATGTGAAACATCTATGTTAAAATTAGAAGTCATTATTTAATGTCAATTTTTAAAACTAGACTAAAATTCTATAACAGGCGGCGTAGTGCATCACGATATGACAACGTCAGTTCCGTCACGGCATACGAGTTGGTTTTACTGCCAAGGCGGGTATATAGATATTTTACATTATAAAAAATTTCCCACCTACTTTGCAGCTTAAACCCTACATTAAAATAGTTTTAATTGAAAAGGTAATTAATAACAGTATTCATTGCAACGGTAAAACCAAAATTAAACACGACAAAAACAATATTTGTCCAACATTGTGACTCAAATAGGTTTTGTGTTATCCAATATAACCGCTTCAGACTGGTTTTATCTAAATTAATTCGGTTTCAACTGGTATTATGCGGTTTTCGATACGTGTTGTAATTTTGTAATCAACGCGATAACTAATGGAGTCAATGTATAGTTATAGTTGATGAGAATCTGGCTTTCATTCAAGACTTGATTAAATTGTCAATAGGAACGTTTGAATGATAGGTTTTTATGAATGGGTTCGTGTGTTATTTTAAGTAATCTGCCAGGGTCTCAGCAAAGTGATATTCTAATGCTTCAAAATGTATGGGATTAACGTAATCCATCCAGTTAACGCCGGCTGTCACTGAAATCGGCTGTGACTGTGGCTCTGATTCGCAGACATTTTCTTTCTTTCTTTTCTTTTGTCTGAAATGAAAAAGGAAGTGGAACTCTCTACCTGCGTCTGTGTTTCCGAACGCATCCAACCCTAATCTTTTCAAAGTTATAGTGAATGCTTCTTCTGGGTAAGCTCACTCCATCGTCGGCTTTGTCTCTGACACCTCTGTCTGTCTTAACCTAGACTAGAGTCAAAGAGCTAAGAAGAGAACAATATCATATTAAAAAAAAACCGGCCAAGTGCGAGTCGGACTCGCACTTAAAAGTTCCGAAAGGGTAACCAACGTAACCCTATTACTAAGCCTCCGCTGTACGTCCATCCGTTTGTCTGTCAGCGAGCTGTATCTCAAGAACCGTAATAGGTAGACTGTTGAAATTTTCACAGATTGTGTATTTCTATTGCCGCTATACTAATAATAAAAGTTAAACTTTATGGTACGGAACCTTTCGTGTGTGAGTCCGACTTGCACTTGGCCTGTTTTTATTATTTTTTGTTATAGCGGCAAAGGAAATACACAATCTGTGAAATTTTTAACTTTCTACCTATTACGCTTCTTGAGGTACAACCCGCTGACAGACGGACGGACGGACGGACGAACGGACGTACGGACAGCGGAGGTTTAGTACTAGGATTCCTTCGGTCACCCTTTGGGTACGGAGCTCTTAAAACGAAGAGTTCAGTATCGTAAACTGAAGAAAACAATTTTTGCACGGGGTACCGCAAAATACATTAAAAAAAACATTAAATCAAATTCAGACTCAGTGAAAATTTAGACCCGACCGTGGTTATTGTGCAAAAAATCACGTTTTATCACTTGTTGATGGGTCACTTTTAGGCTATATTCTGTGGCTCAACCCGGGCGAAAAGTTATAATTTTCGTGAATAAAAAGTTCAAAAACGTGCAGAACTATGTCTGCTTGTATTTTTGAAATCCGTTGGAATGTTTTGTAGCGTAGTTATACATTCAGTCAAAAAAGTATCGGGAATGGATGATTTGTTTATGGTTCCAAAATCAAATTTTTGTTTTTTTGTAGTTGTTAGATTGGCACAACTGTTTTCCATTTTGGCGCGGAGTTTGAGTTGCATCTGTTATTTATATTAAATACAGTGCTGGTTTTAGTAATATCATATATAGTGTGTATTGCGAATTTCATAATGGACAAAAATATCGAACAAAGAGTTTGTCTTAAATTTTGCATCGCCAATGGAATTTCGTGTTCGGAGTCACTGAAAATGTTACAGAAGGCTTACTGTGAATCGACTTTATCAAAAACTCGTGCTTATGAGTGGTTCAAAGCGTTCAAAAGCGGTCGAGATGTGATGGAAGATTTGCCTCGCTCTGGTAGGCCGTCAACGTCTGCAACTGAAGTTAACATCGCAAAAGTGAAGGAAATAGTGACTGAAAATCCCCATTCAACTCTGAGAGAGATAGCCACCGAACTTTCTGTATCTCACGAGTCGATCCGTACCATGTTAACTAATCATTTGAGTATGAAACATGTTGCTGCTCGGCTAGTTCCAAAAGATCTGAATTTTCTCAAAAAACTCAATCGCATGAAAGTCGCTGAAGACATGCTAGAACGAGTCAGTTCGGACCCAACATTCATGAAACGCATTGTTACTGGTGACGAGACGTGGGTTTACGAGTTTGACATGCAAACTAGTCAACAAGCTTCGGAGTGGCGCCTTCCAACTGAACCGAAACCGAAAAAACCACGCCAAAGTCGATCAAAAGTCAAAGTCATGTTGACTGTTTTCTTTGACTATCGCGGTGTTGTGCACTCTGAATTCTTACCGGAAGGTCTAACGGTAAATAAAGAATATTATTTGAGCGTTATGCGGCGTTTAAGAGAGCAAATTCGACGAAAAAGGCCAGATTTGTGGAAAGAAAATTCTTGGATTTTGCACCACGACAATGCGCCTTCGCACAAGGCTATCATTGTGAACGAATTTTTAACCAAACACTCAACAAATACCATCCAGCAACCACCATATTCACCAGATATGGCTCCTGCTGACTTTTTTCTTTTTCCTAAACTCAAATTACCACTTCGTGGCACCCGTTTTCAATCGATAGAAGACAAAGGAGAATTCGCGGCGAGAACTGAACTCAATTCCGGAAGCAGCGTTTAAAAAATGTTTTGATGAATGGATTATTCGTTGGCGCAAGTGTATCGTTTCTAAAGGAGCATACTTTGAAGGTGATAAAATAAATTTGGATGAATAACAGACATTTTGTGTATTATTGATCTTTTCCCGGTACTTTCTTGACAGAGTAGTATTATAAAATACGTCAGCCAAACAAAAATACCAAAGAAATCATTTATCTAAATAATAACGTAAAAATTATATTCAAGTTCGAGTCGGACTCGCCCACCGAGGGTTCCGTACAAGTTTGTAGCTACAAATTACTTTAAGTTAAGATTACATTTTTTTATGATTTAGAAATGTATAGTTTTCAAACTTTTCCTTATACTTGTAGTATAAGACGGTATTTCTTGCCAAATTTCATAGTTCTAGGTCAACGGGAATTACCCTATTCATTTTGATTCCCTTGAGAGTGCTGATAATATATGTTTTCTGCGGCATTAATGGTCGTTTTTTAACGTTAACTTAGAAGTTTGTTTTTTCACAGCTGCAAGGGACTATAGACCTTAGTATAAACGGTCTTGACAGACTTACGGACGAACAACAAAGTGATCCTTTAAGGGTTTCGTTTTTTCCTTTTGACGTCCGGAACCATAAAAATATATACCACAGAAAGTAATTTACATGCATAACAGACAACTACAAATTGGATCCTACACTTTACAAATAATTATATCGTCTCTTTTATAATGTTTGAAATCTAATGTGCTGATCTTGTGAATGTTCGTTACTTAATAACTTTAATACCTACTGTTGCTTTCTTTATTTTTTCCACACTATAAGCCCTTTCGTTTGATATATCACACGATACATTTTGATATAGGTACTTTTTTGTGTAATTCAATAATTTATCCCCCAAAAGTGACATCCATATTCAAAATAATTTAATTTTTGGTTCGCAGATAAACTGAATCGGTCCAGTAGATTCGGAAAAAAATCACTGTGACAATCGGACCAGATCTTTTTAGAGTTCGAGTTTTTAGGGTTCCGTACCTAAAGGTAATCAACGGAACCATATTACTAAGCCTCCGCTGTCCGTCTGTCTGTCAGCGGGCTACATCTCAAGAACCGTAATAGGTGAAAATTATCTCGGAGTGTGTATCTATTACCACTATATCAACGCTGTGCTAAACAAGAAACTTTTTTACAGTTCATAGTATGGAGCCATTCGTGCGAGAGTCTGACTCGCACTTGGCCCGTTTTTATTTGTACTGAGACGTTAGAAATATTTAAATTAGGACGTTCGGAACTCTAAAATTAAATTCATACACTAGAAAATGATGTCTATAACAATAGGATGCTATAAAATTAGAAATAGATTCAGCACTATTACCAATATTATGATTCACTAATATTACATAATTTATTCCCTCTCGACTAGCTCTAAAAGCACCGCATAGTTCTCGCGTATCCCTCTTAATATTAAATCAACATGTCCGAATTTACACCGTCGTATATTTAACTGTATCGTTTGGGTGTTATTGAAATTACGCTACGTTAGCATTATGCTGATCCCCCACGATCGATGAGTTGCTTTACGATATTGCGAAGTACGCGTCGAATTTAGAATTTGGCGTGTTACGTTGTGGTGTGATGGAGGAAAGGTAGCGGGCGATTGGGATTTATTTTTGTTTTCGTATAATTAGTTTGAAGTCGTGTTTGTTATTAAATTAATTTGTTTGTATTCTCGAAAAGGTTATATTAATTTTCGGTAATATAAAGTTGTATGAGTGATATTAGATTTGATTGGCCCTTATGTAGAAATATAAACCTTACCTAACTTCGAGTTAAAATTTTACAGTTGCAAACCGTAAAAGAAGCGTAATTTTCCTAACATTGTTGACAGATTGCGACTGAAATGCGAATGAGAACATTGCTTAAAAGTTAGTAGAATTGACCCTATGAAATTTTGCAATCATTATTAAGGGTAGCGTTAGGGGCGTATTTTTGGGTTGGGCGCCCCGGGCCGTGGCCCTGGGCTGCGTATGTAACACCAGCATCCCCACAATAACATGAATTCCTTTGTTATACTAGCAACTAACTCAAAATCTTAGTAACCGACAGTGTTGTCTATCCATGGTGCATAGGATATTGCTAAAAGACATAAGACTCGTGGCAATCGACATTCAGTCAGTGGTAGCGTGGCGCAGGCGGTTGTTCGAACGTCAAAATGCATGTAATTGTCAAACGCTGTGGAAAGTCCCGTGACGTCACGTGCCGAAGCACTTGTGTAATTCCTTCGTTTTGATAATCACATTCGCAGATTGAATGATACGTTGTCTAGTCTATGTAGAATCTTTAGTTTAAACATCGTATCTTGTATGATTTTTTTTTGTTGGCTGTATTTCAAGGTATTAGTTATGATAATAAAATAAAGTAATGTTTTGGATAAAACGCATTCATGACGCACTTTTTGGTCCAGATTTTTGGCCAAGATTCTTTGGCCAAAAAGTCACAAAAGCAATGCCATTGAACGTGGCAATGCTGCCTGTATTTTTAGGCACATTTTACGTTGACAGTAAAGTAGAAGAATTTTACCACGCTCAATGAATTTTTCCTCTACCACTTTAATCTTAATAGTATAGATTTTTTATTTTGCCAGTTTAGTTACACTATGTAGCTTCATAGTCTGTATTTATTGATAAATAAAATTGCATTAACCAAGTAAATCTTTGTTGTATAGGATAGGAACCTACCATTGTGTTAATGAAGTTTAAATAAATAAAACCGCAAATCTCTTTTCCCTTGTACCACACACCCCACTAATAGTTTTGATCTGTTGAGAGCAGTGCGTTACGAGCTCACATCAGCCATGTTTAAGTGTCGATACGGGATTCGATGCGTCGACCAGCAGAACATCGTAGTTTATGATACAGAGGTCACCGGTAGGGTTGTATCGGGTCCTTGCCTCCGTCACCACAAATACGGAATTTCCGCTAGAAATCGTATATCCGGAACCGCCTCCGTAAGTTTTTAGCGGCGGTCTACTGACGAATCTTCGCTTAACCAAGTTAGAACTTAGGATATAATCATTTTGTGATGTATTCATGTGAAATAAAGTTTGGTTTTTGATTACAATTCGGAATAAATAGTTTCAATTCCGTGCATAAAAAGCCCTTTATTTTCTAGTTTCTGGTAGTGGCTTCATTCAAGAGCTAGAAAGTAACGAAAACAATTCCTAGAATATAAAGAATTATAATATAGTGATTTTTGTTTTTTTTTTCTATACCAGAATTCACCACAATAGTTTTGTGATTGAAAATATAACAAACAAACATACAGGCTGAGTTTCGCATTTATAATAATAGTATGAACGGCATAAAAATATGGATTATTTTCGTCTCCACCTCTGTTTATCCTCATCATCAAATGGAGATCAAGCTCGTCCCCTCTACCTCTGCATCAACTTCCAATAAAACTCCATCAGTCAAAAATATATGTCTCCTCCGCCAATGGTATCCCTATTTTTTTAAATATGGGAAATCATTAAATGACTGAAGAGAGTGCTGCCTAAAACCCATTCGTGTTCCTCCTAATGCCCTTTGCGTCCAGGGCCGCGGTAACACTTTCACATCCCTAGCCGGCTGTACTATAGGTGTCGTCAGTAAAAGGTACCCCTAATACTTGATAGTGGACTAAATAGTAATGGTTTGAGGACCGTTTGGTAGTGGGTAGTTTTATGACAGCTGTGTGGTAAGGTTGTTAAAGTTAAGCCCTGTGTACATGAAGAGTCAGTGGGTTGGTGGACGAAACTCTTAAGCGTGAGACACACTGGTCCTACGTACGCATTATGATATCTGGACTCATGACAACTCGTGAAAGACACACTTATCATATGTTGCGTTGCATACAATAAGTGTGTCTCTATTGCATCGTTTTTCATAGAAAATCAATAGTCCAGATATCATAATGCGTTGCATACCTACGTTGCGTACGTGGGACCAGTTTGTCCCTAGCTTCAACTTGGTTGTATTGAATACTCATTCAGCATTCTTTCACGCAGAATGTAGCGGGATATACTGGACTGTCTGAGTGGTTCACACTTCAGGCTTGCCATGGATCGAAATAGCTATAAAAAATACAAATGGCTCTCACTCTTTTTTTTGCTTTCTGCCTGAAAGTCACCTTTGACGTGTAGAGAGTTGACACTGGCTGAAAATAAGCAGTAATTTCAAATTTATCTGTCCAGAGCAGAGGACTGTGATAAGCTCTTTTGCATTCATCTTTCCGGCTAAGGAAGACTGATCCTGATCCACCAATAGTATACGTACAGACAAAAACCTTTTAATCCGTTATTGCTGGACATTTAATTCACTTTTCTTAGTTGAAATATTCCTTTCAAAAGCCTCTTTTTATCTTTTATGCTGCAAAATAAAAGTTTAAAGACATGAGACGTTTATCTACAAAAAGAAAACAGGCGAGTCGGACTCGCGCATGGTGGGTTTCGTATGGTTTCGTACCATCGTATTTTATGAATTGTTGTTATAGCGGCAACAGAAAAACACACCCTGAAAAAATTTGAACTGTCTACCTATTACGGTTCATGAGATATAGCCCGCTGACAGACAGACGGACGGACGTACAGCGGAGGCTTAGTAATAGGATTACGTTGGTTACCCTTTGGGTACGGAAATCTAAAAAAAACTTATTTCGCCAACAATCTAACAGCAGTTTTCCCTCTATCGTTCATTATGTTAATGTAAAATAAAGGGCCTCACTCACTGCCGACGTGCCTCTTCACAGGAATGAAAATATCGAGCTCAAGCAAACACGAGTCTGGTTGAGTATCACTTGAAGTTACGGGTGGGATCTTATTTATTTGGGCAGAGCCTTTATTTGATTCGGGGCGTAAGTTGATTTACAAGTAGTTTCGGGGTAGGAAATGGGGGTGATCGACAGATGGGCTGCTGGAATATTGGGTTGTAAAATGGCATGATATTTTTAATGTCTTGGTTTTTGAGTTTTTTTTTGGCAGTCGGTAGTTTTATGTTTGTTTCTGTCAGTGGAAGGGTTTGTTTACCTACGGGGTTTCGTCGGCACAGGGGTGTGCTATTGGGCGTCAACTAAAATTGACGCATAATGGCATCCCACATGCTATACCAAATCATGCGGTTTAAACTTATTTTTTTTATTAAAACGCATTGTTTAATATCCTATGGCCCCCGATCGACCTAAAAACATGGCGGCCGCCTATTTTTTTACAATAAATCTATTCAATTGTTGTTGCGTCACGACGGCTATTGCGACCAGATCAGGTTAATCGGATAAAAAAATCCAGAATTGATGCATTACTTCTTTATCATAAATATTTGGGCCACATATTGAGAGGGAGTTCAATAAAAATAATGGTATTCAGCTGAATCCGGTTAGACTTGAAGCCAACCCCAATATAGTTGGGAAAAGGCTAGGCAGATGATTATTGAGAGGCGGTTCGAAACCAATATTAGCACCAGGATAAGAGTAACCGGAAAAGAGAGGAGCAGTAGGCAAAGTTGGGTTGTTTATGGTGATGATGATCATGCAGTAAAAGGCAGTTACCCTTAGTGGCCGAGCATTTCATTTATTAAAATGACAAGTAAAAGAGTTGTACAGGTAGCCTTGGCGGACTAAATAATTATGATTATTTTGCCGTTTCAAAATCGGTTGTCTGTTTCTGGTTTACGGACGATAATTTTACGTGATAACGTCATAAGAAAACAACTGAATTCTTAACAAACATGCCGAATGCTAAGGCCGATCGTGCCTCTCTATTGCTTGTTCCGCGCTCTCACTTGCTCGTTCGCTGCGCTGAGCTTGCAGCTCAGGCGGAACGTGTCACTTCTTCGCGCGTGCAGCCGGCGTTCATCGATTTTTAAGACGTTATCACGCAAAAAAGATATTTTTTGCTCCATCTTCGACCACATCATCGCTTACCATGAGGTGAGGTAGTGGTCAAACGCGTGCCTATCGGTAGTAAAAAAAAATATATTTTAAAATGACACGCTAAACGAAAGTCAGAGTCAAAGTAAGGCGGAGATTAAAAACATTCGATTTTATGTGAGACTACCTGCAAGTCTTTAGTCAAATGAATATTTTTTCTTAATTATTTTCGCTGATATATTATTTTGAGTTGCACCATTAAAAGCTTCAAAGATCTTCTTCCTCGATAAAATAATCCACAACCTGACTAGTTGGAAAATATTCCTATCTTTCCATATTCATCGAGCTATCTCAACTGCTCATCTAAGTTACAAAGATCAATGCAAGAACTAAGAAGCTATTCCTAATCCAAAGATTATATCCACTCAAAGAGGCTTCATCTAAAGCAGGCTCCACGATCCTGGATAAAACCGTTTTTGTATCGGCTTATCATCATAGTTTTATCTGGCAGCCATTTTGAATAAATTGCGTGAATTATTTTATAAAGGCGTCGGTAGATTGGAGCACATGACCTAGGAAAAAATATTTTGTATTTTATTTTACATTTTTGCTGCGCAGCGGTTACGTGGGACCTATGCTTGAATAATGTCATTTTGACGTAAATTGAGTTTCCTTTTAGATGGCAGAAATTGGAAATCTAAAGATATCAACTGAAAAATGTACAAGTTGGATGAATGATATGGCGAAATAGATTGTTGTCAAAACTCGAAGATAGATAAGATAAGATAAGATAAGTATTTACTTGCCTGTATAAAGTTGTTACAGTCAGGTATTAATCCTAGGTCCACATGTTTAGCTATACAGAATATGTATCAATTACATGCAAAATATTATAATTTAATTGTTGTTCAATGTCAAGAATATAAATAAGGTCAATACAAGAATATAACAGTTGTCAAAATTATCCGCGTAAATGTCCAAAATATTATAGTTTTTTGTTAAAAAAAACCTTTAATGTCATAAAACATATGTTTTTTCAGCCATTTCAATAATTTGTTTTTAAAAGAGTTAATATTACATATCAATTTTATTTCCTTGAAATTTTATTATAAATACGTATACACATGACTAGGAAACTTTTCGCATACTTGGCTGATTTAGGAGTATCTTACAATACAAGTCTACATGGATCTCTATTCCGAGAGTTTATTTGATAGGCTTTTTTGAACAATCCCTTATTATTATAAATATACAACGAAAGGATGGATATCAGTATCCTTTTATAATAACTACTTTATTCAACTACTTACCTATTTTATGGGGTACGTATCAAAATCCCGAAAGTTCATAATACCTATGGTTGAAATACCGACGTCCAAAACACCGAAATTCAAAATACCGAAAGTTTTAAATGTCGATAGTCGTTATATCGAAACACAAAATACCGATGTTCAAATGCCCGAAAGGACGAAATCCCGAATGGACGAAATCCCGAATGAACGAAATACCGATGGATGAAATCCCGAATGAACGAAATACCGATGGATGAAATCCTGAATCAGAGTATCGAATGTCCTAGGTTAGGTTAGGTTAGAACAGTGTAAATAAACGCGCGAAGGCGAGTGAGCGAAGCGAGCGTGCCGCGGCAGCGGCCGCCGAGCGCCACATTCCCTCTATTGTTACAAGTTATTATTGTTATAATACGGTGGCAATTTCGGGATTTTGTACCTCGGGATTTTAAACTTCGGGATTTTAAATTTTCGGGCAAATGAACTTTCGAGATTTTAAACTTTCGACCAAATAACCATTCGGCGTTTCAATTATCGGGATTTCGTCTATCGGTATTTTAAAATTCGGTCTATTAAAATTCGGGATTTTGATACGTACCCATTTCATGAGTATTATGTTCTTCATTTATTAATTTCATTCCTTTACCACTAGTTTTAAGCGCAAGTTCAACCTAGATAGTTGCGGACTTTGTTTGAAAGAGTCACTGCGGCCCAGGAACGCAAAGGGCACTAGGAGGAACACGGATGGGTTTTAGCCAGTAAGAGTCTGACACTCCCTCCTGCTCCGCCCAGAGCAGGAAGAGTCATTTGATGATTTCCCATCGATAAAGAAAAAAGGTTCAACCTAGATTAAGAAAATAAGTAACTGTAATCTGTCTTTATTTTTAGGATACTTGAAGTCGGTTTATGCGCTTGAACATAATATTATAGTAATCATGGATACGTTAAGCATTTAAAAATGTGGTTGTTTGTAGTAAACCGCTTTAGTTTTAAAGATATTTTGTTAAAAATGTGCTTATTTTTATAAATAAACATAACGAAATTTCAACCTGAAATGAAAAACAGCACAAATAAAATAAAATATCTCATCCCTTGAACCGTCACTAAATACACTCGTTACATAACTCCGACAGAAACAAAATGCCAAAACGTGTCGCTTCCTCATCAAGTAAAATTAATTAAGAAAGGTTTGCAAAATCAAAACGCTGCGAAGTTATTTATTTAGACAAAAAACCGGCCAAGTGCGAATCGAGCCCTCACACGAAGGGTTCCGTGCCATAAACCGTTTCTTGTGTGGAAGTCCCTTTAATTTATAAATTTATTTATGTTTTAGTTATATTTTGTCGTTGTGGCGGCAATAGAAATACACATTCTGTGAAAATTTGTCTAAATAACGGTCAGATGGTCGGACGGTCAGCGGAGGCTCAGTAAAAGGGTTCCGTTGGTTACCTTTTGGGTACGGAACCCTAAAAATGTTTACCATTACTGTCTGTTTTTAAATGGTAACAAATTAAAAAGAAGGAATTATTTTGTTTGTTTTAGATTTGGGTGTCAGCTGTTTTGTTAGTACAGGGTTTAAATTGTTAGAGGGTCAATGTTGTGAGCGTAAGTAAAATATCATTAAAATAAGACCAACCGCCGACTACTGCGGACTTCGTTCGAAAGAGGCACCGTACCCAGGAACGCAAAGGGCACTAGGAGGAACACGGATGGGTTTTAGTCAGTAAGAGTCTGACACTCCCTTCTGCTTCACCCAAAGCGGGAGAAGACATTTTATGATTTCCCATCCTTAAAAAAAAGGGTTTATACTTTTAGTAGGTTTTTTTGTGTGTGTTTTTATATTACTTGAAATATTAAACCACCAGAGAATGGGCAGCAGGGTTCTCTGTCTCACCATACACTGCGACCTCCAACCCGCCTGCCAAGCGTGGCGAATATGGCAAACCCTACCTTTGGGGGAGGGTTATGTCCAGCAGTGGACGTCTTTCAGCTGTTATGATTAAACCAAGGACTTACTTACTACTTGTTGTGTATTATTGTACATACGGTATACCTGTAACCGGTTTAAATACTAGCACTGATAACAAATTGGATCTTTTGTCTTACATTTATAGCTTTGTATGTACGATTTTTTGTGTACCCAATAAAAAAATAAGTCAACAAAATGCCTGTTGAAATGTGTCGATTCCTCATTAATTAAAAAAGGTTTGCTAAATCAAAACGCTGCGTAGTTATTTATTTAGAGTAAAAAAAATGTTTACCATTAGATACTGTCTGTTTTTAAATGCTAACAAATTAAAAAGAGGGGATTATTTTGTTTGTTTTGGATTTGGGTGTCAGCTGTTATGTTAGTACGGGGTTTAAATTGTTAGAGGGTCGGTGTTGTGTGCGTAAGTAAAATAAGATTAAAATAAGACTAATTGCCAACTACTAAATTACGATTTTGAAATTGAGTACTTGTCAAACTCAATTTTTTATTTGAAATGGGTTTGCTCTTGACTCTAGTCTAGGTCAGAGATGACAGAGACAAAGTCCATGATGGAGAGAGCTTACCCAGAAGGAGCCTGTTCACTCTATCTTTGAAGAGATTAGGGTTGTAAGCTTTGGGAAACAGACGCAGGCAGAGTGTTCCACTCCTTTGCTGTGCGCATTATAAAAGACGTTTGGAAACGCTAAGTGCGAATTGGTGGGATAGCAACAAGGTAGGGATAGTAAGTAGCAGTGCGTCTGGATGTCCGATGGTAGAAGGAGGCCAGTAGGATGAGGTCGTGGAGTTCTTGGGCAGACTCACCAAAGTGAGATAATCTGTAGAAGACCGACAAGCAGGGAACCTTGCGACGATGAGCTAAGCTATGTAGTTTGGCACCACTAGTTTTACGTCACCGATGAGCCTCTTAGTTCTGCGTTTCACCGAGTTAAATGAAACTTTAGCCTGAATACCTACCAATAGGACATTTGACTGGATTTTTTTTACATTTATCAAAACCTAGCAAGCAGATAGTTAATATAATAGCAGACTCGGTTAAAAATATTACTAAAAATCTCAAAAAAATTTCGAACTTGTCAGCGTTTAAAATCTATGATAAAAATAGTGAGCACTATTTGAGTGTGACGTCACTCATAAGTTCCGCCATATTGAATTTAAGACATCCTGTATAAACGACATTTTGTGTGACAAGGATAGAAGAATAATTTACTGGCTTCTGACTGCCAAAAACCTATAAATGACAGCCACGGCCAACGGCTTAATGTGCTTTCCGAGGCACGGTGGTATGTTAAGATGTACCCATACACAGACCAACCTTGGCAAGCGTTGCATAACCTTGAAGATCAATCTGTGCGTCTGTTATTAATTAGCCACGAGCTCTTCTACAACAATCTGTCAAATTTCTTTAATAGATGTTCAACTTTATCGCTAACGCATTAGGTTCAAAGTTGATTGGGAAAATTTTACAGTTTCTGGTAGCTTGATGTGCTCGTCTGTACATGGAACTTAAGCATAACTGGGGAAATGAGGGTGTTACGCTGCCTGTCCGTTGACGCGGAGCGAGGTAGCGGAGCGGAGAAGCGAAAACTAATAGAATTGTATAAAGTTTCAGTGACTCTCGTGGTGCGGATTTTATACAATTCCATTGGGTAAAATTTCTCCGTTTCTCCGCTCCGCTGCCTCGCTCCGCGTCAATGAACAGGCAGCCTTACATCAGCTAAAAATACTCTGAAACAGATATATGTCTGTCCTCTTTGCAGAACTATCACTTTGCAAAATATTTCCTCCGTAGTAGGTATGACCAATTCTCACAATGTGCACTCCGCAAAATGACCTCTTTTGAAAAATATGTTTCAGTAAACGTTCACTCCGATAAAAATAATACATGGCTATTTCTTTTCCAATAACATTTGTTATTCGATTTTTCTTCCTTTGACTTATGTGGGCCATACACATTCAAATGAATGTCGGAGGGAAAATTTGAAAAATATCGGTCAAGTGCGAGTCGGACTTGCACACGAAGTGTTCCGTACCATAAATCTTAATTTTTAATTTTTGTTCTTATAGCGGCAATAGAAATACACAATCTGTGAAATTTTCAGCTGTTTACCTATTACGGTTCTTGAGATACAGCTCGCTGACAGACAGACGGACCGACGGATGGATAGCGGAGACTTAGTAATAGGGTTCCGTTGGTTATCCTTTGGGTACGGAACCATGAGTTATCAAATGTCATGAAGAAGTACGAAAATCCGTATTTCTATTTGTTGTTTGAATCAGCCTGTTTGATCAAATAACTTGAACCTGTATCCAGGCCCGCATTAGTTAATACATGAGTATCATTAAGTTGTTCTAAAAGTAGCAGCTGCACGCTTTGATTTTTGAGGTTAAGCAGCGCCTGCCAAAGTCGGTTCTTAGATGGGTGACTATCTTAACTTATCGACTATCCTACGTGTTATCCGGATGTCATTTGTAGTTATTTGATAGTCGTTACAAATTGATAGAAACCATGAAATCTTACACCAGTGTTGCCAAGGTGTATCGCTCCGAATCTCCCAAAAAAAAAAAATTGGTAAAAACTTCCCATTAGCAACCTTTTTAACTTAAAATATAATGCTTATTTATACTCGGTTGATGACAAAAACTCTCAAAACCCCGTGACGCAACGAATTGCCTTTCATCGTACCAACAGCTGTCAGTTTCCACTTTATACTAAAGACCTGAGCTCACTGACCGAAAGGCAAAGAAAATATTAAAAAAACCGGCCATGTGCGAGTCGGACTCGCGCATGTAGGGTTCTGTATCATAGTATTTTCAAATATATAGCGGCAACTAAAATACTCACTTTGTAAAAATTTCAACTGTTTACCTATTACGGTTCTTGAGATATGGCTCGCTAACAGACAGATGGACGGACGGACGGACGGACGGACGGACAGCAGAAACGTAGTAATAGGATTCCGTTTGGGTACGGAACCCTAAAAATGTTTTTTTTTTGTTATGTACGGTCAGGGACATAAATTGGTTGTCAGGTTGAGGCACTACTTAAATTAGTCGTATTATAGATAGCAAGTTTATTCGACACTGCCACTGCTAAAGAATGACTGCTTACGATTCTTAGCCATAATAGTAGGTATTTTAAAGACACTAGCTTTTAGTCGCGGCTCCACTCCCACTGCTTACCTTATTCTCTACCCTATATTAAAAGTAACGCTTTGTCATTCGGCTATTGCGCGCCATCACTGAAATTATGTTAGTAATAAGATTAACACTTCCAGAGATTACGTACCATTGACAAACAGAAAATGTAACCTCCCTGGGCCTCAAGTCTGCTATTACAATAGTGTCAGAATGGTGTCAAAATTAACAATTATGAAATCAATGATAATTGATTTCATAATTGTTAATTTTGACAAGTTTGGTAATCTACTAATTTAAAAGCGTCATTATGACTTTCCTATCGACCAGTGATCGACAATTATGAATTAGCAGATTACGAACTTTAACAAAATGACAATGGGATCGTATTGGAATAACGAATTTATAAAAAATAGCAGACTTGGGGCCCTGTTCGTTAATAGTTACTAGCTTTTTTCCGCACTAAAGTAGCATATTAGCCTTTCCAGAATCACTACAAATTCATCAAAACTACGCTATGACCCGTCATCTATTTTCAAATACTTCCTCCGACAGCCATAAGAGCACCAAAAAAGAAAACTCAGAATTCGAATTTCGTAAAAAAAGCAAGAAAACTCAACTTAAAAGAAAACATTAAACGCCATAATTACGTCAGCACTAGAGCGAGCGCGTCGATAGGTCGTTGTCGATAAAACTTGGTGTTAATGTCGACTGTCGAGATAGAGATGCGTCAAATAAATTTAAATCGACAGAAATAAAAAGCATTGGAACGTGGCCTCGGTTGGGGACACAATGAGATGGGTTTTATATTAGTTTGTGGATATTCTGGAGCTGTAATTAAATGCTGGAGAAAAAATTTAGGATTTTATTTAGGTCAAAGATTTTAACCAGGTACAATCCTAACCATTCAAATTGGGATTATTGGAAAGTCATGATTGGGTACCTCACAAAAAGAAGGTTTAAGAAATACTATCACCATATTTAAGTTTTTTTTTTGTTCTCAATACAAAACATGTGCTATGTTAAAACTGTGCTGCTTTAGTGTGTTGTATTTTTCTCTTTGCGCCAAAGAAACAAATTATCTATCCGTGTACATGTCACCAAAAAATTGCAGATTCCGATAGATAGTAAAATATCGCGTGAAATCGTAAACTCATTTTTATCAATATGTCACCAATAAATTGGAAACCATTGAATTTGGATGAGACTTATTATATTCAGTATTATCTTTTCACAATATCTCGAGAAATTATAATCTGATAAAGTATTATTACAATCTTATGAATTTTTCAATTTTCCGGTGGCAAAACAATAACATTATGTGCATTTTTAGAGGAAGGATAACGTCTTAGACTTAAAAATCAAATGAACTGATGTAACGCTTTTTCTGAAAAAAATATATACCCAATAATTCAATCGCGTTTTTAGAATTCACCAATAAAACTCCATAAGTACTAGAAATCCAACTAAACAAACGACATGTTCCCCAGTTACACGCTAATTGTGAACTGAAAAAATAAAAACACGGAATCCATTGTGCTCTCCCAGTGTGTACAATTCGTTAGGTTCCTCTTAAACTATAAATAAAATAAAAAGGAAGGGTTCTGTCTATGTTGCAGAAAAAAAATTGTCTTTGTTTAAAGTTGAATGTGTTTGGAGTCTTTGTATTTTTGTCCCTTAAGAGCGAATATTGGTAGTTCCATCATCGGACTTCAAAACGTATGGTGATGCGATACCGGTCCATGGTAGACATCTCACCCCTAAGCTCAAAACGTTCTGGGAATATTTTCATTGTGCGTGCAGCTGGAATGGAATTCCCTGCCAGAATCTGTGTTTTCTGATAGATACAACTTGGAGGTCTAGAAGTCAATAATGAATAGGTTACTTCTAGGCAACCGTGCTCCATCTTCAACCTCATCATGGCTTGCCATCAGGTGAGAGTGTGGTCAAACGCTAACCTATCAAAAACGACAAATAGTTTGTTCTCATAGAAAGTGGTCGATATTCTATTGTCAACGATCTCTTGCTGAATTTCACTTCTAGCGAGTATATAGCGGCCAGTTTACGTTTTGTCACTCGTCGAATCACTGCGATAATATCGCGAGACAAGTTCATAGATTTGTTACAGAAATACGTGGCACGACGATAATATCGTCGCGATTTTCTCACTCATGGATACGGCCCTTTAGCTTTAGAGTCGATATATTTATGGTATCCCTAATTTTTTTTATGCTTCTGAGGGGTTCCGTATTTCAAAAGGAAAGCACGGAATTCTTAGGACCACTTCACTGTCCGTCGGTCTGGCTGTCCGTCAGTCTGTCCAGTAAAGTTTGTCCTTCAGTCCAGTATCCCTATTCTGTAACAACATCTACGTGTCTCGACAGCGGAATCCGAGGTGAGTATAAACATAAGACCTCTATGCTGTGTGCAATAAAGTTCACTTTCTGAGCTATCTCACTCAGGTGAAGCTCGATATCGAAATGGTTACTTACAGAATAGCCTTGCTGCTTATCATTTCATCAAAGTAAAGTTGAGTGCTTTCATGGTTTATGGACTTCAAAAGGTATTGTATACCTACTCAGAAAAAAAATACATTTGTTTCACGTAACGGATAAATGGATTCCCATAACGGAAACAAGTCTCAATTTTTCATACGATAGAGTCCGACTTGTACTGATTTTTTTTTTTTTTGTGATGGATTTGCTTTTGAAACTAGTCTAGGATATAGGTGACAGAGAAAAAGTCGACGATGGAATGAGCTTTCCCAGAAGAAGAACGAAGTCTATCTACAAAAAGACAACTTTATCTGTGAAGAAATGAGGGTTGAATGCTTTCGGAAACATAGATACAGGTCTGTGTTTCCGCACTGGGAGGAACATGGATGGGTTTTAGTCTGTAAGAGTCTGACACTCCCGTCCGCTCCGCCCAGAGCGGAAAGAGTCATTTGATGATTTCCCACCCTTAAAAAAAAAAAAGGTCTGTGTTTCCGAGGCAACCGCCTCGACGCCTAAAAGCCGAAACCCCGCCTGCGTTAATTAAGGCAGGTGGATCTCCAGGGTCGCTGGCGCTCAGAGTGGGGTCTCTGTCCGCCAACTCAGTGATCCTAGGACAGGCGGTGGCATAGTGATCACGTGCTGCCGTGCATAGCGAGGCTAAGGGGAGACCCCTTTACAGTCTCCCCAGGGATGTGCCCTAACAGGCGTTGCGCAGAGGGGCTTCCGGAGTGGTCATTTTAGAGGTAACGGGAATCCTTCTATGTGCTGATGGTGATCACCGGGGTGGTTTTAGTGAGGTAAAAATCCCACACTCCCTAGTTTCTCTAGATTCACTTCTTTGCTGTGCGTGTTATAAAATACTCCTAGTTTCACTTCTTTGCTGTGCGCATTATAAAAGACGGTTGGACGTTTGGTTTAGTGCAAATTGGTGGGACAGCATACAAGGTAAGGATAGTAACTTGCAGTGCGTCTAGTTGTCCGATGGTAGAAGGGGGCCGGAGGGATGATGTCGTGGAGATCCGTTAATTAGGGTAAGATTTTCTTTGTAGTTCATTAACCTAACAATCTAATGGTCCAGTGATTTTTAAAAAGCACATCCTTTTACATACAAATAATGATCCCGTAAATACTCTTTTAAAATTCTGACCAAAACTCTGATAATTCACATAAAAATCCAATTTTCCTTTATTTTGTAAATCAGTTCTGTTGGATCTTGGTCCCCGATTAATTATGACCACGTATTGGCTGCGAAATTAACATTTTTAAAGTACCCTCGTTGAGCACAATACATGAACTGATATCCAATGAAAAACACCATTATAACGTATTGTCAATATTCATGGCTTCATGATTGGCTAATATATATTCATGTTCTTTTATTGACGTTCAAAAATTGATGTTCAAGTTGAATAACATCATTATTTTGTATGATTTATACTCCAAAACAAGTCTGTCGACCTGCCTGCCTTCCCTAACAGGTTTGAGGTCGGTTTTCAGTCTAACCAGTACTAGTATTTTACATGGAGTGAATGACATTCTGACCTCTCACTCAGTAACTGGGTAACAGGGTACCCCTTTGCTGGCAAGTCTAGTGTCAGTTATTCTGGCTTCTGACTATCAAAGATTTATAAAATTACGGCCGAGACCAGCGCCTGTCAATGATCTACAAATGATAACCAGGACCAATGCCTTAACGTGTTTTTTTTGAAGTACTTAGGAGTTTCGGTATATCAGGATTGGTAACCCATTCAATGAACGACCTCGGCAATCGTTGCTTAACCTAGAAGATCAAACCATGTGACTGTTATTATTTACCATAAGTTCCTAAACTCCAAATGCAAATAAATGTTTCCCAGAAGACGTTTATGCAAGTAGCTTCACTACCAAAATTTTTTTTAAACTAAGACAATTTAAAGGCACGAATAAAACATTACCAAGTGCTAAGAGACCCTGTACAATGTATTTAAGTGTTTTAGTACAGTGTAAACAGTATCTTAAGTTCGAGACGTGACGAGTAATAAGTTTCTGCGTAAACTTCACGGTTCTCTGTAAAATGGAGTGAGTAGAATATGTAGGCCAGTAAAATTTTGAGGGTTATTTTATTACACAGTGTTATAAGATAGTGAATTTCTTTTCCTATATATAAGCCTGTTAATATGTTCTGTCATCATCTGCCTAGCCTTTCTCCAACTATATTGGGGTCGGCTTCCAGTCACCAAATAAATAATGGAATACCAGTATTTTACGTGGAGCGGCTGCCTACCAGACCCCCACAACCCATTAACTGGGTAACACTGTACCTATTTCTTGGCAAGACTGGAGTCAGACTTACCGGCTGACAATCCGTAACGACTGCCAAAGATCTACAAATGACAGCCGAGACCAACGGCTTAACGTGCTTTCCGAAGCCCGAAGGAAACTCGGTATGTTAAGATGGTCACCCATCCACAGACCAACCTTGGGAAGCGTTGCTTAACCTTGAAGATCGACCCGTGCGGCTGGTATTATCTAGCTACGAGCTCCTCCTGTTAATATGTTCTGTAAATAAGGTAAAATAACCATTTTTAGATTTTTATTTTTTTATTTTTAAGGTACTTTATTATGATGTGGCATAGTTTTAATATTCTGTTACTAGAAGAATACATTTTATCTCAGAATTGAACATATTTCTAGCAACCAGCGAAATAAATTAACCAACATACATAATTGCAAGGCATTGTCAACAAAAAGATATGGAAGAGATTTCTCATTTCACTAAGGACTAGTAAAACTGATAAATGGATATAATTATTGTGTATATACTACGCCGTAGTGGTGCTACGAGCTACAGCGCTACGGTGCTACGAGCTACAGCGCTACGGTGCTACGAGCTTCTCCGCTACGCCACTACTATGCTACCATAGAGTACCAAGACGCATAAGCGGCCTCTGGTGGATACAGCATTGTCAAAACTTTCCATACAAACACTTGATTTTCAGTGAGCGAGACCATTCTGACTGTGGCTAGGACAGAAGGAGCTCGAGTCTAATTTATAATAGTAGCGCGGGTCGATCTGCAACGCTTAGTTACATACAGACGAGACTCCTCCCTGCCTCAGTAAGCATCGGTGAACGGGATGTCATTTATAGGTCTCTGACAGTGTACGAAAATCCAATTCCAGCCCTGCCAAGTGGTAACTTATTACCGAGTTACTGGCCTGTTGGTCTAGTGGTTAGTGACCCTGACTGCTATGCCAGAGGTTGTGGGTTCGATTCCCACCCAGGACAAATGTTTGTGTGATGAGCATGATCATTTGTTCTGTGTCTGGGTGTAGTTTATCTATAATATGTAAGAATTTAGAAATATATAAGTATGTTTATCAGTTGTCTAGTACCCATAACACAAGCTCTGCTTAGCTTGGGACTAGATGGCGTTGTGTGATAGTTGTGTGGAATATTATTTTATTAGTTACAGTTAATTTCATCATCATCATATAAGCCGAAAGACGTCTACTGTTGGACATAGGCCTCCCTCATAGTAGACGGGGGGTTTGCCATAATTGCCACGCTTGGTAAGCGTGTTGGCGATCGCAGTGTATGATGTTGTGTTTTACAGAGAATGCTGCTGCCCATTCTCTGGCGTGTCTACTGGCGAGTTTACTGTTGGACATAGGCCTCCCCCATAGTAGAGGGGGGGGGGGGTTGCCATAATCGCCACGCTTGGTAGGCGTGTTGGCGATCGCAGTGTATGCTGTTGTGCTTTATAGAGAATGCTGCTGCCCATTCTCTGGCGAGTACCTTAATCGCCTCTTACGACACCTACGGGAAGTAATGGGATGGTATTATTCTTTTACGGCACCACACTGCACCGGCTGACCGCATACAGTTCTGGTACAGCATCTGGTTTGTCTGGAAGTGAACCCTAACATAGTTGGGTAAAGGCAGCTGGTGGCAGAAATGTGAGCTCAGCGCATATTATTCAGACACGAATATCTTTCGTAAGTATTTCTAGCTGTCAGCTTGTTTTTATCTGAGCTCTGTGGAGGCTTCGTCACAACGAAGGGCTCTATAGGAGATGAGAGGCACAGAGTAAGTATATTTGCAGAAGGTTTATTAGTATAAAGTTTTTATAATGTGAACAGGAGATGTATCCATGTTGGTTTATTGCTGTGTTGAATAAACTGAGTTGTGAAGAAAGTCTAGCGTATATGCGTCAGTAATGTTTCATTATCAAGGGGAGTTTTCTAACTATATCATTCGATGCAGTTGCCATGTAACAGCTTTTAACGTTGTTTCGTGATTTTATAAGCAGAAGTGCTACGGGAACTTATTTTGATCTTTACATTAAAAATATTGAATTATGTTTTAATTAAAATATTTATCCTAATTCAATGTATGCAAGTTTCAAGATTGTATTAATAGACGTAAACTTTCTGGAACTGTTGTAATTTCTTATTTTTGAGAAACAATTTCATATTGGAATCGGGTATTGAGTAAAAAATAATATTATGGCTACAAAGAGAGGACTTGAGACGATGGGAAATTAGGTTGGGAAGTCATTAAATGACTTTTCCCGCTCTGGGTACAGCAGGAGGGAGTGTCAGACTCTTACTGACTCTTACTGGTTTTAACCCATCCGTGTTCCTTTTAGTGCCCTTTGCGTTCCAGGGAACGGTACCTCTTTCGAGCGAAGTCCGCAGCCCCAGCAGGCACTGACCGCGTTGGGATCGCAGCGCGCCGCCGACCCGGGCCTGGTTCTGATCAGACGGCGAGCCACCCAATGCTCGCCGTCCACAGACCCGCGCCTACGGTGGCCGAGAATCGTCCTCCGACATCCGGGATAGTGCTGCGCCCACCACAAATAAATGGTATAAGGGCTCGCAGTTGACTAGTTCTTAAAACTTAACCCAACCCGTCATGTATAAGTTGCTGGGGTTTGTTTGTTTGGGTTTTCGTTCTCCGAAATAAAATATTAGGAAGTGGTGTTGGGTAGGTATTTTATGAACTCCGCCAAGCTTGCATAAGAGATTTTTGATTCATCTTGACCTACTGCCAAAACACCTACCTACCGGCAATAGGTTTGCGTAGCACTTTCTATTATATTTACATAATATACCCTTTAGCTAAATATACCTACTATTCAACACTGCTCCAATTGACAGCCCGAACTTAAGGCAACAACGCCAAGCGGGCAATATCGCTAGCCGGCAATATTCAATGTGACCGCATTCTGGCAAGTTTCAGCGTATTATATTGTGTTGTATAAATTAAATTATGCGCATAGACTTTATGGCTATTGTTCGGATGTGACCCTATTTTGAGGTTGTGAAAGTTATTGATATTTGAAGTCTGCTTAAAATATAATTAGATTAACTGAGCCGCGCAACTTTGTCTGCGTCACTTTTCTCATTAATAAAAAAGGAATAGAACTCTCTTCCTTGATGGGAAATCATCAAATGACTCCTCCCGCTCTGGGTGAAGCAGGAAGGAGTGTCAGACTCTTACTGACTAAAACCCATCCGTGTTCCTCCTAGTGTCCTATGTGTTCCAGGGCTACGGTACCTCTTTCGAACAGATTCCGCAGCCCCAGTAGAACTCTCTACCTGCGACTGTGTTTCCGAACCCATTCAAAGTAAGAGTGTCAGTGTCACCTCTAACCGACTAGATTCAAGAGCAAACCCATCTGAAACTGAAACAAACCAGCCAAGTGTGAGTCGGACTCACACACGAAGGGTTCCGTACCATTAACCTTATTTTTTATTATTTGTTGTTATAGCGACAATAAAAATACACAATCTGTAAAAATTTCAGCTCTCTACCTATTATGGTTCTTGAGATACGGCCCGCTGACAGAGAGACGGACGGACAGACGGACGGATGGACGGACAGCGGAGGCTAAGTAATAGGGTTCCGTTGGTTACCCTTCGGGTACGGAATCTAGAGCACTGATATTCAGAGATTAGAATGCAAAAGTACTTGAAAATACGAGAACTGTCCTTCACATTAACTGCATGAAAAAGGACCGGGCAAAATTAAAGGAAATGAACAAGGAACTTAAAGCTCCGAACTTTAATTCCACTGCGAGACAATTTGTAGCGAAGATACTGCCAACGCTACAATTTAGTTCAACGATCTTCAGAATAAAACGGAGGTGTTATTTATCCTTTCTACAATGGAATAGAAACACGATCATAACATTTCGAGGAACTCGGGTCGAAACATTAACAGCCACATGGGTCGAACTTCAAGGTTAAACTAAACTCGCCAAGGTCAGTTCACGGATGGGTGATCATCCATTACATACCGACTTCCCTCTATATCTCGAAAAGCACTTTGGTCAGCAACAACAACAACTTGGTTGGTTGTTACAACCGTTGGTCACGGCTGTCAATTCAAAAAAAAATTGCAGTCGTCACGGCTAGTCAGAAGCCAAAAAAAAAACAATCTTGCCAAGGGATACTTCAGTATCCCTTAGCCAGTTACTGGGTTGTGGGAGACAGATAGGCAGAGACTCCATGTAAAATACTGGTATTTAGCAACATCTAGTTGGACTGGAAGTTGACCAAGCCTAGTAGGGATGTAAATTTATTATTAATCGTTTCTACAACGGAAAAGAAACACGTTCATTACATTGAGATAGTTTGGGAACAGGGAAAAAAATAGAGGAAAGAATATTAGCTTACGTTTCAAAATGAAACACTTTTTACCTTTGGTTGAGCAGCAACGAGAATCTACTGATAGCTTATCCGTTCATGATCTTAAGCTATTGTTGTTTTGTACAACTCTTGCTTACAGGAAGGAAAAAATAGTACAAGAATATCTGCTTATCGGTAGTATTAGTTTTTTAGGATGAAATTGGCATAAGGGGCAAAGATTAAATATATTTAATCGTCATTTTTCGATTAAATAAATTTCATCATAATTATTATTAAAAATAGCAGATCAAAAACTTTTCTTATGAACTTTTCTATAAGAAAAGTTTTTGATCTGCTATAATACTTACTCGTATTAAAAATTATTTCTTTTTTTTAACACACTTCAAAAAAGGAAGAGGTTGTTATGTATTTTTGTAGGTATTAATAACTTTTTTTTTACTATTGATATGCACGCGTTTGACCACTATCTCACCTGATGGTAAGTGATTTATTAGAAAGAAGTTTATTCCGAATTGCATTTTTTTTGTTACTACAGTTTAATCGCTGATAAATTTTTGTTGCGTGCACTACTTGTTCTGCGAAGCTCACTTAACACTCATTTTAAAGACCTGCCCATTCCTGATTCCTAATAATGATTTCCCAAGTATTTTCCATATCATGTTTAAGTCAGCTTCCAGTCGGATGCATCTGGATTTCTATTACATTCCACAGCCAGCTGCGATAGGTATTTACTTCCTAAATAAACACAACAAACACCCAATGTGTCTACGGTAAAAGGATCAATACGGAAGAGCGTACACTATCTAATAGCCACTAATGAACTGACAGAAGACAGTCGCTAATCGTTTACGTTGCGAATGGAAGGGGCGAAGAAATGTGCGAAGCTGTTGTATAGGTAGGTCATCACGCCGTTTTGAAGTGATAGTGTAGGCAGGAAAGTTAGTTAGTTAGAAGTTAGTTATTTTAAACGTAGATATCAATTGTATCTAAAAGATTTTTAGTAGCAATTACAAATTGAAGTGTTGCGTTTTCGTTAATTCTTCTAACATGAAGAAACTACTCGTAATACCTGAAATCGATTGGATAAATAGTTTTTTCAATCCACCAATTACACGGCTATTGCGTTAAGTATATTTGCACCTTACACGTTTTAAAGCAAAAAAGATTAAAGTGACCACCCTCTTACAAAAAAAAATAATGACAAATTTAAATTGGTATATTCATGCTATTTTTTGCCTAAAAATGTAATTCAAACTTCAGTTAATATGACTCAAGAGGTCCAAGAAACAAAAAACAATTCCCGCTTTTTTTACACTTCACACCGCAATTTCTAACTACCCACAAAATTGCCCAATTTTTGCTTCTTTAACTCAAAAACTTGGGTGATATTGTCAAAAAGTTAACGTCAGCCAAAATTGATACAAAAGGCCTATTTTACGTTGTATTAAATGTTACAATTTCCAACAAGAGTGATAAATTTTATCCTCCGACCTACCCGGTGCCAATTGTGAGGATTTATTTGAAAAGTCGGCTATCTTCAAGGTATTTTAATTGAGTGGGTCGGCAGTATTGATGGCGACCTCACGATGTATTTGTTTAGGAGTATTTATTAGTTTGAAACGGTGTACAATTGGGTTATTTATATTGAAGAAAAAGGTGATATCTAATTCTGTTTCCAAGCGTAGTTATGGTGGTAATTATAGAGGTCATTTGGAAGTCCTTTTCAACTTTTTTACAAATTAGAATATGGTTCGTTTTTATCAGGAGATTATTAAGTTGGAAAAAGCTAATAGATAGCCCAGCTCAACCAGAAACGGCACAACTGATACGGCAATACCTAAGTATTGCAGATTAGTTGTGCCGTTTCGTTGTCGTTGTTTCGTTTCGATTGAATAGGGCCAGGTCCCCCTATATATATGAGAAACTAATATTTATATGCACCATTAAATACTGAGTGCAACTTAAAAAATATATTTGCAACCTCTGCCAGCGGCTTCAACCACTTAAAGTCATAAACAACAACAACACAACTCATAACTTTTTTAAGGATGGGAAATCATGAAATGACTCCTCCCGCTCTGGGCGAAGCAGAAATGAGTGTCAGACTGTTACTGACTAAAACCTATCCGTGTTCCTCCTAATGCCTTTTGCGTCTGTCTCCTGCTTGATACGGAGGTTAGTGGAAATTATATATATTTTTTTCCTACTGAGGAGTAGAAAAAAAAAAAATAATTTGCAGATATATTTTGCGCTGTACTTTTCAGATTAATTTCGTTGCAGGATCCAAGACAGTTTAATCGTTTCTCCGGGACTCGTCGGGTTTCACTAGCTCGGCGTTTTTCTGGTAGTCGCCACTGTTGATTCTGGTTTTTAGGAGTTGCAGTGGTTGAGAATGTGTGGAGGATTTGTCTCAAAAAAATAAGCCCTTTGCATTTCAGGGCCTCGGAATTTGTTCGAAAGAGTCATCTTTCGAACAAATTCCGCAAAAGCAAGGTAACTTACATTTTTTGTTTCATAATCCAGGACATGTTCTGCCATGTAGACGAAGACAGTAATATCTCCGTATTAATATAATTATTTTTAATTAATAATATAATATTTATTACTAAAATATAATATTAGTCTGGATATTATTTCTTGAGACCTATAACGCGATAAAAATCTATATCTCAAATAATTACAAAATCTCTGCATCTCTTTTTAATCTTCCTGTATTTGAGAAGTCTAACTTTAACAATACTCCATCACACACTAATTTTCTAATGGTAACTCTAACTAACAGTAACATTAACTGACGCTACTGGTGATAGTTAGTACTGAGTTTACCGTAGTTCGCAACAAGAGCTCACTGTAACACTACGATGTAGCGATAGCAGATTATAAAACCACAACTGTTGATTGTATTGAATAAAAACTGTGTTAGTGCATCAGTCATCATCTGCCTAGCCTTTTATTTATTATTATTTATTCCCAACTCCCTCCTCCTCCTTTCTTTTCCCAACTATATTGGAGTTGGCTTCCAGTCAAACCGGATTCAGCTGAATACCAATGTTTTTAGGTGAAGCGGCTGCCTACCAGACCTCCACAACCTATTAATTGGGTAACACGATACTACTTGGCAAAACTGGAGTCCGATTTACTGGCTTCTGACAATCCATTACGACTGCCAAAAATCTACAAATGACAGCCGGGACCAACGGCTTAACGTGCTTTCCGAGGCACGGAGGAAACTCGGTATGTTAAGATGGTCACCCATTCACAGACCAACCTTGACAAGCGTTGCTTAACCTTGAAGACCGACCCGTGCGGCTGTTATTATTAAGCCACGAGCTCCTCTTTTTTAGTGCATTGAATAGCAAAGCAGAGTGAAGAGACCACCTCAGACATTAACTTACGAGGTTGTCATTATGATTTGACTAGCAGTGCAATAGGGTATTTTACTAAAAAAATCTAATTAGTCCGTCTGATAGATTTTCAAAAGATATTCGACACGTATTTTTTCTTTTTTCACGTAAACAAAAAATAATAAAGAACGACGTCATCTGGCTGGTAAAATGTACCAAATTTACCAAGCCAACAAGAGACATTGACCTCTGGATTTTGGATTTCTCTTCAGGATAGTGAGCTTAAAACACCGGCCTCATCTATTCGAGATACATCGATTGACGTGTAAAGTGTTATGTTTAACCTTTTAACAAAATAAATATCATTTATCAAACATTATTGCCGAAATGCTGATGAACGTTTGGGCTACCTCGCCACCGGTACAAGATGGACATCCCATCCATACGCACTAAACATTTTGAGAGTACTTTCAGTCTGTGTATAGCTAAGGAGTGGCATTCTCTGCCGGAGCCTGTGTTTCCTGATAGCTACAACCTGGGGTTCTCTTAGTCAAGAGTCAAGAGTGAATAAGTTACTTCTAGGTAAGCGTGGTCCATCGTTGACCACATCATAGCTTTACATCAAGTGCAAGTGTGGTCAAAAGCGAGCCTATCAATAATAAAAAGAATAAACTTTTGCCTTTTTCTTCTGGAAAATACAAGTGTATAGTGTGTGTGTGTGTGTGTGTGTGTGTGTGTGTGTGTGTGTAGTGTGCCAAACGCGTACCTATCAATAGTAAAAACAAACAGCTGTTTTACAAATTCATTAATTCCACAAAAACTAGAGCAAATAATCGACTCTACATTTATCTAATATAGAATAAATTTTGCTGACGCTCCGCGGACAAGATCGAACGTATTTCAATGGTCTCTATCTAGAGAGCGTACAATTGAGCTCTACACATACATCCTAATCTCTACCTACGATGGTCGTTTAGATACGACAGTTTACTCTAGTTACGGTCTTACTCAGAGACTGGCAACGTTAATTATTAATTTAGAAAGAAGACGAAATAAAGAAAGAAACAAGCGTTTATTTGCGGCAAAAATGATGCAAAAAATTACCACCGACCACGTGTAAAAATGTAGCAGGTGATCAAGCATTATTTTTGTAAATCTATATCTATACTTTTATACTTACGAGTATATATAAAGCTAAAGAGTTTGTTTGTTTACTTGAACGCGCTAATCTCAGGAACTACTGGTCCGATTTGAAAAAATCTTTCAGTGTTAGATAGCCCATTTATCGAGGAAGGCTATAGGCTATATATCATCACGCTAAGACCAATAAAAGCGGAGCAGTAATGAAAATTGTGACGCAGATGAAGTTGCGCGGGTCAACCAGTATATACATAATTGAATGCCCCTTGCAACTTTGTAACAAAGTATACCTACTTACTTAAATCTTTAGTTTCTTTGGTGATTTACTCAATCACGTAACTTTTTAGGGTTCCGTACCCAAAGGGTATCCAACGGAACCCTATTACTAAGCCTCCACTGTCCGTCCGTCCGTCTGACCATCAGCGGGCTGTTTCTCAAGAGCCATAATATAACCATTTTGCCGCTATAACAACAAATAATAAAAATTTGGGTTTATGGTTCGGAACCCTTCGTGTGCGAGTCCGACTCGCACTTGGCCGTTTTTTGTACTGTCGACTTTTGATATTAGGTAAATGGGTCACATTTTATTTTGAAGGATAGTTTCTAAAATTTTTTTCATGATCATAATATTATAAATTATATCTAAATTGAAATCTTTATTAAAATAAGTACCTAAGCATGCCTTGTAATTAGCTGCTACTTTTCCAAACATAATAAAAATAAAACAAAATAAAATATACCTATTAACTTCTATGAATACAGCGGTAAGGAAAACACTAGCTACTCAGCTGTAACGGTAAGTTTTGATAATGAACCTATCCGTATGTAGAGTCACTGACTCCTGAGTATCGGTTGCGTACTGCAAGTTAGAGTAGTTTCAAATTTTTCAGCTCTAGAAGTCTTGACACAATTTATCTCTATTGAAGTTTTTAAAGAAAAGCCTTTTCGCTGAAATATTGACAATACAAACTGTATAAATAATTATAATTACAGGTAACTTACAACTGTTTTTCCAAAATAAGCAGGTTGCGTAACACATAAGGTATGTACTACTCTGTCAAGAAAGTACCGGGAAAAGATCAATAATACACAAAATGTCTGTTATTCATCCAAATTTATTTTATCACCTTCAAAGTATGCTCCTTTAGAAACGATACACTTGCGCCAACGAATAATCCATTCATCAAAACATTTTTTAAACGCTGCTTCCGGAATTGAGTTCAGTTCTCGCCGCGAATTCTCCTTTATGTCTTCTATCGATTGAAAACGGGTGCCACAAAGTGGTAATTTGAGTTTAGGAAAAAGAAAAAAGTCAGCAGGAGCCATATCTGGTGAATATGGTGGTTGCTGGATGGTATTTGTTGAGTGTTTGGTTAAAAATTCGTTCACAATGATAGCCTTGTGCGAAGGCGCATTGTCGTGGTGCAAAATCCAAGAATTTTCTTTCCACAAATCTGGCCTTTTTCGACGAATTTGCACTCTTAAACGCCGCATAACGCTCAAATAATATTCTTTATTTACCGTTAGACCTTCCAGTAAGAATTCAGAGTGCACAACACCGCGATAGTCAAAGAAAACAGTCAACATGACTTTGACTTTTGATCGACTTTGGCGTGATTTTTTCGGTTTCGGTTCAGTTGGAAGGCGCCACTCCGAAGCTTGTTGACTAGTTTGCATGTCAAACTCGTAAACCCACGTCTCGTCACCAGTAACAATGCGTTTCATGAATGTTGGGTCCGAACTGACTCGTTCTAGCATGTCCTCAGCGACTTTCATGCGATTGAGTTTTTGGAGAAAATTCAGATCTTTTGGGACTAGCCGAGCAGCAACATGTTTCATACCCAAATGATTAGTTAAAATGGTACGGATCGACTCGTGAGATACAGAAAGTTCACTTTTGCGATGTTAACTTCAGTTGCAGACGTTGACGGCCTACCAGAGCGAGGCAAATCTTCCATCACATCTCGACCGCTTTTGAACGCTTTGAACCACTCATAAGCACGAGTTTTTGATAAAGTCAATTCACCGTAAGCCTTCTGTAACATTTTCAGTGACTCCGAACACGAAATTCCATTGGCGATGCAAAATTTAAGACAAACTCTTTGTTCGATATTTTTGTCCATTAAGAAATTCGCAATACACACTAATGATATTACTAAAACCAGCACTGTATTTAATATAAATAACAGATGCAACTCAAACTCCGCGCCAAAATGGAAAACAGTTGTGCCAATCTAACAACTACAAAAAAACAAAAATTTGAATTTGGAACCATAAACAAATCATCCATTCCCGATACTTTTTTGACTGAATGTATAATTACAATTGTTATTTTTCACAAAAACAGACCTTAATAGCTACATCTATATAAATAAATATGAATAGCTAAATTTGTTGCAACGCGCATAACTCGAGAACGATTTGGCCATTTTTCTTTCAAACATTCGTTGGTGTCCGGGAAAAGTTCTTATGAAGAAAACGAAAAATAATTTAAAATCATACGAAAAATCATAAACAACACATTTTTTTTCCAGTACCACCTATTCACATCTGTCGGTTCAGGTAGTAGGTAATAAAAAATACAGGTACGTTTTTTTGTTCAAAATCTAAAGTCTGTTATTTTATCTCGGAGACTAAATTGACAAGTACAAATGGCAAACTAACATAGATTAAAAGAGCATTTAAGTCAGTTTTGACATTTGTACTTGTCAATTTTGTCTCCGGGATTAAAATCAGACTATAAAACATTTACATTTCGCCAGGCTCCACTGACGGAAACCGACACCAACACGGTTACGAAAAGGCCAGCAGATTGATTCAGCGTTTCTACTTACATCATCATCTTAAAACCACTATCACCACATTTCTGGCTAAGCGTTCTCATCACCTAAACGCCCCAAGAGGATACTAAATATTTTTCTAAATACTTTTTAAATTCTATATACTTTTCTAGGCAAGCGTGCTCCATCTTCGACCACATCATCGCTTACCATCAGTAGAAATGGTGGTCAAGCGCGTGCCTATCAATAGTAAAAAAATTAAAATAAAAGCAGACAACCCGTCCAAATTTGCCAAGCCCAGCCATTTATTATGAAAATCCATTACTAGGTACCCGTGTCCTGTAGTGGCATACTTCCGGCTACAATGATGACGTATGTACGAATTCATTTGTACCCGTTCCGGTCCAAATGGATCGGATTTAGGTAGCTCTGGATAAATCCGAATTTAATTTAAAATAACGTGAATTTACGAAATGCATTGTATAGCTGAGTTGGGAGTGTCTGTTGAAATATTGATTGGGATTCTGTTTGTTTTTCGTTGGGAACGATGGTACCTGATTGAGTGGTTAGGAGATCGGTGGAAACGTCGTGAATTTAAGGTCTACGTGTTGCTCAATAGAAATGACTCTATAAGAGAAAGAGAACATCGACAGACATACATAAAAACACAATAAGTCGGAACGAAAATGAGAAGACTTCAATTGAAAACATTTGAAACGTTTCAACTTTAGTTTCCCTTAAAACACTCGTTAGGAAACACTAAACCCCCGAAAGAACACAAGAAGTGACCTAGACTCCTTAGTTAATAAACAGAGTCAGTTTCTTCAACAAAGAGTATAACATTAGATGAAGAAAAAGCTTGAACAAAAGGACAACAAACAGAAGTACAGAACTTGCACATTTTAAGGTCATGAACTAACTTACACTCAATACCGTAATAAGAAGAGACGAAAAAAGCGGCCAAGTGCGAGTTTCAGTTGGAACGTGTTCCGCACTGACTGGCTGAAATAAAAAGAAAGTTTGTGATTTTAGCCAGACTGGATCTTTTTACCATCTAACATGTAAACAAAGCCTCGGTTTTACATAACAATTAAAAAGGAACCAAAATTCGAATGTAGTATACCTACTAGCACTTCGCCTGCGATTTCATTTTCATCCGCGCTGCAATTTTGTAGCGGATCCCTAACTTTTTTCTAGTAATAAATTATAGCCTATAGGGATAATGTAACATTCTAATGGTGAAAGAATTTTTGAAATCGTAATAAAATTAGTGTAAATATTGTCTTGTTGGGGAACCACCATGTCCTCAAACCTTCATTCAAAGTACGCACATTCACTTAGAGCTTCAAAATACTAGCGTGTCAATAGCTAACAAAAATTCAGCCAGCAAATTGAATAAACCTAAAAGACGCCCCACTTCTCATTACAACTTACAAAACCCTAAAAATAAAAAAGCAGCTCCAATTTCCTATCTCTAGCAACACAACTAGGGCCTCGGTACGTGAACAGATTGCACAAAGCATTTTAACTTAAGGGAAGACTATTCTGTGTTGCCAGACTTTAAGTTTTCTTATTTTTTAAATAACAAGCATCTAACGCGAGTCTCAAAAGAGGTTAGTTGGGAGTGTTGCAAGCTTTTAACACTTCCCTTACTTTTAGTAAGTTTTGAGCTTCGGTAAGCAGGGAAGTTTTCTATGATATAATTATGGTTATTCTCTTCCACGCTTTTAGTCGGAAAAAAACAAAGGTTTGATGAAAAGTTTGTTTTATCTGGGACGTTCTTACACTTGGCTGGATAGTTGAGTGAGCAGGAATAAGCAAGCAAGCAACTTTAAAACTTCTATTTTTGCACAGACAATTTTTTAGAAACTTTTTGTTATTTCGTGCCTCATATTAGCGAACAAAAAGAACTCGTAGTTAAATATTAACAGTCTCACGAGTCGAACTTATGTAGTTGAAAGCCAGAAGATTTAACCCCAGTTTTGCCAAAAGCTTTCTTGTAACTCAGTAACAGTAACTGGGCTGTGGCGTTAGTTACGGTACGCAGTGTTTTTTTTTGTAGCTACATCCGGCTAGACTGATAGGTAGGCGACCAAAATATTCGGGAAAATAATAATAAATAATAAATACCAGGAAAAAATAGGCCTGTCATAGACAAATAACCCTGTACAACACCTATCTAACTGACCCGTTCAGCATCGCTTCTTGCTACCCGCTAGTACTGTACCCGCAGCCTTATCCGCTGTAATAATACTGCACTTAGTCCTGACGACATGTTATCCTATCAGATTTCGTGTCCACGAGAAGACAGTCCAATTTCTTTGGAACACCCTTATAAAACTGAAAGAGGAAAGAAAATATTGCAAAAGAAAGAGATGGTACATTGATGAAAGAGACCATAGATATAAGATTTTATATTTCTAAGGTTCCTTTCTGTGCTTGAAATGAGTCCCAAATGTAGGTTTTGACATATTAATAAAAGCTTGGTAAAAGTATTATTTTACCAAGCTTTAAAATACATGTCACCTAGTATTAAAAATAAGACACATAGATAAATTGCCTTAATTAAAAATCCTTACTCAAGTACAGTAAGAAATCAACAAAATAATTGTATTTATTTACCGTGTCCCAATTAAAACGTCGTTTAATGATTATAATTAATTCCAACTTATCTTACCTTACCTACCAACCTACCTACTTTTGTTTAAAAAAAAATTAAAACCGTCCAAATGCGACTCGGATTCGCACACGAAGGGTTCCGTACCATAACCTTAATTTTTATTATTTGTTGATAAAGCGGCATTAGAAATACACAATATGTGAAAATTTCAGCTGTCTACTTATTACGGTTCTTGAGATAAAGCCCGCTGACAGACAGACGGACGGACGGACGGATGGACAGCGGAGGCTTAGTAATAGGGTTCCGTTGGTTACCCTTAGGGTACGGAACCCTAAAAAAGAGAAAAAGTATACGCAGAGGTTAGAAAAAAGAGCTTAAAGATGATACCTTTAAAAAATTGTTTCTCCCAATAAGGGATTTTTACAATTCACAAATCGCATTTATTACAATTCACAAATCGCATTTACCTATTAATTTTTCAAAGTGTACTTTACCGACACCTTTCAGAGTTAAATTTCAAAACAAATTCTAAATGAAATTAAGCCACAAAGTTTTGTTAAGAGTCGACAAACACTCGAAGTTGCGTCCCTGGTTAGTAATAAATTAATTCCTTATAAACTTTTAATTATTCCTTTAAAGTTTTTACTGGGATTATAAATTCGTTACTTGAAATTACGGCACGGTTCAGATGTTGCGACTGTGAAAATCACGGTTTAATTGGCTACAATGTGGTCTGATAGTTAAAAACAGGTTTTGAAAGTACTTCAGAGTTTTAGTTTGTAACTGGATATTCGTTGCGAATAATTCCTGACTAATCTCAAATTAAAATGTTTTGAAAGACTGAAATTTATTATTTGATATAATTTTTAGTAATGCTTTACTTGTTAATTCCTAAAGTTGTAGATGTTATTTTCGTAATCAATATCGTAGCTTTTAAAACTTTGATCGTCTATTATTAACCTGACTTTCAGTTATTTTTTTGTGCACTTATTTTATGTTTTAATATTTTATCGTTTTCCAATACTAACAAACTATTATGTACAATCATATTTCATGACAAAATTTCAAGAAGGCTAAATATCGCAGAGCTAAACACGTACGCAGCAAAACATAATGCTTCTTTTGCGATTGTCACTTCTATCTTCTGTCCAATGAAACCTTTTGCTAAATAAAATTCAGGATTCGCTTTCCGATCTCAAATAATTTAATTCTCAATCCATCTTTTGAACTAATTTTGACAGTTTTTGCAAAGTTAATTGTGAGTTAAAAAATTGTTTTTGACTTTTCTTCGAAAAATGTTATCAGTGTGGTAATCAGTGTTGAAAAGTAATTAGGATAATCTTTCTGAGATTATAAAAGATTTTAAAAAAATTGAAAGGATTAAAAATAAGTCATTAGTAAACTTTTTGAATTAGTTATGATGTCGGAAACAGGGCGAAGATTGAATAAAAATTCTATAATTCATTCATTTTATAATTTTAAACTGTTTTAGATCCCTGACTATCACAGCCAAATAACGTGGGACTATATATTTGTTTGGAATAAGTAATTGTGGAATAAAAGTCTTAATATAAATTATAAAATAAAATTGCAGTCTGTTTCTCCAAACCACACCAAAGATTTCAGTTTATAGACAGTTTTCACTAATATAAATAACGGGAACTTAGTAAATGTTTTTTTTGTTTATTTAATGTAATCTTCTTGAAAGATTCTGCTAACGAAACGACTTTAAAAACGAAACGAATTATATAAACTAAAATAAGTATTGTGGGACGGATAAGTACTCTAGGATCTTTCTATACCGGTAACTGGGTAATACAGTACCCCTTGGCAAGACTGATGTCAGATATTTTATCGTCTGACAATGCGTACCGACTGTCAAGGTCGACGATGGACAAATGACAACCAGAGCCAACGGCTTAACGTGCTTTCCAAGGGACAGAGAAATCTTTGTTTGCAATGGTCACCCATCCACAGATCGGCCTACGGCTTTTACAGGTACCTTAGCCCCGATCTCCTTAAAAAAATCAAGGTCATATAAATATTTTTAATGATCCATAACGAATAGTTACCAGTTATAACAGGCCCAGGCTCTGGGGCACACTGAAACTTCAGGAACAATCCCAACTTTATAATATAAGGTTAAGCATTTTGTTAGCAGCGGTCTGCGAGGGTACGCGTTCGAGTCCCGGCGGGCGCATTAAATTTGTTTAGTGCCGAAGCGAGGCAATTTGCGGGGAGCTGATCTATGTACCCACGTAGTCTGTTGTATTGCTAATTCTTTTTTTTCGGAACGTAGATTTTTGGCAAGAAGTGGTTTTTGGTTGCGTTTTAAATGAGTATAATACAGGCCATACACGATCAAGTAACTTGATCAAACTGGCTGGTTCAAACAGTTTTATCAAATTGGCATGGTCATCATCTGCCTAGCCTTTTCCCAACTATATTGGGGTCGGCTTCCAGTCAAACCGGATTCAGCTGAATACCAGTATTTTACGTGAAGCGGCTGCCTATCAGACCTCCACAACCCATTAAATGGGTAACAAGGTATTTCTTTGCAAGACTGGAGTTAGATTTACTGGCTTCTGACAATCCGAAACGACTGTCAAAGTTCTCCAAATGTCAGCTGGAACCAACAGATTAACGTGCTTTCCGAGACACGGAGGAAACTCGTTATATTAAGATGGTCACCCATCCACAGAACAACCTTGGCAAGCGTTGCTTAACCTTGAAGATCGACCTGTGCGGCCGTTATTTTTTAGCCATAAACATCTTTGGGAAAATTATATCAAAATTGAGTCGTCAAATGGCATGAAGAAAAACTAAATTTCGAATTTCTTTTTGATCAAACAGTTTGAACAAGCCTGCTTGATTAAATTACTTGAACGTTTATGGCCCGCTTTTGGAATGTATGTTATTCATTAGTCTATCTTTTAGTCCCTTTCTCTCTCAAGCTATTCAGTTAGGTTTGAAGATGTTGATCTTCTTATTCTTAAATATATGACTACATAATTGATGTTTCCCGAAACTGTTTTTAATAAAAAAAAAAAATACTATTGTTAGGCAGGTGTTTGACCACTATCTCACCTGATGGTAAGCGATGATGTGGTTGAAGATGGAGCACGCATGCCTAGAAGTAACCTTTTTACTCTTGACTTAAATACTGCCAGGTTGTAGCTATCAGGAAACACAGACTCCGGCAGGGAATTCCACTCCTAAGCTGTACGCACTATGAATTTCTCAGAACAGCCAGGGGTCTTGATTTTATGCTTCGTTGATGGCATTACTTTACTTTGACTTTGACTTAAACATAACTATCTGATTCTTTGGCCTCTGCCTAACCCTTTGGGGAGTATACGCGTAATATTATGTATTTTTACCTTGAAAGAATAATGTTATAATAAACCATATTACACACCATATTATTATACACGTGTTGTCACTTTGTGTAATGTAAACCATATGCAATATTACTTTTATTTAATGAAGGACATAAACTGGTTATTTTGTTCTCTTTAGAGACCATATGACCTTAATATTGTACAGTAATTTGATTGCACAATAGAATATGGAACTAATAGTGGATCCACACGAAACCGACTTCAGTCTGCACAGACTTACAAAAAAGTCTGTGCAGACTTGTCGGCACGATTGGCGCAATGGTTGACCGATCGGCTGCTGCACCGCGTGTCGTGGGTTCGATTCCCGCACGGGGTCAGAAATATCAGCTGTTTCATACATTTTCATTGGCTAAATATTTCATTTTGTATGAAACAGCTGATAATTTTCTCGAGATTTCCGAGTTTTCTCAAAGTAAAAGTGGCTTATAATCATATGTACTTTCACTGCCTAAGAGGTTGCTGGTGTTTTACAAATAAGCCTGTATATATGTTCCGGGTCTGGATGTTTGTGTATGTCACTTTGTATGTTTGTAAACGCACCTATGATACTGGAGAAATTCCTAGTGTGGGCAAAGTTCTTTTTATTTTTATTTTTAAAGTCTGTGCAGAAAAATATCGGAAGTCTGTTTTGTGTAGAAGATTTTAGTAATCATCATCTTCCTAGCCTTTCCCGGTGAAGGAAACGAGTCAGTAGTAGCAGACCAGCTAGTCTATTCTGTAAGTAACCATTTCGATATCAAACTTCACCTGAGTGAAATAGCTCACAAAGTGAGCTTTATTCCACACAACATAAAGGTCTTTATACTCACATCGGATTCCGCTGTCGAGATTCGAAAATGTTGTTACAGAATAGGGGTACAGCCCTAGGATCTCGAACTAAAGTTACCACAAAATAAACGTTATTTTGTGTAATTGTCAAGTGCTCCACTGTGACTGGTTGGTTGAACTGTCGGTATTTATTATTTGAATACAATCTACTGCATATAAGCACGTGACGTAGTTCACTTAACTGATTGTCATTGTTCTCACTTCATACACTTACTCGTACCCACTCGCAACTTTTTCCAAGTCTCGATAACTTCACACTTTAGGACACGATGTTACAAAAAATATTTCTTTGTTTAAGACGTATCATCTATCCAAATATACCGGTATAACCGCGCGCCGTGATTTAGAAAAAAATATGGTGACAAGGGGCTATGCCATAAAGGTTCCTTTTCTTTTGAGCAACGGGTTTTACTCAATTAACCAATAACAAAGAAAAAACGGAAGCATTAAATAAAAAAATAGCCAAGATTAAAGAGCATTTTACTCTATGTGAAGTAAAAATTTACTTGTTTATTCTTTCAAAGTGGTTAGAGAGAATTTTTCTACTTTCTAGCTTATTTTAAAACAGTTTATTCGTTCCTTCTTAAAATAAAAGTGTACTTCGCAGAGTATTCGCTGAGAATTCTGTGTCAGAATTGTGATATTAAAATATTTAAAGCTCACTATAGCCTCGAGTCTTGAGCTTCGAGTATCGATGTGATAGAAATATTGAGATTTTTGCCTCTTCCGATAAATTCCTATACAGTTTATCAATGTTTTGGTTTAGAATATAAACTTTGTCACAATTTGCATCCTCAATGTACGATACACGTAAATATTTGCATTAAACAGGACGGGAAAATTTCTAAAAGAACTGAATCGATTACGCAAAATCGCTCTCGGATTGAAAACGACACTATCAGTGAGTGTCTACTTCTCACCCAAAAAAAAACGCAAAGGTAATAGAATCTTTGTAGCATAGCACTACAATGATTCACAGCATCATCATCATCTGCCTAGCCTTTTCCCAACTATATTGGGGTCGGCTTCCAGTCAAACCGGATTCAGCTAAATATATTATATATATTCTATGCCCTTGGTATTTTCATTTTTAACAATAATTCAGCAACGAGACACTTTAGCACCGTGTTGCTCAAATTATGTGTGTTTTAAATAGTGCGCCGCAACTTCGAAACCATCGAAATGGCAGCGGGTGGGCTATGCCATCTCCCTTCTCCTACCCTCCTCGACTTCCTTCTCCTTCGTCTACCTTGCCACGAAAGCGAAGCTGAGGGAAAAACTTAGTCTTTCATACTATTTCGATGATGGTTGAGGATTCAGATAGTTAAAGGTGTTCCAAGAAAGAGATCTATATTAAAAGAGTGAATACTAATAACAGATTTAAGTTAGTAATTAGATTTTTTTAATTTTGTGTTTTTGTGCGTCATTTCTGGCAGAATAAACGTATTTTCTTTCTTTCTTTCTTTTCATTAAGTTTTTTTTAAGTTAGTTTACATTTTTAAACAAAATTTGTAGGCTATATTTAAACAATACAAAAAAACTAGACTAACTAGGAGCTTGTGGCTAGATAATAACAGCCGCATGGGTCGATCTTCAAGGTTAAGTAACGCTTGCCAAGGTTGGTCTGTGGATGGGTGACCATCTTAACATAACGAGTTTCCTCCGTGCCTCGGAAAGCACGTTCAGCCGTTGGACTCGGCGGTCATTTGTAGATCTGTGGCAGTCGTTACGGATAGTCAGAAGCCAGTAAAACTGACTCCAGTCAAGTGCCGTGTTACCCTGTTAATGGATTGTGGAGGTCAAGTAGGCAGCCGTTTCTCGTAAAATTTGGTATTCAGTTAAATCCGGCTTGACTGGAAGCCGACCCCAATATAGTTGGGAAAAGGCTAGGCAGATGATGAAAAGAACTAGACATCTGTAGCCGAACTTGGCTAAAGCCTGTATTTCGGCTATCAGCACAAATCCCCTCAAATAATAACTAATAATACTAGCCAACAAGCAGAAATGTTACGTATATAAAATAATCATAAAAGAGAAACAAGAAAGAAAAAAATCTATAAAAAAACATAAATTCAAAAACAAGTAACGAAAATCATTGAAGTAATAGATATTATTAATTAAAAACCCTAAAACATTAAATTAAAACTATTACATAATAGAAGTAATCGTCGCTCTCCATCAGGTGAGATAGTGGGTATAATCGCTAACCTACCCATTTCTTATTTATTTATTTATTATTTATTTACTTATTGGAAACTCAACAGCTTGTTATTAATTTGACATTTTAAGTGAAATTTCACCCCACTGTCAACGAACAGCAACAATGCAGTTACAACAAAGTAACTAGCATCCCAAAGTCTGCCCACACTGAACATTGACAGCGAGATATATTTATTTGCTCCATTGGTTAACAAAATTCCCAAAAGCTATTATTATTTCTCATTACTTCAATATTTACAGTAATAGAACAAACGACGCACTTGGTCGCTATCATCAAAATGTCATTATCTAAGTACATTATTTTATTTACTTTGTATCGATCGGTTACTGTCCGTCTGGTCATGTTTTGTAGTACTTTGGCGATAAAAACTGGCCAATTGTGAATAGGACTCATATGCAAAGGTTCCGAGCAATATTTTAAAACCGTAGACTTCTCGGTTAGGTTAAGTTAGTTCCGGACATAAGGGGAACGGATGTAGGGTCAATGTACACTCAGTCAAAAAAGTATCGGGAATGGATGATTTGTTTATGGTTCCAAATTCAAATTTTTGTTTTTTTGTAGTTGTTAGATTGGCACAACTGTTTTCCATTTTGGCGCGGAGTTTGAGTTGCATCTGTTATTTATATTAAATACAGTGCTGGTTTTAGTAATATCATAATTATATAGTGTGTATTGCGAATTTCATAATGGACAAAAATATCGAACAATCGAACAAAGAGCTTGTCTTAAATTTTGCATCGCCAATGGAATTTCGTGTTCGGAGTCACTGAAAATGTTACAGAAGGCTTACGGTGAATCGACTTTATCAAAAACGTCTGCAACTGAAGTTAACATCGCAAAAGTGAAGGAAATAGTGACTGAAAATCCCCATTCAACTCTGAGAGAGATAGCCGCCGAACTTTCTGTATCTCACGAGTCGATCCGTACCATTTTAACTAATCATTTGGGTATGAAACATGTTGCTTCTTGGCTAGTCCCAAAAGATCTGAATTTTCTCCAAAAACTCAATCGCATGAAAGTCGCTGAGGACATGCTAGAACGAGTCAGTTCGGACCCAACATTCATGAAACGCATTGTTACTGGTGACGAGACGTGGGTTTACGAGTTTGACATGCAAACTAGTCAACAAGCTTCGGAGTGGCGCCTTCCAACTGAACCGAAACCGAAAAAACCACGCCAAAGTCGATCAAAAGTCAAAGTCATGTTGACTGTTTTCTTTAACTATCGCGGTGTTGTGCACTCTGAATTCTTACCGGAAGGTCTAACGGTAAATAAAGAATATTATTTGAGCGTTATGCGGCGTTTAAGAGAGCAAATTCGACGAAAAAGGCCAGATTTGTGAAAAGAAAATTCTCGGATTTTGCACCACGACAATGCGCCTTCGCACAAGGCTATCATTGTGAACGAATTTTTAACCAAACACTCAACAAATACCATCCAGCAACCACCATATTCACCAGATATGGCTCCTGCTGACTTTATTCTTTTTCCTAAACTCAAATTACCACTTCGTGGCACCCGTTTTTAATCGATAGAAGACATAAAGGAGAATTCGCGGCGAGAACTGAACTCAATTCCGGAAGCAGCGTTTAAAAAATGTTTTGATGAATGGATTATTCGTTAGCGCAAGTGTATCGTTTCTAAAGGAGCATACTTTGAAGGTGATAAAATAAATTTGGATGAATAACAGACATTTTGTGTATTATTGATCTTTTCCCGGTACTTTCTTGACAGAGTAGTATTTTCTAAAGTAATGTTAAATCTTTTTTTTTTATCAAAAAATATACTTGAAAAGGAAGCTCTTTTATTTGACTGTCACATGGTACAGTTTGTTAAACTGTTTCGTTTAAAGTTTTCTTTGCTATACCCATCCTTTAGGGTTCCATTTTTTTTTTCATTTAAACTTACGTAACCCTTTTTTTTAAGGATGGGAAATCATCAAATGACTCCTCCTCTCCCTCCTCCTCTCTTCTCCTCTCCTTCTCTGGGCGAGGCGGAAGGGAGTGTCAGACTCTTACTGACTAAAACCCATCCGTGTTCCTCCCAATGCCCTTTGCGTTCCAGGGCCGCGGCGTCTCTTTCGAACGGATTCCGCACCCCGGCAGGCACTGGCCCTAGCGGGCCCCGTCTCCCATGAGCCTAAAAACTAATTCATTACAAGATAGGCCTTAGGATTGGTACTAGTCTATCGTTTAATAAATTAGTAATTCAGTAAAGGTACCAATATAATGACTTTTAGGGCTACTGTTCGCCATTATTGTGATGGAAAAAAACAAACTTTATTGATTAAGTTTTTGTTTTATTAAAAACTTTGGGTTGGTATTGACCGATATTTGAATTGGTTATTATACTCTTGCCATACAAGACCTTCTGGTTTATAAGTGCTTTAGGCACTTGTATCACCGCCAGCGAGGAAGCGATTAGCTATCGACAATATGCTTGCTGAGGAAAGGGACAAAAGATATAGATCTTGTGTGAGTAAAAGATACACATACACTCATAGTCGATAGCTGGCTATTCACACTGCCGGCGAGTGGCTCTTACCACTAGTTGATCGCAGCGACAAGAGCTATCAAAGATTGTACTCGCTAAGCGACACTCGCTCGGCGATGTTCGCTTGGCGGTCAGAACTCACCAACCAGCGGTAATTCCTACCTACAGTGCGGGCCGGAGTGAGTATTGCGAGTGATTAGTGCTTAAAGCCGAGTGTCATAACTATCGAAACTTTCCACTCACTACTCGCTGCTCGGAAACTCGTTTCGAGTTTGAAGCTTTACTCACTACTCGCTGATCGCCGGCGATGAGACAAGTGCCTTATGCCCAAGTGATGTTTAATCATCGTCAAAAATTGAAAACCGGGAGATTGAGATAAACCAAATGAAATATCACGTGGTCATAAGCAAGTTAGTAGTGGTTAGCCTGTTTCCAACTATGTCGAAATTGAATTCCAGTCTTACCGGGTGCAGCTGTTTTGTGATAATATAAGATCATTTATTTGTCCAAAACATGAGTCAATGATTTTCCATAGATAAACATAATACCAGTATTTTATCCACGGTGCCATTTTAGCCGTCTTACAAAGGCAGCCCACTTAATGTACCCGACGTAAACTACCTCTAGGCGTGATTCATTTTTAAATATAATTCATATAGATAATTGGTAAAATAAATAATGCATTAGAATATGAAACACCCTGTTGATTCTGTTTACAAATCAAAACAATGTCAGCGTTCCATTCCCCGTTGTCCTTGGAACACAAGGCTTGAACTGCGTTCGCTCCTGGGTGTTTCAAACTACGTCAGGCATCATGATAATATTTAATATTCATATATTTATATATATATATATTAATATCCCACACAACTATCACACAACGCCATCTAGTCCCAAGCTAAGCAGAGCTTGTGTTATGGGTACTAGACAACTGATAAACATACTTATATATTTCTAAATACATACATATTATAGATAAACTACACCCAGACACAGAACAAATGATCATGCTCATCACACAAACATTTGTCCTGGGTGGGAATCGAACCCACAACCTCTGGCATAGGAGTCAGGGTCACTAACCACTAGACCAACAGGCCAGTCAATATTAAATATTTTTTTTTTTTTAAGAATGTGTAGTAGTCATTGGATAGATGAAGTTTGTTGCCGTTGCAAGATGACTAAAAAACTTTTTTCCAAAAAATCGACACCAAAAAAAAAAACATAAAAAGTGTAAAATAACCTTCGGAATTAAGTTTTTTTGGTTTTGAATCTTCGTTTTTTAACACCGACTTTCGAAGTTAAGATTATTTAATACTTTGTTGTGTTTTTTCTCGAAGTCGGTTATTTTTATTGCTAAAATAAGCCAAAATGCTTTCGCAACTATATTGGGGTCGGCTTCCAGTCAATCCAGGCTCCATCGTAGACTTTGTCTCTGTCATCTCTGACATAGACTAGAGTCAAGAGCAAACCCATTACAAAAAAAAACCGGGTTTAGCTGAATACCAGTATTTTACGCGGAGCGGCTACCTACCAGACCTCCACAACCCAGTAACTGGGTAACACGGTACTTCATGGCAAGACTGGAGTCAGATTTACTGGCTTCTGACTATCCGTAACGACTGCCAAAGATCTATAAATGACAGCCGGGACCAACGGCTTAGCGTGCTTTCCGAGGCACGGAGGAAACTCGGTATGTTAAGATGGTCACCCATCCACAGACCAACCTTGGCAAGCGTTGCTTAACCTTGAAGATCGACCCGTGCCGCTGTTATTATCTAGCCACGAGCACCTCATAAAATAAAAACTATTGAATCAAATATTTACGGGCAAGTATGCGCCGCATCGAACTAAAAAAGAATCACACAAATCGAATCAAAAACTTCGGAGTAATCGGTGTACATACTTAAAACAAAAAACAAAAACCCACCGAATTGAGAACCTCATCCTTTTTTGGAGGTCGGTTAAAAATGGCACCGTGTGCAGTACTTTATCAAATCTTCACTGACAAGTTCGAATATCACACCAAAATCAGTGCTCTATCAACAGAAACTGAGCTACTAGTTATGTCTGATATCGGATGCTAATACCCACTGCATATATTCAGGCGAAGTTAGCGGATATCCGGGTAACTTTAATACGAAGACGCCGCGTGGAGTCAGCCTTATATTATATGCGGTTGAGATTCGAAGATTGGGTCTTTGTGAACTGGGTTTGTAGGGGCAATGATATGCTGGGCTGATTACGATTTGGCGAGGGGAGATAGAAAAAGTTAGGGGGAGCTGATGGCTTTATAATAAAAGCTGGGTCGACGTTCTTCAAGGTAAAGCAATGTCCGTGGACGGGTGACGATCTAAACAACGTCTCGGCTGTCATTATTTTGTAGATATTAGATAGTGGTAACGGGTTTTAGAAGCCAGAAAATCTGACACCAGTCTGGCCAAGTGCGAGTCGGACTCGCGTGCAAAGAGTTCCGCATCAATTTTTTTTAACATAATATTTAACACTACAGACTTTTTTATAGGTTTTTCTGTAATGTATGGATCTGTTATATCCTTTTTTTTTTTCAAAATATTAGGCTCAATAGTTTCAAAGATAAGGGGTGAATTGTCATTTTTCGTCTAAGTTCTTGAAATTATTCAAACCTAGCTATTTTATCGCCATAAAAAAACATAATTAAGCCCCCACAGTAAGCCATTTCAAATTTGAAAAACTTTTGATTTTAATTTTTTTTTTTATTTATTGATTTACGTTACGCGGTCCATGTTCGGCTCAAAGAACACTATAATGTGTACCATTTCAACAGAATCGGTCCTGTAGATCCGGAAAAAATTGGCTCTGACAGACAGACAGACCCCCGAGTGATCCTGTAACGGTTCCGTTTCTTACGGACGTTCGGTACCCTAAAAAGAAAAATCTGTCGCTCTACGTAAAAAACTCAGCTGAATTGATATGGCAGATGATGATATCAATACAAGCTTATCTATTGCTGCTATCAAGTTGCCTATCATTGCAAGGGTTTATTTTGTATATCTTTCAGCTTATCCATCATGCACCAGTTCCTTTCACTTCCACAACAAACTAAACTACACTTAGCACAGTTTAGTTAAAGTCCGACTTCCAACTAACACCCGTCTAAGTCTTGATTAGGTTCCATTTGTCTGAATTCTAATGAGGGAAGTCTGTACCTAGGTATTTGACTTAAGTCGCGATGTGCTCTGCAGCTTCGTCCTTGAGCTAAGGTAGGTAAGTGAGTTAGTTTGTCTGTGTGTTTGTTTGCTAAGGACTTAACAGTGAAACTACATTAGTAGGGTAAGTGGCTGTTTCTGAAATGTATCTTAAATTATTTGGGACTCATTTAAAAAGAGAATCTAATACCTTTAAACGAGCAATCCTTGTATATATGTGTGTTCATATATTTATCTCTGTAACGGCCCAAAATTTTTTTTATGAAATTTAGTAGGTAGGGGGTTTCAGGAGCTGGGGCTGCGGATTTTGTTTGAAAGAGTCATCTTGGCCCTGAAAAGCAAAGGGCACTAGGAGGAACACGGATGGGTTTTAGTAAGTAAGAGTCTGACACTTCCTCCTGCTTCACCCAGAGCGGGAGGAGTCATTTGATGATTTCTCATCCTTAAAAAAAGGGGGGTTTCAGGAGCGATAAATCGATCTAGCTAGGTTTCATTTTTAGAAAACGTCATAAAACATCGAGTCATCCAGGTACTAGATACTAATAACAGAAGCACGGACCGCAGTAAACGTTGCGTACCGAGATTTCTACGTGCCTCGGAAAGTACGTGTGTCGGATGTCATTCGTAAATTTCTAGTAGATGTTACGGATAATCCAGAAAATCTGACACAAGTCTTACCATGAAACACCTGTTACCCAGTTTTTGGGTTGTGGAATTCTGATAGGCAGTTGCTTCATTGCAAATACTGGTACTCAGCTACATAATTATATTTCTTCTGGTAGTCGACCTCAACATAGTTACGAAAAAAAGGCTAAGCAGACTGATACAAATATTTAATAATAAATAATAATAAATAAATAATAATAATAATAGTAACGCTACGCACCTTCCTGATGTCGTGTATGGGGCAATGGAGGACAGTCCTTCGCTATCCAGGATGTCGAAATATCCAGAGGAATAGCGAGCCGGTAAGGATCGAGCGGGGTATATTTCAGGGCGATAGTTTGAGTCCACTTTGGTTTTGTCTAGCCTTGAATCCTCTTAGCACACTGCTGGAGAATTCAGGGCTAGGCTATCGGTTGAAGAGAGGTGGTCAGGTTATATCTCACCTCCTTTACATGGATGATCTGAAACTCTTTGCCCCCACTAATCTGCAACTGATGGAGCTACTGAAGGTAACTGAAACATTCAGTAACGCCATCAGGATGGAGTTTGGTGTGGACAAATGTGCGGTCATGCATGTAAAGCGTGGAGAGATTATGGAATCCGTGGGAACTCAACTCTCGGATTCCATAAACCTGAGATCCCTCTCTCCAACTGAAACTTACAAGTATTTGGGTATGTCGGAAGCGTTAGGTATCAATGTTACTGACATGAAGCAATCGTTGAAGGAGCGCTTCTTTGGCCGCCTGAAGAAGGTATTCAATAGCTTTCTATCGGGCGGAAACAAGGTGCGCGCCTTCAACGGTTGGGTCATGCCAGTATTGATGTACTCTTTCGGCGTACTGAAATGGACTCAAACGGATCTTGACGCCCTGGATAGGCGGGTCCGTACACTGCTTACTGCGTATCGAATGCATCACCCACGGTCGTCGGTAATGAGACTGTATATCCCGTGAAAGTGTGGAGGTCGAGGCTTTTTAAATGCTAAGACTCTCCACAATCGCGAGATATGCAGTCTTAGGGAATATTTCCTAGCTGTCGACGTGGGTAAGCATCGAGATGTAGTGGCGGTGGACAAGGGACTCACCCCGCTCTCCTTGGCAAATGAGAACTGGCGCAAACCTGCAGTGCTTGACACTAACGATCGCAGGGCGGTATGGCAGAGTAAGGAGCTTCACGGACGCTTTTTCCGGGCCCTACATGGGCCTGACGTAGACCAACTAGCGTCCGTAGCCTGGCTGCGGTTCGGTGATCTGTTTGGAGAAACCGAAGGTTTTGTTTGTGCAATTATGGACGAAGTTATCATGACGAATAACTACCGGAGATTTATTGTGAAAGACGGCACGGTCGACATATGTCGGGCATGTCACCGTCCGGGAGAATCAATTCGCCACATTGTCTCTGGTTGTTCTCGTCTAGCTAACGGAGAATACTTGCATAGGCACAACCTTGTAGCCAGGATTATCCATCAGCAACTTGCTCTGAAATACTCTCTTGTGGAGTCGGAGGTGCCATACTATAGGTATGCGCCCGACCCAGTTCTCGATAATGGCAATATCACATTGTACTGGGATCGGTCCATCATCACTGACAGGACTATTGTTGCCAATAAGCCTGATATAGTGGTGGTGGACCGAATTGTGAGGCGTGCAATGATTGTAGACATAACCGTCCCGCATGACGAGAACCTCGTGAAAGCCGAGAAAGACAAACAAATCAAGTATATTGACTTGGCTCGCGAGGTTGTCGACATGTGGGAAGTGGACTCCGCAATCATTGTACCGATAGTCGTATCGGCCAATGGCTTAATAGCCACGAGCCTCGACCAACACCTTAGGAGGCTCTCGTTGGGCAGCTGGATCAAGGGCTTGATTCAGAAAGCGGTACTTCTGGACACGGCTCGCATTGTCAGGAGGTTCCTTTCTCTGGAGCCCTGACCACCGGTAGCTTGGACCCTGTTCCCGATATCGGTGGGCTACTATTTTTATATTTTTAAATGTTTTTTTTATTTATTTTAATCAAATATTTAAAAATATAATTTATATGTATAGTAAAATGAATAAAGGAATAATAGTAAAAAAATAATAAAAAAAATAATAATAAAACTTTATTTCAGACCAATCCAGATCCATATTCACATTAAAAAAAAATTAGTCAGTTTAGATAGATTTGATAATTTAAATAGAAATTGAACAAGTAGAAATTACTGACAATTTTTCTTCGCTTCGCTTGCAAACGTTATGATAGAAAATAAAAGAGTTTAAAATGGAAAAATCTATGACTACTGAGTAATTAGTTAGTGTATCAGCGGAAACGCGGCAGACGGATAGAATATTCCTTTCTGTCTTTTTGCTATACATTTTTGTAATCATTAAATAAAGTAAAGAAATATTTAAACAATACGAGTACCACTAGCTTTTGCCCGCGATTTCGTATGTACCAACTTTTCCCGTTCCCGTAGGAATTTTGGGAAATCCTCTGTTAGTGCTCCCCTACCTCCCCAAGGAACCTAAATGCCAAATTCCATATATCTACGACCAGTAGTTTCGGTTGTGCGTTGTCTGTCAGTCACTCGAGTGAGTAGGAAAGAACTGTTTTTTTTTATTTGTTTTTTTTTTTTAATTTTGAGCTCTCTGCTTTAGTTTGATATACGTCATTATTTTCCAATATGTCATCCTTATGAGCGACACTATTGAATAGTGTTATCCTTATTACATAATTTGTGTGTTTTTTTTTCTCTTCCACATATATTATACGCACAGCTAAAGTGTCGAACTCTCTGTCAGCATCTGTGTTGCCGTCCACATATAACCCGTCTGCCTTCAAATCAAGAGTGAACAGGCATCTTCTGGGCACGCTCGCTCCATCATAGACCTCATCTTTCGCTTTTCATCAGGCGTGATTGTGGTCAAAAGCAAGCCTATTCTTAAACAAAAAAGAATCAATAGCTTCGAATCATCACTAGGAATATCAAAAGTGCATTTTTAGTTCTGAACAAAATCGGGTGCGCGATTTCTTTGAGTATTTTGCGCTATTGTCCAATACACACACGCTATTGTACAATTGTGTTTAGTTCGTCGCGTGCGCATGTGTAAACACAGAACGCAGAACCCAACCATAGAATTCAGACCTCCTTGGCGTTGTGTTCGGCCCCTTAGAGACAAACGTGCTTCTCAGAACAACAAGTAGGTAATAAAGACTACATCAAAAAGCACAACTTGACAAGCATCCCTATTCTCAAACGCCTTGTAGCTGGCAACACACGACATTTTCATAAAACGTCGCTCACGAGAGCCGTCACACGACAGGAATGATATCTGTCTGTGTGCGTAATAAGATGAGAAGTCGATGGCATTACAAAATGGCTGAATATGTACTTGTTGGTACGAGTGATGTGTCCGGATTTTATTTATGAAAATTCCTATGACTTTTATGAAAATGACTGGCTGTGTGTGAGTCGGACTTTCACACGAAGGATTTTTACCATAAACTGAAAAAAACACGTTTCTTGAATGGGAGCCGTTTTAATATTTAATTTACTTTTTGTTATTTTTTTTATTATAGCGGCAATAGAAATACACACTCAAAGAACAAACTGTCTACCTATTACGGTTCTTGAGATACATCTCGCTGACAGACATACGGACGGATGGACGGACGGATATTCGCTATCCATCCGTCCGTCTATCTGTCCGTCTGTAGTAGTGTAGGGTTAGTAATAGGGTTCCTTTGGTCACGCTTTGGGTACGGAACCCTAAAAACCGGCTAAATGCGAGTCGGACTGGCCCACAAATGGTTCCGTACCATAAACAGTTTTATTTTAACTCATTTCTATGAAAACTATCGTAATTTTGTAGGTTATGATCATTATGATTTCACATATATAAGAAATGTCAGTGATATTATTTAAAAAAACAACATCAGAAAAATAAAAGACGAAAGGGCACAAATCGAATTGGTTTTGACAGTCAGATCTGATCGCGATGTCAATTTCCGAACGAAACAAATATTTACATGACATCGCTTATTTCAAGAGACGATTGTTTGGATTTTCTCGCACGTGATATTTATTTATTTTGTTACGCTGCCTAGACTTTACATTTTGTTGTATCAAACACGACCATCGACTCCTTACGTTTTCACATACATCTCCCTTAAATAGATACATAAATGCCCCGCACTTTGTCTGCATCACCTTTTTCATTAATGCTCCGCTCCTGTTAGTCGTAGCGTGATGTTATATAGCCCATAGCCTTCTTCAATAAATGGGCTAAATAAAATATTTTTTCAATTCGAACCAGTAGTTTCTGAGAAAAACGCGCTGAACCAAACAAACAAACTCTTCAGCTTTGTAACATTAGTATAGATAGAGTATCGACTCGAAAGCACTGCTGGACCAAAAACTCCCGCAAACGTCACTACATCGACTGGTCTTGTGCCTCTTGCATCCATTGATTTCTCGAGGCCTTCACCAATTTATCAGAACGCCTTTTGGGAGACCTTCCAAGGCTTTGTCTTCCAGTATACACTTGGGGTACCACTCCAGAACCTTTCACACTACCAACCTATCTGTTCTGCGAGCAATATGACCAGCCCACTGCCACTGAAGTTCAGACGGATAGAATATACTTTATTGTATCCCAAAACTAGTTACTTATATATAATACAACTTTTATAAAAAAATAATTTACGATGGCGGTCTTAACGCTGACAATGATATCTAATGACGACTTTAAGATGGACTGAAAGAACTTAAAAAACCGGCTAAGTGCGAGTTGGAGTCGCACACGAAGGGTTGCGTACCATAAACCTTAATTTTTATTTTATAGCGGCAATAGAAATACACAATCTGTGAAAGTTTCAGCTCTCTACCTATTACGGTTCTTGAGATACAGCCCGCTGACAGACAGACGGACGGACGGACGGACAGCGGAGGCTTAGTTGTAGGGTTCCGTTGGTTACCCTTCGGGTACGGAACCCTAATAAGAAGTAATTAATAAATATTTGTCTTATTAATACCACATAAATTCTTCTCTATAACAAATATGACTAATTTTGAACGCCATTTGACTCAATAGAAGCGGTTTAAACACGATTATAGGCAACCAAACGCCCGAAATCCAGTCCCCAATACATTCGACAATTTCTTTCGCCATCTATCCACGTTCGAATGGCCCAAAGAGGCGTCGCAAAGCGCCTTAATCGAATGTTACTCCAGTCCACAGCACTATACTAGGCTTGGTACACACGAACGACTTTCCTACGACATTAGAACCGCTGAAAAGTCGGACACTAGAAGTTGAAAAATAGTGTTGTCTTTATTTGGTTTCGGTGATATCTGCCCTCATTCACAATGCCATCTTCTGTTGCAAAAGTTTGACTGCTGACATCTCTAAAACAATCATGTTGTTATAGTGAATAATAGGGAACATGCAATATTTCCATTTTTGCTTTAATTTGAAAGAACTACGTCTAGAATAGACCACCACATAAATAAGAAATGAAAACGCTTTAATTTATTGCCAAAATTGCGTTTTTAAACCGACAGCTTAAAGGTTTGCGCGAAAACGGACGATGACGTCAGTCGTGTCTATCACTGGTCAAAAACTGTCCTAACTCAAAGACATAAGAGTGCCTTTTCGTTGGCATAACAGCAGATACGTCACTAAACGCTGGTTTTTGTTTTTAGATACGTTCCGTTTCACGTTACTTTAATTCATTGTTTTTGTTAAAAATCGATATTAACCAAAATAAAAACATTGCAATGGCCTTTATTTTCCGGATCATTTTACGGACAACATTCTCATAAATTCTGTATTTGCATCTTCCCTATTGTGTGCGCACTTCCTGTTTCAGTCCCATGTTACAGTAATTCGACACAGATGGAGATCAGAAACAGAATCAACGTCTTTCTAAAGCGCGAGGTTGGTTAAACTCTATGCCACTATCCTTGCCAAAGAATAAGGTAGTGGACTAAAACTTCTAATTGGTCCCTCAGATAAGACTGATAAGGAAATTGCGTTCAAAGCACAAAAAAGTGCATCAGATCCATATATGGGATACACCAAACTGAATCATGTAAACCTTATTTTATAAACCCCAAGATACTAACCCTGCCTGCTCTATACTACTCTGTCAAGAAAGTACCGGGAAAAGATCAATAATACACAAAATGTCTGTTATTCATCAAAATGTATTTTATCACCTTCAAAGTATGCTCCTTTAGAAACGATACACTTGCGCCAACGAATAATCCATTCATCAAAACATTTTTTAAACGCTGCTTCCGGAATTGAGTTGAGTTCTCGCCGCGAATTCTCCTTTATGTCTTCTATCGATTGAAAACGGTTCAGTTGGAAGGCGCCACTCCGAAGCTTGTTGACTAGTTTGCATGTCAAACTCGTAAACCCACGTCTCGTCACCAGTAACAATGCGTTTCATGAATGTTGGGTCCGAACTGACTCGTTCTAGCATGTCCTCAGCGACTTTCATGCGATTGAGTTTTTGGAGAAAATTCAGATCTTTTGGGACTAGCCGAGCAGCAACAGGTTTCATACCCAAATGATTAGTTAAAATGGTACGGATCGACTCGTGAGATACAGAAAGTTCGGCGGCTATCTCTCTCAGAGTTGAATGGGGATTTTCAGTCACTATTTTCTTCACTTTTGCGTTGTTAACTTCAGTTGCAGACGTTGACGGCCTACCAGAGCGAGGCAAATCTTCCATCACATCTCGACCGCTTTTGAACGCTTTGAACCACTCATAAGCACGAGTTTTTGATAAAGTCTATTCACCGTAAGCCTTCTGTAACATTTTCAGTGACTCCGAACACGAAATTCCATTGGCGATGCAAAATTTAAGACAAACTCTTTGTTCGATATTTTTGTCCATTATGAAATTCGCAACACACATAATATATGATATTACTAAAACCAGCACTGTATTTAATATAAATAACAGATGCAACTCAAAATCCGCGCCAAAATGGAAAACAGTTGTGCCAATCTAACAACTACAAAAAAACAAAAATTTGAATTTGGAACCATAAACAAATCATCCATTCCCGATACTTTTTTGACTGAATGTATATCTACGCTGCCTCAATTTTAGTTAAATCAAACATCAGTAGCTATGACACATTAAGAAGCAGTAGACTTAAAAATACATTACACAATAAAACAGCCCACACTGCAGTTTATAGCAATAGTATATTTTGTACGGGCATAAAAATATATAATAAGTTACCAATAGACATTAAGAACCTGCAGTTAATTGGTATTTTTAAAAGGAAGCTAAAAGACTTCTTGATTAATAAGGCGTATTATTCTGTAAAAGAATTCCTTGAAGATAAATAATTATACCAAAGATAAGAGAGATGTAATACTAAGTAAGTAGTTATTATATTAATTATTAAAAATAGAATTTTATAATGTAAAATTTATGAAAATTGTTAATTAATATCCTATTTTGTAAGTTGTCTACAATATTCAGTGTAAAAATATGTATTTCGATTTGAATTGCAATGCCTAAACCGGCAACTAAGTTATAAGAACCTACCCATGTTTGTTAACACCTGTCCTGTAACCGTTCGCAATTAATAAGTTTGAGTTTGAGTTTGATAGATTTCCAAAAATAATTCCGATACGTATTTTTTTTCACGAAAATAAAAATAAAGACGATACAGTGTGTTCAAAAACTCGTGTGACGTTACATATCATTTGATTTCAGTACACTTTTTAACGATAAGTGACGTCACAAGCCCCCCTCCTGATCTTTGACGCGTTTTATCTTCAATTCTTCGTAAATTTTATTATTTTGATCAAGCAAAAAATACGTGTCTAATTATTTTTTCAAAATCTAACTAAATGACTAATTATAATCATATTATACCGAACGTAGGTGAACGAGAACAAAAATATCTGTCTTTACTAAGGCTGTGTTCCGAAATATAAAACAGTCTACTGGCCAGTGTTCTTGACGTCATGAATCCGACGCCATATTGTACTGGTATGCCACCATAGTGTACTGGTGGCATACCAGTTTTCAGGATTTTGAGGATTTTTTCAATATGGCGTCGATTCTTTTTTTTTTTTTTTTCATGACGTCGACGCACTGGCCAGTATATTTCGGAACGACTCAACAGTATGGCGTCGATTTATGACGTCAAGAGCATTGTCCAGTATACGGTTTTATATTACGGAACACAGCCTAAGCGCTCTTATAATCGATTGTGTGTGTCACCCCTAGCCCGGGTCGATTTAGCCACTTTGATAGGGTCGTGTTCCAGTCTAGAGCGAGCCTCACCTTTGACGCGTAACCTTGGCGAAGTGGAAGTGATTAAGTTGATAACTTTACTCGCTAAGTTACAGCGTTTGATGCTTGCTTCTAGTTTGATGGCTGATTTTGGTGTTGAAATTTTATAATGGGTATTGATTGATCACTGGGTAAGTTGAAATTTTAATATGATTAGGAATAATTTGGTTTTAGTACTGATTGGCTAGCGACTCGTCCCGGCTTTGTAAGGGTGCAAATCTTAAATAAAGCTGTAAAGTTTGTTTGGTTGAGCGCGCTTATATCAGGAATTACTGGTCCGAATTGAAAAAAAATCTTTTGCTACATACGATTTAGAAATTTTATTGGAGATGTGATTAATAAAATTGTCAAATAAGATCTTATTAAAACCAAAGTACTATTAAGGTACTTATGAGTTGCAGCAACTTTTACTAAAAAATCCAGTCTTTCAGTCCAATCTGACAGCCTTTTCCCAATAATGTTGGGGTCGGCTTCCAGTCCAATGACGGCTACCGTTTCTGTACTCACCATTGTTTGAGGTGCTCGTGTCTAGATAATAACAGCCGCACGGGTCGATCTCCAAGGTTAAGCAACGCTTGCTAAGGTTGGTCTGCGGATGGGTGGCCATCTTAACATACCGAGTTTTCTCCGTGCCTCGGAAAGCACGTCGAACGACTGCCTAAGATCTACAAATGACAGCCGGGATCATCGGCTTACATTTGTAGATCTTTGGCAGTCGTTACGGATAGTCAGAAGCCAGTAAATCTTTGATTTGAGTCTTACCATGAAGTACCGTGTTACCCAGTTAATGGGTTTTGGAGGTCTGGTAGGCAGCCGCTCTTCGAAAAATACTGGTATTCAGCTAAATGCGGCTTTTGACTGGAAGCCGACCCCAATATAGTTGGGGAAAGGCTAGGCAGATGATGATGAGTTGGCGCCACTGTCAAGTGTGGTTCTTAATCAAAGCATTAAAGTTGTTATTACGCGCACTCGAACAAAGTAAGAAGGACAGTAAAATAATCTAATACGAAAACAAAACAAATAAGTAAATAAACTCGCGTCAATAGCCAACCAACAGTAAAATTTGACATTTAGAACCTCACGCTACACTAGCGCCTCTAGCGGCGAATTCAAACGGAAAAGCCTTCATTGGATGTATTTGAGTACCAGCATTTTACAAGGAACGACTGTCTATCTAACCTTCACAATCCATTTACTAGGTATCACGGTACTCCATAGCAACATTGGTGACAGATTTTCTGGCTTCGAACGATAGCGGGAGCTGGCTTAACAAGGTTTCCGTGGCACGAAGTGGGTCGAAAAATTGCCAAATTCTCCTAAAGTAATTAATGGACCCCAAACTCGGAATATAATGGAAAGTCACCTATCCACGGAGCGACCTCAACATCGCTTAGCTAACGACTAACCCATGCGTCTGTTGTTATTTAGCCATAAGCTGTAGGACAGTTACAAAAGTGATATTATTGCAAAAAATAACATCATTATTTACAGAAATCAAAATATTACTTAACAGCAGTACCATACAATTGAACAGAGCATAAAGCCTGAATAAAGCCAGTTTCCTCCACATCACGCCGAGACGTCGCCTTCACTTCGGTCACATTTGCGCCGAAAATATCGCAGCTGCCATTTCAAGAAATGTCGAAACGGCGAAATTTCATATTTCAGCTTGGAGTCTCAGGGCTTCTTTGTATGTGCTATAGAGTGACTGGATGGGGTATGAGCGTGGTTGTCAGAGTATCTGAGCGTACTTACTATTCTTTGTGTTGTTCTGTGTGTGTATGTTGTATGGTTGTTTTGTGTATGTTTCTATTGTGTGTGTACTACTAACCGTAGTTTACTGTTTTTCATTTTCTGATAGAATAGTAAATTCGCTTAGAAGCCAGTAATTGGAAATCGTATCCTAAACTTAAGTTATTGTACCCTTAACTAAACTATAGTGCTTCTGTAAATGTTTCACAATTATTGCATGACTTGACCCGCGCAACTTCGTCTGCGTCACAATTTTCATTACTACTCCGCTCCTATTGGTCTTAGCGTGATGGCGTATAGCCTTCCTCGATAAATGGGCTATCTAAACTTAAAGAATTTTTCAAATCGGAGCAGTAGTTCCTGAGATTAGCGCGTTCAAGCAAATAAACAAACTCTTCAGCTTTACATATTAATATAGATTTAGATTTTAGCGATTGAATTATAATGGAAAGATTAACGTTTTCCTAAAGTATATAGGTAACTCCCTAGATGGTCAGACGTCAGTCAGAACTGAAAATGACGCTTTTTACAGAGAATTAGCTACTCAATATTGCTGAAAGATTAAATATTATTGTTAAGTAATAAATTACCACACAAACAAATTCTGAGGAAACGTTAAAAAAAAAGTAATCGAAATTTCGTGGAAGCAACAAACAACATTGTCTTATAAACTTTTGTAAATCTCTTCCAGAAACATGTACATCATTGTAACATGCATCAATGACGTCACGGGTCACAGTCCCCACGTAGACACAGTGTGGTGAACAAAACGCGCCATATTGTATTGTAACGTTTGCGACTTTCTTATTTTGTGTAGATTTACCTACTTTAATATGAGGAAGTGCAGGTACACTACAACTCCTTTTAGGGTTCCGTACCCAAAGGGTAACCAACAGAACCCTATTACTAAGCCTTCGCTGTCCATCCATCCGTCCGTCCTGCTGTCTGTCAGCGGGCTGTATCTCAAGAACCGTAGTAGGTAGCCAGTTTCACAAATTGAGTGTTTTTTTCTATTGCCGGTATAACAACAAATAATAAAAATTAAGGACCAGGTTTATGGTATGGAACCCTTCGTGTGCGAGTCCGACTCGCACTTGGGCGGTTTTGTGATGTTTTGTCTGTATGGAGCTTTTTCGTTGAGTCAATGTTAGAAGAAGAAAGGATGTGAGGAGCTTGTGGCTAAATAATAACAGCCGCACGGGTCGATCTTTAAGGTTAAGCAACGCTTGCCAAGGTTGGTCTGTGGATGGGTGACCATCTTAACATAACGAGTATCCTCCGTGCCTCTGAAAGCACGTTAAGCCGTTGGTCCCGGCTGTCATTTGAAGATCTTTGGCAGCCGTTACGGGTTGTCAGAAGCCAGTAAATCTGACTCCAGTCTAACCATAAAGTACCGTGTTACCCAGTAAATGGGTTGTGGAGGTCTGGTAGGCAGCCGCTTCACGTAAAACACTGGTATTCAGCTGAATATCATAAAGGTCAACACGCTCTTTGAGTTATTGAATTGGGTGAATCGTAACGAAATAAAGTGAAAATATACATATATAGCCTAGGTCACCCGCAACGTTTTTTCCAATCCTGATACCTCATTCATCAAAATCAGTTCTGTGGTTTAGGTGCTAGAGTGGAACATAATTGCACATACATACACATACATACATCGACGACTAAAATCATAACCCTTCCTTTTGGTTTTGCCGTAGTCGGGTAAAAATCTCGACAGATAAATCAATTATTTCGGTAAAACAACGGTACACTATCTATGAATTATATAGTAGTATGACATTAAATTTATTTACTAATAACTGTAAACTACGAATAACATCTTTTCTGATATTATTTGAATGACAGTAAAAACCTTATCAATTATTGACAACACTGCATTTAACATTTGGCATGCCTCTCCTTATCCTACGGGAGACTATGAAAAGCTTAAAAAACATTAAAAAAACACTTCACTTAATGCAATTCATTACAAAATTTGCGTGCTAATGTCCCATAAAGGTGACAAACATGAAAGAAATTAATATAAAAACAAAATAATTGTACAACTGTGATGTCAGCTTAATAGTTGGAATTAATTGAATTGTTACTATAATTGATTAATTAAATTAAATTGAAACGGCAGGGCGCAGCCGCCTCTTGGGACTTGTATTGCGTCCAGAGTATATCTAGATAGGTGAAATAGGGAGTTAAACCATACTAGATGTTGGTTAATTATGCCGCGTCTCCTCCATTGGTCCCGGATGTCATTTGTAGATCTTTGGCAGTCGTTACGGACTGTCAGAAGCCCCAAAACCTGATCAGTCATCATCATCATAATCTGCCTAGCCTTTTCCCAACTATATTGGGGTCGGCTTCCAGTCAAACCGGATTCAGCTGAATACCAGTGTTTTACGTGGAGCGGCTGCCTACCAGACCTCCACAACCCATTAACTGGGTAACACGGTACTTCTTGGCAAGACTGGAGTCAGATTTACTGGCTTCTGACTATCCGTAACGACTGCCAAAGATCTACAAATGACAGCCGGGACCGGGCTTAACGTGCTTTCCGAGGCACGGAGGAAACTCGGTATATTAAGATGGTCACTCATCTACAGACCAACCTTGGCAAGCGTTGCTTAACCTTGGAGATCGACCCGTGCGGCGGTTATTATCTAGCCACGAGCTCCTCAAACAGTGGTGCCTACTGGTGAGTACAAAACCTGATCAGTCTGGCCAAAAAAATCCGTGTTTTCCAGTTACTGGGTTATGTGGGTCAGACAGGCAGTCACTCCATGTAAAATACTGGTACTCCGCTGAATTTGGCTTTAATGGATGCTGGTACATACTTCTTGGCCAGACTACTCAGTCTGTATTTCCTGATAGCTACAACCCGGGAGTCTTTAAGTCAAGAGTGAATAGGTTACTTCTAGGCAAGCATGATCTATCTTCGACCACATAATCGCTACCAACAGGTGAGATAGTGGTCAAACGCGTGCCTATCAATAAAAAAAAAAAACTGGCGTCAGATTTTCTGCCTTCTAAAAATCTATAAGGACTGCCAAGAATCTACAAATGGCAGTCGGGACCAACGGTTTAACATATTTTCCTTGGAAAATACGTGCCGAGACTTTCTTGCCTTGACACGGAAGACTCTCAGTATGTTAAGATGGTCACCCATCCACATACCGACCTCGGCAAGCGTTGCTTAAACTTAAGGACCCGTGTGACTGTTATTATTTAACAACAAGTTCCTCTAGAAATAAATTGCAGCTAATAAAAATAATCTATTTGCGATACCGAATAAAACACAAAAAATCCCACCTATTATTTTTCCACCTTCAAACATACACATGGGACATCAAAACTTGTACATCCCAACACTTGTAGGCTCAACTCGGATAATCCCTGCTTTCTGCACTATCCCCTGGATCAGTCAAATGTCATACAGTGTCAACGAGTCTTTATATTTTATTTATTTCGCATTCGAGAGTGTTTTGCGAGTGTGTCGATTTTTGAGAGAGGATTTTGTGCGATTTAATGGTAAACTACTATAGGTAAGTATCTATCTATCTATACTAATATATTAAACTGAAGAGTTTGTTTGTTTACTTGAACGCGCTAATCTCAGGAGCTGGTCAGATTTGAAAAATTCGTTCAGTGTTAGATAGCCCATTTTACGAAGAAGGCTATATATCATTACGCTAAGACCAATAGGAGTGCAGCAGACGAAGTTGCGCGAGTCAACTAGTACTTATATATTAAGCTGAAGAGTTTGTTTGTTAGTTTATTTGCTTGAACGCGCTAATCTCAGGAACTACTGGTGCGATTTAAAAAAATATTTTAGTGTTAGATAGCCCATTTATCGAGGAAGGGTATAGGCTAACTACTAGACTAATTATATAAAATCACGCTCAGACCAATAGGAGCAAAGCAGACGAAGTTGCTCTGGTCAAGTAATCGTTATATATTTAGGAGGTGCTCGTTACTGAACAATATGAGACACAAGGGTCTATATTTAAAATCATAATCAAAATCAATAATCATTCGTTTTTTACGTAGTCTGAAAAATTAACTAATTTTATTCTTATTTATTTAATTTTTAGGGTTCCGTAAGCAAAGGGTAACCAACGGAATCCTATTACTAAGCCTCCGCAGTCCGTCCGTACGTACGTCCATCCGTCTATCTGTAAGCGGGCCGTATCTTAACTACCGTTATTGGTAGATAGTTGAAATTTTCACAGATTGTGTGTTTCTATTGCCGCTATAACAAAAAAAATAAGGTTTATGATACGGAACCCTTCATGTGCAAATCCGACTCGCACTTGGCCGGTTTTTATTTATGCAAATTAGTATAAAAATCAGCACTTTTAAACGTCATTTTTTACATAAAGACAGACCACCACCCGTTCACGAGCTACGAGTACGATACCGCAGATAAACACGCTGATACACACGTTAAACTAAAAAACCCCTTATTTCTTTTTAGTCACAAAAATAATAGGAAACCTGCAAGAACCATACTATAGCTGGCATCACAGAGATGTTGTTGTCAAGTATATTTTGCTTAAAAGTTTCGAAATTTAAAAGCTAGATGGCACGGTCTACTTCTTGCACGTTTCCGTAAATGGAGCGTACGGGAACTATTGGTGGCAGCACAGAAGCGTTAATGTCAAAGTATTCTTTACGATAAAGTTTCGAATATGCAACACTAGATGGCGTTGTCAACGAGGTGCACGTTTCCTAAAAGACAAAAATTCCTTTTGGATTTATTTTTTATTTTATTTTTATTTTAATAAAAAAAGTCATGTTTTCATGTATGGGTAATCTAGATAATAGGAAATATGCATGAAAAACTTATTTATCACCTCTACAGTTTATCTAAAAATGTACAAAAATATAATACTAACTGTGAAAATAGAATCAAAATTACTGGAAAAACAAAGGAGATATAATTATTTTAAACAAATATATCTGTCCCTCTCGCGACAACGCTGTTTCTGTGGCAGCTGTATAGGCGTCATGGACGATGACGTCAAAGTTTACATCGGACTTCTCTTTCTAATTGTAAATTTTGAAGCTTATAACTTCATCGCTGATGCAGGTAATTAAAAAATAATTTCATGATTGTTTACTAGAGCTAATAAGTATTTCATTATGCAAATAAAAAAATTGCATGCATTTTCCCTATTATTAAAATGGAAATTCTCATCCGGAAAACAATCATTCTGAAACCAGAAAACACTCGTTAAGCTAACAAAACAGAAAATCATAAATGTACAACAAAAATATTGAATAAACAGCGCAGCTAAATTGTAGAGCAATAGAAATAAAAGCTTGTAAACAAAGAGAGAAATGTAGAGCCGAATGCGTTACGAAGTTACAGCATAGAGCTATAGAGGCTGTGTTCCACAGACAACGAGGTTAGCTCCATGTAGCTTGATTGCTATGTGGAGCACTGACCTAACGGACGGCTACGTTTTATGAAAAGTTGATTTTAGGTGTTGGGGTTAAAAATATATGAAATCTGCCAAGTGTGAGACGGGTTTGCCCACAAAGGGTTTATTGCCATAAATCGAAAAATCACGTTTCTTGTATCTTATATCTTGCATTCTTTATTTTAATTTATAACATAGTCTGTGATAATTACAACTTCTTACCTATTACGGTTTATGAGATAGAGCCGGCTGAAAGACAGATGGACGGACAGCCGAGGTTTAATAATCGTTTTTTTTTTATTTTTAACCAATAATGCAATCTGAATATTTAAAATTCTTCTGTTACTAACTGAGTGACTAACAGACAACGAACAGCTGAAACTGCTGGTCGTAGAAAGATTAAATTTGGTATGTAGGTTTTTTGGGGACTCGGCCACCGTAGGGGCGGGTCTGCGGACGGCGAGCCACCCAATGCTCGCCGTCCGCAGACCAGAACCAGGCCCGGGTTGGCGGCGCGCTGCGATCCCAACGTGTCTCAAGGAGATGACAGCACGGAAAACGGGGCCCACTAGGGCCAGTGCCTGCTGGGGCTGCGGACTTCGTTCGAAAGAGGCACCGTACCCTGGAACGCAAAGGGCACTAGGATGATTACGGAAGGGTTTTAGTCAGTAAGAGTCTGACACTCCCTTCTGCTGTACCCAGAGCAGGTGGAGTCATTTGATGATTTCCCATCCCAAAAAAAAAAAAGGAATCTTGGGGAGTGTAGGGGAGCACTTAAGAGAGGATTTCCCGAAATTCCAAAGGGAACGGAAAAAATCGGGATATGCGCGTACGAAGTCGCGGAAAAAATCTAGTTCTACTAATGAACTCAAAAACATTAATTATTTAGTGTTTTGTGCGTCGCTTTTGAGGAAATAAACGTATTTTCATTCTTTCTTTTTTTGTTTCATCAAGATAGCGTATAATTGTAATAAATTCATAAGACTGAAAAAAATGGATGTATTGATTCGAATTGCCCTAATTATTTTTTATTTTCATATATTTTGATGTTATTTCCTTTTCCAAACTGCCATTTCAAATCTAAACTAAACAAACCATTGTATTTATTTTGCCATTCGTATTTATCTTTCAGATTAAAATGAAGAATAAAATCAACAGTTATGGGCTAACGGGAGCAGCTAACTGAACAAATGGAGGCTTATCTCCAACAGGTGTCAATATTATATTCAATAGAACTATATTTAGTTTTCAGAATTCAGATTTTCCTAACGATTTTCTGCATCAAAGCACTTTTCTTCTTCACTTCAACTTCACGTCAAATTTTACACAGCATAATTAATTATAAATCTCATGGCTAAATATTAACAGCCGCACGGGTCGATTTTAAAGGTTAAGCAACGCTTGCCAAGGTTGGTCTGTGGATGGGTGACCATCTTAACATACCGAGTTTCCTCCGTGCCTCGGAAAGTACGTTAAGCCGTTGGTCCCGGCTGTCATTTGTAGATTTTTGGCAGTCGTTAAGGATTGTCAGAAGCCAGTAAATCTGACTCCAGTCTTGCCAAGAAGTACCGTGTTACCCAGTTAATGGGTTGTGGAGGTCTGGTAGGCAGTCGCTCCACGTAAAAAACTGGTATTCAGCTGAATCCGGTTTAACTGGAAACCGACCCCAATATAGTTGAGAAAAGGCTAGGCAGATGATGATAATTATAAATCTCAAATACAGTTTCTCAGTTAAGTAACTAGGTGATATTTTTTACAGCAATTCAAATGATTATAGGATAGTGACCTACTATTATTACTTACGTTTCATGGTTTCACTATACAAACGAAAAAAAAATTTTGATGCAGAGAAATAGAGAGAGATGAGTAGAAATAGCTAACTTAACATCACGCCATAGGTAAGCAGTTGTTTCAATCAATCAAGAGACATCTAGATTATTTCCAAATTATTGCTTCGTATTTCGTAGTTAATATATTTTTATTAGTTTATTTTATTTATATAGTAGTAAATAAATATAAGAGTTAGAAAGGCACTTGAGGAATCGAATAAAAAATCACAAAAAGAGAATTGAAATCTTTTTCTCCCGAAATTAAAAATTTATTCAGAAAGTTGTAGAGCATAAGTAGGTACTCCTCAATGAAGCTTAAATATCCCCAAATAATACTTAACTAAATAAACACGGTTTAAAATAAAAGTCTCTACATATTAGAACAACAAAATATCTACATAACATAATAATTTTCATAAAACAAAATACATAACGCGAACATCGAAACTTTGGTTCAGCGGTGTACATACGAAGTTCTAAGTGCTAAGTATAATGTGTACAGACAGAGGCGAAAATATGTGAGCACTTTGTGAAATTCTACAACGATTTTCTACTTAGGCATTGGTTAAAATTAATAGGTTTTATGCATACTTTATAGTTTCTTTAGATTATGGGTGCGTGTCTATTACAGCCGCGCGAGGCAGTGGAACGGAGAAATTTTAACCAATCATGTCAATGACTCACGTGGTACAAAGATTTTATGCAATTTCATTGGTTAAAATTTATCCGTTTCTCCGCTCTCCTGTCTCGTTCCGCTGTAATGGACAGGTACCCTTATACTCTTGGGAATTAGTTGACATTTAATTTTTTTAAACGATATTATGACAAAATGGATTTTACACTCCTACCTAGTACGATCTATTTCAGTAAAGAGCAATTAAAATATGGAGTTACTATTACTAAGACGCCCATAAATTTTTTATTATGGGGATTTCTGCCAGGGTTGGGGAATTGTTCGAAAGAGTTACCGCAGCCCTGAAATGCAAAGGGCATTTGAAAAAAACACGGGTTTTTATCAGTAGAGAGTCTGACACTCCCTTCCGCTCCGCCCAGAGAGAGAGAAGTAATTTTTGATGATTCCCTATTCACAAAACAAAGTGCTGAAGATTTATACCAATCTGTTTTGCCAATTGTCTTTTACTAAGTGCACATACATTTTTGGTCCCGACTGTACACTTGTACAGCCTACCTAATAGGTTTCGGCTTAACTCGTTCAGTCAAATCGGTTTTGTTTAATGGAATATCCCGGTTTTAAGTTAACATTACAATTTATTACAAAAACAGTATTTTTGGAAATTAAAAGTTTTGAATACTGATGGATAGTAGTGGTTGGGATTAATAACTTTTGTTTTTGGCTTATTAGCTGAACATGTAATGTTGGCATTTTGCTAAAAGGTCTGTCTATCCACGTGCCGGAAAATGGCTAAACACTTGGAACAACAAAACAGTTCAGGACAGTTCCTGCCAGTACCTAAAAATTGAGTTGCTGACAGGTCATAACTGGTCTGATGATGGATCCAAAGGTGACCTAAGGAACTCTTAAATCACAAAAAACACCATCGTTTAAGGGCTTAACAAAAAGTCAAAGTAATCCCAAGCATGGGCCACCGTAGGCGCGCGATGAGTGATTCCCCACCCGATAAAGACCAGTCCCAGGTTGACAATGACTTGTTCCACACGCGTCTCAAACAGATGTCAGCGTAATGGACGGGGCCCGCCAAGGCCAGTGTCTGCTAGGGCTACGAAATTGTTCGAAAGAATTACCGCGACCCTGGATCGCAAAGGGGAATGTGCAAGAACACGGATAGGTTTTAGTCAGTAAGAGTCTGACACTCCCTTCTGCAACACCCGAAGCGGGAGAAGTCATTTTATGATTTCTCAACCAAAAAAAAACCAGCCAAGTGGGTGTCGGACTCGCACACGACGGGTTCCGTACCATAAACCTTATTTTTTATTATCTGTTGTTGTAGCGGCAATAGAAATACACAATCTGTGAAAATTTCAACTGTCTACCTATTAAGGTTTTTAAGATACAGCCCGCTGACAAACAGACAGACAGGGCGGACGGGCGGATGGGCGGACGGACGGCCGGACGGATAGACGGACGGACGGATAGCGGAAGCTTAGTAATAGGGTCACCAAGCTTATGTTAAAAAGATACTTATATTTTATATAAGCTTCTGCTGTAAATTGTTACGATGCAGATCGGCAAAAAAGAGTATTTCTATTCTATTATATATGTCAAAGTTTGATTATTTTTATAAACCTTATATACACAAAAAACACGTTACATATTTAACGTCAATTTCAAAACAATTTCAAAAGATAAAACCCTATGAAAACAACTTTTTAAAACTTGAACAAAACTTTGTTCCCCATGGAGGATATTTTAAAATACGACTTGGCTACTTGCGCTAAACTTGCAAGAGCTTGCATAGCTGCATAGTTTGAGAACTTACAACTTCCAACAAAATGTGGAACGTTTGTGCTGGTCAAAGTTCAAACTAGCCAGCCAGTTTCTGAGTTTTTAATTAGCGTTTGAAAATCGAATCTTTTAGTTTGTAATATTTCGCGTTTTTTGCTGTCATTTTTAGTATCTCAAAAGGATAAAACGGAACTCT